>OY293416.1:9631903-10341999 GCA_958502065.1 Chrysolina americana | reverse complement strand
ACGAAAATTCTCCACAAAAAGAAAAGCGCTTTTCCTTATGAAGTTCACACGTGCGGCGGCCAGGAACCCGTCTATTTTTCATAATTTAGTGTTGATTATCAAGCTCCTGGTCTAAAAGGTACCTGTACAGGTCAGCAGATTTTTTCCTCTAAGAATGTCTCTATAGAATATATAGGTTGAATATCAGGCGAATTAATCGCTTTTGTAAAATAAATATTCTAGTGATTTATGTCGATCTACCCCACATAACTATACCACAGCTGAATGCTGAGTAAACTGAAGCATAGTATAAGTTGACTAGGTGAATCTGGTAAGCTATTGAAGGCATAATACAATGTATTTAATTTTTTGCACAAACAGTCTATTTGTTTGTTGAAGTTTGATTTGGATTCCAATTCCAATTCCAAGGAATTGGTGCTTTTAGATGAACAAATTTCACTGTTATTGCTTGTGGTTATTGATATATTATTGCCTTCCTTCAGCAGTGTAGTAAATCGATTATTACAGTTCTGTTTTTGTTATTGATAAGGTAATTTCTTTGACACCAGTGACCAAAGTTGTTCATAACTGTTTGTGTTCTTTTATACAATTCATAGAAGCTATCAGCTGCGACTATAATTGTGTATAATACGTGCCCCTGATTGATTTATGAGGGTAAATCGTTCACGTAGAGCAAGAATAAAAGTGGACCTAACACCCCACCTTGGGGAGTCCCTATAAGGGTATTAAATTCGTTAGAGATCTCATGCTCGATCCGAACTCTAAGCCTTCTGCCGGACATATAAGATTCAATCAACGATTGGATTGGTCCTCTGATGCTGCCCATTGGTTCTAATTTTATTATTAGGCATTTGGGATTTATCGTATCAAAAGCAAGTATTAGATCGAAGAAGATTTTAAATATTTGTTTTGGTCTATATCGTCACGGATACATTGAGTTAATTCTTTTGATGCTGTCTCTATTGAGAAGTCGAAAGCCATGTTGTGACGACGTTATTATATTATATCGATATGGATAACTTGCTAATTGGTTTCATGAAGCTTTCTCAAATATTTTAGAATAACAGCTTAATATACATATCATCCTGTAGTTTTCGACAAATTGTAGATCGTCCATTTTGAACACAGGGGGTTTCATTAGCGACTTTTTATTTATTTGGGTGACGGATATGTTATGATCTGGGATAATTTGATGGAGATTTTATCTACACATCCTCTCAATACAATCGCTGGTATTTCATCAATTCCTGCGAAGTATTTCTTTTTAAGTGTTAATAATAAGTGTTTCACGTCGCTTTCATTGACTGGCATCATAAACACGGAGTTTAGCCCTCGTTTTTCATTTTTAGTACACTTGTCTTCGAGAAAATTAAGGGTGTTCATTGTTTCACTGACAGAGTTTACAAAAAACTCCCCAAAGAGATTTACAATATGAGTTTCATCGTTTCTGTTGATCCTCTATCAGCTAAGATGACTTCCTTTCTACGATTATTCTTTTCCACTTTTGTATTCACTAGTTGCCAAAGAGATTTATCTTTGTTGGTTGACTTGCTGATTATGTTCCAGTGATATTGTTTTGTTCCCTAACAAATTTTTAAGTTGAAGATTTTTATTTTTTTTTATAATTTTCTGTTATGGTGGGGTTTTTTGTTCTTTGTATGAGGCAGTAAAGATCTTTGAGCTGTTTGAGTTTCAACTGCAGAGAATGGCATTTTATCAGATCTTGTAGTTTTTTTAGAATGTTTTGGGAATGATTTATCAAAACACCATTGAAAGTTTACCATGAAATTGTTGGAAACAATTTTTACATCGTTTCCTTGAGGATTGTCGTCGGGACATGTTTTTTCAAAAGGTGTTTTAAATTGTAGAAGAGATTGTTTTCTTGTTATCATGCACATTGTTTTTCGTGTGGCTGGATTTTTCACTGAAGACCAAGCCATGGTCATCAGGAGTACCCAGGCAGACTAATTCACAGGAGTTATAATATCAATGTTACTGACAACATAGTCTAGCCCGCTAGATGCCATTTTATTCACCATTTTAACAATTAGCGAATAAAATCAGACGAGATAATAATCAAAATGTAGAAATCAGCTTGACTTTAGAAAGTATCTCAGTACTGATAACACTCTATGTAGAGTATCATAAAAAATCAAAAAAAATCTTGATCACGGAAAAAGGTAATTTGAATATTTCTGGGCTTCACCAAAGCATTTGACACCATGGCACACCCAATCCTCCTAATTGAATCGTATCTGAGTGGAAGAATGCAATATGTGGAGAAAGGAAATGTTTTGAGTAACTGTGGGATAGTAGGATTTGGTGTGCCACAGGGCACAGTACTTGGACCACTTTTATTTACTATCTACGTAAATGGACTCCTATCACTGTTGAAGAAAGACTTCACTTCTGTTTTGCCGATGATACGGCAGTCATAATGAATGGTCCCTCCTGGAGAACTACTGGAGAAAATACTGAAAAAGCAATGGCAAAAATTGAAAGATGACTAGATAGTAGCCTTCTCTCCTTGAACTTAAGCAGAACTAAATGTATGATCGTCGCTCTCTCAAGTAGATTCCTTCTTACTTCTTACTAAACTGTTTACTTCAGTATTATTTCGGAATAAATTGTCTAAATACATTATTATGGGTTTTCTGTAGAACCCTTAGGATATACTTATTTTGTGAAAATTCTGAAATGTATTTCTATCTACTATTACTGATGAATAAATAAATATTGTAACTGAATTTAAAGTAAATCAAAATCTTTGAGTAATCCAAGTTCAATATAGCTTCTATCTATAGATAAAATTTAATATTTCGGAATATAACTCAACAAACACTTTCATATATTTATAATGATGGAAAAGAAATATGAAAACGAATGAATATGTTCATTTGGAGCATTCAAAGAAAGGAAGTCAAGAAATAGATTGACAAGAAGATTCAAACAACAGGGATATAAAGAAGGCATTTCTGCAAATCGAAGCCTTAAACACCACATAGGAAATAACATAGAATGAACAATTATTCAATAATAAGGAGATCTCGTGTCAGAAATCAATCTGGGCATTTCCGAGAATTTTTGAGAAAAGTTTATTTCATAATTTTTAGACTCACTGTATATTTATCAACGAGAAATCATGCTCTGAATTAATCTACTAGGGAGCCGCAAATTCTGCTGCGCATTCAAAATGTGGAAAGTATTTCACTCAATTAGTTTTTGTAGTTTCTATTCCATTGCAATAGGAACAAAACTGATATAAAAGTAATCGAAAGACGAATACAGATTTTCCAATTCATGAATATTCAAAATCACCTACCTTTTCAGGGAATCATAAAGTAAAAAACCCACAATGAGGAACTGAATCCCTTTCGAATCAGTTCAATTCAATAAATCTTCCGGGGACAATTTTCTGGGCAAGGAACATTTGTGCTAAGATGATGAACTTCGACAGAGGTGGAATCTCTCCACTGTTACAATTCGTATCACGTTCTCTACTATTCGAAAAAAGAAGTAAACGACCAAGCAACAAAAGTGAAATCTCAGATCAGTCGATTATTTGAATGGGAATAAAGAACGTGTTTGTAGATTCGAATCTTGGTAGATACAGCCGTTTTAGCAGAACAAAATCGATAGGTCTGAGTTGAATTTATCATTCACTGTAGACGATGCTGAATGTCAATAGAAATAGGTAGGTATAGCGTCGCGAAATAACAAATGAAAACTCTTGGGGATATAGGATATCATAGGTAACTGATAGATTTTATAATTTGAACTCAACTTGGGAGTTTTCAGGTTCGCAAACAGTTTACCAATAAAACTTATTTATTCTAGATCTCAATATTGCTGATTTAAAGGAATTTTCAATTTTCCCCCAAAAAAAGAGATATTTTGTTGCCGATGTGAGAAGTAGATCAATTATTCAATATTAAGAATTTGGAATGTCATAGAAAAATAGATCAAATGTTAAAAGAAAATAGAAGAGGAGGATTTGTTGTCTGTCCTTTCAACTAATTTGTTTGAATAAATCTGAATGAATCCTAACCGTATCCCATTAAACAACGATAAAGAATAATATTATTGCTAATTTCAACAGTCAGCAACACCACTGTATTTCCACTCACCATGTCTCTTTGGAGCATGCATATCAGCAACATTATCAGCAAGTATGGACTGGGACAATCTTTTGAAACAGTGACTTGTATATCATGATGGCTTTGGTCTTTGGTTGGTCCAGAAATGTGGAATGTCCCAAAAAGTTTGTAGGTTTACTGGTTGGATATATAACATTTTCCATTCTCTACAGAGTAGGCAAAAACGATCATGGACCAACCAAGCAGTCAAAATAAGCAAATATTTTCTGATCGTAATATATTTTACATTTCAACAATTTCATAATTCTTCTTCTTCCAGTCGTCCAGCTGAGAACACGCCAACAATCATTGAAAGCGACACAATAAAATATCAAATTAGCTGTCAAAATTGTGATAATATACAGGGTGGCCCATCAAAAACATAACCCTGTGGGAAAGAATTTTTCGGCAAAATCCAAAAACACGTTAAGATTGTTCATCAGGGGGACATATTTTGACGCAAAATCCATAGTAAAACCTTCAACCCCCTAAGTATGGGTGTCATCCCAAAAATGTTTCCAAATAGGAAGAGGAATCAAGTGATACCTCATCAAAAGTGGCTTGTCATTCCCTATGAAGTGCTGCATAGTTTTCGCAAATCGATCAACTCTTTTAGAAAATATCGAGCGTTGAATTTCCAACGAAAAATGCAAAAGTCGATTCAATTGAACTTTAAAACTCATTTATTAGTGAAGTAAATCCTCGAATTGCTGTCCACCGACCTGCATACAGTGATACCAGTTGTTTTCGAACCGTAGTCGTACATTCTGGAGCATTTGCGGTGTCACTTCGCGACATACTTCAATAATTCTTCTTTGCAACTCTTCTTGGGTCTAGTGGTGTATTGTAAACAATGCTTTTTATGTGTTCCCACAAAAAAATCTGAAGGACTCAAGTCGGGTGACCGAGGTGGCCATTCCTGGAAACGTGTCATTCAAATAATTGCACACATTTCGGGAGTAATACGGAGGAGCTCCGTCTTGTGGGAAAATCAGTGCCTTTTCATTGTATGCGGGATCGTTCTCAACGATATTTGTTAGAGGGGAGTCGATGGTATTTTGTAGTTGAATTTCCAGGAGAGAAAAAAGATCCTACAATGGAATTTCCGAAAATACCAGCCTACACATTTAACTTCTGGTGGTGTTGCGTCTATAACTCGTGGAAAATTCTTGGATTGGTCTTAGCCTAGTAACGGCAGTTAGGGCGATTCACTAAACCATTCAGGAAGAAGGAACACTTGTGCGAAAAACACATATTGAATAGAAAATTACCATTGTTTAACGCTCGCTCACTCATAATTTCGCAAAAATTGCAAGCGACGATCAAAATCGTTTTCATTCAGTTCGTGCACTAAGCGAATTCTGTAAGGATGGAATTTGTATTTTGTTAATAACCGTTGGACACTAGTACGAGACATGCCCGTCGTAATGGCCAATTGTCTTGATTTCAGCGCACTATCTACTGCAACTTGCCTCAATACTGCTATCTTCGTAGGTTTATTTAGTATTCGATTTTCAAGCTGCCTCTTTTCGTTATAAAGTGAATCTGTTTCGCGAAATTTTGTCACCAATTCGCGAGCGAATAGTTTTTCCATAGGTATGTTTGTTAGGATGCCATTGGTTAAACAACTCCGCGACCCGATTTCCACATTCTCAAAGCTCAATAATTTCCACTCTTTCTGCAATTGAATACACCATAATGATAAATTTTAAAGTCAAAAATTTTTCAACACTTCAACCACGACGGGTATCTAGCAACCACTGGACCTAATTTGAACGTGAAGAAAGAAATCCGATAATTTTTTACTCACTAACATGAGCCTAAAAAATCTGCAAATCGGTCAAAACAGCGAATTCATTTGAAGGAATTCATTTCAATAATACCTGGTTTTGAAGTACAATTGAATGGATTTTTGCATTAATTTGTTGTCACACATTATTGTTGGAATTTCAACGCTCCATATTTTCTGAAAAAGTGCATCGATTTTCAAAAACTACGTAGCATTGTATAGGGAATGACAGGCTACTTCTAAAAACGTAGCACTTTACCCCACTTCCCATTTGAAAACATTTTGGGGTGACACCTCTTCTTACGGCGTTGAGGGTTTTACTGTGCTTTTTCGATAGGCCACCCTGTATATTATGGCCAAACCAAGTGATCTACGAATATTTGTTTTCATGAACATGCTAAATATTCACGAGAAAATGAATCGAGTTTTGCTGATAATTTACTAGAAACCCATCATATAATCAATATTCAAAATTAGTAATAGCTGTTATACTATACTATTACTATATAATTTCCAAACAGTACAGTGTGATTTCTGGATAAGGATAAAAGTTCATAACTTTATGATACTGACCACCTGTTTTTTGTTTGTCTTCTAAATGTTTAATTTGTGGACTGTAGTAGGTTTGTTAAGACAAATCACTTCTTTTTGTAGTTTTATATTCTATCTTTTAAGTATTGTCAAAATGTATCAAAAAATTGTCATTCATCAAAAATACATAGTAACGCATTCGAATAAAATAAAAATGAATAACGATGTCCAAATATAACCACAGAGTGTTTCTTCTCGTCTCGTATATGTAGTTTTCAACATGGCCCCGGCCTTGAAAGTGTTCAGGGACACTTTCAACATCCTGACATTTCTAATTTTCATCAGCCAATGGCAAACGACATAACTTGGCCATTGAACGCTTGATGTAACCTGTGCTGGTTCTTAGAGTTGCGACTCTCGCGACACCATCCTTTCCAGGATGCAATTGAGTGACTCGCCCTAAAGACCATTTGAATGAAGGAAGATTGTCTTCTTTAATCAGGACCATATCATTTTCTTGTAGATTCCCTTGAGTAGACGACCATTTGTTTCGTTTTTGTAGTTCGGATATATACTCTAGTGACCATCTGGACCAGAAGTGCTGTTGAAGTTGTTGTATTCTCTGATACAGCTTCAGTCGATTTTCAGGAACTTGTAAGAGTTCGGGATCCGGAAGCGCACTTGCGATACGTCCAATCAGGAAGTGAGAGGGTGTGAGAGGTTGTAGATCAGAGGGATCGGATGATAAGGGGTGCATGGGACGCGAGTTAAGAATACCCTCGATCTGTACAAGTAGTGTATATAATTGTTCAAATGTCAGTAAAGCATTTCCGGCCACTCGTAATAAATGAGACTTGACAGATTTAACCCCAGCCTCCCAGAGGCCTCCAAAATGAGGAGAATATGGAGGGATAAATGACCAGGAAACGCCTTCGTTTTCTAAAACCTCTGTTAAATTTCGAGAGTTATCACCTAAGAATTTACCTAGACTCTCGAGCTCTGTTTTGGCTCCTACAAAATTTTTGCCATTATCGGAAAATATTTGAGAGGGTTTTCCCCTACGAGAAACGAAGCGCCTGAAAGATGCAATGAAGCCCTCGCTGGATAGATCAGATACTAGTTCGATATGTATGGCACGAGTTACGAAGCAAACAAAAAGACAAATATAGGCCTTGGTAATTTTGCAGCCCCTTCCCTGTCTGTCTTTGACTTTAAAAGGTCCAGCATAATCAACGCCGGTTACATGAAAAGGAGGTGCAGGATTTACCCTAGTAACAGGAAGATTTCCCATAATAGGATTTATACTACTCGGTCGTGTCTTAAAACAAGTAATACATTCATGAACCGTCTTTCTAGCCAAATTTCTGCCAAACAAGGTCCAAAACTTGTTCCTAGTGTGTGCTAGAAGGAGTGTTGGTCCCGCGTGTAATAATTTTCTATGTTCTCTCTGAAATAATTACCGAGTAAAACGACTTTTATGACATAAAAGAATAGGAAATCTTTTATTATACGGAAAAGAAGAATATGATATTCTCCCACCAACTCTAAGAATTTTATTACTGTCTAAGAACGGATTCAATTTCATGAGTTTAGAATCTTTGCTAAGTTGCTTACCATTATCTAGTAAATTGATTTCGTTCTCAAACGACTCCTTTTGAGACAACCGAACTAATATCATGCAAGCGTTGT
Source organism: Chrysolina americana (assembly GCA_958502065.1). Taxonomy (NCBI): domain Eukaryota; kingdom Metazoa; phylum Arthropoda; class Insecta; order Coleoptera; family Chrysomelidae; genus Chrysolina; species Chrysolina americana. The sequence goes on along the minus strand of OY293416.1, from coordinate 10,333,854 downwards.
CGATTTCCTTATGGGTTAAAGGAACTATGTTTCGGTTGGCCTTTTTGCTAAAACAGTTTTGTTTGAATCGAAGACAATAAGCTATTACTCTCTCAAGTTTAGATAAATGTGAGAACTTTTCGAAGAAATTGATCTCCTGAATAGATGCTTCGTTAACCAAAGTGACCCTTTTCAGTTCGGGTAATGGTTCCTTACGTTTTATTATTGATGGCCATTCATTTTCTTCAAACTGAAGCCAAGGTGGACCGTTCCAATAAACATCGGTTTCCTTCAGCAGACTAGCTTTGACACCACGTGAAACAAAATCTGCTGGATTGTCATTCGTTGGGACATGTCGCCAGTTTTCAATGTGTGAAAACTGTTGAATAAAAGAAACTCGATTTGCAACAAAGACTTGAAGTGAATTTGGGATAGTGTTAATCCATCCCAGTACAATACTTGAATCGGTCCAGTAAAATATATTGTCAATTTGCATTTTAAATGCCGAACAAACTTTTTTCGTTAGTCTGCACATTAATAGAGCGGCCATCAACTCTAATCTTGGAATAGTTTGAACCTTTATAGGACTCACTTTGGATCTGGCACAAATTAAATGGATGAAATTCTCATTTTTTTTATTTCTTGATTTCAAATAAATGCATGTACCATATGCTTGGGTTGAGGCATCTGAAAATGCATGGATTTCGATAAAAATTGGATCACGACAAACTACCTGTCTAGGTATCATGAGCTCGTTCAAAAACATTAACTCATCTCGAAAATTTAACCACCGTGTGTATAAATGCAAAGGTAGTGAATCATCCCAATCAATTTTTTCTAACCAAATATCTCTCAGGATGATTTTAGCTATGACGATGGTAGGACTCAAAAGTCCCATCGGGTCAAAAATTTCAGAGCTTTCTGATAAAACAACTCGTTTGGTTATGCGTTTATTGAAATCTGAACTGATTTTGTAAAGAAAACGATCTGCACTTGCATTCCAAATCATACCCAATGTTCGTGCATTTTCGTTAATGCCCAAATCCATCAAATTTGTTTTGTTATGTGATTTTATATTCTCAAGTACCTCTGAACTATTAGAAATGAATTTGCATAAACGAAACCCTCCATTATGTAAAACCTTTGATACTTCAACTGCAATACGAGTCGTTTCCTCAATGGTAGAACCGCCACTGAGCATATCATCCACATAAAAATGTTTCTTTATGACATCTGATATGAGAGGATCATCGCAATCTAATCCAAGTTGGTATAAACAACGAATGGCTAAGAAGGCTGCAGCTGATGTACCAAAAGTAATAGTGGTTAATTCGTAGGTGTCCAAGGGATCGTTAGGACTGTCCCTCCAAAAGATTCGTTGTAGTGATCTCTGTTCAGGAGTGATGAGGCACATCCTGTACATTTTTTCGACATCTGCTGCTAGAACATAATTGTGTTCGCGATATAGTAACAAAATTGAAAATAAATCTGATTGAATTGTAGGTCCCACGCTCTGAAGGTCGTTGAAAGAATATCCACTGCTAGAAGGACAAGACGCATCAAAAACCACTCTGAGTTTTGTTGAAATGCTACTTTCCTTCAAAACTCCATGATGCGGCATATAATAAGAATGCTTGGACAAACTTGGGTTATCTACCTTTACCATATGTCCCAAGTTTCTATATTCGTTGATAACATCTTGATATCTAGTAGCATAATCTGGATTTTTAGCAAATTTTCGTTCCAAGTTGAGAAATCTCCTTTTTGCAACTTCAATCGTGTCTCCCAGATTATCCAAACTAGATTTCAAAGGAATTGTGACAATAAATCTACCGTTTTCATCGCGCTGTGTATTTTCAATGAAATGAGCTTCTACAGACATTTCTTCGTCCGACCAAGGTTTGCGGTCGGGAAATTCTTCGATTTCCCAGAACCGTGCTACTTGTTGTTCTAAAGAATCAAATTTGGAAATATTACAATGAATGGAGTTAGAAATATAACCCTGTATGGGGCCGCCAACCACCCACCCTAACCTTGTTTTCTGTAGTGTGGGTCCGTATTTCGAAAGCTTCATTTGACCGGTACATAGAATGTCATAAAAACAGTCTGATCCAATTAGAATATCCACCCTGTCGGGTATATGAAAATTTGGATCGGCTAGCTTTATGTTATGAGGTATGTCTAAAGATTTCCGGTCAATTGCAAAATTGGGTAACGTACCTGTGATTTTGGCAACCACCAAACAGTTCAATTTCAATGAGAAGTTACTCGTTAGCGAATGGATGTTGAATGAACATTTATATCTGACCTCGGAATGCGTTCCGTTCAGCCCGCTTATAGCTAAACGAGTTGGAATTTGATCAAGATCTAATAAATCGGATACATTTGTTGTTATGAAGCTAGTTTGTGATCCTACATCTAAAAGCCCCCGTACTAAATATGTTCTGTTGTGCTTATCTACCACCCGCACCGAAACAGTAGAAAGCAAAATCTGATCACAGTTTGAGATGTTTTGCGAAGTCAATACTACGTTTTGAGTTTCGGTTGTATTATTTTCCACCCGAATTTCTTGTTCCGGTTTGGAGTTACCCTTATCGATATGTAACAGTGTGTGATGGCGATGTTTGCATACTCGACATGAACCTGAAATGCACTCTTTGACTAAATGTCCCGGTTTAAGACAATTGATACACAAGCCTTTGCGTTTGGCTTGTTCTATTCGATTATTAACACTCATTTTCGAAAATTCTGGACATCCTGAAATATAGTGTTCGCCTTTACAAATTTTGCAATGTGCATTTGGACTGCCACTAGAAGTAACAAATGAATTACACTTAGTTGGCTTCATTTCTAACCTAGATTTATGTTTACTTGAAACGCTATTGGATTCCCTGTTGTTTTCTTTGGATTGCAGATTATTTGCTCGCATTTTCAAGAAATCCAATAAGTTTTGCAGAGTGGGGCGTTTAAACGAAACTTTAGCTTCATCCCATTTATCTATTGTATTTTCGTCAAGTTTAACTAAGACGAAAAATTTTAGCAGACTTCCCCATTGTTCAACCGGCTCACCCAAATTTTTTAAAGCCTTTGAGCGGTTTAACACAATGTCTATGATTTTTCTAAGAGCAGTTGACGATTCGTGAGTGACCTTTTCTAAATTATAAATTGCCTTTATATGCGTATCTATCAAAAGGCTCTCATCGTTGAAACGTTCGCATAACGACTTCCAAGCATCTTGATAGTTAGCACTAGAAAATTCTAAATTTTCGAAAGTTTCCCTAAGTTTTGACCCTACTGTCGACTTCAAGTAGTGGAACTTCTGAATATCGCTGATATCTACCCTGGTATGAATTAGCGAATGGAACGTGTCTCTAAAACCTATCCATTGATTAGCATCTCCGTCAAATTTAGGTAAATCTATCACAGGCAGTTTAACATTTTCAAATTCTATGTCATGAATAGGGTGGGAAGAAACGGAAACATTATCGTGAATGCTCATGTCTTTCATGGGGGAAACAGCAGTAAGTGGCGCGGTAGCTGCCAAAAATGACTTTGCTTTCGCGATACATGCAAAAAATGACGTCTCAAAGTCTTCTCTTTCTGACATTTGTTTATCCGCGTTATCGATTTGTTCGATTTCATTTTGAACGTTGTCAAAAAGTTCAATATAGCTACGTGCACTTTCTAAACGATGCTCTAAATCAAAAAGAATATCGGTGTCTGTAATATTTTTGGTGGGATAACTAATTTCTAATCCACCGATAAATTTTTTGAATATCGTGAGTTTGGATTTTATTGAACCACGTTTCCTGGTCAATTTCTCCAAGTTTTCACGTTCGGCTGACATCGTGTCTCTATGATTAGATTGAATAAAGGCCGTAGGAATGAAAAATGTCAAGTATTTGTCAAATATATCAAATTAGGAAGGAATGAATGAAATCAGTCTACGAGTATGCAATATCCTGACGCTCAGAATACAGATCGAAAATATTCCCAACTCGCTTGAGGATGGGAAAGGAAAGGACTCACTTTTAGATGTGCTTCGCTGCCCTCGATGAAATCTTCTGCTTCGAATTCTGGGTTGGAGATAATCCGGTTTCGATTGGACCAAATGTTTTTTTTTTTGTCTTCTAAATGTTTAATTTGTGGACTGTAGTAGGTTTGTTAAGACAAATCACTTCTTTTTGTAGTTTTATATTCTATCTTTTAAGTATTGTCAAAATGTATCAAAAAATTGTCATTCATCAAAAATACATAGTAACGCATTCGAATAAAATAAAAATGAATAACGATGTCCAAATATAACCACAGAGTGTTTCTTCTCGTCTCGTATATGTAGTTTTCAACACCACCCAAAAAAATAAGAATGTACCCCTAAATATCTCAAAACTGTGTATTTTCTGCAGGACAATGCTTCCACACACAAATGGCACATCCTCTCCCACCCATTGTTATTATGATGTTGACGTACAGGATTATCCGCTTTGTGTATACTGAAGTTGAAAAAACGGATGAAGTACTTTTGTAACTGTAATCCGAAATAACCAGCCAGCAATGCCAAATTATTGGATTTAGTGGACGAAAAACGAATTGATGCAGCGGTATAATTGCCTTTTGTGTTATATTCCGAAATTTTATGCTTCAAAGGATGGAATGTTGTGAAAATATAGGTTCATTATACAGATGAACGGATTATCGAATGATATACCCTTTCAAATTACTATCGGACACAATTATCGACTAACATAGTTGCAGAGCAATAATTTTGAAGCCCTCAACGAAAGTGTAATCTAGAAATATTAGATCACCTAAAGACCACTAAACAGTGTGTGAGTTCACTCCAGAATACTGAAACTAAAACTTAATAATAATGATATTAATTATAGTGTAACGAAATTGAAACTTTTTTCTATGACTGCTGAGAAAAGAACCCTTTTTATGTCGAGAAATCAGCTGTAAGTGGAAAGTCGGGTACTGTCGATGACTGAATCGGTTTGAATGGGTGACCGACACACTTTGGACGATTTCGAATTGTTCGAATTGTCGTCCGTGCATGGCATCACACGTTGAGAGGTAAAAGGCCCGGTTTTCTCTTGCTCGCACAATTCCCTCGAAAACTTCTGATGGTTGCTCATAAGGGTGCAGTCGGTTGATGGATAGAACAAATTTTAGAACAAAAAAACTCAGAAAAAATGAGACACCTCCATTGAGTGAGGATGGATTACTGCCACGCCCCATTTGTGTATTCATTAATTAAAAGTTGTACACAGAATAAGAGTAATAAAAAGTCGATACGAGATTTATAGCATCACAGTCGAGATGATTGAAATTTCGAGTGGAGAAAAAATGTGGTTGAACCGGTATTTGGATTCCAGGCAAGTGTGTTACCGCTACGTTTTTGTTCCTATTTCAAAAACCGACGAATTACATTTCAAATTCAGCTCTGTGTTAGTATGCAATTGTTGGCATCTAATCGAAAACTATTTGGTCGAAAAATAAATTGATCGAATAATCAATTAATCGAAAAATAAATTGATCGAATAATCAATTGATCGAAAAATAAAATGATCGAATAATCGATTGATCGAAATTGCAATCAACCGGACAACATTTAGATCTATTCAAAAATAATAATTACATCGAAATTGAATAACTAGATAATCAACTCAAACACAATAGAAACGAAACATATTTGAGGAAATTTAACAGTTCTTCATCATCGCAGTCTTGTTGCAATTGGTTCTTGATATGTCTCAAGCGACATTTGAAGTCTTTGTATTTCTTTTTCTTGACTGCAATATCGCCGGTAGCAGATTTTATAATTTTCAACTCTGTAAAGGATTGTTCTTTCTTCAGTCCATCAGTGAAGTTCCAGAATGATGGTTTCTTGGCCTTTATCTGTCTCAGAAATCCAGAATGCCACCCTTCAATAGAGTTATTTGTCAGAGGAACATTTTCAGATTGAATACTCTCGAAACAGTTCCACATTGATGGTGCAAAGAGTAGCTTATTGTATTTGTTTAATTGAGTTGTTTTTCCAATCCAAGTTTCTTTGAAGTAAACAACATATTCTTCAATTCTGTCTGGTAGCGAATTCCGTATGCCCAAAAGATGAAATGCTCTTGTGACCATAGTTTCAGGAACAAATGCCAAAGCATTAAATAATTTCAGTTTCAGTCCAAGAGATTGAATTTTTCTATATAAACATTGACTTAAATGGAAATAGCATCCCTTCCTATTCCTGGAAAACTAGGCTTAATGCATTTCCAATCGACTTCTCAAAGTCTGTCATTATTAACACTACCTTAGGATTGATAATCAAATCTTTAATCACTTGTAGCACCCTTATGTATGTTTTTTCCATTTTATTTGGTAAAAGAGCATAAACGCCTGGTATGTAAGTCTCACCTATTTCTGCGTGTTTACTATATAATTGATAAAACAAACAAGGGACAGTTTGAAATGTGCCATCCATCAACCATATATGTGATTCTGCCAATATTTGTAAATTTTTTGGAGTAGCGAATAATAAGATTCGGTCATAATTGTTTCCAGAGTCATACGCCAAAAACTGTGTTCCCTTATCAGTAACCTTATATTCTTCTGGCATAATCAATTCTGTCAAAGAATTAGTTTGCGGGGGCCGAATGTCTTTTTCTTTTCTTATATTTCTAATAGTTTTTTTGATGTTCTCTATTGAAGGCAGAACAGCACATGCTTTTTCAGTTATCTCGGTGGAGGCATGCGAGATTATTATTTTTGTTGCTTCCTTTGATGTGGAGGCCAACTCTCTGATTTCTTGAAGAACTTTCCTTGTTTCTAATTTATCAGATCTTCCTTCATGGGTGTGGTCACTTCGTTTCACAAAAAGGCAATTCATTTCTATCACTCTCGCTCTACATGATGATTTCTTGTGTCTTCACATTTCCAATATGTCGTGTCATTGCGCTGGTATTTTACATACAAATATCCATCCAATATCAATTTTTTATGTCCGTATTGACTATTTAGGTAAGACATATTTCAATATTTCGTACAACAGAACTTTTGACGCTACCGACTCTGACATTAATTCTGAAATGGTATGTTAGTTATATGATCACATAATAATAATTATTAGATTGCGATGAAAGTAATTCGAAATTAACTTGAAAGAGGAAAAACCAAACCAAACCTATATATTATTCGATTGAAATGTTGTTCGGTCAGTTGCAATTTCGTTCAATTGATTATTTGATCAATTGATTTTTGATCAATTGATTATTCGATCATTTTATTTTTCGATCAATTGATTTTCTATTAAACGATTTCGATTGAATTTCCGTTAACCATTGATAAGAATTAATTTCTCACAATTTTTAAAATCATATTTAATTCTCATCTTCCCACAGATTATACCTTAAGTCTCCCTCGATTTGAATTCAATTACAGACGTAGAACTTCCACTTTGTCAGTATTAGATGATGTTTTTGGACCAGTGTGGTGAAGGTTTTTGGCCAAGTTGCCAATTCATCAGCGGGTAGGTTTCACAATCATTTATTTTTTCCATACGGAATGTACCAGTCAGGCCCTGTCCCCGGAGCTCCGATACTATCGGAGGGCGTGCTGGTGTATCATCAACCCCAGCAAACACTCCCCACGTCCGTGGGGTGAGTGATTACTGGGTCCGAGAATCATGTGCCCTGAGTAAACGGAGTGAACCAAGAATAACGGCCTTCTGCATTCTTCCGGCTAGGTTTTCTGCCGCATCACGGCATGCCGGTATGATTTTCAGATTTGAGAGCAGCGTGTCCATCATTCCACCAAGGACCCCCATTATCAGAACCACCATCTTGACAGAATGGTTTGCGGAGTTCAAAGAGAATATGTCGATATTTAATCCGTTTTTCCTCCTCTTTTCGGACGATGTTCGTTTCGCCAGGTGCTGAAAACTCAATGACGAAAATCGTCCTACTTTGATGGTCGAGGAGAACTACATGGGGAATGAGTAGTTCCAATAGATTCGGCACTTCTCATTCTCCACAACGGACTCAATATCCCCCGGAGTATAAGGCAACATCGGTGTCTCGTCTACACCGTACGAGTGTCGTAGATGGTAGTACAACACTCGTAGGGCCGCGTTATGCCTTTGGATATAGGCTGAGACCGCATAAGCTGGACAAGCTGACAGCAAATGCATTATGGTCTCAGCTGCCCCACGACACGCTCTGCATCTTGTGTCAGGGACCTCTATACCCATCACGCGACTACGGTAGACGAGGGTGTTGAAGACACCATCATGGCAGGCCATTATGAATCCCTCGGTTTCCGACTTCAGCCCACTTGACCTGAGAAAAGCGAAGGTCAGGTTTCTGGATAAGCCAAGGTCTTCAATGTTCTTGAAGAAGACCCCATGCATTGGCTTATCCCTATGTAGCTGTAAGAGCCTGTCACACTCCACAGCTTTCACGTGGGCTTTTTGCTGAACGGGTTCCAACTCGGTGACAGAGTTTGGGTTCGTCCGTTCAGTGTCGAAAATGAGACCGAGTTCATCGGCTGCACGGGTTGCTGCCTTGAAAAGAAATGCTCCGATCCCTGCTTTTTCATGATCACATACCAAGCAGAGAAGGGGATTTAAACTCCTGATGACTTTACAGGCTCCATCCAGTACCATTCTGTTATATAGACACTCCAAACTCAAAAGTCCACGGCCTCCCCGTTGCCTGGGGAAGTATAACCGTGGAACAGACGATTTAGGATGCAAGCTTCTATGAAGATGCATCATTTTGCGAGTTTTTAGGTCGAGTTGTCGCAGCTCTTCCTGAGTCCATTCCATTATTCCAAAGGAGAACGGCAAGCATATTAGTTGCACAATCATTATCATTATGGATATCCTTTCATGCATGATTCGCTGTTAGCCAAAAGCAACAAAACTCAAACAATTGATATAGTTTCGATTCAAATTTGAATGCCAAATATATTATCAGTAAACAGTCTATGAATGTGAAATCGAATAATATTGCGGTGTAAACATCCACCAACCTAATTGTTCGATAATTAATGTGAGCAACCGAAAATTATGCAATCATATTCACGCAATTATCTGAACATAAACTAAAAGCAATACCATGGAAACCTTTTAGCCTTAATTATCGCTGGGAATCCACAGTTGGCTCTGGCTTTATAGCAGTTCGCACGATACTATGTTTAGAGGTGTGGTGAACAACCCAATGGCTGATAATTCGTTCAGCACTGAAAAATTAAGCGTGTTAGAATTTCTAGCCCCAGAGGACTCTAATTACCATCAATATCACTGCTGGAAGTGTGAAAGGCACCCGTATGCATTCAGGCAAAGAGTTTTCTGAGAGAGGCATGATAAAAAAGTAACCACGAGGATCATTTGAGTGTACATGTTTATCACAATGAGCTGAATCGATTTGTATATGAGAAACTACTGGGATTATTTCCTGAAAATTTTTATACGGGAGTTTTCGACTTCCGGTTAATTTGAAACGAACAAAAAATATTTCTCCTTCGATCTCCAAAAAGCTTACTATTACACCGTTCAATAACATTGAAACTGACTTTTTTGAAGTAAGTGTGGATCAGTATCACTTCAGTTATTGCAGTTGAACATTCCATTTTTCCTAAATTTTGTCTCATCCATTCACATTTTGATTAATATGATTTCGCAAAATCATTCCTTCTTTGATCGAATTATGTTTCTACAAAAGGGCTTTTAAAAACTTTATATTTGAACATAGTAACAACCATTGATTATAAAAATTGACTACTATTACAATTGATTCAGAAGTATTTATATCAAAATATCAAAATTATTGCTGATGTAAGCAATCATTTTGATGATGCCTTCGGGTCATCAAACCTGCTACTGTTTGGTCTTGCAAGGGACGAACAAGACTGAAGATAATGCTTCGTTTTCTTGAAATGGTGGATCATCAGTGGCTGGTTTTATCTTCGAATACTTCTTCAATCTGAAAAATAGGTAGTCAATGAATACGGTGAATGAAATGTAGATCGGAGTCATCCCAATTCTCTTGATTTCCACTGAGATGGTGGCATCTTGATTATATGTTAGTAACGAGACTCGTAACTATCCAATATCGTGGTATTCAAATTTATATGTTGATTTACATGGCTCAAGATGTTTCTCTGATTGTTTTCCAAAGAAAAAAGAGGATTTTCATAATTCCTAGCGTCTTTTTGGTCCAAGTTTCCGGAAATTGCTTTAATCACACTTCCTAAGCCATTTATTAGGCTTCGTTTGGATCTACTGAGAGGGTACAGAGTCTGTAGCTTTTCCTTGGCAGTTTTCAGCAGGAATTTCAGTCCTTGATCGAAGTTCTGCAAGTTGAAGAAGTGGGGGTCACTTCGTCTGTTACGAATTGCTGTGGAGACGGCATCATATTGGGATTTTATGATGGCTATTGTTGTTGTTAAAATTGTTATTTCCGTCAACCAGCTGCACACCTTTGAGAGTACAACCCTCAAAAGTTTTCGAAAGACTTCTCCGAGCTAGGGAAGACGCAGCCCTTACCTTTTAACGTGTGATGTCATGCACGAGACCGACGACCATGCTGGGAATCGAACCCATGACCCTTAGGTTAAGAGACAAGCGCTCTACTATCATGACCATCACGCCTATCTCTTGGTGAATTGGTTGAAGATCGTAGTAGTAGTAGTGGGTACTAGTATTGATCTTTGCTTGACCCAGCTTGAGGAGTAGTAGTCCTGGGTTGGTCTTGAGATTTGTGATCTCGATTTCCTCTCCTCTCGTCAGATGAAGGCTGCAAAAGGACGAAGAATTTAGTTACTTTGTTGGGTGACTGCCTAAATTTTTTTATGAATATTAGCATTTTCCGTCTCGACAGTTACTGTATGGTCTTTGTGGATAGATTTTGGGTAGAAGGGTGGTAGCAATTTATTTCTCTTCACTGTTTTTCTTGTATTGATTTCAGTTTGTAGGTGATAGGAGTTTCTCTTTTCTTGTTTCTCTCTTCTATGATCACCTGTCTTTTGTTTTTGTATATCTTCATTGATTTTTTTGTATTTTTCCTCAGTTTTACCTCTATGCTGTTGGACATACTTGTTGATTGAGGCTCGTCTTATGTCGATGTCAAATGGATCTTGACTATTGACATGCCCGTTGTGAATATCCACAGTTGATAGCTTCTTTGATATCCTTTTCAATGTTGTGCCAATAGTACGATTTCCTTATTCGAGTTTCTGTTTCCGTGATTTCTCTGTGGATTATTTTTCTTCGTGGTGCTGCGTAATAATTTCTTTTTGTCTTTCTTTTGTCTTTCATTCGGCGATTACATTTTAAAATATTGAAGAAGAGTTCTTGAAGGTTTTTCTTAGAATTCTGCACATGCTGGGATAAGTTCTTCATCTTCGTACTTCATTGTGTATTTTTCTCATAGGCTGATGTATTCCTGGAAAAAATTGAAAATGATTTGATCCAGACTGTCATTTCCTAACTGGGCATGATATCTTTTCTCATTCGGAAATATTTCTTCGAACACTGTTCTTGCTGAATTATAGCTTACTCATTTGAAGATGACTTGGTTATTGTAGACATTGAGTATTTCCAATATTGGGCTTTCTCTAGCTGTATGTTTAGTGATGTCAATATTATTTTCATCCGTAGTGTTAGTAGTGAAGAGGGAATCTTTTCTACAGCTAGAATTCTTCTAGAGTACTTGCTTCAATTTGGTACGGAAAAAGTGAATAAACATTTCAATATGACGAGAATCTCCTAAGAATTCTTCCACTATTCTGTGCCAATTGTATTTCTCGTTCACATAGAAGGGTTTTTGAAAACGTTTCTTTTGAACAGAGTAACAATTATTAAATATAACATCTTACTACTGGCTAATACAAAAGATTCAGAAGCATTCATATCAATAAATGCTTTAACGAAATGAGTGAATATGAAATCGATGATGGTGTTGATTTTTTACTATTTCTATAAACATTGCCTTGCCATGCTGTGATGCAACACCCCTGGTGAGATATTATTTTTTATTCGAATGGAGGGACTCATGAGCTACAACTCAGGTGCGATGTTCGTTTCTAAGAAAGTTCAGTTTCGAATTAGAGCTCAAAAATCAAATCGATTCATAATACCCAAAATTGCTGAAATCGAAGTTTTGACACCTTGTAGCTCTGGAACTGGTCATAGGATCGATCTATGAATTGGACTACGAGGACGTCATGATCTACAATATATCAAAATTTGAGCAAAATTAGAAGAAAGCCATTTCACGTAGTGAATGTGCGAGATCTTGTAGTCGTAATTTTTGGTATGCATAATAAACTAAATGTAATTGGAGGTTTATCAGTATAATCATCACTGAAATGCTTGCATGTAATATCAGTATGCAAGCGCCAATTGATTTTCTAGAGCTCCATCTAGATACTCAATCCTAATCACACAAGCTTTCATAGCCAACTGTTAGACATAAGCTACCCTCGACTGGTTTTATTCTTTCATCTCTTGCTGTATGCATCCAATTGGAACGGATACATCGCTATCCCATTAGAGTGCATCCACTACTCTGAATTGCTTAATTTTTTTGTACGCCCATCCGATGGGATTTTGCTTTGTGCCTTATCCAATCCAATTCCATCATCTAAGTACTTTGATATCATTACGAATTATTATATTTGAGACTCAATCAACTAGATGTGTCCATATATCCCATGAAAAACTGTTCAGGTGGAAACTTATATTCTAACACTTCCTTTGAAAATTTAACTTCTCCTTTCTAAGGATTTAATTGAATTTCACACATATATATATATATAGGTATTCTTTTAGTTTATATATTCATTATATTTTAGTTCATTACAAAAATTCACAATTCCATTATTCCCATTTAAAAAATTGAATGAACAGTTTTTAATGGTAATGGTACTGATAAGTATGGATGGTGACTGATGCGCTGCGACCTAATTAAATCTATTGTGCCCCATCTTTTTCTGCTATTTCAAGGTGTTGTCCTTTACAGCAGCCCCTCAAGCCCTAATTCCTTGAGGAACTTAAGGATTTTGAGTGGGTCTATTCGTGGTATTTCTCCCACAGTCAGCTGGTGTGATCCCAGTATATTTAATCTTTTGTGATGTATAGTATAACATTCCATCAATATATGGTGTGTTTCTGGATGCTCCCCACAGAATCTGCAGGTGCTGTCCTCCTCTAAGCCTAGCTTCCTTAGGTGTTCTTTGAGTCTGCAGTACCCGTCAGAAATTCCGTGATTGTCTTTAGACTAGTTCTGCTGTGGTTGAGCAGTGTCTTCGATTTGGCTCAGTTGAAGTTGCCAAGGAGACCTTTGGCCTGCCTTAGCCCTGGAAATCTTTGCCAGTATGTTTCTCTCAACAGTTTGTAACATTGCTGAAGGTAATTAAAGATGTATTGCTGTTGAAAAAAACGATAGAGGTATGAATTGTCGATGAAGGAGAAGTATCTGTTGTCGTTGCCATTTCTGAAATTTTTGATAACGACTGATATAATTTGATTCGAATTTTAAATTTTTTTGACAGCTGACTGATTTACATATCCTTACGCCATGCTTGTTAAGCGAAGTTACTAGTATGGAAAGTGACCCATTTCACACGAGTGGGACAATCCCACGAGTGTGAAATGGCACTTTCCACACAAGTAATGTACAATATTTTTCCGACGACCACAGATTAATGCATAATGAGAATTTTACAAAGAAAAGTAATAATTGAACAAGGTTACTGCTTAGAATTATAGAAATTTAAAGTAATATTATTATCATTACAATTAGTAAAGTGTAATGGACTTCGCATTGAGGAGTTAGACATATTTCTCTCTGTAATTTGTACACTATATACAGTAGTAGACTCGGTGTCAGTTTCCCAAAGAGGCGGAGTGACGGCTTTCGAAGAACTGCTGATGGCATCCATAATTTTATTGGCAATATTTAACCTGTTAGCAGCAGAATCGTCAATATATTATTCTGCAACTTTGGATGAATTCCAACCCCTATGTCTTTTCAGAGAAGTTAGTTCTCCTCCCGCGTCTACTAATATAGTAGCAGAAGAATGGCGAATGAGTGCCCCGTGTAATTTTGAGGATTCTTTAGATTTAAAAATTCAGCCACTACTCTAGGTATATTTCCAATTTTGTTAATACCCACTGCTTATTTTGTGCATTTTCAGTCTCTATAATTATATAATTAAGAAAAAAGCGCGTTTCTGTAGTTGGCCATCTTAGATTGTCATATTATTTTATTTATGCTGTAGAAGTTTCCAAGTGAACTTGCGACATCATTTGTTTTCGGTATTATTAATTTGAATGACAGCCGCAGTCCCCAAATCTTCAATGTTATTTATACATAACTGGGTAAGTTCTTGCTTGCGACATACATAACCAACAACATAACCAACAAACCAACATAACCTAAAAAAACATAATTAAATAAATGTATAGACTTTGTTTAAATACCGATGACTTACCTTTGTAAGTAAATGAATCTCATCAGAAGCTTTATTTATAAATTCACAAATTTCTTGTTGCGTCAAAATGTTAACATTTTTCGGTTTATATCCGTCACTTTTTCTTTTTAAAAATTACCTTAAGTTTACTAGATTTGGAGATATCTACACTGTAGTGAATGGTTAAAGTAGTACGCAACATTGAATAATCATTCCATAATAATGAGCATTGATTCTATTGGAAAGGTCACCCATGTATGCAAGCAAAACGTTTTCAGAACAAGAGCTTCTTATTTCTTCGCCATGTGAGAAATTGATCGTAAGCGAATTCGTACCTTCTTTTGGACTTTTCAGAAAGTAAATTTGGTGACGTTAATTTTGCGGCCTCTTCAATTTCAGGTAGAGTAAGTACATCGATCATCACTATTAATCTCAGCACCCATGTTTTAAGGAATTTTAGATACTATTTTCACGGTTTTGTATATGATAAGAATGATGCATTTGCAGAATTGAAACTCTTAAAGTTTGTGACGTTTTCGCAATATCAATTTCAAAGCACACTTCAATTTCACTATGCAATACATATAACTATAGATACACATATCATTCTAGAGAGTTATTTAACTTTTCATCTCTAGGGTGATATTTGTCATTTTTTAAGTAACTAAATATCGTGCTATTTGTCATTTTCGCCTGTGATCGTCGGAAAACTCCGCATTCAATAAAAAATAAGCAGGCGTTTCTTCCTTTCTATGTCTGGTATATTGTTCTGGATAATGCAACTTTGAATATTTGGCTACGTTAAGTGTTATTTTTGACATGGTATTTATCCATTTTTACAAACTGTAGGTACTAAGAATTTTGGTTTTCTATAACCACAACCAAAAAAAACACTACTTTGTGATCAAGAATCAGATATCTAATTAAATGTTGAATAAGATAAAACAATATACTTACACCATTACCTACCGAAGAATTGATTGTGTTGAATATTCACGGTTCATCGCGAATTTCATTCACTTCGGTGAAATCCCATCTCGATTGTTTTCTGCGAACTCGATTGATTTCAGTTCATGCATGAAAAGTTTTGCTGCTCGTCAAGATAATATCAATTTGGTTTCCACTAGAAGTTAATTTGTTTCGAATTCCATTTATTGCCTAGTTGAAATCGAAACTTCCTCCCAATTTCAATCACCACTTAGCATGTTGTAAAAAGTTTCATTTCTTGATAATAGGTGGCATAGGGTTCCATCGAGGTTGGGGTTTGTTTTCTCGCAAAGACTATAGAAATTAACTCAATTATTTATTGCTTCATAGCTCTTTCAGTATTTGAGATATTGAGATGAAATTTGGAACGTAGGTTACGTTTCAGGGCTTACTTCATCAAGCTAAATGTCAAATAAACGTCAAAATAAAAATGTGTTGATTCGTTAAATTTTTTCAATTAAATCACAATACCGGTTACAGATGCATGAAAATAACAAGAGATTGAAAAATGTCTCAAATAAAATATCTCCAGCGGCACACTACAGAAAGTTTTTGTGCTCGACATACAAAAAAAAAATACATTCTTACAATCACTCGGGATGCTGTATGATGTGAGCCCTGAAATTTGATCTCAATAAAAACTGAAAGAGCTATAAAGAAAAAACGCTATGTAGATCCTTAACAAAGCGTTTGCGAATATATGTTTGTGAATCAGAAAAATATGCAAGGTGACCTCGGGTACGTGTGAATTTGGGGCAAGTGTGAGTTTGCTCTCTATCTTTGCTAAACCGGGCGACAGCCCAATGCCATATCGACGAATCGCCTATACTCATTATAAATCCATAACCATCATATAAAATACAAAAGAAATCTTGTGAATTCTAAATATTTTCCTTAATTTTCTAATCTACAGTTCATCAATCCGAACGAGTAAAACTAGTTTATTTCAAGCTGTGAGTTTATTGTTAAAATTTAAAGTAAGAATCCATTTTATATTCTTTTCTTCTGTCTGAACAATGGATCTGACTATAGATTGCCGTTCTTTCTTGAAATTGCTTTTTTCATATTTTTTCATGGCATGTCACACTTGCTCCGAAATAAAATGTTATTGGGGATAGTGTGACCTATTTGTCGAGGTAAGTGTGAACCTGGTTTATTTGGCTAATCTAAACAGTACTGTTTTTTCAGCTACAGTACGAAATTATATACGGAAATCTCAGAGAGGCAAACAGTATACCTGGCCAGATGTGGAAGACATTGATACACTCTCAGAGGATGAAATAACAACTGTGCTTCCATCACCACTTTTCAGAAGATGGGAATCAACGAAATACTCATTCGATTTTTCAGATTTCTACCTGTAAACTCTTCTTTTCACCAAATGTACAATTTCACGAGTATTTTTTGTTTTTTTTTCAATAGGGCATTTCAAATTCAATATTGAAAGTATGTTTTGAATAAAGATATCTCAAAACAAACAAATTGTGGTGGAAGTTCCTTTACTGTTTACTCACACTTGCCCCAAAGAGAGATTTACATGCATAAATATCTTTAAACTTGGCCAGAGTCACACTTTTCCCAAATTCCCGGGGAAGTGTGACCTATAGACATGTACATATGAATATATGAATCAAGTTCGTGGAATTCGTTTTTCAACACTTTTCTTTGGAGTATTACAAAGACTGACCTTCGAAGTAAATATCTGCAAATTTTCATTGTTATATTATTATACTCAACAAAATGTGAACGAATGAAAATCACGGTCACACTTACCCGAGCTTACCCTACCTAAAATCTTGATGAATTTAGAAACACCCTCTATATTTTTCTTGTTCAAGCCTCATATTTTCCACATAAGTTGATGAAAAGAAAAATTAAAAAAAAAACTTTAACCAGCTGTCACCCCCCTACGAACGACAGCCCTCAGAAGTCGAAACTTGTGCGAGCTAAGGATTTACGAGGTCTTACCATTTAACGTGCGATGATATATTTATTACCTTATTTGCCATTTTTACAAATGTGAGGTTCGTCAATAATCGTTCTAGGCGGAAGTACATTGACTTCAAATGTAACTGCATCACAAAACATGCGCTGAAGCTTAAGGAATTGTACAAAAAAAGTAGGTTGAATGGTTCTGGAGTTATGAGTTTTTCTGTGGGTCCATGCACGTCGCTAATTTGACACATAAATTGACGTAAGTCAAAAACTACTGCAATTAAGTCTATGAAACCAAGGTGCGTTATATCGACATTTAGTGGCGTATCTAAAAATTTAACGGAAGGTTGCAATTAAAAAAAAAACAAATCCCAATTGCGTATTTCAAGAAAATAATTTAAGAATGTGCTCATTGTTGGACCTATCGTTTGAAAAAAAAAATCGAGTCAATAGCTTGCTTAGAAAAAAAGTGATGGACCATGCACACACCCCTGGGTACCCTGTATATGTCAGTGTATTCAGTGTTCCTAAGTTCTTTCCCTATATTCCAACTTCATAACATGCACCAAAACGAGATTAATTTCAAGTTGTCCAAGGTTTAAACTCCGACCAGAAACACGTTTTTATAATTGATGAAATAAATAGTGTCTTGTAAACGCAATAATGAACCATTTAGCGCCCAATATAAAAAATAATGCAAACTATGTATTGTTTTTTTATGTTGCCAAAGCAGATCAGTGGAAATATCGTGTTGGTGTGATGCAAACTCTTAGATAACCCTTCGATATTTTCAAACATTTAATTGTGTGTTTCGTTAGGCCGCGGATCTTTCATGCTCTGTTTATAACGCGCACCACAATTTCCCCATTATGATATTGCTCTGTTTCATACTATTTCAATATCATTAGCATACGGTGACTGGATCAATTTGTACAAAGGCATGTGGCCGAAATGATTAAACACAATACGGACAACAACAAAGACTGGATCATCTGCGGGACTACTGGATTAAATATCAGCATTTGCAGTTCGTGTCATTTACACCTGGCCCTTCTCTCATACAGGGATGCTTGATGAGGGCCAGTTAGAGGTTAGAGGAAAATTTGAAACAGCGGGTTATTTACAATGATCATCCTCTATTAAATATTTTTATCCATTACATGACAGTTTTGACTGTCATTATTAATGTCATTTTAGACAAGTAAACTATCAAATAACACACTAGTGTGTTATTATCCATAACTAACTAGTGAGTTATGGATTATAACTCACGTTCATATTTAAAGTAGTATTCTAATTATTTATTACTACTACAAGCAGAATCCAAAGGAAAACGCTTACGGTTTATTCGAATTTGAAGTCATTGTAAAATTCGTTGGTTCATTGGAACCAGACGCTCCCACATCGGTACAGCTGCTGATAGTGTTGGAAGATGCCGACACATTAGAACCTTGTATTTTTTCTGCAATTCGTATTTTATTATGCACCGATTCTTCTAGACATCCTTCTACTACAGGCGAGGACTTCCATCCTCCGTGACGCTGCATTGGCCAAAAGAGTCGCAGAAAACCTTCTCAGGCAGTGACCGGTGTAGAGCGCTGGTTCCTCCTATTTCAAAAACATTGCAATTCTTGAAGGTATCTTCGACAACGTATTCATTCCCACACACTGGCTGGTACACCTCCCATTTTTGTAAAATTTCAGGTCGTTCTGATGTCTTGGACTTCTTGGTTTGCATCCCTGCGATTTTCTTTTCAAAAAGCTCATTAGTTTGCCATATTTTGAAATGTCGATATTTTTATAAAGGTGAACAGTCGAGCGAAGCATCGACTATTTGATCCATAGCGACGATGGAGCAAATTTTTTTCGCAAATCCGTACTCCGAACTCCTTGTCGTAAGCATCTCGGGACTTTCCTGTCTAAATCTGCATCGCTGCTTCTTCCGCTTCCGTAAGGATATGCTCAGAAACGTAATTTTCGTTGGCTTTCTCCATTTTCCATACGTTTTTTTTTTAAAAAAAAGCTTTCCTTTTTGACAGGGAACACTGACAAGGCAACCAAACGAACAAGCTGCTTTGACCAAAATGTAAAAGAGTCACTGTCATGTCATTTCGACATTTATAGAGTACTGAGCCGCAATTAGCTTTCATTTGATCACAACACTTATTAGTTATTATCTCATAAAAACCGATTTCTTCCACTTGTTGGATAAAAAAATTGTATGCCGCTCGTGTGTTATATTTTCTGAGTCACTTGAGAATTTAAGCCACTCGTCCTGATGGTCTCGTGGTACAAAAATCCCAAACCCCTCCATTTCAACAGGATGAAATAGAAACCATGGTTTGACGTTGAATGTCATCATCTGAAAAAACAACTAAAAACTGATATGAGTTGAAGAATTGTAGGAAACATAACTTCTCCCCTGAAACAAAAGCAAAATACCTACTTTTCGTCTAAGCGTAATTACAAACTTTTTCTGAAGAATAAGGAATCAGAGTGTCATAAATCTATAATACCGAGGCTATCTAATGTCAGAGATTCCAAGATTTTTTGAAAAACTATCAAAGAATTTTGTGGTTTTGCTGCACCAGTTGGACTATCCTACATTGTATAGGAAAACTTTTATAACGACTTTTACCCTCTGAGAATAATCGATAACAGTACGTACGTTTGAAGGTGGTTGACAATGTGTTACTTTGTGTAGAATTGTTCAGGGCTTCCATTGTCTTTCTCGTGCCGATTATCCAACCTCTACAAACGTGAAGAACTCCAGGCACTTCGTTAAGATCCTGAACAACACAAACGTCACACCAGAAGACCAATTCGTCAGCTTTGATGTGGAGAGCCTGTATACCAATGTCCCGGTTGAAGAATCCTTACAAATCATCTGGGAAAGATTACAGCAAGAAGATGAATGGATGAACAGAACGAACCTACCATTGGCTGGCGTCATGGAACTTCAGGAATGCTGCCTGCGTAATTGTTATTTGCAGGAAAAGGGTCGTTTTTTCGTCCAAGTAGATGGACTACCGATGGGATCCTCACTGTCACCGATCATAGCGAACATTTACATGAAGTGGTTCGAAGCCTTCACCATAGACAAAGCCGACAAAAAGCCTCGGATGTGGTTCAGATATGTTGATGACACTTTTGTTATATGGAACCACGGAGACGATGATCTTGATGCTTTTTTACAGCTCATCAACAACAAATAACAGCGGTCCATAATCGCAGGAAAGATGACACGAAAAGAACAGAAGACCCAACATTACCGACTTTACCTCTTCCCTACGCGACAATATCCAAACATACTTCAGGTCGAGTAACACTATCCGTAGCCAACACACGAAGACGAAACCGCCTCACGAGAACAGTGACTCGAAAAATTGCATTTACCGGGTTCCGTGTGAATGTGGGAAGGATTATATTGGAGAAAATAAGAGGCCACTCAACTTTAGAATCAGTTAATACAAGCACCCAACGAGGAGAAACATCGAAGTCGGGGATAGCGGAGCATGTTTGGACGAACCAACACAACATCAAATGGTCGGAAGCCGAGACTATCCACAAAGAAACGCATTGGTACAAAAGAAAGCTCATGATGAATACTTCATGGATGAATACTCAAGACTATTATACGAGAACAAAAAAGTTGAGATTTCCTCCACGTATTCCTACCTTGGGGTATCATTTGTGTCCCCCACTCTCTTCAGAGAAATGACAATCAGCTCGGATATATAAAAAAAACAGACAATGGGAGCAATTCTTCATGTTATTGCCAGAAGCAAAACAAATTATTGGAAATGGACATTTACCCTTTTTGACAGCCTCGTGGTAAGTGTTGTGTTCAATTGTGTTGCTGCCTGGGGACTCAGATGCGCTGAAATGTTGGAGCGTGTACAGGTGGGATTTCTTAAAAAAATCCTACTCTCACCTACCACGTCACCTGACTATACAGTCAGACTAGAATTCGGTAGAGTCAAATTGATTCATAATGTTTTCAAACTCTGTCTCAATTGGATAACCAAAATACTGAACATGGATGACACCCGAATACCTAAGATATGCCTCAGACAACAGCTCACATTCGAGGACTGTGTTGAAAACTTCAACTGGACACTGCATTTGAAAGAACTCTTTACCTTTCTCAACCTACCTGAAATTTGAATTGAACGTGGATCTATTGCTAGTCAATGAAATCATACTTCTTAAATTCTGTGAAAAACTATTCCAAGATGATGTCTCACTTTCATGCCGTGCTACATTCCTTTCTTTTAATTGTTTTTTCACTTTTCTCAAATCAAACCATAAACTTTGAAAGGTTCCAGTTATATAATCCAGATGAAATGTGTACGATATGTCTGTACCTTGGAAGAAAAAGGGCCGATGTCCAATTTCGCTGTTTCGAGAAACAAGAGGGCAAAGATTTTTAGTACAGAATAATGCTCGTCTTGAAGAACTGTATAACGTTACATCCCAGACAACACTAGATATTCCATGAATAATCCTAGAACATTCTTTGTGGAATATTGAAATATTCTAGGAATATACTAGGATATTCTAGGATATTGGAGGAATAATCCCTCAGATAATCGTAGAATATTCCCAAGAGAATATTCTGTGAATATCTAGAATATTTTTGGGATATTCCACGGATATTCCATACAAAATATTCCTATAATATTACCAATGAATATTTGTATATTCCAAGATTATCCAAGGAATATAAATGAAGAATAATCATAGAATATTCTTATTGAATATTCAATGAGTATTCTTTGAATATATGGTATGATCCAGGAATATTACTGTAATATTCCCACAGTTACCTTTTCGAATAATCGATTAGAAAAAATTCAATGGGTTTAAAGAGCAACCATAGACACATGTTCAAGACTGTTGGTCATCAGTACAGTGAAGCCAAGTGCGAAGATGTGCAACACTTCTGACTTCGTAAAAAGTGTTATACATCTTTGCACTCGGTTACACCGTATTCATGATGACCAACAGTCTGAAACACGTGTCTACAGTTGCTCTACAATTTGAGGGTTATATATAATTCAGGAAGAAAAGTTCATCTCTACAAAGGTACAATTGCTTTATTTTTAAATTTCAAAAGGGTGTGATATCTAATTTTAAAATAAGAAAAAAATCAAATCCTATTTACTCGTTCATTTCTGGGACATCCGTCAAGGCTGCTGAAGTGAGAACCCTGAAAATAAATTATTGTGCGATTTGATATTTGGTATGTTTTTAAATAAAATATATGTGCATTTGTAGGTTTAATGTGTGGAATTCGAAACTGTAAACAATGCCTCTCAAATCTCAAAATGAATGGGTGGTTGTTCATTCATAAAGGTTTTAAATTGACTCTTGAAATAAGTCTTCAGTAAAAATATTGTAACTGAAAAATATGAGGCAAATATATTGGTCTTCGAATTCTACTAGGAATCATAATCAATCAATAATGGAGAAATATACAAGTTTGTAACTTCCATACATACTTGCTAATTTCTTTCAATCGGTCGGAGGATTTTGCGAGGTAACAGAACATAATAGATATGTTCTATTGTGACAGCGTTGAATTGCATCTAGAAATGAAAAATTCATTGATTCACTGAGACTTAATATTTTCTTGATAATCTAATTCAAATATATTAAAAACATGTAGGGTTTATTCTGTATTTATAAAAGTACTTCTATTTATATGAGATCGAATAATGGTACGAA
Source organism: Chrysolina americana (assembly GCA_958502065.1). Taxonomy (NCBI): domain Eukaryota; kingdom Metazoa; phylum Arthropoda; class Insecta; order Coleoptera; family Chrysomelidae; genus Chrysolina; species Chrysolina americana. The sequence continues at coordinate 10,310,757 of OY293416.1, read as the reverse complement.
GCAGAACCTAAATCTATACTACTGACATTATCATTTTCAATTTGCTTTTCTGAATAGTGTTCGTCAAAGTCTTCTGAATCATTATGACACAAGAGTTCTTGGAAATTAAATGAAAATGATACAATAATTAACAGCTACAATGTTAGGCCAGAACGATGAGACATAACCTAAAAATTATAGCGTAATTATTATTCCCAATATTAATTATCATCAGAATGTAATGAATGCTTTCAAAATTTGTTGATAACATCTCACGCACAGAAATTATTAGACATGAATTCAGATGGTTTCTATCATCGAACAAATCAAAATTCCTATTTTATTACCGTCCATTTCATTCTGATGAAAAGTATTATTCAAAAACTACTTAGTTTACTTACGTTTTATATGATAACACTACACACATCACTAATTAAAAAAAAAACAGTTCAAATACTCAATAAAACAAATCGAAATGAATAATGAAACCAGAAACCTGAAACTTCCCAGACGACAGACGACACTTGTTGAAGTTGAAATGCACGGAATAACTTATACCATGAGCGCTGTGTGATTGGTCACTGTAATGTCAGGAAGTTTAAATAACAAGGCATCAGCTGCATGCAAACCGAGTTGAAATGTATAAGTCATTAGTCATTCTCTGTCAAATGTGAATTTTGCTAAGTACTTATCAAAATAGAGATTATGCCATATGCCATAGAGAAAAGAAAATCATTTATGAACCAAGCATCAGCGCGCTAGTATAGAAACATTAATAATATTTGGTCCAAATATGGAAACGTCTTGTATAGAATAATCTACGAATATTCCATGCATAACATTCCCTGCATGTAATATAAAAAATATACAATTAGTAATATTCCAGAAATATTCAACTGAGAATATTCACATTGAAATATTCCTGGTATATTCTTTCAAGAATGTTCTTGAAATATTCTACTTTGTATGTTCCTTGAATGTGCCAGGGTATATAGATATTCTAGGAATATTCCATGATTATTCGGAATATATATATCCTATCTAAGACATCTGAGGAATATTCCAGGAATATACCATGCTGTCTGGGATGAGTCTGAGTATTGCTAAAACATTTTGTTTTGTATGATTCAACAAATAATTAAATATATATTAGATGTTTTCTCAATTTGTGGAAAATATTGGACATTGGCCGTGAGGAAAATATCATTCGAGAGGACATTGGCTTCTAATATCGGACTTAGGCCGCGAGGAATACATCGTTCAAGATGACATTGGCCTCTTGATGTAATGAAAGAATTCAGTTGCAGGTACAAGTTTATTCAGTACAGAAAAAAATACAGTGTAGGAAAACAATTTGTCGCAGGATCAGAATAATGGAATTTCAAATTGGGGAAATAAACAAAGAGAAAAATAATTTTTATTCAGTAAAATCGAGTTCACCGTTTGAATCAGGGATGTCGTCAGCTTCCAGATTTGAGGATCTCCGGAAATTTTCATAGTACGGCCTGTTGTATTCACTTATGAATGGAAGAAGCTCAAATGAGTTCATAACCTTGAGATCAGCTAGAGGTACGGGTTCTGTGTTAAGTGGTTTCAAATCTGTAGTCATTATTGTTAAACCTACATCTCGTTTTCTTACACTTCCTCTCCTCAAGTCTATCTTCTTGGCATTTTCAGTACCCACTGAATTTTTATACTCATCCAGGAAATGATGTGTCCATCTTAATTTTTTTTTCGATGAACAAGTTTTCCACAGCAAACTACTAAAATTCAAGAAATCCGTTTGTGTCATCTCTACGACTCTCAAGGGAGATGTTCTTCGTACATTTCTAATAAAATTTGTCCAGTCATGAGGAGCTTCTATTGCACAATTCGTTTTCTTCTTGGCAGACTCGCTAGTTGCGTGAATAGTATCCGCCTCCATGTGAGAATGCCCTGGTTCCATGAAAATATGATTGATTTCTTGAAGGTGTCGACCATGACTTTTTAATTCACTTATGAGGACACAACATTGTGCACATGTAAATGTTTCTGTTTTGTCCTGGACAACAATCACTATATAAATTAAGAATCCGTACGGTATCAGGCAATGCTAAAACAAATTTCCTTATGCACGATAAATAACTCAAAATAACGAATAATCACACATTGAATTGGAGTCAACGGATAGAGCTGTGAAGTATTAGGCGAAAATCATTCTCGTTCACCTGTGACGGGCTGCGAGACACTAGCATGCTTTTCTCATTTCCTATAAGAATATCATCATTTCTACACTAATTGTTCCGAATCAGCATTCAATTTATTACTTACCATTTTCTGTAGCCTGTTTGCACATTTCCAAAATATTCAAAGTTCGTTTACTCATTTTTAAGGTTTTATTTCTGTCACGCACTGTCACTACTTTCTATCGCATTCAACGGGAAAGAATGCTGTTAGATGTCCCGTCAACCGTACGATAACGAAGGTCTAGTAGGGCCAATGTCCATACTCACAGGAATTTCATTTCACAACCAATGTAACAATAATGGCCAATGTCAAACATTGGCCCTTATTCTATTACGCAGGAATGGACATCAGTCTTCAGTATTGAATCATTTTTGCTCATTGGAGATACCTAGGACTTTGGCCATTTTTCTACGTGAAAATTTAAATATTATAAGTATATTGGGCCAAATACCTCCATTCGGTACAATGTGGACATTGGCCCTTTTTCTTCCAAGGTACAGATGTAACATGAATGAACTAAAACCTATCACACACATTTTATTCGAGTGTCCTATTTACAGTACAGCGAAACCTCCAAAACTCCTATTTCTTATCTAGTCTTGACAATCTACTTCTCTCTCTCTCCTGCGGTCTCAGCCAAAAATTGACACTCTCATGTACAAAAATTACTATTTCAACTTGATTTTCCTTTTGTTGGTGTGAAAAAAATTGAAGAGTACAGGGGAAGATTGGTGTTTGTCCCTTTCACCTGAAAATTGAGATGCGAACGCTAGCTTGTTGCCTTTTATTGTTACTAGTGCTTGGTCACATCATCACAGGGGGAGAACGATGTTGTCGTGATATATTACACGAAGAATATATCCCATACTGGAGAAGAACGATTCCATACCGCGCGCCCGGGGAACAATGGTTCATGTCCAAACAAGTCGCGTACGCTGCCGTAACCTTCAAGTCGGGTGGTCCCGAACGTCTCAGTTCGTAGCGTTGGTTTTTGTTGTTAACATTACGTTCTACTACTATACTTTTTTCTGTTTCATCTACTCTTTTGAACGCTGTTAATGAGTTCATTAGGTGAAGAAGAGCCGGACAATGTTAGGAGTATGGAGTGTTGTGCGTCGAAAAAGCGGAAAAAACGGGATGAATTACTGAAGTTACCAAAAAATTGCGAATGGCTAGCCATGCTCGGGGTCCAGATTGCCAATGTAGAGCTCAATATCTTTTGTGATTCTTGTTCCAGACAAAACAAAAACTATACGATGGTAAGGTTGTTTTACCATCTCGTAAAGGAGGAGCACCGCCTTGATCAAGTAACTATCCATTTCCCCATAAGGGGGCACTCGTATCTAGAATGCGACAGAGATATGGCCCTAATCAATCAAAAGGCTTATACAGAAGTACCTGACGATTGGCGAGAGGTTATTCGCGACAGCAGGGTAAAACCTACTCCATTTACAGTAATTGACTGTGGCCAAGAATTAGAATTTGTAAACTGGACAGAGCACCTATGTCCGTTTACAACTAGGCCTATAAGAATCCTACAAATAAAAAATTAAGAGCCTTACATTTTTTTCAAAAACACATTCTTTGGCAACTTCACCCCTACCTCGATCACCGAACCACCCACAGTTCAAGGAACTTCTGCAGCCAGAGCTACACGGGAAGATTGAAAAAAATCAAAAACGAACTCAAGAAAATCCACCCCCCCAAAACAATAATTCGTGAAAAATTATTGTTCCCAAGAAAATCCTGTACACCATACCTATTCCTATTCAGGCTGCTAAATACCAGGATTTGCAGTTTCCGAAAACATTCTTGGAGAAATCAGCATTCCGGCAATTTTATGAAAACCTCACCACTGTGGAAGTAGCAAAACAAAGCTCCACAAAAAGAAGGAACACTGTAGGACATGACGAGGAGACAGAAGACGGGAATTTCAGTGACGAAGTGCTCGTTGGTGATGAATTGTAGGGAATAATGTTTATTGTCCATACCGTTATAAACAATTAAATTTTTTTTATTATAAAAACAATAAAAAATTTGAGTTTATTTTATGTATACAATTAACTAAAGAGTTAATGCATTCGCACATATTTTTATTTTTTAAATTTTGTTCCAACCCTTCCCCCAGAATGTTTTCAAACCTTAAATTTGTCTATTCTCAAAATCAGCTTTTTTGGACATGTATCATTCTTCCCCTGTGGTCTTCAATTGTGTTTATCGAGCGTAATAAAAGGGGAAGAAGATAAACTAGAGTAGACTTAGAATGGACACCTACAAAAATACAAGCAATAGAAATATGAATTATTAGAAATTCAAAAGAACATTGGAGACAAGAAAGGGGATTGAAAGGGTTGGAAAAATCGGTGGAAAAGACATAATACTTCAGAGACTTCAGGAAAACCTTGAGAAGAATACCGTGAGATTGTCAGCTACGTAACCAGAATTATTGGGGAAGCTGCAGCCTCAACGGAAGTATATTACTGAAAAAATTATTGATTCTATCGACTCGTATCGTAACCTAATAATAGTGGGCAAAATACTGTGGCAATAGGTCTATTGAACACATTAAATGAAATTGAAACTCGACAACCCGGTAAAACTACTCTTCCGTTACGTTACACTCCACTGGTCACCATATAAAATCACGAACACACTCCATTCACTTCCGACATAAATAACTGAAATATCGCTGAAGTATCCTCTTCAGTGTGCTCCATCGTATCTGGGGCTGATATTGCTGAAACGCCCGTAAAACGAAAATGGTACTGAGTGACATGCAACATCTATCAGGTGAAATGAAACATTGCTCGACAGAAAAACATGCACATTATTATTTTCACGTTGTTTTTCCGCCGTGAAACGTAGTCTGTATTTCAGTTTGGAATTCTTTGGTACGATGAAAGAAATATGGATTCAGGGTAGTTCATATTTCCATGTCCATTATTAATTTATTTATGTATTTTTTTCATACGCGTGAAAACCGTACATGAGAATCATATTTCGTATAACTAGCGTGATCACATTCTAACCGATTGACAAATAAATGAAGTATAAATTGTATTCCGAGAATTAATAAGGAATAAACAACTTATCTCTGTGCTGCCTAGGATTGTTTGTCTAGTTCTTGATTTCCCGTGCGGATTGCGCTGCGATCAACTTTGTTGTGGGTCGTGGTGTCAGCCGTGGGGAAATATCAGGTAAACGGTTGATTATTATTCATTTGGTAGGGATAGGACAATTATAATGTTGTCCGACCTACCCTGTCACTGATGAGAGGCAGTAAACCTCGAAGCATGCATGTCTTCACGTGTTTATTCCCAGCCAGATGAATTATAATCTTAATTATAGTCTCAATTACAAGACAGACTCTTGCAATTGGATCTTCTTGGATGAACGTTGCACCAATATCTTTCAGATATAGTTTAATGTCCGTTGTGGTATTAGACAGAGAAGTAGTTGTTTTCTGACTGATGTTTGCCTTTATTTTTCCACTTGGTGGAAACGCTTGGAGAGAAGGGTACTCCGTAATCATTTCACTTTGTTGATACCTCTCTGGCACCAAATTTTCGAACATAACACGCTCACAGAGTAGTTCTTCCTGTTTCTTTTTTACGAATTCAAACGATTTTCTAGAACCTTTTCTACCAGAAGACGAAATTGTAGTAGAAAATACCACAGTGGCTGTAGGAGTTTAGAATAATACGAAAAGAGAGATATCGGGCGAAGAATGTATAATGAGGAACGTGATAATCTGGGAGAGGTACAAACAAAAATTCCGCTAACTTCAACAATGTAAATATAGTTCGCTAACCCACAGACTGTTTTTTAAATATTCGTTTAAAAAATAATATATTATTTCTTCTTCACTATCACTACTGCGTATTATTTAAAGGAATGTTGTGATTTCAACTTTTTTTCAATAGATAGACAATTCTCATAACCTTTTGTACATCTTATCGAAGTTAGATATTTAAAATCATTTTAGTAGTCGGTCGTACATGGTCGATCAGTGTAAGCTTGAAAGTTTTCATTCATCTCTTTCAATTTTTGGTCGTTGCTGGACGGTCGCGGACGGTCAGTCCTGGTCGGCAGTGTGTTTTCTATCTAAAGATAGAATAATTATAACGTGGTTATACCAAGCTTATTTGTCAAAAAATATTTTTCGGTTATACTTACTTTATGCTTAGCATAACTATTCATGATATGAATTTGAAATAGCCTAAGCATACGACATTTTTTAAATTTCTGTAAAACAAAATTGCAGAAACTCAAAAATTATATATTTTGGAAAGTAAGTAATATTTGGAAATTTCCGTTGGATTGAACAATATGAAGGTGCGACAAAACAATTACAAATTTCGTCAGGAGTTGATTTCAAAACTCCGTTTGTTCTTTAGATCTTTAGATCTAATGATTTTTGAAAAACCTTTGGGAACTGTGAATTATTTCCTTACACTTCATAGAATTTATCCAAAAGTAGATTTTGTGCAAGAACGTGAGGTTTTTGTTGCAAGGCAATTTTTGGCAAAATACCCATAACTGAGTTATCCCCATTCAAGTGGCTTCTGAAAAATCTAATCTATCTACACTCTGAACATAATGAAAATTTGTTTGACAATTCGTTTTGTTTTTTTTTTCCAATAATTAAATCATTTGAGAGTAGTTTTCTTAGAGTTATTTTTCGATCTTCTTAGATCTATTCAATGAATAGTCACATGCCACCATCCAAATTGACGAAAAAAATTATCCTCCCAAATAGAACTCGTTCTTCAAATTCTAGCGATAAATTTTGAAAGACTCGTGGTATAAACCTTCGAAGAATTAGCTATATAAGTACACGTTTAAACAAGTTATAATCCAAAGCCCATTAATATTCTTCGTATTTGAATTTTTGTGAGAATAGTATATTCTCAACGGGAGATGAAAATACTGTTTTTTTCGTGAAGTGAGAGTTTGTCCATGAGCAAAACGTATTTCATCTAGAGTACGGAATGCTATTTTCTCTACGATAGATGTTGTTTATAAAGTACTAGAATTTTGCTATCAGATTCCATATTAATTATAATTATAGAGGGAATTCAAATATAATCAGTAGTAATACTGTAAGTACTTCAAAATAATCAGGTTATGCATCGATAACTTGTTGCATAATTATAAAGAGTGTCAGTTTGACAGTTTAAATAATCTGACCGCGAAGCGGGAGGATTATTCTGCCAAACTGACACGATTTGTAATTATGCAGGAAGTTTGAGATGTACAACCGTATTTATTTTGAAGTACGTATTGTATTTGATACGATTATTTTTTGAGTAAATTAAGTAAATACATAAACAATTTATTAATTTAAATACAAATTGGTGCAATGAAAGTTACAATTATTATATACTACGTTTCTTTTAACTGAGTTATTTTCGGCACAGGAAACGTGGCCACTGCTCATTAAAGTGCTGGAAATACTGGAGGTGTTATTACTTGAACCTGCAGCGTTTTTAAAATTATTTATTATGTTTTGGTAATGTTGTTCATCTATCTGTAGGTAGGGTTTGATAGAATTGCTATTACCATGTCCTGTTATTTTAATAAGTTCTTGTTCCGATACACCTGCTTTTGCCAATTGTGGAACAGCAGTGGCTCGGTGAGAATGATTTGAAAATTTTTTGTTTGTCATATTCAAATTTGCCAATTCTGCATACTTTTTGGTCCATTTACTGATTTCATGCACTCCAATTGGCATATTTTTGTACCAGCCAAGGGTTTTTTCTTTTCTCCAGTTGGGATTTACTGTCAGAAATAACCTATCTGTTTTAATATTGATGTTTTCGCTTCTTTTCATCATTAGCTTATCTAGAAGTCTCACTGGACAATGACTCACTTCATTATGGTTAGGTACAAGCCATTTATTATTAGCACATGGTTTTGCTCCTCCTTGTGTGGTTTTGGTAAAAATAGGATTATATTGTATTCTACCAGTTGGAGTATCATAATTTCCAGTTTCTTTTTGAAAATAATGAGTCAAGCATGACGCTCCTTCATTTCCTCTCCACGCACGTTCTACAGAAGCAATTAAGAAAAATTTTATTTGTAATCCTTCCGGTGTATTTTCATCCCACGCTTCTATCATTGCTATGTACTCGATATCTTTAAATGCTGATGCACTAACCTTTCTCTTGTCCGGTAACATTTGAAGTTCCCTTCTTTTTGAATTTCTTGCGTTTCGTGCGGCTAAAAATATGGGACTAGAGAATGGATCAATTACTCTATTAAACTCCTTCATATATTTTTCTTGTACTTGTTTAGCCGTAATGTTCCACATAATTTTCTCCATTACATTTTCGCATATTGAAAGCCCAATCTTTCAAAATGGACGCTATCATTTCAGTGGAAATTGATTCATTTAGCACATAGTTTCTTTCACTGCAAAATGTAAGAAATTGTTTCCATACGTACTTTTTTGTTTTCACTGTATTATGAGGCTCCGAATCGACTCAATTTTGAACAATTTTTGATAAACGTCACAATTTGACAGTTCTGTTTGTTATATATTGATGTCGATGTGGTTACTATGAAAATGAAATTATTTTAAAATTTTCGATTGGTGGAGCTACTCTATGCATAATCAGGTATTATCGAAATTATACGAGGTAACTTAACTTAATTGGATATTCTGATTGGTTGAAAATCATACGAAAAAAATAATCGAGAAAATTTTTATAGACTGTCAAACAAAGTGGCGTTTGTTTGCTGATTCAAGTGCCAAGAAGTGAGATTGACTGCCATTAGTGTAAAAAATCTATCAAATTTTTTTTTTTTTTGTACAACTGTCAAGAAACTTGATAGTTCTGCATCTCTATTGATGCATGAATGTGTTTACTTTTTTCACTGCCAAAGTAATTCACAAAATAAACATGAAATATTACTTTTTGAACGATTTATTTCTACAATCAATAATTAATTGATTATTTATCAAAAAACAATTTCATTTATTGGAATAATAATCAATAGTAGAGTTTGAACATTTACTTCCAACATAAATTCCCGAAGATGTTCCATGTTGCTGCGTTACATATTTCTTGAAGAGTTGATTCCACAAGTTCATCAGATATTATAATTTGTATGGAAGAAGATGGACTTTTTAATATTTTGTTAGAAATCTTAATTTGGTTATTCAAACTATCTTTTATATATGCTTCTGCTACGGAGGCAGATTTCCAGCCACTGTGACGTTTTATGGATGTAGTGTTGCCCTCTGCATTGGATAGAAGAGTTAGAGAGCTTCTCCTGAAACAGAGGCCTGTATAGCTCTTATACATGTCTTTTTCAAACCAATTTGAAATCAAGCTGGGATTTCTCCTATTTAATGTATCCCCACATATTGGTTAATACATTTTTCTTTCGAATATTTCAAAAATAATCTGTTACTTCTTTGTGAGGCGGCCGTAGTGCTTTATACTTGCGGTATATCTATATAATTAGAATTTGAAACAGTAAACGTTCTTGCGCGATAGGTCTTCGTATCAGGTATTTTAAAAATCAATAAAGATCCAGCATCAGTTTGATGTTATTGAGATTTCGAAGCTGATCAATTTGTAAATTAGTTTTCTGAGTCTTTTAACAGTGTGATCAGCATGTACTTCCCAGCGCAGATGCTGGTCTACAAACATACCGAGGTATTTGATGTTTTCTACTCTTTCAATTACCGGACAGTGACATTGACTCAACATTTGATAGGAATGCTTATGAACGGTAAGAGTGTTTTGAGAATGAATATCTTTTTTGGTGGTAGAGAATGTAATGAATTTAGTTTTATCTACATTAGGACTTAAAAGACTTGTGTTCAGCCAGTTGTATAAATTTTCAAGTGCGTGTTCAGCTTACTGGTGAAATTCATCCAAAGTATCCGCATTGAATACGAGTGCCGTGTAATATTACGTCATTATAGAGTCCAAAGTTATATATATTATTGATGTATACTCGAAATAGGATAGGACCCAAAACTGTTCCTTGAAGTACGCCCATGATAACAGGTAATGTATAACTAACTAAGCTCATCATTGATTTTTACCATCTGGTTCCTATTTGATAGGTAGTTTTCAAATAATTGAAGTGTAAGACCCCTAACTCCTGTGTTTTCTAAGCGACTCAGTAAAGTTTTATGGTTGACAGTGTCAAAGGATTTCGCTAGGTCTAGAAATACCGCTAAGCATTTATTTTCTCTGTTGAAGTTGTCCCAAATGTTATGAGTTAATTGAAAAACGGCATTTTCTGTAGGCTACCCTCTCTGAAACCATACTGACAACCCTATAATATATTAATTACATTTTTCCAAAAAGTCAACCAGTCTATTTTTCAGGCATTTCTCAAAGATAGTGATTGGAATATAATTTGTGGCACGTTTTTTATCTCCAGATTTGAAGATGGGGGTCGTGAATGAATTTTTGAATGCGGCGGGTACATGTCCCTTCATAAAGCACAAGTTTATGACGTGACAGAGAGGGGTCAAGAAGAAAGAGTTATATTTTTTAATGATTTTCACGGATATACCATTTTGGTCCGGAGGAGCTATTATTTCTAAGAGATGTTATTTAATTTTTTATTTCATGTTTTGTTATACTGGAGTTAGGAAGAGTGAGTCTTTCATGCTTGGAATTTGTGATTCTGGGAAATGGTCAAGTTGTCTGTCAATATTATCCGCCATTTATTTTCCAATGTTTGCGAAGAAGTTATTGAAGTGATCGGCTTTTTCTTTATCATTAGGAATATTCTCTCCATTTTCTTTCATTATGTTATATTTATATGCGCCTTTAGAGTCAACGTTAGTCATTTCATTTATATTTTGCCAGATTTTTCTGTAATTATTTTAGGCATCTTGGATCTCATTTATGTAATAGTTATCTTTATGGTTTTTAATGGGTCTGTTGAGGTAGTTCCTGTAGTTTTTATTCTAAGTGGCGTTCAAATGAGAAATGTTTGTTTAGTTTTTCTTTCAGCTTATCTCTATACCTTACTGAAAAAAGGAGTCCTGTGGTCATCCAAGGTTTCAGTTTAGAGTTGTAATTTTGTTTCTTCGAAAGCGTTTGAGTTCATAATTCTTTATATTTGTTGATCTTATCTATGAAGAGATCGTAAGCTGCCTCCGGTTCATCTGTAACAATTATCTTATCCCACATTTCCCTTCCAAGAAGATTTTATAATTTATTTTGATTTATAAAGGTGTCTGTAGTTTTAATGGTACTTCTGTTTGAATAAGATGAATCAGATAATATTTTTATTGGGAGCATAATGGTGTAGTGGTCGGATAAATTTGTTTTATAAATATATGATTTCAGTGATAGTTTATCAAAGGTTTTGTTTGTTTTTTTATATAAATGTGATCAATTACACAATTTTTTGATACTCATGGGGTCGCATGTTATTGTTAATTTGCTTTATTTTCATCTCCAGAGTGAAAAACTTATCATTTTTATATATGTATGAGTAGAAAAATGAAATTTCTGTTAGACTGTACATGAAATACTTGAAAAAACTTGAAAATTCCTGACCGATTACGAAAGATCTGTCAACAGTGAAACGTACCACATTGATATAAAAACATTGCAGATTTCCGGAATACTGTTCAAGAGTTAAACGCTCGCTTGGAAACCACTAGACGATTTGCACAAAGTTTAGTCGCCATTTTGCAAATGGGATAATTGAGGATAGGATATTTCGCTGAACTGAAAGTTACTTGTACCGTAACAAAATGTTATCAAAGGGCCGGTTGGGATCATTTTAATAGATATAATTCTGGAATTTGAATATGTAAACCCATTTTGCGATTCCTGGATACCGCCACATGAATTGAACTACAGAATAATATCATAAGCCGCTAGGATTATTTGAATCATATACTGAAATTGCAGTCGTAGGTTAATTTCCACAATTTTCGAGTTTAAATGAATCAGCATCTCTGTATCTCTCATTGATTTCAGCGAAACTACATGCAGCTATATATTGAAGAGAGACAAAAAATAATTAATAAATGTCTTAAAGAATATAGAGAATTTCACCAAAAATTATTCAAAACACTTCTGGTCATACAAGAAAAGGAAAAAATACACAATAAGCTGAGGTTTGACCAGGCATCTCACAACCTCAACTTCGATGATGATATTGAAAATAAATTTTGAATTAATGAAATAACAAAGCTTTGAAGTATTATTTCTTTGTGTGTCACTAATAACTCTAGTGTTTTACTGGGGAGAACATAAGACTGTATTAAGGCAGAGTTAACTAGACTAGGTCATGGTGAAGCAAAAATATATTTATATATGATCTAGGTACGAGTTTATCCACTAAGTCTTTGAATCGATTTTGTTTATTCTAAATTTTGGTGGATGCATTTATATCCGAAGTTTTGGTACCAAAAGTTGCTAGATGTGATGTAGTGACTTCTTGCGAGTACCAGAATTTGAGTTTCCTAATTCCCCACTATCAAAATACATGACGAATTTTGTTATAGAGTTTTCAGCTTCTGGCGAGGTGATACCTCAGACGACAGTGCTCAGTGAGTAGTCAGTTTCAAGTCTTTTTGTCCAACTCGAGAAGCCGTTCAGCTTTTCTTGGCGATAGGCTCACTAGCCTTTTCGCCTGTTTTTGTCCTGGCACTTTTTTCCAGTGAGATTTCATTTAATACATAAAAAAGATGACATCATCCATCTAAATAACTACAGACCGATTACGATACCGTCGGTGATGAGTAAAGTAATTGAAAAATGTGTCTACAATCAGATACCGAATTTTTTAGTTACTTTCGAGATTGTATGTGAACATCAACATGGTTTTTTTCCCAGGCAGATCAAAAGCGAGTGCTTCATCTCATTTTTCCATTTCATTCACAATTCACTTTATCAAAGGAAGTATGTGGAAGCACTTTTCATTGATCAAACAAAGACATTTGATACCATCAGCGTCACCATAATTTAGAACAAACTATATTCTCCAGGATTCAGAGGTACAATATTTGAATACCTTCAGTGCAGGAGAGTATTTGTTGAAATAGACCATGAAAAATCAAATAATTCCAAGATGGATATTGGGGATCCCCAGGGCTCTATATTAGGACCACTCATATTTGTTTCATTCGTGAATGATCTCCCACTTTACTTGAATACCGCTCATATCTTCCTTTATGCTGATGACACAACGCTAGCTGCTGATGCCAATACCTCCGATGAACTCCAAATGAAACTGAATGCCCTCTCTTATGAATTTGAAGAGTGGTGTGGAAGAAATTCATTGATAGTCAATACAAGCAAAACAGTATGTATGCAGTTTTCCTCAACAGTCGCAAGAATAAATCCCCATTTAGAAGGGAAAGTATAAAACCAAAAAGTTCAAGTAGTACAAAATTCTTAGGATCATATTTGGATTCCAATATGAGTTGGGAAACAAAAATTAATTTCATATCAAAAGGAGTTAATAGTGGCTATTATGCAATTTTACAACTTAAAAATACATTTGAGAAATCGCAGCTTCTAAACGTATACTATGCGTTAATATATTCCCGTATATCAACTCATGCCCGAAGGATTTTTATATCTCTTAAAAGGATCAGCAGACTCATATTTGGTCTTCACATAAGGGTCTCGTGCAGGACATACTTCCAGGGTCACAAAATTTTAATTTCTCCTTGTATTTACATGTATAAATGTATTTGGTTTGTTCAGTTTTCACAACTACTTTACAAGAAAAAGAGATTCCATTGAGGCCTCCTGAACACAACAATTCTCTCTTTGAAAGCAGTTCATTTTACAAAGGTATCAAACTCTTCAACTCCCTTCCCACCACTATAAAAAGTGAGAGGAGACAGCGCTCCTTTTGAAAGTAACGGAACTACGGAGACAGGGCTCGACTATGATATTTCTCACAGAAATAATGAGAAATTATTTTTATTTATGGTACTTCAATGACACTATATGATGCAATATTCTGTGGTAACTATAATCTCATCAATATTAGCAAAATAAAGATAGATTCGATTCCATTCTGATGATTTTGTCCACATTATATACATACTTTTTCAATTAATTTGTTGCAAGCATTACGGAATCGCTGTACCTTCGGAAAAAAATCAACACAGGATTTATACAAAAACAGCTCATATTTCACATGAATATGATTATGAACAACTCCTGAAAAACCACCGTCCAATTTCGAAACTTTGCATAATTACAAAACTTTTTGAGCCTAAAATTATTTACTTCTTTTGCTTTGATGTGGAAAATCTGGGTAATGAGCAATATGTTTTCATTAACAAATTAGCTGCTACCATCACCGTCTCTATAGATTGGAAAATTTGAACAGTGGCAACCAATTTGAAGCTATGTACATCTATTTTAGGAAGGCCTTTGATGATATTGATTGAAAAAAAATTGTTGCGGTCGGTGTGTATGGCAAATTATTCGTTCTCAAACTGTAACGATAGGTAGATTAGTAGCAGACCATTCGATTTGAACGTCAGATGTTCCACAAGTAACCTACTTTGGGCCACAACCCTCACTTTTGATGCAAATGGTGTTTGAAAGTTTTTCGGTGTTTTCTCTTCAGAGATATACAGGTCTTTTCAAATTTGAGTCTACGCATTGGGATCTCGGTAACAGTGAGAGACAGGAGAGTGATAAAAAGGGATAAATTAGCGTATTTCAGATCTAGCAACTTTTGTTAGAAAACTTCGAAAATAAATGCATCCACCAAAACTTAGAATCCCTAAAATCGATTCAAAAATGTAGTATTTTCTAGAGTCACTATAACCTACTCTATTCTACTCCGCCTTATTACCGTTTCATGTTCTTCTATGGAAGAGAGACAGACCTGAACGTTTCAAATATTGATATACAGAGTTAGTCATATGTATGGACCCGCCCATTTTGCTCAGTTAATATGAGAATAATCGAAAAAAGGTCGGATGAAGGGTATTTTGCTCTGCACCTTTCTCGGAATTCAAAAATTTTTTAGGTGTGCCATTGGTGGAGAAGTGAAGTCATCGAATTTTTTTTAATGGAACCATATTTAGTATCGCTAGAAAGCTTGTTTTTTCTCTGTTCAGTGGTACTAATATTTTTTCAAATGTTTGGATAGGTACAGTGTGTTCTGTGTTTTTGTGTCCCCTCTGTAATTCACTCACCTATTGCTTAATCTGTTCAAAATTTTCCTCAATCGGGGCCAATTAATTTTTCAAGTGATATGGCAATTTGAAAATAAAATATTTTTCATTTGCAACATGTACAGTTGTTTCATTAAAAAAATTCACTTACTATGTTTGGGATGCTTCAGGGTACTTAAAACTGAAAATAATCCATTGATGGTTGAAGAAATCTTTTATGAAGAAATCTTTTATTTCGTTTTGAAGCAAAATATAAGTGTATTAGATTCTCGAACAGTAGTGTAATGTCTCTTGACAATAAGATAATCTATGAATGATTTCCTGTATTTTCCTAACATTTTGAGATGTCATCAATGACAGGAACTCGAATTCTTGTACCCTGTACTATCTTGACAGATAACGGACACTGCTAATATTTAGACTCTCCCCAGTATAACACTAGAGTCACTAGTGGCGCATAAAACATCGAACCCAACGTAATTTATTGCGAAAAAAGAGTACATCAGATCTAGCAACTTTTGGTACCAAAACTTCGAATTTAAATACATCTATCAAAAATTTCGAATATATAGAATCGAATTGAAATAAATACAGAGTACCCTTCTCTTCAATCAAAGGCAAACATCTATCAGAAAACAACAACTTCCCTGGCTAATACCACGATGGACATTGAACTACATCTTACAGCTATTTGTGTAACGTTCTTCCAAGAAGAATTAATTGCGAGTGGGGGGTCTTGTAATTAAACATAAAATTATCCTTCATTTGGCTGGGAATGACCAGCTGCAGACATGCATGTTTCGAAGTTTATTTCCTCTCATCAGTGACAGGGTAGGTCGGACAACATTATAATTGTTCTGTCCCTGCCAAATGAATAATAATCAACCGTTTAACTAATATTTTCCCACGGATGACAGTACGACCCACAACTCAGTTGATCGCAGCGCCATCCACACGGGAAATCAAGAACAAGACAAACAATCTTCAGCAGCAAAGATTCCCGGGAAGAGAAAACTGTAATATTTCGAAACAAGTTCGAAATAATGTGCCAGAGAGGTATCAACAATGTGAAATGAATACGGAGGACCCTTCTCTCTAAGCGTTTCCACCAAGTGGAAAAATTAAGGCAAACAGCTGTCAGAAAACAACTACTTCCCTGGCTAATACCACGACGGACATTGAACCACATCTGACAGATATTTGTGCAGCATTCTTCCAAGAAGACCCAATTGCAAGTGCTTGTCTTGTAGTTAAAAAGAAGATTATCCTTCATTTGGCTAGGTTTATTGCCTCTCATCAGTGATAGGGTAGCACCAAAATGACTCATTTTGTCGTTTACAGGTACAATTAATTTTGGTCAAATTCATTGACGAAATAACATTCATGATTACAAAACAAGACATTACTACTATTACTATTACTATAATTGTCCTATTCCCATTGTAACATTCAATATTTCTGTATATTCATAATGTAATCAACCCATTCCACTGATGATGAAGGATTAATCCTTCGAAACATGTCTGAGGTGATGTAAGTCTTGCGACTACATCTTTATCAAAGATTGATTTTTGGTGGTGTTGACTGAAAGTTATTTACCTACCCAGTTGTATCTAACCTCCACTGTACGTGATGGATCGCCTCCGATCCACAAGAAAACTTTACGAGCCTGAGCAGTTTCAGTGGTAACTTTGGAAAAGAAATTAATATATCATGATGTTATAGTGATTTACAATTCACTCTCGAATGGAATTAAGAAAATACAAAAGCATCAATTTTTAGGAGCAGCGCCAAGAAATATTTTCCTAAATGACTTCATAAGTCCATAGTTCAATATTTCTGCAGCCAATACCATGCATTTTTTCTCCCAGTTCAACTATTTTGATTTCAATCCACATGTTATTTTTTTTCCAACGAGATTTTTGAATCGCATCTACTATTTATATAGTAATGAGTGATTATCTTATTTGTATCCCTATTATAAAAGAAAATGTTTCTCAGAATGAAAAACTACTCTTGATCATATCAATCGATGCCGCTATAAACACCTAATAAACTACTACTTCTTTCAAATTATTGAGAACACATTCTTAGACCTCATGTAGCTTGTCTTAACCTGCGCCTCGACAAGCCATCTTCAAGTCGTTCATCAGCTTTTTCTACTATTTTCAAATATTCCTCATAATGTCACGAAATATTGGCGAGGCATCTCTAAATTATTCCTAAAGAACTGAATGTCAACAGTTCAGAATTCGAAGTGTATTCCATATCAATCTAAAGCAATAGCTATCGGGTAATTATACAAATGAGCAGGGATACCCCTGGATCAAAGGCAAAGACCGATCTCAAAGGGCCATCTTAGAGGGGAACGGAGTGAGAATTAAAGGGTTTCGGAAGGTTCAACCCGAATGCATCCTAAATCATCAAAACAGGACAATTCGGATTAAATATGCTTATCTGTGCCCAGATGTGATGCCTACTCTGAATGGATCAAACTGGTTAGGATGAGAACGGCAATTTATTTTTTATTCCAGCTCGTGCGAATTTACAAGTAGTAGATCTTCCTCAAGGCGAGAACCCTTGTGATCTCTGAATTATGACCATATTGTTCTCGTGAGATATTCCCAATAACCAAGCTAAATTGATAAAAGTCATGATAATATATAATGATATTTCGGAGGCTTTGTCTTTTTGAAAAGTCGAGGAGTAACGAGGGGGTTTTCTAGAATATCCAAACTCCTTTGTCTACCAAGTCCACAGAAAAACCGTTCAGTTCAGCTACCTCCCTATAATAATTTTCACAGTTTTGAAAATTGCCTCGTTGGGGAGGAACTAGGAGAGTCGATTCACCAAGAAATTTTATCACGCAATTTTTTGCTATGTTGAGTACGTATCTGAGTGTCCTCGTGGTTTCATGTAGACATCAAATTCATGCTGATTTTGGTAACTGTTTTGTTTTCAGATCCGTACGTGAACGATATGGAATGAAATTTTCTATTCAATTCTGAAACAAAACTGTCTACATCGACCTGTTTTGTATCAGAGATAGTTCCATGAAGTGTGGCAAGATGGAGTCGACATAATTTCCATAACTGTTGTTTCATTTTTGAATTTTATATTTCCCTAATTCAATCAGTTAACAGTTAGTGTATGAATGATATTTTTCAATATAAAGAGTATTACCATATATAAAGCAAATTCTTTGGTTATTTCTTGACTCCAAATTCATATAAGCATAAATCTGAAAAAGCTCTCTTAGCGATCTACAAGGTGAAATTTCAAGATTTCTTGAGTATTCTTTTTTCAACCTTCGCAGTTTTTAATCAAAACACCCTGTTAATCTGTAAAGAACGAGAGGTCTTCAAAGTATTATCATCAATATATACTTATGTCAATTCTCAAATTCATTGGTCTTAAACAGCGTGCTATGTCATTCTTCAAAGAGTATCTTTCAGGGAGACAACAAAGAGTCATTATCGATCATCAGATGTCTGATACTGTAGAAGTGAGTCGAAGTACCCCTCTATACTTGGCCCCTTATTATATATAATTTATACATCACAGCTGTATCGCCATGTTCAATATGCTAAAGTTCAGTATTATGCTGATGATACACAAATGTACTATTCATTTCGGCCTGATGATGTGCTTGAGAGTTGCGTGAAAATTAACGAAGATTTAACTAACTTGAATGAAATATCATCGATACATTCCTTGTTACTGAATCCAATGAAATCTGTCCTTATGATATATGGCTCATCGGTTGTCAAACAGAAAGTTGAGAATTTGGTAGATATTAAAATCGATGATGAATCTATTCCTAAACAAGAAGTAGCAAAAAACCTACGAGTTTTGTTTGATGATAGGCTGAGGTTCAAAAAACATGTCTCCAACTGTATCAAGAAAGCATTTTGCCAGCTCAAATTGATATATAGTTCCAGACACATTTTAAATAAAAAGCTTAAAATTTTGTTGTGTGATACTCTTGTTCTCTCGCATTTCAACTACTGTGATGTTCTCTATAATTGTTGTTTGGATCATATTGATATAAGAAAAATTCAAAAAATCCAGAATTGCTGCTTGCGTCTCATCTTTGGAATACGAAGAGGTCAAAGAGTGTCTCACAAATTAGCTGAGACAGGTTGGCTGAACATGGCCAGTAGAAGAAAACTTCACACTTTGACCCTATATCATCGCATATTAACAGAAAATAGCCCCGACTATCTCTATAATAAGATATCATTCAGACACAATATTCCGTAATATCAGAACAAGGAATAACATCACCACTCCCCAGCATCGAACCTCCGCATACGAGAGATCTTTTTCATATAATATATCTAAAATGTTCAATCCTGCCTCCGCAACTCCAGAACATTCCCTCTACCACAACTTTCAAATGCAAATTTCGCCAAATATTATAAATACAGTTGGTCACGTTACGCATATTTCTGGTAATGTCGTCTTCACCTCAAACTCAGTTGATATTAATGTATGTCACCTGTTGTCATTTTTTTTAGTTCAGATTTAAGTGTGCCTTCAGGATAAGTCAGGTTTAGTTATATAACTGTTATTGTCATCATTTTATTTCATGCACTTAGGGTTAGGGTGCGTACTCAAGGTTAAGTGGTAGAACAGTTCTATGATATTGCTTCATCAACTGAACTTCGCCTTTTCAATTCTGTCACAAAATGTTTGTTAAAAATGAATTATTATGAATAAAGATAATTATTATTATTATTATTCAGAAAAGGAGACAAATTCTCGTTAGATAACTATAGTCCAATCGCCATCATTTACATCATTGGTGGAATTTATCAAATCCATCGTGGCGAATCACTATCTTCCCAACGTCTTCCTCTAGCTCGCATAAGTCTCTGACAGCTGGTTGACGGATAAAACAATTTCAACAATTTTTTCTTAACTTTATGATTTTCGCAAAAATGAATCAATAATTGTGACTGACATAGTTTAGGGCCTTGGAAACATACCACCATTCGATCAAAATGGTTTGGTTAAGCCAGCAGAGTTCAAAGAGAAAGTCTCGATATTAGGTCCATTTTTCCTACTCCCTTTTAAAGATGTTTGTTTCGCCAAGTGCAGAAAACTCTTCATCGAAAATCGTCCTATTTCGATGGTCGAAAAGGACTACATCAGGCTCATTGCCGTGTATTTGCTTAAGGGTAGGAAATGAGTAGTTCCAATAGACTCGGAACTTTTCCAGTGTTCCATCTATATGGTACGAGTATCGTAGCTAGTAGTATAATACTCGTAGCGCTACGAGTCTGCTAGGAATTGACAAGCTGACAGCAAATTCATTCAGGAGCCTCATGATATGCTCTGAATTCTCTATACCCATCATGCTACTACGCTAGACAAGTGTTAAAGACAACATTTTGGCAGAACATTATAAATTATTCGGTCTCCGACTCCAGTCCACTTGTCCTGTTACGGTATTCAATGTTCTTGAAAGAGAACCTCAAAAAAAATGCTGTGATCCCTGCTCTCTCATGGTCAAAGACCATGCAGAGAAGGAAATACTAACTGCCGATGACCTCACATGCTCCATCCAGAATCATTTCATTATATAGAGACTCAAACCTCAAACGTCCACGGCCTCTCCTCCGTCTGGAGAAGTATGAACGTAGGACGGACGATATAGGATGCAAGATCCTATGAATATGCAACATTTTGCAAGCTTTTACGACGGTTTGTCGCTGTTTCTTCTGATTCCATTCCATAGCTCCAAAGAAAAGAAGTAGAATAGGAATTGCAATATATTCTCAGCAAATTTGTTATTCCCCAGACCAAATCTATAATAGTGTATGCTGATATCTGGTGCGGAGTTGTTCCACTCGCCTTTCCATTATCAAGATGATGCAGGATGCTTCCTTTTACTAGCTGAGCGTCCTCTCTTTATTCCTCATCCTAATTTAAGATTTATTATGGCAGAATTGTCGATCCCAAACTCCATTTCGATAGCCTGCGTGTACTGACCTTATGCCTCCGGTTCCTGGTACTGCCATCGTTGTATCAGCGAGTTTAACGTAGTTCAACAGACAACGGCAGTAGAGAGATGCAGAAGAAAAGATAACTAAAGACTCTCCAAGCACTCTTCACGTTTGCCAGGACATCGAAATGTTACTCATAATCTGGACCGCTTGATACATCCAGCAGGTTTTTCTTGCGGCCAGCACATATCCGTTCAAACACCGGATCAACTGCGGAGGGTATTCGCATGAATAAGATCAGAGTAAACATTTCATAACATGCATTCAAGCATGACACTTCTTTTATTTGCCCACTTACCAAAATTAAAACTGTAATATATCCACTCTGTAACTTTTAGTGAAGAAATATTATTATTATGTTATCAGTCAGTAGTTCTCCGTTTTTGGGGATTGGCATGGTTTGCCTCTCGATAAACCAATCCAGAATATATCTAGCCACGAGATGGAAACTTTCGCCAGGTGAAGGTGGGTGCTTGGAAATTTCTTCCACAGATAGTTATTTATGAAATGAAAGAGTACTTCACTTCCAACCTTTAGACTAGCTGAAACCTCCTTACTCGGGAATTATTTCATAACCCTTGAAGAACTCATGACTGAATTTAGAAACTAAATACTTTATATTATGTACACTTGTCTTACTTGTTTCATGTTGTTTATATTTAAATTCATTTATCACCGGATCTGGTGAAATTGATCCAGTCAGGGTCAGAAAAACAAACAAGTAGAAGAAGAAGAATAAATTCATTTATCGACTGTTTGTATCGTTTCGAATATCCTCAATGTTAATACACCATTTCTAGAGATTTACTTGTAACATATCTATCTTATCCTATTTTTAGTTATATTTTGTATACACATACTTTGTCTTCAAAAACCCAATTCTTCCGAAAATAAAGTATATTGTGATTGAGTGATTGATAGCCAGAAGAGTCTGGGCTCTTGGAACAAGCCAGAAGGTTTATAGCAAAACTCCATGTTTTTTGCGATGCTTCTAACGCCTCCACCAGCCACCAGCATTCGTATCCTATCAAAACAGTGCTGTTTGGTGGTAAACAGTACGCTGTGACTTAAAGTGTGGTGGGCTCTTCTTCAATTTGCGGCAACTTTTCGCATTGTGGGCGTGGAAGGCCACTGTCCGCCATGTAGCCCGCCACACACTCTATACGAGACGCGTGTTGTCTCGCTGACTTGTTTTCATCTTCCATAATGTCGCCGTTCATGCATTCCAATAAGAGGGGCTTTATCCCTCCTCTATGTTTGTATGTTTGAACCAAAGTTTAAGCGTCGTCATTCACAGCAGAGTTGATTTGTCAGATGTCAGCCTCTTCTGATATCGTGAATTATCGCATCCACCTGTGTCAGTTGTTGTTGTGTTATGAAGCGCGGTGTGGGTTCTGATGCTTTCCGTTGACGGTATACCTAGACTAACACGAGGCATATCTTTCGTAAATCGGCTGAGATGGACTCTGACATAGCCTCGAAGTCGAAGATGAGATACATAATCCAAACAAAAGGCAGCATGCTCTGCCATGATTCCTCTACATGCGGGCCCACTGCTCTCATAACAGAAGACCGTTCCTCAATTCATCAGTTGCGGTCATCATTAGGTAGCAATATATAGTCTTGGCTGCCGGTCCGGTTTCGCACCTGTTGCTCAGGAAAGTCGCAATTCTTCATTGATGGTAGCTGCTCACTTATTATTATATTATTATTATGATTATCTTGTGTACGCGCCACTTATGCTCCCTCTCCGTTTGAGAAAGGGTCTGAGTTGCGTCATACTTGGCAGAATTTATTTACTAGATGTCAGCCTTTTGTGCAAAATCATCGTGTGTTTCCGCATTTACCCGTGCCAGTTTTTTTGGCTTCAGTGGTTCAGTCTTATGAAGTGTCCTGCGGGTTCTGATGACTTTCCTTGGTCACACCGACACGTGGCTTACCTGCCACCTCGTTGACCGGCTGAGGGGGGAACACTCTGATCCGAAGATGAGATATATAATCCCTTAGATTTTGGGTGGTAAAGCTCTTGGTGTATCAAACACCACAGAGAATGCATTCTTGCCATGTATGCTTTTCGGGATGGTTCAACAGTAACAATGCAGAGGAGCAACCCTTAACTTATCCGTCCACTCTAAGCATCGGTTATTTTTGCAGTTGTCATCGCTTGGCAAATAATTGTTATTATTATTATGTAAAAAACATAGTCCAATAAACTGCTCAATTTTATTGCCCCGCCCTGTATTAGACCCAGTGAGACATGTTCCAGCCCAGACCGTTTCACCGCATCATTTTCATTATTCTACTCATACAAGAGAAACGCCAGTCCACGCTTTTTTGCAGAAAACAGTAGGTACCTTTTATCAAGCGCTGATCATGTATCATTATTTCAATTTCAGCTGTCAGCGGTTCCCACCATTCATATATAATATTTATGTTTTGCTTATTTTCAGTCTGGCTTTGTGTGCCAGGGTATGTAGAAACCTGTTTACTGAACGACTCTAAAAGGAATTTACATATTCACCCGGAATTAAGGGTTTAACGCGAGATTGGAAAACTTGTCAGAAGGGTTCCAAATCAAATTCTCATAAATATTATGATTATATTGAGTTTTCCAAGGAGCGCGAGAGCGGTATAAGTTTCTGAAGAGCTTTCATCACGGGCTATACTGCTATGAACTTTCACATTATCGATATTGGGACCGAATGAAGAAGTAGTTGTTCAGTACCAGACACATATTGAAGTTTTATAACAGGATTGAGTTCAACTCACATTCAGTCATTCGGAAGGATGTTCAGTGTCAAACGAAATGAAAGTTCAGTTCAAGTGTTTGGGACGAATAACTGAAAAATACTTATTCCTAAGGATTCTGTAGTTTCCAGAAACTTATAATTTCGTTATGCTTGAACGGAGATTCAATAAGTTGATAGAATTCAACTGAAATAAAACCCAAGCGTGCATTTCCTCTACAAAAGCCAATCTTGGTAATGTTTGAAAGAAAAGTACTTGTATTGTAACACTTTTCATTTCATACTGCATCGTAAATAGTATATTCTTCAACGAGCGTATAATGATATTATACGCGAGTAAAAGACTATACTTTCTCTACAACTATACGATAGTCAGAGTTTTAATGAAATCTAAATATTATTTATGAAAATAATACTTCATTCATTCATTCATTTTGGATTTCAGATTTATTTGATAAAATGAAATATATTTTACGTGAGTAGAATACCATACTTTCTCTACGACTATAACAAATACAGTCTCGATGATTTTAATAATATGATAATGCAATTGACAGAAATATTTAATACTTAACGAACTTGAATAATAAAACAACTTATAATTATAAGGTCAGTGAATTCCTATATTTTTCACTTGTCATACTTAGTGACTAAATTTATAGTGTGTTGCATTTATATCAACACTGACATTTTTATTCATATTGTTAGTTGATGTTTTTTGTGTGAAGGTACTTTTACTTGATGAACATTGTTCGATTGATTGAAGAATCGAATTTGTCGTTTTTTTCTTATTAAACATGGAATCTTCTAGATATCTTTCTGCTACTGATGTGCTCTTCCAGCCACCATGTCTTTTCAATGCTGTTATGTCTCCACCTGCATCAACAAGCAAGGTTGCAGATGATCGTCGGAAGCAATGGCCGGTGTATATTTCGGGATTTGGAAGCTTCAAAAATGTAGCTATTTGTTTCCCCATTGCTGCAAACTTATTAATTCCAATTTTCTGAAGAGTACATTTTCCTTTTTGGTAATTCATAAGAAAATTGGAAATCCCAACATTTGTTGCACGTATATCAATGTACTTTTTAAAAATTTGACAAAATTTTCCAGCCACGGTGAACTTCCTTACAATTTTTGTTTTGGTCATGGGAATAGTGATCATCAAAGCAGATCCAAGATCTTGAATATCATCAATACTGGTGGTGAATTTCTATGGAACGGAAAGCACTCATTATACCCATAATTAATGCAACCTGAAAATATAAAAAAGAAACTATTGATCCGGACTTCAAAATTTATAAATTTATGATGAAAGGTATTTATCGAAATTATTGCCTTTATTACCGAAAAGAAGTATATATTATAAAGCAATATAAGGTAGAATAACAATTATACATGAATAATCGGTGTTCATTCATGAATGAATAAATGCCTTAATTGAAAATAATATAAAAGAAACTTCCAAGAGTTGGGATTCGAACTCACGCCTATATAACTACCTTCGTACACCGCTTCTACCAACTAAGCTATAACAGGCACTCGAAAATTTGTGAATGAAATACCTACTAGAGAAACTCTGACCAAGAACTAAGAGAGTGTGGAACGTTCTAGTAAAACTTGTTCACCTTTGTTGCAAGATAGATTTCATCAGGAGCTTCATTGATAAATCTGTTTACTTCTTCTGGGCCGAATGTTTTAGACTTTTTTGGCTGATAACCTTCAGATTTTCGTTTCAACATCGTACGCAATTTTGAGTACCTCTCTATGTTGATATTATTGTACACGTTGAGTGTGCTTCTCAACATAGATTATATCTTCCACAACGTTGATGACTTATACTTCTCTGAGAGTTTCGTAAAATAGGCAAGAAGGACAGTTTCTGAGAAAGAATGTGCCTGGTTCGAATTTCGCCAATCCTTGAATTCCGCGTATGCCTTCGAATATTGGTTTCTTGATTTTTCCGGCAATAAGTTAATAGTTGCTCTTTTCGCAGTTTCCCACCATAATGCTAAGGTTCTTCCTTCGGTGATAATTACGTCTGCCGTGAATTCTGGTATAAAGAAGTATATCTCCTTCCTCATTCCCAGGGAGTTATTATATCATTCTTGTGGTTTGGTTTTCATCTGCCACAGAAGGGCTCTGGACCCACTAGAAAATCATTTATGCTTCCTTTTGGACAAATGCATCTGCCTCTTCGTTTCCCAGAAGTCCTTCATATCCGGGTACCCAGGCCAACATTAATACGTTAAACACCAATTCAGATCGAAATTCTTATCGAGATAGTGAGATTGACTTTTAGTGCTACACCAAGCTGAAAATGACGATAGAGTTGTTCGATTCTCTACCATCAGATGAATTCAAGTGAGGCCACAAAAATTCTGAGGTCCACGGGGGCTCAAAATGAGTGTAATAGTCTTAGGTTCAATGTTATTTTTAAAATTGTTTTATTATTCTTATTATTGTTTCATTGCCAACGTCTCTAATTTTATTGAATACCTCGTCAGGGACAAGGGGTTAAGTTATGATTCTGATTTATATTTGCGACAGTATATTAATATTATTCATTGAATTTTTATCTACTATAACAGCTATGCTGCAAAGATGAGCAAAGCTTATGCGACCTATGATCTCTTGTAAGAAAGTTCCACAGGTATCAGCCATGGAAGTATTATGCCTTAATACGGAGAGAAAAAGGTTAACAGATAGTCACTTACATACTAACTGGCACTGGTAGGCTGGTTTTCTCTCTGAGCTCAGTCTTCTTCCAGGCACCACCTTCATAGTGGATCATCTATGATTCCGATGAGGACCATGTTTCTGTTCAGGTGATTGTGTTCCATCAGAAGCCCTGTCACTAGCTTGAGATCTCGTCTCCCAAGAGGAGGAGTTTTTTCGAAAGTTCGGGTATATATCGACACCCGCATCGGAAAAAGTTGTAACTCGTTTTTGCTGATTTAACAGGAGAGGCAAAAATCTGAAAATGGTTAATTTTTTTTTTATAAAATATAATTGAAATGATATAACCAAAAGACTTTTTTATAGGAGTAAGTATAGTTCCAGGGGCATCTGGTATACAAGTTGATTGAAACAGACAATAGTGGTAGTTACAACCTACACATATATTTCTTTCGACAATGATAAAGACGTATCTACATAAACAACCCATTCAACTAATTTACTTCAACTGTGATAAGGACGGAAGCAAGCTGATTACTACCTTATCATTGCTGAACGAGGTTTGGTTGATTGGACGTAATTATGTTACAGGAATCAATGCAGAAATAAAACACATCAGTTGAGTTTGTTTTTTACTGAAAAATTATTTTAATTCATTCAAAATAATATTAACATCTATTGGTCTGCCAATATTAATAAATACTACATTATTCAGAATCTTCCTCATCGTCTTCTTTCTTTGAAGAGTATTTCAGATTAACATAGTAATTGTGATATGCTTCTGGTATTGCATGTGTTTTACATAAACTCATAAGGTCTTTGTATTTTGCTGCAGAAATCGGGATAATTCCATTATAAGCCCGCTTTAATTCTTCTGGGTAATTATAAATCATCTGTTCAGTCTTACGTGTTCTTTGTGATTCTTTTTTGAAGAAATCAATGAAAGTAACTTCTTCTGTATATAACGCATAACCGATTCGCATCTTATTTGGGAACTCTCTGCTCAATTTGGCATGGCTAATGTCATTCCAACGTACCTTAGTTTTGTTGGTATCAAAATGTGTATTCGGCAGTGAGTTCATTAATGCTTTGAAATCATAAATATTATTTTGTGAGAGTTCTGTTACATCATATGGTTTTCCTTTAACTTTAGCACAACGTACTAATGTAACCCTCTGGTCTGGTCTGTAAATTACGTGGTTTTTCTTTCTTTGTTCAATTACACTGTGCATGGAATCCCCCTCGTTCTGGGTGTGACCAACTTCGAAGAAAATATGGGAAATATCCACATTGAATTTTTCAGTGGCATATGCGTACATAGAGAAAATAACTCGATTTTTATTTTGTCCTCCGCAATTATCGGAAAAAAATATAAATTCCTCTTTTGATTTTTTTCAATGAATGTAAATACTCCACTAGAAATTTCGTTACTTCCCTTCTTACCCACAGTTTCATTCCACATAAAACAGTATCCTTCATTTTTTCCTATATCAAATATTGTCAAATTATACACGGCTAATTTTCTCTTATAATAAAAAGGTGACACATCAGACATGGGAGTGATTAAGATTTTCTGCAGATCGTATGATGCAACAAGAATTTCTGGATTAGTTTTAGAAATTTCTTTGAACTCTGTCTTCATCTGCCTGGAAACACATTTAGCAGCCATATGATTACTATGGTCTACACCTTTTTCCAGCTTTTCTTCAGGTGCAGCTCTGTCAAAAATATCACATGTAACACAACGATCTTTTTTGGGACGGAAAAAAACAATATTGTACTCCTTGTAAAATATATCACGGTATTGTCTTTCAGAAGCTTTCAGGTCGTTATTGTAACCCATTTCAGTAAACCATTCTAATATAATCTTGGGAAGGTCAGGTGCTCTTCAAAATATTTTCTTATTGTACGATTCTATTGTGTTTTTGTAACAGCTAGGCTGTTGGATGGGTCCTAGCTCAATTGGTGGTTTGCTGGATCTCTCCTTGGCTAGCCCATCTGCTTTCTTGGTTCTGTTGTAGTGGAATCCGTATGAGGCTTTGTTTTGCTAGGTTTTTCAAGGCATATCTACACTCGAATACGAGCTTTGATGTGATCCAATTGCCAGTATCGCTGCTTTACTGTCCGAGCGAATTGCAATTGGTCTTCGTCATCTATTGTTGAGGTTTTCTAAGACACAGGTGAATATAACACCTAAGTCAGCCTAGAACACTGATGCGTAATCACTTAAAGGGATGAATATATCTCTTTTCAGTCCTCTCTCATATACCATTGCCCGAGACATGCCTCCTGACCTAGAGCCGTCAGTGTATTAGACTATGCTGTCGATACGGGGGAACGTCCGATGCTATGTCATTCCATTCTTTCCTACGGATGACACTGAAGTTTAGAACTGGCAGGGTATTATCCCTTTCCATCAGCAAGGTGGGACACCTCTCCTGTGTCTTTTTTCTGATGGAGGAATGTCTATGGTTCATTTTTCCCTCGACACACATTGGCTTGCGCCTTCGAGTCTGTAGGCGGTAAGCATGGCTTCATGTTCGATGTACAGGTGTAGAGGTGGCAATCCTAGTAGAACTTTAAGAAGCTCTAGTTGGTGCCGTTCTCATGGCGCCTGTCATTCCCAAGCAGACCAGCCTTTGAATCAAATGAAAATCAATTTTTTCATGATACATTCGTTATACACGTGGCAAAGGAATTTTCCACTATACTGACTGATGAAAATATCCAAACAGTTGTGGATACTTTTTCAAATGGTGATGGTTCAAATTATGGACCGACCCATTGTGATAGAGTTGCTTTTGAACTCGGATGAAACTTGATGTTTCCCTGATAAAATGAATGTAAATGTGGCGAAGAAATTTCCAGATTTTTTCAGAGTAGAAAATGATACTACCTAGACATTCTTCTTAAAAAATTATTTTATTCGATGTCGACAATCGATGAACTCAAAGTGAAACTTCCGGGAAGGAATATCTTGAACTACCCAATTCCAAAAGCCCAGAAATGTCTATAATAGTCAGTGATCCTGATATTGTTCCCACAAATTCAACGGAATACCGCTGTTTTTGGGAAAACTCCCCCTCAATCAGAACCCATTCCGCCATCAATTATTGTGTCACGTTCTGATTCCGATCGAGAAGATATTCCAACACCATTAAAAAAAAATAAAAAATTCTGGAAACCGAAAATTGGTGGAAGCGAGAATGTGAAACGGAAGCCGAGGGAGAAAATTCCTGCAATTGCTTCCGCTGAGAAATGAAAATAATTATAAAATAGATGGGAAGCGAAAAAAGAAGAAGATGAAGAAGAAAAGAGATAACGAAAACAAGCAGAGATTGGAAAAAAAATAAACAGAAAGGAAAATCAAAACTCAAAAAACAGTTTGGAAAGAAAATTCATCTTAAAACTAAAGCCCCTGATATTGCAAGTGATGATTATTTCTCTGATACTGATATCGAAGAAGTTTTAACCAAATCAAATCTGTTAAGTAATTCAGAGTTGGATAAAGTCACATATCATGAAGTAATCATCAAAATTTCCGACTCAAAACTCCTGAATGAAAGAAGGTTGGATGAAATTTCAGAAATAACGAATTGAAACATTCATTACTAATATTGTATACCGTTTCCAAAGATTCTGTTGTATTATTATTAAATAATTTATTTAAAGACGGCTTTCATTTTTGATGTCATGAATGAATCGATGACTTGAGATAATGTTTATAGAATTGATTTCGTATAACGTACCTTTCAATAAATAGTTGAATATTCAAGAAAAAAATTATATGAGGAAATCCCAAAAAATAATATTTGCTGAGTTCTTCAGTGGTCGATAATATAGACAGCAATGGATTTCAGCACTTGCTATCCTACGGCTTTATTTTTTCAAAAGTAAACAACTTATCAGAGCAGAACTTTAAAAACTCTCTATTTGACAAAAAAAATAAAGCAGCGTGTAATGTAGCTAAAGTTAACACTGTTGCCAATCGGCACCCGAACTCCTCACACCGCCTGGAGAAACGGTCGAGCAACATCATGTTCATGTTCAGGCCAGAAAGTTTCCAAACAATCCAATCAGATAAAGATGAAAATACCACCTATTATATTCATAGATCTGATAATTTTCATCATCTAAACGCGTTTACATGTTCATCGTTCCATATCAATTAGCGAGGTTTCAGCTTTGAGTGTTCTTCAGCCCAGAAGCGACCAAAAAGTTGAACTGGACGCTGAAACAACTTCAGTTTAACTAATATATGCGAATCAGAGATCCGTCGCGGATTGAATCTAATCAACTTATGTAAAGTTTATATGATTTTATATAGTTCGGTGCTAGATATCTAAATTCTGCAAGGCGAGTAATGAGAATATTATACAGAGCAACGGAGTAGCTAAAGTTCCCCCACCCCATATCTTTTGAACGGTTATATTTGATCTAATGGAATTTAAAATTACCTCTCAAATTCTGTTCGAGCCGGAGAATTGCTCTAGCTTCAACCGTTCGCGTGTTGAACAGTTCATCTGGAGTTGAGAAGGGTAATTTCGGCTGATTTTTTCCATAATTCAGAATCAACTCGCCCAAATAAATTCGAGGGAATGTGGCGATTAAAGAAAATATAGTTTCCATCATACATACTCACTTACTTGACTCTTGTCATGAATGTTGTCAATTCGTCATGGTAATACACGTAGAAATTGTTGATTTCGTGGAAGGGGCAATCTTTATGACTGAGCATATGCACATCAATTATTTTTGGAATCAGCATGAAATTTAGCGTATATAGTGCGAATTTCAAGTAAATCTGATGATTTTGGATTTTGATGATTTTTAGGTCCCTTAGGAGGAATATGCCGCTAAGGTCACCAATATATCTTCATCGGTCTTTAAGGGTGGTGCAAGAGTACACGCATGCTATCATAATGGAGTTTGGGATTGACAAACATGCCACGGTTCATCTCGAAAGAGAACGATGCAAGGAATACGTAGAGGACGATGCGAGGAATACGTAGAGGACGTTCAGATCATGGTCGAAAGCATCCCACACCATCTGGATGCGGAAAAACGTATACTCACCTAGGGTTGGAACAACGCCACTTCCAAGAGGTGTTGAAAATTCTCTTCAAGCAGCATAAACTCCGACAGATCTTGTCATCAGAACTGTCTGAGAAGAACAAAGTTACTGCAACTAATATGCTCGCCGTTCCGATTCTACTCTACTCATTTGGAGTAATGAAATGGACTCGAGAAAAACTGCGACAACTCGAAGTGAAAACTCGCAAAATGATGCATCTCTATAGAAGCTTGCATCCTAAATCAATCAAATACCGACGGATTTTTAATGGCCTGCCAGGTTGGTGTCTTCAATACCTTCGTCTACGGTAGTCCTGTGATGGGTATAGAGGTCCCTGACACTAGATGCAGAGCGTGTCATAGGACAGCCTAGACCATATTGTATTCGCGACCATAGGGGTTGTTATTTGCTTTGTTAAGGTTCGGAAACGAACCAAATAATTCGTTGTACACCTATTGGTCTCTTGCAGAAAGATCTACTAATGAGAAGTACAGGTATCGACGGTAGAACGATGAGCCCCCTCAGCTGTAGCGCAAAATATGAGAAAAATGCCGTCTTATGGATACGCCAGTGGATTCATGTAATGTTGAGTTATTGCAAACAAATCGGTCTCAACGAGCTACCTCAGCTAATTGTTTTGTCTATGCTAATGGTTAGTTGAATGTGATATCAGAACAAACGCTGTTTATGTATTTGGAGCCAATATTCACCACGATGATGTTGAATCAATTTGGCGATGGTTTCGATTTTAGCAATTTGAGTGATCACTCTGCATCATGCCGAGGATCTCAAATACCCTCTGAACATGTGTCATCTTCATTATCAATTCAAATCCGACAATTGATATCAGATAGACTCAGACAAAAGTAAGATTTGCTTTTCACAGAGTGATATAAAAGCAGGTGAATATATGAATTCACGACAAAGTAACTTCAGCAGAATATTTTTAGTTCATTGCAACGGTAAAAATCACTTTTTTAATTCATTTTTTTAAACAAGATATCTACACAAAAAGGGGCCATCAATGGAAGATAGAGCCTTCATATTGAGATTTCACCAAAGTACCATGCACACATATGCTAAAAAAATATATTTTGTTCAAACTGGCTGAATTTTCATATGTTGAGTCATTTTGAATAAATGTCTCTATGTAACAACTCCATTCAATGACTACATAGATTCAATGCTGGATGACTACGTATCCTTAAGAAATTTAGAAAATTGCAGACGGATACTTCATTGGACTCAATATTTTGAACAAATACCCAGATAGAAGATATGTGGATTGACGGGTTACACTTCTACTTTTCCATGGTATCTACACAATTATTTTTTTCATTCAGAGGTGGTACCATTATTTGTCATATGAAGCATATCGACAATGACCTTCTTTTCCTTGGACTTCTGTACCTTGGACTTACCCAACAGCAGCTGCTATAGCAGTGACTTTTTCTATTCTCCTGCTCAATGCTCAATGCTGATATGGAGTCCGATAACTTCTTTGGCAGTGCTTAGATCTTCATCATTTATGCATCAGTTCTTGATACATATGTTACCCTCTCAAACTGTTTCAACGCTATCAGCGCAGTTAATACTTCCCAAGCTATCAATGAAGGTCTTATGAAATTCTTCGGTACTTGTATTTAATGAGTCGCTGACTAGTGTGTCTGTTGCCAAAGAAAGCTAAACAGCTTATCGAGTTGGACAAGAAAGTCGTGAAGATGGTGACGGGACTTCTAACTGGACACTGCTCTCTGATGTACCACCTCAAAAAGATGGGTAAATCAGAGAGTGATAGTTGCCGCTACTGCGAGAACTTCGCGGAAACTGCAGAACATTTGCTGTGCGAATGCCCAGCGCTTTTCTGCAAGAGGCTTAACTTCTTGGAAGGAGCCTTCTTAACGCCCTCCGACATCAGAAACTTAGCTCATAGGAAACTGATAAACTTCGCAAGAAGTCTCGGAATCCCGGGCCTCCAATAGATCAAGGGTCACGCACAATCTAATGAGTCGCTCCACATCAGCTTCGTTCTCCTGCAGGGTTGTTTCGTTCTTGGTATCAAATCTTCAGTTAACTACTGAAGTGACCGTTTTTTTCTGGAACCAATCATTTGCATCTGCTGGAGTTCACGTTGGTACAGAGCTCTCAACATCAGTGAAAGTGACCTTTCACTGGTAGGGATATTTTTTCAGAGGGTTCAGGCTTGTATGGAAGATGCATCATCTAATCCTTCTTTGATCATATCCACTTGTTCCTTGATTGTTTTCTTTACCTCTCGTACCATCTCCAACGTCTTGGGCCTTTTTTCAAACTATTTCTGACCTTCTCGTTGTTGTAGTTGCTGGAAAAACTCTACTTGTTCTTATTTTCTCTGGTGCCCATGTATCGTTTGTTCTTGCCTTCTTTTTGGCTTATTGTTGATTCCGTTTTGTTTTCTCAGCAGCTCTCTTTGTTTTTGATACCTCTTGAGTACTGATTTTTTTCACTCGACGCGCGTTTCGCTTACAGAGTTGGCATATTCAGAAGCTCAAAGCAGCAATAACAGGCAGATAAGAGAATCTGAACTCCTGATGACTTAACAAGCCCCATCCGGTACCATTTACCATTTTGTTATTAAGACACTCCAAGCTCAAAAAAGTCCACGGCCTTCCCGTTGTCTGAGGAAGTATAACAGTGAAAGAGAGTATTTAGGATGTAGGTTCCTATGGAGATGCATAATTTTGTGGATTTGTACGTCGAGTTGTTTATGTGTATACGTCTTTAAGCATCCAGATAATGTAGGATGCTTCCGTCTACGAGCTGAACGTCCTCTCCGTAATCCTCGCATCGTCCTCTATTGGCAATCCATGGCAATCTATAGAATGTTCAGTTCAGCTACTTCCCTAATAATAGAGAGATATTGCAGTTCATAATAACGTCAGTCAGTAATAAAGTTGTCCTTATTTTGACATATTCGCAGGCGCAATGTGAATCTGGAATAAGGACAACTTTATTAAAATACTGTCTGCCTTTATTAGAGGACGGTTAAGGCCAGGATTTAAAGTTCCTTTATTTTCACTTCGGGTGAGATCGTGGACATGACATATCTCATTTCTGATAATTACATGACTTTTTCAACATAAATCGATATCGAAGCCCCCTTTGGCCATTCAATCATCACAATTATTGCATCTTAGTATTAAATAAATTATGTAGAATGGAAAATCTGAGAAACTAGATTTCATTTATAGGTTATGGATAACGAACGCCTGTGTCAATAAGGACAAACAGACAAAACTGCAATATCTCTGTTCTTAATCACAGAATAGTGTCAGTCACTATTAAAATGAAGTTGTCTTTATTACTGTCTGACGCTATTGCAATATATCTCTAATAATTTTCTCAATTCATTGGTTCAATTTTCAAGATTCAGAGGAGCATTAATAAAAAAATTAATTAGACCCCCTCAAATTCTCTTCGGATTCGTATTCAGAAGACAAATGTATGAAAATTATATTGAAGAATTGTGCTAATGCGCATATAGTCAAATTGAAAATATATACTGAAGTTGTATCGTCTTACTGAGACAAAATTCTCACGTACCGAATCTTTATTCACCTTCCTTCAAGAGAATGAATGTCATTAGGTAACTGAAATATATGCCGAGAAGTTCACAATTATGGATTGATGTTGTTGTGACTAAACCCTCATTTTGTGTTATTTCCTTGTTTTTCATATGTTTATAAGTTTTGTTAATTATTATCTGTAAAGTAAAAAAAGTCAATTAAAGCTGTTACAACTACTTCCAATATTACGGAATATTCTGGCTGTATTGGGTCCAATTCTCTAATTGTACAGATGTTGGGATAAAACATTTCTTGGATGTATACCATAAGAAAATATTCTTTGATTCCTTTGAAGAGTGAAACGACTTCCAGCCTACTGGATTTCCGAATGAAATATATATTTAGTTCTTTCGATTCAAATGCAAGGAAGAAGTAAATTCTAAGAATCTACTTTTTGATATGATTTAGGTTTGAAGTCGATTCCAGATATAATCTTTTTACAGCCAGAAGCACTATACGGTTTCTGATGACCCGGACAATATCAAAGTTTTGAATAACCATCCTCCTTATGCTATACGTAGAGGGTGTATATTCACAGATTCCACAAATTGAGTTGCCTCGGGAAAGCCGGGACCGTAACTGGCTTCTAGGCACATTTTTCATTTCTATAATCCTGCACACACATGGAAAACCCTTCATTTGTCATGGACATGTATTAGATATTTCAACCGAAAAAAATCTTTTGAATAAATATAGTTTCTTGTGGTATAGGCAACGGCCAAATTTGACGTAAGTTCGCTGAATTTCTTATTTTGTTTTTTCATCAGACGGGATTTTCTTCAGATTTGGATACAGTTTTGCTGAATAGATGAAAAATGTTCCTATAAAACAACTGTATGTTTGAGGATTCAAAGAGACAATCGAATAAACGAGTGGATAAAGGTGTTGTCACATTTTCAAAGTTGGAGCAAATCAATAAAACGTGATTTCGGGGTATTTCGACGAGATGAATCATACCAAAAAAATTATTTTGATTACAAATTACCAAAATGTCAGATTAATATAATATTCGTTACTGATGGAAACCGAATTTTTGAAAATATTCATTTTTGCATTTTTCAAAAACTTGCGATTTTTTTTCCTGAACTAATTCCAAATTATAAAAAAAATGCAGGAAATAACCCCTCGCAACTCCAGATGAACTTTTCAACTCGAAAACGGTTAGAGATAAAGCAATTCTGTGAACACCAATGGATTCATAATGATGAAATCAGTAAATTTTGTCGATATATTAAACAAATAATTAATTGAAAAAAGTCCCCTATTGGTACACCCCTAAAAATCACCAGATTCACTTGAATTTTGCACTATATACGCAAAATATCATGATGATTCCGAAAATATATGATTTGCATATTCTCAGATACAAGGTTTAGCATAAAAAAGTATGGATCGTCAAAAATTCCCCCGCATGTATCTCGAAGAGCTGATTCCGAAACATTGACAAATTATCAGAAAATCTTCAGTTGAACCAATGCATCTATCATCGAAGTCATTTAACATGGTGTTCCAGTTCAGAAATTGAAGTCGAATAATGCAATATTCCATATTGAAGGAAACAAAATTTTCGAAAATATTCATATTTTATTCTTCAACCAATCGCAAGGTGCCCTGAAATGAAAATAGACGAGCGGATTCCGATTCAAAAAAAAATTGCCGGAAATAACCGCTCAACTCCAGATAAACTTTTCAACTCGAATATGGTTAGAGATAGAGCAATTATGTGAACACCAATCAAATCATAAAGATGGAAATAGTATACTCTGTGAATTTCAAGTCGATCTACGATACAAATAATTTCTCGAAAAATTGTGCCAAGAAAAACATACCTCCCAATCATGAAATGAAGTTCCTACCAATACTTCTATTACTTTTCCCAATTTCCTTTTTCCGTCTTCATTCTCTCTTCCTCTGTTTGCTTTTTTATATTTACCCGCTAACATTGCTTTTTAATTTTTATATAGTTATAGAAGAACAGAAGTACACTCGTCTACGATTAAACCAATTCCAACTGTATATCTATTGTTATTTTGTCATGTGGAAATTGTATAGAAGAAGAAGTATTTTTTTCTGTTAGGAATATCCCAGTCGGACCCATTTTCCAGAGCCCCAATACATATGCGCGCTGGTAGTCACTCCCTACGTCTGTGAAATGAGTGATTACTGGGTCTGAGAATCATGCGCCCTGATTGTGGGAAAATTAAACAGTCGATATTGTTGTTATTTGGTTATAGCCTCTCGAGACCATAAAGCTTCCGTGTCAATTGCCTCGAAACAAGATTTCGAAAATCGAAATTTGAGAATAATGCTCGATTCATTTCCACTCTTTTGTTATAATACAACTAATCATAATTCCTGCTGATACTATCATCCAGAAACGCGATAACGTCCACTCCAAAATGTGACTTATGAGCTGAATACCTGCCTTCAAAAATTGCACATATTTCAAAACCTCTCCGATGTCCGCACTCTCTCAAAGATTTATTTTATGGTCCATTCCCTACCGGGTTTGGTTATGCCGTCAAAAAGGAATTTATTGAGTTTTTACGGCATAATCATTGACAGTCTGAAAGACCTTTAATATCAGTAGGACATAAAAGCTTTAGGTATACAAAAAATGTTATATCCAAATAACGTATTTCCCATTTTCTTTACGGCGTGTTTTTCATTTCGGAAATATACTGTGGCTTATTTGAGTATCGTGAAAGCCAAAGTAATGAGGCTGGAGGGGAATTTTTTGGGCTTCTATACGGGGTATTATGATTGGATTACATACGTATGTAGATCCCGGAAAAATCCCGAAATGGTGGATGAACTTCTACGATAACTTTGACTGATTAAGATATTTTGAATACCTACGAAATACGTATGTAATATATCGATATACCTTTCATCTCCTTGGGGCCATAAACAACTTAATTTTAGAATCCCATTGAAAATTCGACATTGTCATTCGCGTAGTATATGGGATGGTGCTGTAGGTTTCCCGGGTTTTCCTACAGCTAAAAAGTGATTACACCACCGAACATCAGTAAGTCGCCCCGGAGTGCCACGGCAAATGATAATAATAGCTTCCTCTACCCGCACAGGCTATGCCTCTGGGTACACTCTACGAGTGTTTATGAGAAAGTAAAATTATTTTTTTCCATCAGGAATATCCCAGTCAGGCCCTGTCTCCCAGAAACCCAACTCATCCAGACGGAGAGCTGGTTTGTCATTAACTCCAGTAAACACTCCCCACATTTCTGGGGTGAGTGATTACTGGGCCCGAGAATCATGTGCCCTGAGTAAACGGATTGACCCAAAAATTACGATTTTCTTGCATTTTCTGCCGCATCACAACAAGTTCATTATGCCACCAAGTACCCCTATGATCGGAAACACAATTTTTACAGAATGATTTGGGCAAAGCTGGCGGAGTACAAATAAATGTTTCGACTGATTTTCCATCTCTTTTCGGACGATGTTCATTTCGTCAGGAGCCGAAAACTCCATGACGAAAATCGTCCTACTTTGATGATCGAGAAGGACTTCATCAGGCTTATATTAGCCTGAGGGTGGGGAATTAGTAGTTCCAATAGATTCGGCACTTCTCATTCTCCACTCAATATCCCCCGGAGCAAGAGGCAACATCGGTGTCTCGTCAATACCGTACGAGTGCTGTAGTTGGTAGTACAACACTCGTAACTTTTTGCTGAACGGGTTCCAACTCGGTGACAGCATTTGGGTTCGTCCGTTCGGTGTAGAATACAATACTGAGATCATCAGCTACACGGGTTGCTGCCTTGAAAAGAAATGCTCTAATCCCTTTTTTTTTTATGATCACATACCAAGCAAAGAAGGGGATCTGAACTCCTGAGGACAGGTTCCATCCAATACCATTCTGTAGTGTAGTCACTCCAAACTCAAAAGTACACTGCCTTTCCGTTGTCTGGGGGGGTATAACCGTGGAACTGATGATTTAGGATGCAAGCTCCAATAAAGATGCATCATTTTGCGAGTTTTTACATCGAGTTATTGCAGCTTTTTTCGAGTCCATTTCATTACTCCAATGGAGTAAAGTAAAATCGAAACGGCAAGCATATTAATTGCAGCAACTTTGATTTTCCCCGACAGTTCTGATGACCAGATTTGTCGGAGTTCCGCACAATGAACGTTATTATTATTATTATTTTTTAATCCGTTAGGAATTACCCAGATAGGCCCTATCTCTGGAGCCCCGACACTTCCGGAGGGCGCGTTGTTGTATCATTAACCCCAGTAAACACTCCCCACGTCCGTGGGGTGAGTGAATACTGGGTCCGAGAGCCATGTGCCCTGAGAAGGAGGAGTGAACCAAGAATAACTGCCTTTTACATTCTTCCGGCTAAGTTCTCTGCCGCATCATGGTAAGCCGGTATGATTTTCAAGTTTGATAGTAGTGTGTCGATCATTCCACCAAGGACCCCTATTATCAGAACCACCATCTTGACAGAATGGTTTGGGAAAAGCCTGCGGAGTTCCAAGAGTAGATCTCGAAATATGATCCGTTTTCCATCCTCTTTTCGGACGATGTTCGTTTCGCCAGGAGCTTAAAACTCAATGCCGAAAATCGTTATACTTTGATGGTCGTGGAGGACTACATCAGGCTTATTGGCTTGTATTTGCCTGAGAGTGGGGAATGAGTAGTTCCAATATATTCAGCACTTCTCATTCTCCACAACGCCAACAGACTCAATATCCCTCGGAGAGTAAGGCAGCACGGGTGTCTCGTCTACACCATACGAGTGTAAGAAAGTAGTACAAAACTCGTAAGGCCACGTTATGCCTGTGGATATATATAGGCTGAGACCGCATAAGCTGGACAAACTGGTTTATCCCTATGTAGCTGTAGGAGCCTGTCACACTCCGCAGCTTTCAAGTGGGCTTTTTGCTGAACGGGTTCCAACTCGGTGACAGAGTTTGGGTTCGTCCGTTCAGTGTCGAATAGGAGACCGAGTTGCTGCCTTAAAACGAAATGCTCCAATCCCTGCTTTTTCGTGATCGCATACTGATCAGAGAAGGGGATCTGAACTCCAGATGACTTTATCCATCCAGTACCATTCTGATGTGTAGACACACCAAACTCAAAATTCCATGGCCTCCCCGTTGTCTGGGAAAGTATAACCGCGGAACGGACGATTTAGGATGCAAGCTTCTATAAAGATGCATCATTTTACGTCGAGTTGTCGCAGCTCTTCCTGAGACCATTTCATTACTCCAAAAGAGTAAAGTAGAATCGGAACGGCAAGCATATCAGTTGCAGCAACTTTGTTCTTCCCCGACAGTTCTGATGACCAGATCTGTCGAAGTTTGTGCTGATACTTGCCGCGGAGAGAGTTTTTAACAGTAGGTACCTCTTGG
This sequence comes from Chrysolina americana, assembly GCA_958502065.1. Classification (NCBI taxonomy): domain Eukaryota; kingdom Metazoa; phylum Arthropoda; class Insecta; order Coleoptera; family Chrysomelidae; genus Chrysolina; species Chrysolina americana. The sequence goes on along the minus strand of OY293416.1, from coordinate 10,269,916 downwards.
GTGTGGCGTTATTCCACCGCTTGGTAGGTATACGTCTCTCCGGCATCCAGATGATGTAGGATGCTTCCGTCTACGAGCTGAACGTCCTCTCCGTATTCTTCCCATCGTCCTCTTTTGATATGAACCGTGGCACATTTGTCGATCCCAAACTCCATTCCCATAGCATGCGTGTACTCTTGCACCACCCTTAAGGACTGATGAAGATCCCTTTCTCCTGAGGTACAAATTTTAAGGTCATCCATGTAAAACAGATGGGAGACCTTATGCCTCCGGTTGCTGCGGGTGCCGCAGTTGTATCCGCGGGTTTTCCTTTTACCAAGCAATAGCAAAATAACGGAAATGTCGAATAGCGGTGACGTTATTTTCAACGGAAGTGATACAGCATAGGGCTGATTGGCAGTAGTGAGATGCAGAAGAGAAGAGGGCTGAGGGAGTCTCCCTGAAACACGCTCCTTCTGAAAATAGCCTGCTCCGTTTGGACTCTGACTTGACCAGATGTTATGGTAAATCGAGTCCTCCAAAGCGGCATCAGCTGTTCAATGCATCTCACTATTTGATCGGGTACCGCAAGGCATCTGAGCAAATGCATGATGAGTTCATGGCGATTTTGTATCAAATGACTTGCGATAGTCGATCCAGGCCATTGAAAGGTTACGCTTATACTGCACTTCTGCGTGATGCATCTGTCGATCAGCAGGTTTTCCTTGCAGCCAGCGACCTTCTTCTTTGACCCTCTTTGCTCGTATATCCGTTCATACACCGGCTCCACTGCGAAGAGTATTTGCATGTATAATATGCGGTTGAACGTCTTATAACATGCGATGTTATCGGTCTGTAGTTCTTGTCAGACAAATCTCCGTTTTTGGAGAATAGCTCGGTTCGTCCCTCAACAAACCAATCCGAAATCTGCTGCTTCCCATCTAGCCATGAGTTGGAAACTCTTGCTTGATGGTTCCTTGGTCTGCAGAATCCGAACTGACGCCTATTCCTTTTCTGTTAAAAAACCATTTGGATGGAATAAAACTCGCTGATCATTTCAATGTTTTAGAGTTTCACTGTTATTACAGAATGCAGTCTGCATTTTATTGTTATAGAAGTATAATTTCTGATAGGATCCAATTGCCATATTCACAGTTGACAATTGTATTGTCGCCAAAGTACTGTTTAAGCATAACCCGATTTTATTCATATATGTTCCTGTGTTTGTTCATTATTACGAGTATCTGATCACTCAGATAATCTGCTTTACATGAAGAGGGGCTGAAATATGGATCCCATCCAATCTAGCTGCAATTAGATGGATAGATTTACAAGGATCATTTGTGCTCTGAATTTTTGATTTTTTTTATTATGAAATTGAAAATAACTGAACACTGCTTATTGATTTCCAACAGCAAAATAGTAAAGAAACACCCAAAGTTATCCGGACAAGCTTTACCTCCGAGATGTGATAATTTTTAAGAGGTAGTATTAGTATAATATTTTCAATTGTATTTTTGTTGATTTCGGTTTTCCCGATTCTCTTGTTTACGGCATGAACTTTCGTTTCACTCCGTTGAACCGATTACGTCTTACTAAAAATGCTAAATTATACTGAGTTACACAAGTAAGCTGTGTATGAATATTCAAATACCATTTATAATACATAATCAACGGAAACAGATATTTTGGTGGATATAACATGGATTCATGGAGATCTTACTGGTTGAGTTTAATAAAGAGAAATATTATTTCGCATAAGACTTCACCTACCGCGTGTTGAGATATGAAGTACCAATGAATTATTTTGATAAAGTCTACCTTCTTCTACTTGTTTTTTTAGATTTCTGACTCCTTAACGAAATCAATTTCTCCAGATCAGGTAAATAAAAATATAATATATTTGGAAATTAAAACAGAACATTCACAAACATTAATTTGACTTGAGAAACGAGGACGTCATCAGTCCTCCACCATTGCCAGAAGTCGAATGCAACATTCGATGAATTCTTCAAAACGTCAATTGCAAACGAGAAAGCAAAAATCAACAACTCTCATATAGGTACTCCTGGAGAATACCCCTATTTATATCTGTTATATTATAACTGCAGTATACTAGTAGTACGGCTTATGCCGACAACCCTGTTGTTTAAGAAATAAGCGAAATGTTCGATTATTTTCAATCAATTTTCAGTTTGTTAACCTGGTGGGTAGTTTAACTTTCAACATCTCGTCGTGGTCACTTCACGATTGTATCAATTACATTCCTTGAGCTGATTTCAATTTAGTCAGTACTTTTTGACAGTGTGATAATATAATGAAGTATAATAATAATTATAGTAAGAATTAAGCAGGGGCCAACCAACATCCAAGGCCTTGGTGAGTACGACACCACTTTCCTGAGCAAATGGTGCAAAACCGAATCGGCAGCCATGGCGCACCCTGGCGCACCCTGGAGAAAATGCTCATTCCTTCTGATGTCGGCTAACCCTCCGGTATACTCGGTTCCCAATCTACTAGGAAGAGGCCCCACAACTGACCGGAAAAGAGGTAGTGGTGGGGCTGACGACTATGATTTGCCAAACAATAACAACCACAATGACAACGGATAATTAGAGTGGACGGGTGAACGAACTAAGGGACGGTCTTCTGCATTGCTATGAGAGCAGCGGGCCCGCCCGGAGGGGATACATGACAAGAATGCATGCTGCCTCTTTTCCGCACAAAACCTGAGGGACCATGTATCTCGTCTTCGGATTCGGGGCTATGTCAGAGTCCCTCCTCAGTCCGTTGACCAAGTGGCAGAAACGACAGATATGCCACATGTCGATCTGGCCGCAGAGGAGGTCTGCATCATTCCACCAACGAAAGGCATCAGAGTCCGCAGGACGCTGCATAACACCAAGCCCCTAAAACCACAACTACTGATACGGGTGGATGCAGAAATTCACAATGTCCTGTCAGAAGAGGTTGACATCTGGCAGTTCAACTCTGTCGTGGTGTATGACGCCGCTCAGATTCTGTCCCAATGGAAGGAGAGAAGGAATACCACCCCTCTGATTGGGAGGCATGAGCAACACATTCACAAGATGGAAGCTATGATCAAGTCGGCGAGACAACACTCGTCTCGTATCCAATATGTGGCCAACTACGTGGCGGCCAAATAAACCCTTCATGCCCCTAGTGCGGCGAATTGCCGCAAAATTAGGACGATCGAGCTCTTCATACACTCAATCAAGGCATGCTATTTACCATCAAACAGCACTGTCTTGATAGGATATGAATGCTGCTGACTGCGGGCTAGAATCATCGCGGAAAACCTTTTCGCCTATTCCAAGAGCATCCACGTGATGTGGATAACCTGCCGGCTGCTGATCGAGTGGAAACCTTCCAGAAGAACATATGAGTTTCCGCAACTACTCAACGTAGATACTACAGCCCTAGCGCAGTTCAGAGCTTTCTGCAGGAGCCGATAACTCCGGAAGAAGTTTGACGGGCCCTCAAACGCGAGAAGAACTTTGCTGCAGGCCCTTATGGTCTTAATAACTTTTTTTTTCTTTAAGGTGTTTACAGTTGCATAGATTGCTATGTGAACGCTATGTGTTCTGGGTAGGCCGTGTTACTAACTCCATACGCCACCTCAGGAGCAGCACTGTTACTTTGAACGCAACAGTGAATCGTGCAGGACTCACCCCAGTCAAGCAACGATATTTTAACAGTTCATATGGAGAAATTAAATTGAAAAAATCTCAGCTCCGACTGCGTCTCGAACCCGGACCTCTAGCCCCAAACCCGGACGCCAGCTCAATAACTATTAGTTAAAAAAAAGAGAATGTCCATGTACCCACCACCATTTAGCAAGAGTTTCCTACTCATGGCTAGATGGTGAACAGCAGATTCCGGATTGGTATATCGAGGGACGAATCGTGCTAATCCCCAAAAACGGAGATATGCCTGATCCCAAGAACTACAGATCGATAGCATGCTTGAAAGCATGTTATAAAATGTTTACACGCATCTCATACTCTCCGCGGTTGAATGAACGGATATATGATCAGAGTGGCTCAAAGAAGGGGGTCTACTCGATCAAATAATAATAATAATACCCCCTCATAAAGTGTACCCAAAGGCATAGCCTCTGCGGTTAGAGTATGGCTTATATTATTATTTGCCGTGGCAAATAGTAAAATACATTACCAAAACAAATCAGAGACATTGGCGATATGAAAAGTTTCCGAAAGTCAGTTAAAACACTCCTGATAGGAAAATGCTTCTACAATTTTTTCTACATTTTCTAGTCGTTCTATATTCTTTGTTTTGTGATACTGTGATATAGGTGTATACATTAAAAATATAAAATTTTACATATTTTTTTCTTATTACTTCTTCAAAATTAGAATTAGTGTTTTTATCTTCATGAGAATTTCTGTTCCCCCAACGTATAACCCCTAATTAATATTTAATTTATTATTATTATATAAAAAAGACTTTTTCCTCTCCATATCTTGTACAAGGCTGAAGATGTATTCTTGCTGAATCCGAAACGTGTACCCCCATTAGTTTGATTATTGTCGAAATAAAGTTCTGGAGATAATGTTGTGATATTTTCTTCTCGTTTCAATAAAATATATAAATATATAGTATTATATAAAATATCTACATGGGAAGACTCAAAATATGCAACCTACGTACCATGACGGTTCCTAAATGGTCCTATTCAGACCTACAATTATCTTAAATCGAACGTTCTATGGACCTGGGATCTGGTTCTATTACATCCTTTATCCATAGGATATAATTTTGAGTTTCCAAATGTAATAATTTCCATAATATGAAAGAGAGACAAAAAAAATTTAGAATGAAAATGAATAAATATTTGATATTTGTAGAAAAGAGTCATAAAGTTTCTTGAAACTGTTCATACTAGGGGCTGTTATGATATCTGTAGGTAGAGTATTCCACATCGTGAAGATTCTTTTTGGATAATTTTTGACGTAAAGTTGTTTGAAAGGATTCCTACCACAGTTTAGAAGGAGTCCACGCAACCTACCTCATGGTAGAAATAAGCTCCTTAGTTTTTCCTCCACTATTTCAGTTGGAAAATGTACATGGGTGAAAGAGATTTTGCATCTTTGTGACATCACTTGGAGTAGCGCTGTATTTTTAACTGGCGAGCTGCAGCATTGAATTCACATATGGTTTCTTGTTATCGCGAATCATCGGTATAGAAACTTTCAGACCAAACTAAAATGAACACTGATCTATTGGAAAGTTGAAGTGTCGTAAATATAGAATCTGATATCATGTTTGTTGCTCATATTTCGAGTCCAAAATAGCCTGAATGTGTTAGAATTAAGAATCAATTGAATCTTCTACTGCAAAACTACGAACTCCCAAACAAAGTGGTGTGTTACCAAAGATCTTCCGCCACAATAATCTTCGAAACAAACTTGCATAGCATGTAGGTATGTTCGTGTTTCGATAACCAAGAATGATTATGCAGTTCTGAATGGGTTGTTCACGACGTTACTGAACAATATAAAATGGTGGAAGCTTCTCTCGGCACTCGGCAATGCGGTTCTCATTAGCGGTGAAAACTTCCGAATAGAAGGGGGATAATATGAACTAAGGTCTGTGAAACTACGCTGCAAAACACCGCAGTTCGATTTTAACTGAGAATTATTTGTTTCGAATAACATTTTCTAGGGAAATGTTCAAACGAATTTACCGTTGGATGAACTAGAAGGCTTGAAAATAAAGGCATTGAATCAAAAGGTGATATAAAAAAAGTAGTCCTGTGTGTATGTACGTATATACGTTGCAAAGTCTGCAGAAACCAGTATACGTTTATTATTATCTCATTAAATCAAATGCCGCGCCGTAGGATGTGATGACATAAATAGTAGTAGAAGTAATCATGGGGAAACCGCTGCCGCAGCCATGCAAGTAAGCCTCGTTGGCACTTTTCCCGCTCTCCACATACCTACCATGTCTCTCCTATTCTTCCTTTCCGAATCTTTGTGACCTTATGATGAAGGTCAGTATGTCCTTCCACTTCAATTCGATGAGTTTTTCTTGTTGGAGTTTTTCAACTCCAAAGATCTCGAATTTTAGCCTCCTGTACGCCTCACATTCGCCAAGGAAGTGAGACGAAGTTTCTTCGTCTTCTTCACACATATGGCAAGTGGGGTTGTTTTTTATACTCAATAGTGGCAGGTGTCTACCTAGTTTGTTAGTATTCCTACAAGGAGGCGTAGTGTTTAGCGATCTCTGCCTAAGAGCCACGCCATCTTCGACTTGCTAGAGCCGGCCACAAAGTCTTTTGACTGCCTGCATCTGGCAGTATTCTTCCAGAGTTCGTTTAGTTCTCTTTCCGCCCAATCGTCCAGGGCAGAAGAGAATTAACTCCTTGCGATACCTAGTTCTGGCTGCGGCCCACAGAACGGCGCCACGGAACCCCTCTATGACCAGGAACCCATACCAACTCGACTTCCTTCGTTTCAGAAAATTTTTCCAGAGCGTCTTCACATTCCTGTACCAGTACTGAACTTGGTTTAGGATGGCAGATGGCTCTGAGCACTGCCTGGCTAACCAAACAGATATAAATTCTCTGCTCGGGTCCATCTATCACCTCTTACCTCATAGCTACGGTTAAAATGGCGAACACTTCAGCTTGGAAAACTGTTATGTATCTTCCCAAAGAGTAGTTTCATTCTCGTATACATCTTTCTTCCAGGAAGATGCCTGCGCCCGAAGCCTGTTTGTCGGTCAGACGCGAACCGTCCGTGTAACATAATAGGCTTTCTGGTCGAAACTTCACTGTATTTCCTCCCCATTGCTCTCTGCTCGGAATAGTAGGAGCAAACTTCCTATTCCATCGCAGTCTGTCTTGTGCGCATTTCACTTTGAAGGCGGGGATAGGAATCTCCTGCTCCACCCACTCTGCGATTTTCGCATGCCCTATCATCTCTCCTTCGTTTATCCAGACCTCCGAGTCTCGCATCCTCAAATGGGTTGCCATTGCCTCCTTCTTGATGCAGACTGGAAGGGGTGGTAGCCTCAACAACACCTCCAATACCGCGGTTGGGGTCGTTCTCATTGCAACCGTAATTAATGAACAGGCCAACCTCTGGACCTTACTGAGTTTTCGACCTATTGCGCTACGACCGCCGTGTATAGTCAGCACATAATCTCTGGATTGGTTCTCCAATTTTTTCCTGAAACTCTTCCATAGGATTACTACCGACTTTTGAATAACCCTATCGACGTGCGGCCTCCATGAAAATTTGGAGTACAAAACCACCACCAGATATTTGACCTGCTGAGCCAATTTCAGCTCTTGGCCAAACATGGTGGGTGGTCTGAACCCATCTTTTTTTCTGCGTTTGGTGAACAGGATCATCTCCATTTTTGTCGGATTTACTAAGAGCCCTGCTTCGCCGCACCACCTTTCGATTATCCTGCATGCGGCCTGCATACGATCGCAGACGACTCCAATGAATCAATCGTCCGCTGACTAGGACAACTCTATCATACGCGTATGCCTGTGCCTCGAAACCATCGTTTGTAAGTTTACTCAGGAGTTCGTCCATGACCAAGCACCATAGGTGGGGAGAGGGGCAGCTTCTCTGAGGGCAGCTCCCCCTCACCTTGGCTTTCAGTCTGAGGGCCCGCTGGATATCTCAACCCTCTTCTTCGTTAGTGACGATACAACCCAGCTGACCATCGATTGAGGTGTTCCTCGAGCTATTAGTGCTGCCTGTATAGTCGTCGTTTTCGCCTTGTCGAAAGCACCTTCCACATCGAAAAACAGTCCTAACGTTACCTCTTTAAACTTTAAAGTCCTTTCGATTCTTTGCACTACAGTGTGGAGGGCGGATTCTGTCGACCTCCCTTTCCTGTATGTGTGTTGATTTCTGTTGAAAAAGCTCACCCTCAGGGGCCCCTCCATCAGGAATCTATTCACCACCTTTTCCAGCGTTTTAAAGGGGAACGGTGGGATGGGTCTGAAGGACTTTGCTACTGTGTAGTTTTCTTTTCCCGCCTTTGTGGATAAAGACTACTCTTGCTAACTTCCAGACCTTTGGGACGTACCCCAGTGATAGACTGGCCTGGAAAGTCCTCTCCAGTATTGGGACGAGGTATTCCAGGCCCTTCTGTAGCATTGACGGAAAAATTCCATCTGGTCCTGCTGCCTTGTATGGGCTGAAATCGTTCACCGCCCATTCTATGGCGTTATGTGTAACAACCCTCTTTGCTAGTTGCCAATCCCCTCGGGAGACCTGCTGTATTGGCAGAGTCCGTTGGTCGTCATCAACGCCACCCGGGATGTGAACCTCCAATAGATGTCTGAGCAAATCTTCGGAGGATGTTGTCTATGTCCCATCTGGTTTCTTCAAGGATAGAACCTTCTGTCTCGTTGCTTAGTATTCTCATGAATCTGGCAGATTCGTTTAGGGAGTTGATTTCCCCACAATAGCACCTCCAGCAAGCTCTCTTACTTTTACTCAATTCCTTCTTGAATTTCCTTCTCGCGGTTTTGTAGTCGTCCCACGCTTCCTCCCTGCCTTTCCTAATAGCCTTGCTATGGGCCTTTCTAGTCTTTATTCTCAGACCCTTCAACGCCAGGTTACTCCAGCGAACCCGGCGCTTTGGGTTATTGTTTCACAGAGAATATTTTTTCAACTCTGTGGGGAGAGGTAGACATAAGAATTTCAACAAAAAAAATCACTCAGTGCGCACGTTGAGTATATTACCGACCTTGTCAAAAGCTTTTGATAAAGCAATTGAGGATCAATTGAGAAACCATTTTTCCGAATTCTCTTCACTTCCACAAACTCAGTCTGGTTTGCACAAATGATAGAGTTGTACAACTCCTTTAGTGCACATTGTTGATGATTTTGTAAGGACCACATATAAATGTTTTCATAGGATACTGGTATTAATAGATTTCAGCCGATCTACAGATTTTTTTTTTTTTCATTCATTCATTATTTTTCTTTTTATTTTTGTAATTCTTATCCTGTTTTGAATATTTTCACCGAATTCGAAATTGATTCCGAATCAATTTGAGATTTCGTAGGCTTCTTATGGAACCTCGGCAATTTTGAGTAGAAGAGTTAGAAAATCTGCCAAGGTGTTCAATCAAAAACTTCGTTGATATTTTCATTTCTAATTCACAGAATATACCAATTTCATCATTCTGAATCGATTCACAGAAGTGCCGTATCTTCAACCGTTTGCGAAATGAAACATCCCATTTGGAGTTTTGAAGAGTATTTCTTCTACATAATTTCGTTTTCGTAATTTTCTACTCATTTTCGTAATTATCATCCTTTATACCATTTGCTCACCAAAATAATGGAATTAACGAGTTTGAGTTAACTCCAAACCATTAAATGCAAAAAGTAGTGGGAGGAAAATTTCACTCCACATATCTACTACGAGCGATATTGGAAACAATCTGATTGGTAAAATCCCTCACGATTACGTGAGTAATAATTCACATACTTGTTTCAGTTACCCATCCAAGTCTGCTGCTTCCTGAGCTGGAAATCACGTGAGTTTCTGTTATTTCATATTCGATTATCGCCTTTACGTCTTGCTTCAAAGAATATTTTTTTCGAAAATTCCAATTATTACATCCATAGCATTATTTTTTGATCTACGACACTCCACTCCACTCCACTCCACTCCACTCCACTCCACTCCACTCCACTCCACTCCACTCCACTCCACTCCACTCCACTCCACTCCACTCCACTCCACTCCACTCCACTCCACTCCACTCCACTCCACTCCACTCCACTCCACTCCACTCCACTCCACTCCACTCCACTCCACTCCACTCCACTCCACTCCACTCCACTCCACTCCACTCCACTCCACTCCACTCCACTCCACTCCACTCCACTCCACTCCACTCCACTCCACTCCACTCCACTCCACTCCACTCCACTCCACTCCACTCCACTCCACTCCACTCCACTCCACTCCACTCCACTCCACTCCACTCCACTCCACTCCACTCCACTCCACTCCACTCCACTCCACTCCACTCCACTCCACTCCACTCCACTCCACTCCACTCCACTCCACTCCACTCCACTCCACTCCACTCCACTCCACTCCACTCCACTCCACTCCACTCCACTCCACTCCACTCCACTCCACTCCACTCCACTCCACTCCACTCCACTCCACTCCACTCCACTCCACTCCACTCCACTCCACTCCACTCCACTCCACTCCACTCCACTCCACTCCACTCCACTCCACTCCACTCCACTCCACTCCACTCCACTCCACTCCACTCCACTCCACTCCACTCCACTCCACTCCACTCCACTCCACTCCACTCCACTCCACTCCACTCCACTCCACTCCACTCCACTCCACTCCACTCCACTCCACTCCACTCCACTCCACTCCACTCCACTCCACTCCACTCCACTCCACTCCACTCCACTCCACTCCACTCCACTCCACTCCACTCCACTCCACTCCACTCCACTCCACTCCACTCCACTCCACTCCACTCCACTCCACTCCACTCCACTCCACTCCACTCCACTCCACTCCACTCCACTCCACTCCACTCTTCTCCTAGTCTATGAAGAATAGCGAATATTCATGTTCTCAGTGAAAATTGTTCTCAGTTGAAGATCCATATTCATATTTGGCCAGACATATTCATATTTGGCCAGATTTTTTCATTCCGATTCGTCGTGACAAATGACGACAATCCAGGAAAGCCTACTCTAACACATACTCATTATTCTGACAATTACGACACAATTTCTAGAAAGTGCATGCGAAGCAAATGTTTCCATCTCAATTAATCAAAGCTGAGCGATATAATTAATGGAGAATGTACGTCGTTTTTTACAACGACGGAACATATTATCACTTGATGTGAATCTCTTCATAGATTCCTTCAGCGGAACGTTTTGGTGTACAGAGTGGTTAACAATAATTTTTGGTTTACATCGCAAAGAAGTTGGTCATCTGTGTCTCTTCTGAAATAGAAATATCATCAAATCTGACTAGACTCTTGTTGTTGAAGTTAGTTGTGATTAATTTTGTACTTTTCAAGAAGAAATCAAAACTTGGCATAACTTGGATGAAAAGTAGATTATTTTATAATGGTAACAGACAATTATTGGTTACCTTGGCGATATATCTTCTTCCTTAGAAACTACTCATAGAGTGAGTTTCAAAAAGTTTGCAACATATGTGAAACTTTCTCAATATCCAATTGTCATAAAATTTCATTAATGATAAAAATTGGTTCATTGCGGAAAACTTGAATTTGAGTTGACAAAATTCTAAATTTTTGAACGATGTACAGAGGAGAACAAAAAATTGAAATTTTGATCAAGAGGCTACCTACAGTATCTTTTTCATGGTTTCAGGTGATATATAGAAAATTTGGGAATTTGTTTCACTATCAGACATAGTAGTTAAAGATAACAGAATGGCGAGCGTAAAAGAGAAAATCCAAGAATGAGAATTAAAGCTGAAGAAATATCAATAAACTGGACCAATACAAGTGGAAAATACAAATTTGAGTATACCTTTACCGAAAACAATCATGTTGGGAAGAAATTCCTGAAAATTTCAAATTATTCGAGCGATCTTGGAATAGCCATTTCATTGCAAGTAGCTTGAACAGAAGGTTTGATGAAGAAAGCCAAATTATTGACTGCGGTATAGGTGATGAAGTATTCAAGACATATCCAAATTTTGATATCAAGAATGATTGATGCTTGTTCTGAAAACCTCCTCACATGAACTGAGTTTCTTCGAAGTATATTTCCATCATGGGTTCTGATTTCAAATGATCTAGGAATTGTTATTTTTCTATGTTTCCTTTCTATCATATTTTACTACAACAAAAAAAGTAACAATGAGTATGATTCAATGACAAGAAATAATTGACTACATCAATGAGTGCTGAATAATAATTAAGTAAAACGATTCTGTAGGAAGTTTACGATCTCTTTGATTCTAGTGTTACATTAAAAGGTATTTCTAATGTACATATGTATTAAACATAAATGAAAACCGAATTACAAAAACTTAAATTAAAGTATAAGTTGATAAATAGGTGTTTCAAACACGCGCGATTTTTCGAAAACGACGGCTCTGCCGGAGTGTTCGAAATAGAGCAAGTGTTTGAAAGACCAGTTATCCACGCATACTTTACGCAATTTTTTTTATTGGTACAATTTGAAATCATAAATACTGGTATTATTACTAAAAAACATGGAAATAAGAACTAATAATGTGAAATGGTTGAATTCGTGATGTGAAATCAGTATACCTTTCGTTGCCATGAAAATGAGAAAAGCAAAAATAAATATGCAACTTGTCATCGTGATAGTTGTCACCGCGGTCCTTCAAAATGAATTCTTATATTGATTCTTTGAATAGTAAAGCAGAATCGCAGCTAATACAACAAAAATCTAGAGAAGCCTATAACAAAGAATATGACAAGTTCGTACACTGGATGGAAGTGCAAAAGTTGATTGAAATAAATGAACGAGTTGTGCTTGCTTACCTTCAGAAAATGTCGGAGCAGTACAAGGCGTCGACTATGTGGGCTATCCATTCAGAATTACAATGTATGTTGAGGATAAACAAAGTAATCGATATAAAATCATTTGTTAAAGTGCGCATTCATGAAGGCAATTAATAGGAATAACGTAGCCAAGAAGGCACATATATTCAATGAAGATGATTTGCGGAAGTTTTCCATAGATGCACCAGACATTACCTATCTATTTTCGAAAGTGGTTGCCATTTTCGGTATTTTTGGATCTTGTAGAAGATGTGAGTTATGCGATTTGCGCTTACATGATATCAAAGAAGAAGAAAGTATATTGGTTAATACTATCCGACCGTCTACGACAGTGAAGGCTCGACGTTTTACTGTAACCGACAATGAAGCAATAAGTTATGTGAGTTTAGTAAAGCAGTATTTATCATTGCGTCCACAAAATGTGAGTACAGACCGAGTTTTCCTACGATATGATAAGGGGAAGTCAATCAAGTGGTTGGTATTGAAATACATTTGGATCATGTCCCTTGCAAATTGCCCGTTATCTTAAATTGGATGATCCTGAGAAATACACGGGACATGCTTTTCGACGCACGTCCGCTACCATTATGGCAAATAGTGGCATGACAATAGATCAAATCCAACGACAAGTAGGATGGAAATCGGCAGCTGTGGCGAGTGGTTACGTTGACGAGAGCATTATCAATAAAAAGAATGTTTCACACGTTATAGGGAGTGCCATCAATGGAAGTTCAACCTCATTGAGTTCTCAGAATGTTAACAGTATCAATTTAAATGCCATTTCCTCCGATTTGAAAAATCGAAATATTAATATATCAAACAATACTAACTGTACTTTCCATTTTCATTTATAAAATTAAAATTGTTGTATAATGTTTGAATAAAGGTTGTTTTGGTTAGTAATATTTTATTAGACGTTAAAAGGTACTGCTGTCAGATCATTCATCAAAAGTTGTCATTTAGACTTCTTGTTTCTCGAGTTGTTGATGTTGCCATGGTAACTTTAAAAGACGCGCGTTTTTGAAAGTTCGATTTAAACACGCATAGGCGTGCTTGAAATGGCTAAAACGGGGCACCAATAAAAAAAAAATCTTTAGTGACATTTTCTGAAAAAGATTTTGGTATACACATTGCGTAATATTTTTTCCAAAATATTGTGATGAATTCATTTTGCTCTCGTGTTCAATTTCACTCGACGTGCATTTCGCTAGCAAAGTTAGCATGTTCAGGAGCTGAAAGCTTATTACACTATTTTTTACTCTTATACTCTTTTAACAATTTATTTGGATCAATTGCACTCATTATATCCGCTGTCTACTTTAATAACTGAATAATGGGCTATATGAACTGGGCCCTCATCCGAGTTCGTACTATAATTACTGATATGTATTTTTAAGACTCCAATGCATTGAGAATTACATGGCTTCCGCGTATCTATTCAATTTCAATACTATGTCATCAAGTCAGTGTGGAAAAACGGACATAATCAATATGCTCTTTGAACCTAACTTCCATGACTCTTCTAGTCTGACCCACATACTTCTTATAACTGGCCTCTCTGTCAATTTCTAAAAATGCTGTCAAAACTCCGGGTAACTCGAGGTTTGTAGGAGATAACGATATAATTAGGAGGGTTCTCCTCTTTTTGAATTGTCAAATAGTTCATAAGAGTTTTTTCTATGTTTAATAATCAGTATGTCAATAATATCCACACAATATATATCTACTCCAGCCGCCTCCGTGATACTCATGTTTTCAGTTTCATATGGTTTGAAACTGGATATTCATACTTGAAACAAAACTGTCTACATCGACCTATTTTGTATCAAAGACAGCAAACACGTCATCTGCATATCTGACCCAAACCCTAGGAAAATACCTAAAGCTCTATCTTGCTTTCATTTCAAACTTACTCATGAACAAATTGGCTTGGAAGTTAGAGTGTTGCCCATCGCTGTGAAGTTGTTCATACTTTCACAAAGGCACCTCCACCAGGTGTCGCAACTCAGCTTTATTAGAGAGGATTTTTATGCTGTGTTAACCCAACCCACATTCTTTCAAATAATGCAAGAACTCATTTTAAGACTGAATAACTGATTATTCACCCAACACAACATATACAACACGAGTAATACCAACTTCCTACAAAAATTGTATCAGTTGGCCAACAAAGTTAGAGTCGTTCAACTTGACTCACCCTTTGAACAGTGTCTTTCAAAAGTATCGGAACGGTCTCATATTTCAGAAACGGCCTTGAGAAAATTTACGAAAATTTCGACAGGGTGGCTTTTGATGATTCCCGATTCAATGGTGATATCGGCAATGTTACCAATTCAAAAGTTTTTCAAATATTGAGGGTGACTCAATTTTTCTAAATGGAAAACCCTATTTATTTTCATTGCAATCAATTCAGCGCCCCATCGTTACTTATGTCTCCAAATACCCGATTGTAACTTAATGTGTTTCTTGAAAATTGAGAACATGGTTCATTGAAATGTCTGCGAACGGTTCAATATTTTCAAAAGGGCTCAAGAAAATATCATGAAATTTCATACAAAATGGTTTTCGTTAAAACAACTTTTTAATAATTGAATTATTTTCCAATAGATTTCTGAATTAAAAAACAGAAACTGAAAACTATCTGACCGAGTGCTCAAAATGTTTGCCATCACTTGCTAAACAATAGTCTAAGCAGGCATAAAATTCTCTCAACGTATTAGTTAGCATTTGAGGCGTGATTAAATGAGCTGCATGACATATTTTTTTTAAGACTTCTAAATTTGCTGGTTGCTCAAACTACATCAATTTAAAATCTGATATTTGGAGACATAAGTAAAGAGGCGTCGCTGAATTGATTGCAAAGAAAACAAATAGGATGTTCCATATGAAAAAATTGAGTTGCCCCCAATATCTGAAAAATTGTTGATTTGGCAACATTGCCGATATCACCATTGAATCAGGCATCATCAAAAACCGTCTTGTATAAAATTTCATGAATTTTTCTTGAACCTTATTGAAAATATTGGAACGTTCCCAGATTTTTGAACGAAAAAGCCATGTTGTCATATTTCAAAAACTACATCAATTTAAAATCTGATATTTGGAGACGTCGCTGAATTGATTGCAATGAATATACGGTATTTGTGAAAATATTGGTGTTTTGTTGCGTTTAGATTAAAATAGTGAAAAAAAATAGATAGAGACTAATAATGGTGCTTTACTGTTGGGTTTGGAAGCAATCCAATTGTTTTAACAACCAGAATCTCAGCTTTGATAAGTAAGTACATAGATTGTTTACAAATATTAGATTGACGTTCATATTCTTCATTGGCAATGAAATGGTACTGATATTTTGTTACTTTATATGAAGGCAATCACATATGGGTATTTTAGGAACACATCAGATCGTATCTAACAGGTTTTGCTGCAATTTTCATATTAGAAAACAAATAGGATGTTCCATATGAAAAAATTGAGTTGCCCCCAATATCTGAAAAATTGTTGATGTGGCAACATTGCCGATATCACCATTGAATCAGGCATCATCAAAAACCGTCTTGTATAAAATTTCATGAATTTTTCTTGAACCTTATTGAAAATATTGGAACGTTCCCAGATTTTTGAACGAAAAAGCCATGTTGTCATATTTCAAAAACTACATCAATTTAAAATCTGATATTTGGAGACGTCGCTGAATTGATTGCAATGAATATACGGTATTTGTGAAAATATTGGTGTTTTGTTGCGTTTAGATTAAAATAGTGAAAAAAAATAGATAGAGACTAATAATGGTGCTTTACTGTTGGGTTTGGAAGCAATCCAATTGTTTTAACAACCAGAATCTCAGCTTTGATAAGTAAGTACATAGATTGTTTACAAATATTAGATTGACGTTCATATTCTTCATTGGCAATGAAATGGTACTGAAATTTTGTTACTTTATATGAAGGCAATCACATATGGGTATTTTAGGAACACATCAGATCGTATCTAACAAGTTTTGCTGCAATTTTCATATAAGAAAACAAATAGGATGTTCCATATGAAAAAATTGAGTTGACGCCAATATCTGAAAAATTGTTGATTTGGCAACATTGCCGATATCACCATTGAATCAGGCATCATCGAAAACCATCTTGTATAAAATTTCATGAATTTTTCTTGAACCGTATTGAAAATATTGGAACGTTCCCAGATTTTTGAACGAAAAAGCCATGTTGTCATATTTCAAAAAATACATCAATTTAAAATCTGATATTTGGAGACGTAAGTAATGAGGCGTCGCTGAATTGATTGCAATGAAAACAAATAGGGTGTTCTATTTGAAAAAATTGAGTGACCCTCAATATCTGAAAAACTATTGATTTGGCAACATTGTTGATATCACCATTGAATCGGGCATCATCAAAAACCACCCTGTCGGAAATTTCATAAATTTTCTTTGGGCTGTTTCTGAAATATGAGACTGTTCCGATACTTTTGAAAGACCCTGTATATCCCTTTCATACTATTGGAGCGCTTGTAATAAGTCCACCTGTGTTAATCAACATCGTTTCTGATTTTCAATTTGGATGTTCAGAAAAAGTTGCCACTTTTTTTATCATACCACTGATTCAAATTTTTTCCATCATTCGTTCAGTGAAATTATCCTTTATTGTAACATGGAAGATTGATTTTCCAATAAATGTAAAAGGCTGAGAGTGGCCTTATTTCCTCCATTGTGACGAATTTGGTGTATTATGTTTTGTATCCTCCAATCCAATTAGCGTTTCGGAAAATTTAAATCCTGAATGTCCTTGACTGTTGATTGGCAGAGTTTCTCCCTTTTACGAATCCTGGCAAGGGTAACAACAACTAAAGCCTGTAAGTAGCGATGTTATGGATACTGGAATTTTTACTTTCACGTTTCGAATATTAAATGAAAATTTGGTTTGAACCTGATGCCAAAAGTTTGTTAAAATCTTTGGTATTTGGAAATTTCGCATGTTTTCCGATATAATCTTAAAATTTCCTTGTTTAAACTGAAATAAACTTGGGGATTCATAATTGCGATGAAGTTCTCCAAAATAAACAAGAAAATCGTCCTTTGAACATGAATTCAATTTTAATTCTTATTTAACTTCATGAATTTTGCAACTGCTGATTGATGTTTCTCTCGATATTTTAAGACAGAATATCAAGGGTAACTTCTTCAGATTTCTTACAGATTTGAGCAAAAGTTCATTATTTTATCCTTTTCCATGTTTTCACACAAACTTTTGTTTGGAAGCATTCAACAAAGGATAAGTTTTTTTGTTTTTGACCTGCGTGTGTATCAAATGCTGGAAGGGGATCTAAAATTTTTATGACAACAGCTTACTAATTTATCAGTTGAGAACAGAACATCTATGTGGTGATTTAGTAGTAATAGCTGATGGTTACTTCGTGAGATATTCTCTCTCTCGCCTTGGTGTATCAAAAAAATTTTTGTTTTCTTGTATGCTTGGGACCCAAAATAAGTATAGATTCACTAATGAATCCACATTAGTATTGAGAAGTATACATGGCAAATATCAAAGGTCCGAAGATAGAACCTTGAGGCACTCCAAACCGTAGTTTCAAATATTGGTTGTGATTTCCACCAATTGGTTGACGTTCAATGAGATATAATTCTAGTGAAGATACTGCATTTTCAGATAATACTCTAAAACTCAATATTAATGGCATAAAATTATAATTTATTGAAGGCTCTACTGAAGACTAGAAAAGCTAGTTAGTATAGTGTTTCCGTCCTAATAAATGCATCTTACCCTTAGATGCGATGAAACAAAAGTAGACATCATGTATGCATTTGAGTAAAATCCGAGTGCCTCAACTCAACAAGCCGCCTTGGATAATAATATTAGCCACTCCTTCCTTTCATGAATTCTAGATATGAACAAAATGTATCCGTATAAGCTTATTTGAACTTGCATGGGAGATATGCGAAGCCCACTTTTATAAGAGAATGGAATTTTGTGAGCGAATGATGGAAAAAGTGAGCAACAATATCATCAACGGTAAAAACACAAGAGCTTTTTTGATCAGATCAACTTCGTTTTTCAACGACATAATTTTGTCAAGAAGTAATTTTACCAGAAAAACTGGCATAAAAACCTTGTAAGACCATAGATCGAACAATTTTGTCTAATGTCAGTTTTTCAGTTAAAATTACCCAGGAAAAAATTTTAGTTGAAAATAATTTCGTCCCAAAAAAAAGTTCAATTGTTTTTTTTTGGCAAGACCAATCAACAGTATAAAAATACACTGCAATAATAGGTAATTATCTTCATTGGAACGAGTATCAGAATGAGCAATTATTAAAAACACAATCGATATAATGTTTTTTTGTAATTTGTTCACAACACTTCCCCAAGACAATCCATATTGTTTCCACAACACTCTATACAATCAAATAATTCCGTACAGCTTATCTCGTCTTGTATTTCTAGATCCTTCGCTGGAAAAATCCTCACTAGTTTGTGTTGTAGTACATGTTTGAGAGGCAGTTAAAAAGTATGTGACTTTCTGGAACTTCAACTAGCATTTCCTGAAATGTCTGATAACCAGTCCGTGCAAAGCTTACTATTTCATCATCTGAAAACAGAACTTTTAACTGGTGATGATCAAGTGTATTGTCCAATATGCGCCATAATAATTACAAGACAATGAGTATAGCCGAGGCACCAGTCAATCTAATAATAACACTGATGCTCTTCAAACATGACTCAACCTCTGGCAGAAGCACCAAACTCATACGAAGATTCCAAATAATTGAACACCTCAATCTAGCAGACCACAATTATAATCTTTATGCGATTATTGTTCACTGTGGTTCCGGCGTTGAATGTGGCCATTATTTTATTGCGATAAAAAAGGATGCACACTTTCTGTCTCTGTCAAAGTGACTCAAAATCATTAATGTGTTTCTGGATGAATCAACTTTTAATCTTGCTTTACTTCAATGATAGAAATTACACGGATCTTTTTCAAAATTGTCTAATGCCGTCTCTGAGAAATGTTAATCGACATAGATAGAACCCACACATACTAGCAGAATTATGGTTTTAACAAGATGGCGTCAAAACTTGTCTTTGCAAACAGTTGGATTGAAAGGCGAGAACAGCTGGAATGGCCAGCAAGGTCACCAGACCTTAATTCTCTAGATTATTTTTTATGAGTATATCTCATGACCACCATTCTCTAAATTGAATCACACCATTAAGATATGTGAGATACCATTCATATCCAAGATTCGGGTGGTGACAGTACGTACAAAAGGAATATTTTAAGCTTCTCCGACATTAAATGATATTGTAATATAGTTGTGATTTCTATTACACATCGTGGATTATTTCGGAAACGCCGTGAACACTAGATACATTCGAACAAGTCCAAAGAAAATTCTGGAAACAATCCTCAATGTCTGATATTCTTAGTGTAGTCTAGAATATCTAAATGAACGTTCTTATATTGAAATTAGTATGACATTCACCGTCTGAAGTTTGTACAAGTATTCAGTAAACACCTTGTATATCGAAGAAGATATCAAAATTCTGAACAACAACAATAACGTATATATGACCCGACATGTTCTAATTACAAATTCACCTATTTTTTTCTCTCACAACTAGATTCGAAGTCTCTTGCTGTGTGAGGATTGTTGAAATTCCCTTTGTTCTCTTTCCATTTCTTCCATTGTAAGATATTGATTTTCTATGAAGTTTTTAATATTGTGTCTTAAGCGAATTGATATCCTGTTCAAACTTTTTTAATATAACTTTTGTAATCGACTTGCATAAAATATTAATGAAATCTCTGGATGTGCAGAGGTATGTTATTGAAATAATTATATTGGAGCAGTAAAATCAAATCGATGTATAATACCCAAAATGGCAAAAATAGAATATTTGACACTCTGCAGCTCAAAAACTGGTCATAGAATAGATGGCTAGTTCCGAAAAAACTAGATTCAAGTGGGAAACAAACATTTCGAAATGGAATAACTGTATAACTGTTCCAATGATTACTGAAATCTTAGATCAGTTGGAAAAATGCACATATTTTACAACATTAGATCTCGCAGAGGGTTTTCACCAAATTGGTATAGAAAAGAAAGATACTCCGAAAACAGCATTCAGTGTAGGCACTATGGATATCTGCGTATGCCTTTTGGACTTAGAAATGCTCCTAGTACATTTTGTAGAGCCCTATTAGGTCTACAGGAAGAAATGTGTCTGATGTATATGGATGACATCATAATTCAACATTCTACATTTGCTGAACATATAAAAATACTGGAAAACGTATTCCATACCGATGCATACTCCAGTTTGGACATCAAGAAAGCCTTCAAAATTAACTTCAATAACTCATTTTGTTTTATAAATTTTGAGTTACTCATGATGAATCCCAGTGTTTTATAGGCTTTAGCGATCGTTACAGTCATATGATCAATTATTATACGTGTTTCTTACTCCCACATCTTTGAGTCAAGTCAGACTAACACCATATATTTAGTCTTTCAATGACCTCTTGAAGTAATACAGAATCCTGTGGGCAGTTGACTACCGTATATAGTTTACTATCGTCAACATATACAATATTAAACTGCAGGGTCGGGCAAATGTCATTTATAAAGATGATGAACGAAAGAGGCCCCAGAAGTGATCCCTGCGAAACACCAAATGAAGCTGATATTTCAGTAGACTTAAATCTATGGTACTGAACATGCAGTTTCATGTTTGTCTAATATGACATGAAGGACTTGATCAGTCTTATAGTTAGTCCAACGCTAGAAAGTTCACTCAGTAGTAATCTATGATCAAATCGATCGAAAGTTTTCGAAAAATCTGAACATATAGCAACCATCTGCCTGCTTCTAGATGAGTGCCAGTAGATCGTACGATCATGAAACCATGTTGATCCTCAAGGATTTGTGAGTTGACGTGTGCCCACAGAAATCCATGACGAACCATTTCAAACTGTTGTTAAAAAAATTGTTGTTATAATTGTTAGTCAACCGGTTGCACCCCTCAAAAGTCAGAGACTTGTGCGAGTTAAGAGAAGACGTAGCCCTTACCTTTTAATACGAGACCGGTGGCAATGCTGAGATTCGAACTCACGCTCTCTGGCTTATGAGGCGAGGACTCAACCCGCACACCACCGCGGCCCATATTACATGAAATAACAATTAGCCTTATATTATATCATTTTCGACATAACGCATATTGCTGTTTTTAAATACAGGACATAGATACTTTTACAATATTCCCTGAATCAGAAAAATATTTGTCCAGAGTTTTGCGAATATCGCAGCAAAATTCCCAAGGAAAAGAGTCGGTATTTTGTCAGGGTGCATTGTCATTTTAGATTCAAAACCAGATCTTCTGATATTACTGGTGGATGAAGATGGTGAATTGTGAGAAACCTCTTCTCCTTTGTGAATTGTTGAGGTTATGAAAGAGCATTGAGAATCATCGACTTGTTCAGCAGTTATCACAAAATTCGAATGAAATATTGATGTGTTTCTCTTGAAAGTGTACTTCTCAGAGATTTTAATTGTTTACCAGAAATTACATACAGGTTTGGTTTTCTCATTTATGTTCCTTATTATCATCCCAGTAAACCAAGGTGGATAAGAGGAATTTGTCACTTTTTTCTGGGAACATTTCTCAAAAACATGTTTTAGTTTAGAATATAGTTTAGCGCAAGCCGAGTCGATATCTACAGTTGAATCTATGAATGACCAATTAATTTCCAATAAATCCTGATATAATAATTGTTGACTTGATATCCATGATAGAACC
The DNA here is from genome assembly GCA_958502065.1 of Chrysolina americana. NCBI lineage: Eukaryota > Metazoa > Arthropoda > Insecta > Coleoptera > Chrysomelidae > Chrysolina > Chrysolina americana. Next base: position 10,247,527 of record OY293416.1, on the reverse strand, counting down.
AACTGTCAATGCACACGCCTGGTCGCATAGCTATATCGCTAAATTAGCCGACCGTATATTGACACATCGAAAATTGTTGGGCAAATGAAATTTCCGAACAGTGTTGCCAGTGCTTGCGGTTCAACGGCAATTCAAAGGACCCCGCACGGAATACACGGGATTTTGGTTGATTGCGAAATTCAATGAAACTCGGGTATGTTGTAGATCACGATCTGTCGGTAACAGTTTAAATGGACCATAATTAAATCGTATGATTAGTTTTGGAGAAACAGGGTTATTTCGAAAGATGTTACGAAAACACAAAATAAAAGTAATTTACACAAATTGAGATTATTCATTATATTTATTCACGTAATTTGGCTAAAATATGTCATTCCAATTGAAAAACCACCAGCCACACTTATATTAAAAAAATACAGGGGCTCTACAAATATGTTTGCCAGTAGCACTATATCTTTGCAGTTTCTCTAATAAAAAAAGTAGAAAAACTTTAAAGTTGAACAATTTTATTGTAAATGAACAATGAAGATACAGATATAATAATTAAAGCTAAAAAATAATTAGGTAGGTACTAGGTACCAGTCATCACATCACTCTCCTCAATAATCTAGGGCATTGATCAGACTAAAACATCATCGTGGGGTTTGATAACTTCGTTATGTTTCTTAACAATAAAATTGTTTAACTTAAATGTTTTTTTACTTATTTTATTAGAGAAACGACAAAGATATAGTGCCACTGGCAAACATATTTGTAGAGCCATTGTATTTTTAAATATAAGTGTGGCTTGTGGTTTTTCAATTATCTTGGTTTAAGGTTTTCACATATTAATTGATGTTGAAAGTCGAAAATGTAGGATTCTGTAAGGATTCTATTGAATGAATAACGTTCGCAACTTCCTAATAGGATATTTTCATATACTTTTCTGATTATCCCGGTATATCAAAATACTGTTTGTATCATAATAGTATTAGCTTTTCCAAATTGTAAACATTACTCAGCTATATTTCGAAATTGAATTAGAAAATATCTTAATAATACTAAGTGGAGTAAACAACATCGAAATTGGATGTTTTGAGTTCCCCCGGTAAGCTCAATACTGTTTTGGATCATAATAGTATGGCGTTTTCAAAGGCATGACATATTGTAGCCAAATCACGTGAATAAATCAGAAATAATCCCAATTTGTGCAAATTACTTTTATTTTGTGTTTTCATAAAATCTTTCAAAATCACCCTGTTTCTTCGAAACTAATCATACGATTTAATTATGGTCCATTTAAAGTGTTACCGAGAGATCGTGATCTACAAGATACCCAAGTTTCATTGAATTCCGCAATCAACCAAAATCTTGGACTTGGAAAATCTTATTTTCAAGAAGAACTCAATACAACTGAAGAAGCAATAAGAGCAGCATATTGGCAAAGACTTCCAGGGCTAAGGCAGGCCAAAGATCTCCTCGGCAACTTCAACCGAGCAAGATCGAAGACACTGATTAACCTCAGCAAAACTAGTCTAAAGACAATCACGGGATTTCTGACGGGGCACTGCTGACTCAAAGAACACCTAAGGAAGCTAGGCTGAGAGTAGGACAGCACCTGCAGATTCTGAGGGGAACATCCAGAAACATCACACCATATATTGATGAAGTGTTATGCTGAACATCACAAGAGATTGAATATACTGGGATCACACCAGCTGACTGTAGGAGAAATACCACTAATAGAGCCCCTCCAAATCCTTAAATTCCTTAAGAAATTGGGACTTGAGGGGCTGCTGTAAACGAGAACACCTTGAAATAGCAGAAGAAGATGGGGTACAATAGATCTAATTAGGTCGCAGCGCATCAGTCACCATCCATACCTACCATTTCCATTACCATTACATTGACTTTGGTCTTCCTCCAAAAGTGTTCAACCACCTTCATGAAAGCTTAATACGAATTCGCATGAATATAAAGTATGAATTTTCGCTATCTAAAACGATCCTAAAAATTCAGATAATCTGGCCACTCTATTAGAGTTAAGTAGAATAGGATTTTGTAAATGTAGCTCCACTCCTATCTGCAGCAGAGCTATGAAAGTAGTGTATTGGGTATTCCAAATAACAACGTCCAAAAGAAAAATCTGAATTTGTCACACCCAGGGGTATTCGAAAATACTCCATATACGTTCAGCGATTTTCTGTAGTTTTTGAGTTATAATTTTACTACTACCTATTCAACTTTCTAACAATCCTGCAAGACACTCAAAAAAGTATCGAAAATGGACCTTCCCACGAACTATGAGAAAACACTGTAATAAGGAAGTAATAATAATAATAATGCTACCTCATAAACACTCGTTGAGTGTACCCAAAGGCATAGCCTGTGCGGGTAGAGGACGGCTATTATTATTATTTGCCGTGGCGCTCCGGGTGACTTACTGATGTTTTAGGAGATGTATTCACTTTTCAGCTGAAAACCCGGAAAACCTCCAGCACCACCTCGGGTGATCGGTGTGTACTCTAAGCTAGCACTAGACGAGATTGGCATCTAGACAACTCACAATACACTTGCTTTTCAACAAGGCATGCGGTCGCCTATCGATCCGATAAAGAGTATTTGAGAAAAAATTTCTTGTATCTACATCGGACTCGAACCGAGTATCGCTATGCTGGAGTTTCGAACGGCCTATGCTTTGCGGTGGCTTAGCGGTCTAATGTATATATGCTAATATCACTTTGGATTTCTTATTAATTTTTACTGAGAGCCAGTTCTTCTATAATTTGAAAAAAAATGGGTTTCGAGACGTCACGTTCATCAAAATTAAAATTGGCAACGTCCGTATGAGTTGTACAACATGGAATCTCAAATTATCATTACATCTGGATAGTGTTCTATGATAGTTGTTATTTGACACCAGATGGGTTTGTTCGTCTGTTCACGGGGCAGATCAATATCAATTGTTTTTCTCTGTTTAACTCATTTGCTTACCTCATGTGGTACAAGATAGATGCTGGAAACTAACAGACTCTTGGATATTATTATTATAACCGTGAAATGTCTAAATAGTGCTTTTTACTCGGTTGTCTGAATACCAGTGAAAATTCAAATGAACTGTATGTGTTCTGTGGTAATAACAACTTTTGTTCCAGAAGAACTGTTATTATAATTTGCGGTGTTGCCAGCAATAGTTTTTCATCAAAAGGCAGGTTCGTTCAGAAAATATGAAAGTTGCAAATAATATAAAAAATTGCTTTTACGTAAAAATTTTTGATGTGTTAATCCAGTTTCAATTATTTCCCGATGGCTTATAATCAGCCAGTAGCTATATTTTATGGGAGAACGATATTCCCTATTTCGGAACGTGGGTTATGGTGGGGGATGTTTCCGATGAACGTGACGTCCGAGGCACACTTTAAAATGTGATATTTTTCTTAAATAATAAAAGTAGAATGGCACTTGTCGATAAATAGACATTTTAGACTATTAACAATCGATTTGTAAATGTAAAGGTCCATTGAGAATTCAAATTTTTAGCGGGATGGACTCAAATATATATATATATTTTTGAAAACTCTATAGGTTCTTAAGCTATCGAGAACATAAAAAAAATGGTACCCATCTGGCTATTACTCGCTGTAATCGGCCATCGAAGGTGGATAGGCTGAAAATCCTTTCTACTCTAAACTTAAGAGAATAGTTATTATCCTAACGAGTACGGAAAGAGTACTATTCCTGCATGAGACTGCCGTTACCCGAACGACGCAAAGCGAAGTTCGGGTAAGCAGTCGAGTGCGGGATAGTACCTTTCCGTATGAGTAAGGATCAAGATTTTTTCTACAAGCGCCTTGAAACTTCTTATGTAGCGCTCTTGAACAAAATTTCACGTGCGGGAAAAATTATTACCGCAATAGTGCGGGAAAAACTCACTTGAAGTGACATTAGCGTGCGAGAAAATTTTTCCCGCACTAGTGCGGGAATATGACACCTCTCAAACTAAATTGCGTGCGGGAATAGGGCGGAACACGCACGTTTGTAGAAAATAGTTATTATCCTAACAAGTACGGAAAGAGTACCATTCCCGCATGAGACTGCCGTTACCCGAACGACGCAAAGCGGAGTTCGGGTAAGCAGTCGAGTGCGGGAGAGTACCTTTCCGTATGAGTTAGGATCAATATTTTTTCTACAAGCGCATTGAAACATCTTGTGTTGCTCTCTTGAACAAACTTTTGCGTGCGGGAAAAATTATTCCCGCACTAGTGCGGGAAAAACTCACTTAAAGTGACAGTAGCGTGCGGGAAAATTTTTCCCGCACTAGTGCGGTAAAATGACACCTCTCAAACTAAATTGCGTGCGGGAATAGGGCGGAACACGCACGCTTGTAGAAAAAAATTATTACCGCACTAGTGCGGGAAAAACTCACTTGAAGTGACATTAGCGTGCGGGAAAATTTTTCCTATACTAGTGCGGGAATATGACACCTCTCAAACTAAATTGCGTGCGGGAATAGGGCGGAACACGCACGCATGTAGAAAAAAATTCTTAAAGGCATTCAAATTAACATATTCACTGATGAAGATGACAATTTAGATGATCATTTGTGAACATTTCAAGAAATACGTTGTCATTTAATTTTACAGTCATTCAGGTTTATTTTTGTACAATAACAATAAAATTATACATATATTAATATAACATACTTCTTTATAGCAGTAAATTTTCAAAATGACGTTCTCCAGTTCGGATATACAGTCGACAACGTCTTAAAAAGTTATGTTTGAATCGTGTGAATGCGCTTGAACGATCTTCTTTAATTTTTCATGTAGTTTGTACTAGTTTTTATCGTAATTCAATTTCGTTATCGCTTTCCTGCGCGTACACTCAGTTCTTGTGAAGTCCCCAAATAAAAAAAGGCGATGGGATTGAGGTCTGGTGAACGTGCAGGCCAGTCGATCGGCCCTGCTCGCCCAATCCATATTTGTTGGAAAGTTACTAACTTGGACGGTTATTTAAAGGGTTCAAAGAGGCTCCCTCTTAAGATCCTCGACCATGAGTTTACGCTAAAGCGCTGTTGAAAGTTTGATGTGTTTACCAAATGGGGGTTTTTTATGGCCCAGCTATGGTAATTATTGTGGATGTTGAAATTTCCAGTCCTTTCGAATTATTCTGTTTACTCCGGATTACGATGGCAATAAACGACTAAACTAACGTTAAGTTAAACGTCAGGCGTCAGGGATAGAGGATCTGAGGCATTGGGGTCACGGAGCAGGGAATCTAATAGTGAAAACTTAACCTATGATTCAAGGATTTTCAACTTCGACGTCCGATTAGAACGAATAATAGCCAGTTAAGTACAAACTATTTTTACGTTTTGGATAGCTAAGGAACCCATAAAGTTTTTAAAGTCAGGTAGAACCTATGGATACTCCCTTTCGTATTTTCAAATTTACGTTGAAAATTTGAGTTTATTCCACTAAAAACTTAAATTTTTGGCTTATACTTTTCTGAGTATCTTGCAGTATGGTTAGGAAGTTTATTATTCTTCTCATGAAAGAAACTTTCAAGAAGATTATGTCGCAAAAAAAATAAAAAATACCCACTACAAAAGCAGACATGAATCTTTGATGCTTTACCGACAGAACACCCCAACAAATAACGAAAAAAAAAATATATCTCGAAAACTACAAAAAATCGTTGAACATATGTGGGTGTTTTGAGAATACGACACCAAAATGAGAATTCGATAAACAGCATTTTACAACTGAACTTTTACTCTTGTATCAATACATAAGGTTTCTTTCTGAACTACCATCGTAAGTGAATATTGTCTTCAACCAGCAAAATCCACTAGACTGGAGAAGTTGAATTTTACTATTCCGAATACTTCCATTGAAATTATGCGGACCGATATTATCGCTCTAAGATCCGCAACAGTGTAGCAGAGGCGGTGTTCCAGATTGTTAGTTCGAGGAGCATATTTGTTTTGTAATAGGGGAGGAAACCAACACAGAACTTCAAATAAGTATACACACATGCTCGGATAAACCCGTTGATGAGGTTGCAATCACGGATGTATTGCCCATACTGACATTTAGTGTGTAATAGTGTACGTACACGTATAGTACGAGGACCCACGACAATCATTTTTGTCTAATAGTATTAATTCTCAAACTGCGTGCTATCGATATGTTCTAACATAATTTGTTTTTTATGTTCTGGTTTTCAGGAGAAGAAAAATCCTATAATATTCAGAGAACATCGTGAGGGACGAAGAAAATCAGGTTGGAATTGGTATTCTTCTTGAATTCTTGCAGGTTGTATAACTCTGCACTCTGTGATAATTCGTAAATAAATTGTAGTTGACATAAACATTAGTCACGATCGAACTCGGTCTGATTTGATCCATAACAAAATAAGGACTACTTGTCATTGGCACGACTATGAATATTTCAACGTAATGTTTATCTAGATAATTTGCTGAAAAACAAAAAGTTCCAAATGCCCTAGAGACAAAAAATCACACTAGATCAACCAAAAGGTAATCTCCGAGCCGTGGTGAGAAAATCGTCAACACCGCGCTGTAATCAATCTGACGACCGACCTATTTATTCGATAATGTCAAATTCTCGGCTTATTTGAATAAATAGGAAAAAAACATAAGAAAGTGAATTTGTAGAGAAAGAAACAACGATTGATATGGTCATTTCATTTTCTCCATCGGAAACGGGAATCACAATCTATTCAATTTATTATAAACGGAAAAACTGTCAAGTTGGTTTTTCCATGCCCTAAAATTCACATTTCGAAAAAAATTTCTCTAATTTTTTTTTCTTATGAGTATCCAAACCACAAAGATGATCCCTGATTTTTTCAAGACTTTTCATTTGATGTCTGACTAATGAAAAAAATATGTTATTAGGAGGTACATATACCAAATGTGCCAAAATCAGGTAAATTGTTTCAAATGAAAATATGTACACTACTATGTTGCATTACTTTTTGTTATTGTGGGTATTTCATCAGTAGCCCTATTTTTCCACGATAAAATATATGTTATTCTAAAACAATATAAAATAAAATAATGTCTATCACACAGATAAAAAACAACAGAAATAAAAAAATATACTTATAAATGAATAAACAATGAAAAAATATTAATAGTGTACTTCCTGAACTAAAAGGAAACTAATAATAAAAATAATATTAACAATTTCCCTTACATTTGTCTCAAAAGGCAATGAATGTGTGAGTGAATGTGAATGTTGGACGCTATTCTCACAAGATAGTGAAGGGCTTTTTCCAAATATAACATATTTTCATCCATCAAACTATTAATCATATTTGCATCGGTCTAATTTGAGTTGCTTCCGAACCTTGCCAGAATATTTTCAAGTTGTGACCATCTACTCAATATCAAATTAAAAGTTAGAATCCATTTCATCTAATTGAATCCCAATTTATTATTATCAAGGTAGGTAAACATGGACCTGCATATCATATTCAATATTATAATTTGCGAAATTATTCTTAGTTCATTCTCCTTATCAGATAGTAAAGCATCTGATTATAAACCTAATAGATAGAAATGAAGTTTAGCTACTTTCAGTATGATGAACCTTCCAATTATAAAATTTTATTTTTTCGGCATATTCTCTAACTTATTGATCGTAACTGTGGATGATATCTGATTTTTCAAACTCTTGTACTATATTATTGTGAACATCTAAACATTTCTGACTTCTGTCATCGGGTTTAGTTCTCAACAATGTTGCAGGTATCGAAAAACATTTTAGTAAATTCGGAAAAATTGAAGGGTCTATAGTTTTTATCAACATTAACATGGACATTCAATAATTTTTTTCAATGATTCATCTCGTAGAGAAAATGTTTCATAGCTGATGATATCAGTATCATGAAAATGAATCACACATACAACAGACCTTTTACAGGGGCTTCAATTTGTATGAGGCATTGCAGAAGTACATCTCTTTCGCAATTCCTCTTCTTTCGGGAAATAAAATACTGATATATGGTTTTATTGAGAATAGTAATGCGATTTACGCCTTGTCATACATCAACGAGTAGGCATATTGGCATAAATGAAGTAGAAATTCCCTCCAAAAACAGAAATTTGTATACGTAGGTATCATAAAAGATGGGCGACACTACTTGATGGAAGATCATAAAACTAATAATGAATTATGGTGGATTACGTAATCCAATCTTCCGCAAGAAACCTATACTATAGGTATGGTCGTCGGCAAGTATTCAACAGAAAACAACTACTGTCCTCTTCGACCATTGAATTATATCTGTTTAATATTTGGCAAAGTTTTCTACAAGAACCACTTTGCAATGCATTTCAAATATCAAAGCTGAAATTATTTTTCGATTTAATTGGGGGAACACCTCCGTACCGGTTTCATGGTCATTGCCAATCATCAGCGAAGGCTAGTTCGAACCAATTGAATCGAAAAATCCTTTCTTCCTAATTGGAAATCCCGAGACAAACACTGAAGTATGAATTCAGCGCCATCTCTGGGTTCCAGATTAAAATGCACTCCGACTACGTGTCGACTTCAGTTGTTTTCTGTTGAATACTTGCTGACGACCATACCTATAGTATAGGTTTCTTGCGGAAGATTGGATTACGTAATCCACCATAATTCATTATTAGTTTTATGATCTTCCGTCAAGTAGTGTCGCCCATCTTTTATGATGTTTCTGGCTTCATATTGAAGTCGACATGTAGTCGGAGTGCATTTAACGTCAAACCGTTCAAAAGTTAACGGGGGAAAAATTAAAAGCCGCACTGTATTATTAGTTCAGTCGAAAGTGGGGTTAGGTGGAAAAAGGTCGGAAGTTAATGAAACTTCAGGAGGTTCTTCAGGGATGGTTAATCAACATTTTCTCAAGTTTTGGACCTCGAGGACCCTGTGCGAAAAAAGTAGGGGGTGGTAAAACTGCAAAATTTTTGACCTCTCTCCGGCTTTTCCTCGATTACTTTTTTCTCTTACGTCCTACGGAAAAAATATATCGATACTTTTTTGTAGAGCGTAAAATTTTATACAATTTTAACATGTTTGTATGTGAATTAGCTAACGAGATATGGCACGTCAAAAAAAGGTCATGTTTCAAAATTTGCTAAGAAATGACAAAAATGCAAAATTACAGCTTATTTCATCTGTTATAACGGAATTATGATGAAATATTGTAGTAATTATGGTTCTTAGTTGAAGTCACCAACTTTGGACACCCCACTCCTCCTTCCCCCACCCAACCTCAATTCTCAAAAGCTACTTTCTGATGAAAGTCAACCATACCTATTCACATCATTATGGTATTGATATCAGTTACTTTTCGGATCGATATCCCCCCGTTTCCCTACATAATTATCCCAGGACAGGAAGAAAAAAAGACGTAGTCCTTTCGTGAAAAAAATTAATGTAATTAACAATATTGAGTTATTCTCAAGGCATATATTATATTGAGGAATAAAGATATTATAGCTAATCATAGTGGGTAGGTACTCATTTGTACTCATTACATTTCCTGCCGAGATTTCTTAGCCGCTGGTTCTGCTCGTAACAGCTCGTTGTCCTCCTGAGCGATAAGGCTGTCAATGATATCGCTGTCGTCGTTTTCATCCAATATTTCTGGTGAGTCTTCCTCGATCAAATCAGTTGCGGGGGCGTTTTCGCAGGAGTGGCCTGTGCAGTGCTTGCACATTGCTGAGCATCGGAGACCTGCTTCCTTGCAGCCGCAATCTCCGCTGCTACAGCCTTTGCTGCACTTGCAGGAAATGATATGGAGGATGTCATCCGGCGCAGCATTTCTGGTTGTGGGGATTGGTAGTACCCCTCGTGTGGTTAGGCTCCAGCCCCATAATGATGGGAGGAAATCATTGCCCAACCATGCCTGTACTTGCTGGTAAATGCGGAGGGAGTGGTACTTGGCAGCGTCCCTTGTTGGTGGTAGGCGGGCTAGTTGTAATTTAGCCTTTGTCACTGATCGTGTGGATAATTGGTACCTTAGGTCGTCGAGATTGTCTCTGTCAATGTTGCCTCCATAAACTGCTACCAGGAACTTTTCTCCAGCGTCGCTGATCTGCTGAGGAGTAGCATTTGGTGTGAGAAACGGGGCACTACTGCAGAAAGGGCGGTATTCTTCGTGTAGGTACTGCAAATTTTCTTCTTCTCCAATCCAAACGGTGCTGAAGTGGTATCACAACCACTCACTGCGTCCCTAATTTAAATTTTCTTGTTACCTAATTTGACTATTCTACCTGAGGTACTTATACCCTTCTATAATTACTATTTTTCGATTTCTTCTTGGAATTAATGAATAATAGAGTCATGTTGAAAGAATACAATGAAAAGTGATCTAATATAACCTCAAAAATCGAAAACAAATAGGTCTAGGTAGCACAGGAAGAATAGACAAATTTCTGCCTTCTATGTTGAATATTGGCTCATCGTTTGCATTCCGGAGTTCCACAGGAGCAGTATTCTAACATCTATTGTTTTCCAGCTTTTTACTGTTGTAGCTGATGACACACTACCCTCGGCCCAACACTCTCTCGTCCTTGGGAGGAACGACTTGACACCTGGTGGGCAAGCAGGGGTGGGGGTTATCTAAAGTTGGTGATTTCAAGTAGGAATTATAATAGCAACTACATTTCATCATAATTCTTGTATAACAGAAGAAATGGAATTCTGCATTTTGTGGCGAAATTTGAAAAATTACCTATTCTTCGAAACGCCATATCTCGGTAACAAATTGACACACAAACATGTTTTAGGCAAAAATTTGGGAATTTGACGATCTTCAAGAAAGTAAAACGACATTTTTGCTGTAGAACGTAAGGCAAAAAAGTTATTGAGGAAAAACCACACCAAGGTCGAAAAATTTGCAGTTTCCTCCCCTACTTTTTTAGCACAGGGTCCTCGAGGTCCAAAAGTTGAGAAAATGTTAATCAACCATCCCTGAACAACATCTCAAAGTTTCATTAACTTCCGACCATTTTCTATCTGAAACTACCTGTCGACTGAACTATATGTTCAACTCAAGCGATCTACGAAAATAATTTTTCCATGCTAAATATTCACGAATAAATAAATCGAGGGTTGCTGATCATTTGCTATGAACACATAATAAAATCATCATTCAAAATTTGAAATTAGTAAAACCTGTTGATGATTATAGCAAATTAGATTGTTTTGAAAATATTATTGCTATATACAAGAACGGTTCAAGCAGGCCCTTGCTTAATAATGATAATGGTCCATTGTTTTCAAAACTATTTGAGTTGATAGCGACAAATTGAATAATAACATATTATCACTGTGGGTGGTTGTGATTATACCCGGCCTCAGGTATGTTTACAAATCAGGATTACACCCATGTTACATATTATGACTTATTTGATATAAATACAACTGGTATGGTACGTACTACCAGTTTAGTAATCCTACTGATGAAGATAACTTGGTTAACGAAATGTGCATCTAGTAATGAAATTGCCAGTGTAGTGAAATGGAGAACTATTTTTTGTTATCATTGACTTATACCACAGACGTCGAATACCCTATTTTCTACAAAACCTTACTAACCAGAAAACATTTTAATATCCATATTTACTAGAAAATCGTACGTAGGTGGATTGAAGTACGATCCACAGAACACAAGTATTTTTTTGATTAATTTATATGAGTTTATGAATTGATGAACATATTATACAACTTGAAATCACATGTTGAAAGATGAAAACATTCTTAGCACTCAAAATAATTAAATAATCATGTGACAAATAATGGCTGGAGGATATTGAGTTAGGGTTTTTTTGAACTTTTATTGTTTCGCCATAAAAATGCATAACAAATTTATTCGAGTGCTAAATAATGGAAACACTCTCATTTTCTCAATTTCTTCAGTAATGACGAAAACACGAACACTTTCTTCAAAATTATAGACATAAATTACTCTACTTACTAGGAAGAAGCGTATACCATACTCGTGTTGCTGGCACTTGCTTCTATTACCAATAGTTTCAAATACTCAAGTAGGGGCCGTGGTGGCGGGCAGGTTGAGCGCTCGCTTCTTAATCCAATCACCCGTTGGTGCATGGGTTCGAATCAGCACGATCACCGGTCCCAGCTCGCACAAGTCTCTCAGAGACCTCTGAGGGTTGTGCTCATAAGGGTGCAGCCGGATAACGGTATAACAATTTTACCAATTAACAATTTTTTCAACAATGTACAGAATAGGCCATTCAAGACGAAATAGAAGCTCCGTAGGTTGACAGATCCGGAAAATAAAAAAACCCTAAGAAACGTCAACTACATTTTCGAGCGAGAGATCGTTTGCAATGAAACTCACTCGAAATACATTTTATCCTTCGGTGCTGTGACAGCCACCCCTATAATTGGTAACATTTGGAAAGTATTTGTCTCCTAAATATCAAGCAACGAAGAAAATTGGATTATATCGATACGCTTTCGAGAAATTCATTATTGAAGTTGGAAAATCACTATGTGTTTATTCAAGAAATGAAAACAAGACCAGATAATGCAGTTTAACATGATTATCATTTTCAAGAAATTGAATGTTCCAACTGTCTGTCAACAAATAACATCGAATTTTACCTCACCTCTTCATTCTATTCTCAATCGCTTGATTGAAAATAATCAAGAGTTCTTAGGAATCGATAAAAATACTTTTTGTTGATTTGGAGCCAAATACATTAGTATATTAAAGTATAAGTGGATAAATAGGTCTTTCAAACACGCGCAATTTTTCGAAAACGACGGCTCTGCCGGAGTGTTCGAAATAGAGCAAGTGTTTAAAAGACCAGTCATCCACGCATACTTTACGCAATTTTATTTTATTGGTACAATTTGAAATCATAAATACTGGTATTATTACTACAAAAGATGGAAATAAGAACTAATAATGTAAAATGGTTGAATTCGTGATGTGAAATCGTCTACCTTTCGTTGCCATGAAAATGATAAAGGCAAAAATAAATATGCAACTTGTCATCAAAGATTGATAGTTGTCACCGCGGTCCTTCAAAATGAATTCTTATATTGATTCTTTGAATAGTAAAGCAGAATTGCAACTGATACCGCAAAAATCTAGAGAAGCCTATAACAAAGAATATGACAAGTTCGTACACTGGATGGAAGTGCAAAAGTTGATTGAAATAGATGAACGAGTTGTGCTTGCTTACCTTCAGAAAATGTCGGAGCAGTACAAGGCGTCGACTATGTGGGCTATCCATTCAAAATTACAATGTATGTTGAGGATAAACAAAGGAGTCGATATAAAATAATTTGTAAAAGTGCAAGCATTCATGAAGGCAATTAGTAGGAATAACGTAGCCAAGAAGGCATATACAGTGTGTCCCGCTTTTCATGAATACACCCTAATATCTCAGATATCAATAATGCGATTTTCTTGAAATTTTGGTGGTGATTATATGTTAGGTAAATGAAGTATTTTGGCATAGTGAACATTTTCATCGACCATAGGCGTGCGGTGTGGGGGGTAAAAAAAAGCTGTTTTTTTGGGAAAAGGATATTAGGGCTCATTTTAGATAACTTTTTTTATCAGAATTAGAATCAGCATCCCCAAAAAACCCCCATGCCATGTTTTCGAAATCTCAAGAGCTGATTTGAGGAGAAAAAAAAATTAATTCACTTTTTTCGTCAATGCACCCGAATATCTGTTATTAGCGATTTTCTTGAGATTTTGGTGGTGATTTTATGTTAGAAAAATGAAGCATTTGGCATAATGATCATATTCATTCACCATTGGCCTGCGAAGTTGGGGAGAGAAAAAAGGCATTTTTTGAGAAATGAATATTAATGCTTATTTAAGACAACTTTTCTTATCAGATTCGGAATCAGCATCCCCAAAAACCCTTTAATTCATATTTTCAACATCTCAAGAGCTGATTGGAACAAAAAAAAAAGTTTAAGTCTTTTTTTTAATAAGTTCTTTATTTGTAACAGTGGTAACAAAATTACGAATTATTTTATTTTAGATTCTTGTGTTTTCAACATAATTACCTTCTGAAACAATACACTTTTCAACAATTCTTCTCAAACGTACATTCACTTTTCTTAAAGTTTTGGGGAGTTATTTCCTGACACGCTTGCCTAATTGCAAAGCAAAGTTCCTCTCTATTACGCGGCCGAGTAGCATACACTTTATTCTTCGAATGCCCCCACAGAAAAATGTCACAAGGGGTAATATCTGGTGATCTAGGGGGCCATGGTTCCAAAGGAGAATTTCATTTAAAAAGTTCCGTCAGGTTGCTGGAATATTCAATGGAAGGCATCATGATCGAGAACCAATTTCTCACGCCAAAATCAACAGATTGTTCGCAAAGACTAGAGCGGTTTTCAAGACAAGACCAGGGAGGTACAATTTAAATCAAAGACACTATCCGGACGACGAACATTTCGAATTTCGAAACAACCCAATTGGTACTGTAAGGGCAGTTGCGAGGACAATGAATTCAACATAAAACAAAGTATAGAGATGTTTGAAACGCAACAGGATTAGGGCATTTAAACCAAAATTTCCACATACCGTGTTAAATGGTTATTTTGAAAGACGGTTTGAATTTTGCTTACAAGGACTTATTGAAAAAAGGGTTGAATAATTTTTTATTTAAATCAGCTCTTGAGATGTTGAAAATATGAATTAAAGGGTTTTTGGGGATGCTGATTCCGAGACGAAAAAAGTGAATTTTTTTTTTCTCTTCAAATCAGCTTTTGTGATTTCGAAAATATGGATTGGGGGATTTTTGTGGATGCTGATTCTAAGTCTGATAAAAAAAGTTATCTAAAATGAGCTCTAATATCCTTTTCCCAAAAAACAGCTTTTTTTTACCCCCCACACCGCACGCCTATGGTCGATAAAAATGTTCACTATGCCAAAATACTTCATTTACCTAACATATAATCACCACCAAAATTTCAAGAAAATCGCATTATTAATAACTGAGATATTAGGGTGTATTCATGAAAAGCGGGACACACTGTATATTCAATGAAGATGATTTGTGGAAGTTTTTCATAGATGCACCAGACATTACCTATCTATTTTTGAAAGTGGTTGCCATTTTCGTTACTTTTGGATCCTGTAGAAGATGTTATGCGATTTGCGCTTACATGATATCAAAGAAGAAGGAAGTGTTTTGGTTATTACTATCCGACCGTCTAAGACAGTGAAGACTCGACGTTTTACTGTAACCGACAATGAAGCAATTAGTTATGTGCGTTTAGTAAAGCAGTATTTATCATTGCGTCCACAAAATGTGAGTACAGACCGAGTTTTCCTACGATATGATAAGGGGAAGTGTACCAATCAAGTGGTTGGTATTAATACATTTGGATCATGTCCCTTGCAAATTGCCCGTTATCTTAAATTGGATGATCCTAAGAAATACACGGGACATGCTTTTCGACGCACGTCCGCTACCATTATGGCAAATAGTGGCATGACAATAGATCAAATCCAACGACAAGTAGGATGGAAATCGGCAGCTGTGGCGAGTGGTTACGTTGACGAGAGCATTATCAATAAAAAGAATGTTTCACACGTTATAGGGAGTGCCATCAATGGAAGTTCAACCTCATTGAGTTCTCAGAATGTTAACTGTATCAATTTAAATGCCATTTCCTCCGATTTGAAAAATCGAAATATTAATATATCAAACAATACTAACTGTACTTTCCATTTTCATTTATAAAATTAAAATTGTTGTTTAATGTTTGAATGAAGGTTGTTTTGGTTAGTAATATTTCATCAGACGTTAAAAGGTACTGCTGTCAGATCATTCATCAAATCTTGTCATTTAGACTTCTTGTTCCTCGAGTTGTTGATGTTGCCATGGTAACTTAAAAAAACGCGCGTTTTTGAAAGTTCGATTTAAACACGCATAGGCGTGCTTGAAATAGCTAAAATGGGGCACCAATAAAAAAATAGTTAGTTATGGTATTAGTCCAGTGAATTTATTTTTACAGAACGAGTAAGATGTTTTGGAACTATATTATATTATATGAGATGAAAACTTCACCTTACACCCAAAAATGATGGTATCCACGCCCCCTGCAGGACCATTTCGTTTAGTGTCCAGCCATTCAACAAGTGGACTGGAAGACACGTTTCATTTATTACTTGTAGTTATATGTTAAATTGTTGAATAAAAATTGATATTTAACTGGAAAAAAAATTTATCAATTGTAGAATAAATTTAAAAAAATCATTAATTCCTGAGGATGTTATGCGGAAATCAAAAGATGCTACGGTACGGTAAAATCGTCATCTTGTTACGACAAAGAATATATTTTTTTTTGTCAGTGGAGATGGGCTGACAAGGATTTAATATCGTGAATGAAGATGTGATGATGGCTTACTTGTAAGATTTTGTGAGTAGTTCTGTACAGTTTTTGAAGACGATTTTAAGCAATCTGTTTCTGTAACTTATTCTTCAAACATTTCATTTTACAGTCAAATAGATTCAAGAGTTGGTCTCTCTGGTCCAAATATTCTGCTTAAGGCAATGGCAATGCTGATAGTTCACGAAAATGTTGATACATCTGTCTTTTCTAAAGTGAACGCTTTTTTCAAGAAACAGACAATCATTACTGAAAATGTTAACGCGAGAGAAACTGAGTCGATATTTTGTCGAGTAGACAATATGGCTTTCGAAAAAATAATTCAACGTCGGATGCAATTGCCACATTGATAGGGTTGATAAATAATGCACTTGACAAAAAAATCCATCTATCTCTATATTCATTGATTTGGCGAAAGCATTCGACACTGTCGACCATTCAAATTCACTCAGTGCTTTCAAATATTGGCATTCAAAGAGTTTCCAATAAATTACTCGAATATCAATGGGGTCCTGAGTATCGAATGATAAAATATGGAGTGCCTCAAGGTACTGTTTTGGGACCAATTCTTTTCAATGATAACGAGATACGTGTGGGAAAGTTGTGAGTTCGAGGACGACACTGCTGTGACTGGACAACTCTCAAAAATACAATTCAAGTGTATTTTCGAAATATTATTAATTTCTTCAACGATAGAATACTAATAACAATAAAATATAAAAATATTTTTTTTTGCCATTCACGTCCTACTCAATAAATTCACCACCTTATAAAGAACTGGAAATACAATATGACGATGGAAAACTTTTGAAAATAAAGTCTGTCGATAAGTTGAATTACCTAGGTACATACAGTGTGTCCCAGCTAAAACTTGTCACCCCCCTAATATCCGAACTCATGAAAAAAATTGAAAATCGCTCAGACCCGTCGATTTTTATTTCAAGTGGGGACACTTTCACCAAATACACCATCATTGTGTTGTCAACCCCCTCAACCCCAGCACCCCCTACTTCAGAATTTTCAATGGGACTACTATACGTGTGATACATCATTTTGAAGGGAATTCAATCCCAAATACATCGGTGTACTGAAATTGAGGATCGATCAAGTGTTGTTGAAGTTTTCATGAAAACTAAGTTTTATCCAGATATTTTAATTTTTTATCACCTCAAATGTTAGCGTCGTAAGAAAGGTTCAGCTAGATCTCCTGATTTATCACCATTAGACTTTTTTTTATGGGGTCATTTGAAATCCAAAGTTTATATTACCCAGCCAACTTCTCTTGATGATCTACGCAGGAGAATTGTTGTGGAGTGTCGTGCAGTGACTCCTGAAATGTTGAGCAATGTGCGAAGAAATTTCGAAGATCGCTTATACTTCTGTATGGAACTGAATGGTTCACATTTTGAACCTTTCATACGATGATAACATGTTAGGTGATGAAAAATAAAAATATCTGGAAAAAATTAGTTTTCATGAAAACTTCAACAACACTTGATCGATCCTCATTTTCAGTACACCGATGTATTTGGGATTGAATTCCCTTCAAAATGATGTATCACAAGTATAGTAGTCCCATTGAAAATTCTGAAGTAGGGGGTGCTGGGGTTGAGGGGGTTGACAACACAATGATGGTGTATTTGGTGAAAGTGTTCCCCCTTGAAATACAAATCGACGGGTCTGAGCGATTTTCCATTTTTTTCATGAGTTCGGATATTAGGGGGGTGACAAGTTTTAGCTGGGACACACTGTATATGAATAGACATGGGAGGATCAAGTGAATTATGTCATTATGTCTATAAATTCAAGAATATATCTGGCATCATTAATATAGAATATCTAAAACTACTTATTGATCTAAAATCTTTGGTTGAAAGTCATCTATCCTATGGAGTTACTGCATGGGGAGGAACTTAATTAATACTCATCAATAACCTTCAAAAAATTAAAAAGTGCATTATCAAAATGATTTATAAGAAACCGCGAGAATATCCGTCAAGAAACGTCGATAATGAATATAAGTCGGATATTTGTTTTTGCGATCCTCTTGAACCAGTACAGACACAAATCATCGTTGGTACTCATTCAACACCCGTACAACAGAAGGCATAAAACCAACGCAGTGATCAACTCATACGAAATTTTCAAGAAAAAGATAAGAACTTGGCTAGTCACCATTCTCTTGGTAAAGGCTCAAGTACACGAGGCGAGTTTACAAGCTACAAGCCAGATTTTTCACAAGCAGCTCGTTAACAAGTCCAGTGTACTCGATGCACTCGCTCCGTTAGCTGCTTGTAAAAACGCTCTGGAAAAAGTTGAACGTGTACTCACAGTAGCTTGTGCACAAGTGGCTAGTAGCATTGGTCTTGAAGATGTCGGATGAGCATTTTTGCCTGGCGATTAAGAGTGTTTTCAAGACCAATGGAGTTGAAACCGGATACTATTGATAGAGTTGTTTGGGCTACTAGCAGTTTGCATAACTGGCTGCGAATGACTGCCCCAATCCACTATATGTCACAACAAGCAGTGGACAGAAAATATTTTGACACAGGAGATGTAACACCTGGTGAATGGAGACAAAATACCAATAGTTTAGCAAATTTTCACAATAACCTCCTAACAGTAGACGACAACAGATGTTTTCCACACGCCAGCTAGTTGGCTATCCAGCAATTGGGAAATTTTGTGTGTACTCGACTACAAGCCACTCGCCGACTCGTCGGCTTTTTACAAGCCGGCTTGTTAGCTTGTAAACTCGCCCCGTGTACTTGAGCCTTAACTCTAGAAAGTTTATAGCTACAGCATGTTTTACACTCGTATGAGGTACTGATAATATTCTGTAGATGAATTTATGTCAATGTGATTCAGCGTCAAAATATTGTTTTTTTCATTTCATCAACCTGACATAAAATTAAATATTTTAGTTTTGTGTGTTGTCCAAAGATTTCATAATAATTATAACAATACCCTTTGTCTTATTTTCAATTGTTAGTCTCTTGGTTTGATTTTTAATTGGATGATAATAATTGAAAAGGAACCAAGTGCCAAATTGCAAAAACTGAGATAAAGGTTTCAAACGACAACGTTACTTTAATTCGTTATGTCTAAAAGCTTTGTGCGCCTACTAGAATTCTGGCAACATTAATTGACTAATGATCCAAGCGACTTTGAAGGCAAATGCAGTTGCCCATTATAGAAAAAATGCAACATTACAATACCTTTCATAGAATATGATCGAAGTCGCTTGGTTCTTTTTCAATTATAATCATCCAATTATTCAGTCCTAATAATTTTTAAAATTTTATTTTTTTCATATTTTAACATAATTTACAGTATTTGTATTTTAATGATGTTTATGTTTATTGTCTAGTTGGTTGGTCTGACTTCAGTTCAAGTTGGAGTCCAAACATATTAAATCCAAACATATTAAAAACACTTGCAACATCAAATTATAGTGTATTGATAGGAGACATAAATATCAACTTACTCGATACCGATTCCCTACTTGTTAATAGGTATATATACAGTGTGTCCCGCTTTTCATGAATACACCCTACTATATCAGTTATTAATAATGCGATTTTCTTGAAATTTTGGTGGTGATTATATGTTAGGTAAATGAAGTATTTTGGCATAGTGAACATTTTCATCGACCATAGGCGTGCGGTGTGGGGGGGTAAAAAAAAGCTGTTTTTTGGGAAAAGGTTATTAGGGCTCATTTTAGATAACTTTTTTTATCAGAATTAGAATCAGCATCCCCAAAAACCCCCCAATCCATATTTCCGAAATCTCAAGAGCTGATTTGAGGAGAAAAAAAAAATAAATTCACTTTTTTTCGTCAATGCACCCGAATATCTGTTATTAGCGATTTTCTTGAGATTTTGGTGGTGATTTTATGTTAGAAAAATTAAGCATTTGGCATAGTGATCATATTCATTCACCATTGGCGTGCGAAGTTGGGGAGAGAAAAAAGGCATTTTTTGAGAAATGAATATTAATTTTTTTGTTGAGGTTGTAATTACATCTAAGACGACACAGAGTTTTCCCAGAAATACTTCAAGAGCGGATCTGGGGTTTCTATGAATTGTTCAACAATGAATATCTTGATAACATCTCCACAGAATCCAATTTTCTCAGTTGCTTGATATTCAGGAGACAAATAAATGCCTTTCAAATTGGGGATCACTTGCCATATGTAATCATTAAATATTTTAGGAGTGGCGGTCACAGTATCGAGGGATGAAACTTATTTCAAGTGATGTCCTCCTCAAAAATGTATTGAACATGTCCGAGCGTTTTTTGAAAATCCAACGAAAATAATGTTATTGATTATTACTATGTTCTCCCAATTTTTTTTGTTTCTGTCCCACATACTGCATAGCTGAAGGGATGTCATACTCAGATTATCCTTGCTGCTTTTTGTTAATAGTTACTTTAATCAAAATAATTGGCACTCCTGCCGTAACAGACTCCATCCCATTAGTGTATAGTGCGCCTGGAGCCATTGCTAGATGTTAACACGCTTATTAAATTCTATATAGGTCGGAAGATGAGGGAACGAATCGGAAAAGGCATAAGCCGATTAATTATTAGAAAATGGAGCTCTCACCAGAAAGGGAGACGTGTCCTGACATTTTTTATGTAACTTCGTGTTGACAGTGCCATTAATAAAATCGACATATCTTTCCCTTGCTCATGACATAATCTTTTATCGTTGTCAGATATACTACTGGCCAGAAACAATTCAATGTATATTATTCGCCTCAGGAGCTATATTCCAGGATTCAATCTGCGATATCGTCTTTCTTCTAGCAAATTCTTTTTTTTTCAACATCAGCCTCTCTTCCACCAAAAAAAATTATTATCTTTCCAATTGAAAGCTTCCGTAATATTAAACTCACTTGAAGAATCTAAACTCAATAATTCACTAGATCGTCGCAATTTTCTTTTCACAGGACTAACATTTGAAGCTTGTTCCGCATTCTCTCTTTTAGCAGTTTGGATATTTTTCTATGCATATAATCTCTTCTGCATTTATCACC
Organism: Chrysolina americana; assembly: GCA_958502065.1. Classification (NCBI taxonomy): domain Eukaryota; kingdom Metazoa; phylum Arthropoda; class Insecta; order Coleoptera; family Chrysomelidae; genus Chrysolina; species Chrysolina americana. The sequence goes on along the minus strand of OY293416.1, from coordinate 10,226,091 downwards.
ACTTTCGATTTTCGAAGAATTTTTCAATGATTCTTTACCTATATCAGTGACGTTTACAAGTTTTTCGTCAGTTTCTGAGGTAATATGTTATTTATCCTGAGATTTTTCCACATTTCTTTGGAGCTCCTCTGCTCAAACTGGTAATTGAAATAAGCTATTTTTTCTCGTTTAATAGCTTGATTAACATAGTTTCGCATATCTCTATAGTACTGCAACCTTCCCTCTGATTTTTTTTTTGTAATTCCTCAATGCTTTGTCTCTAATAGACATATTTTTTTTCAATGTGTTCGTCAGCCAAGGAGCTTTTGGTTTGGTGATTCTTCTTGTGACTATAGGTGCGTGTCTATAAAAAAGAAATATTAGACAATTTACTAAAAAGTTAACCTTTTCGTCAATGTTGTGTTGGTCATATATTCTGAAAAATGGGGCCTCAAATAAGTCTATCCGAAAATGTTCCACGCTGAAATATTTGAAATCTCGATATGTACAGGTTTAGGGACCTTCATTTTTTTCGTGAACTTTTAATATGCAATAAATTATGGAAAAATTCATTAATAAATTAATTAATGAAGAGAAAGTAATAAAGTATCATATTTCATTGAAATCCTTAAAATTTTGTCCAATGCTGTATCAAAATCAGATGATTTCAAGATTTATGTAAGGATATCAAATCCAATTTTATGATGTAATCAAGCCATTCCTAAAACAGGAATTTTGGATTATAAAAATCATGTAATGTTTTCACCCGCCATTTCAGTGCCAAATATCGCAAAACTTCGAAGGGGACAAGAATAAAAATAAACGAGCACAAAAGAGAAGTTTTTAGTGAAATGAATCGCATTCTCTTATAAAGAAAGAAACTATTACAATATATTATCAAAAAGTAGGATTCCTGAATGTTAAGAAAGTTTTATAAAATCGCAATTAACCACTAACAACAACCAAATTTCTTTTCATACACATTTATTGTGTCCCGCTATCTACTGATGACCGCCATGTTCATGTTACTATCAAAATATTCTTTCATTTTGAAGAAATGTGGTGTTGTCAGATTGTCAACCCGGATTACCTAATACGGAACCGGTGCATACAAAATAACCAGACGTCACCTAGCGAGATCAACTGATCCAGATTAGATTGTGAAACGGTGCATACGGGCGTAAGTAACCGATTGGCCTGATTCACAAACCGAATACGATTATATTAGAAAACAAAAAGGTTTACTTGGAAAAAAAATTGTGTTCAACTAAGGAGGAAACTCACATTATTCTCTACTGGTTCCTCATCGCAGCAGAGGAATCAATCTAAGTAGTTGTTTTCTATCAGGTATTTGCTACAATCAGCAGATTTAGGTATATAAGGAAAATAAAAAGGGTTTAGACATTTTCATTACAAACGACCTCACTCATTTCCAAACAGCCATTGTTTGTTTTGTCAATTTCAAGGCCTTCTAGTGCATGTCAAACTCTGCAATGAATATTTTCCCCATGAGAAAATTCACAGAGTCAATTTCACAACAAGCATGGTCGCGACGGAATGGATATTTTATAAGGTCTCATTGATATCTAATTTTGAAGGTGGCAGTCGGGACCTAATCGTTGGTCAATCGATTTGGAATTCTCCAGAGATAAGTAGCAATCTCCATCAGTAAATTGCTCTGCAACCTTTCAGTTGGGACAAACACTCTGTTGGGTATTTTCCGAGCATGGCAGTATTTATAGAAAGTAATTTTCTCCATTTGCTGCTGTTCATTTGTTTTTGTTTTTCGTTGGGTTGATTAGTTTGTTTTCCATTACTCAAGTACTCGAATTGAATAAACAATGTGAAAAATACAATTTATTTCGTTCCGCACGATGATTGTAATGCTTCAAAGGACGAAATATTCATGAGACTCTTTTACATATACTATACAGAATCACTAGCCCTGTTTCAATTGAGTTTATGAAATGAGATCGAGCTAATTTCGTCGAAAAGTCAGAGGCTGTGAATCACCAGTACCATTGGAGTAAGCTTGAAATAGGATGAACTGAAATATTCTTTTAAGCAATTTTTTTCTCCCCGGAGTTTATAGTGGCATCGCTTGCTAAGCTCATTAGCCACTATGTGTTCTGGGTAGTCGGTTTGCAGACCGAAAAATATTTTTTTATTATTTCTGGACATGATCATTTATTTTCGATTGTGTATCGATTTATCATAGGAGAGGACCCAGTTCAGCAGAATTTTGATATCAATGCGATTATAATCATACAGGGCCTTCGTCAGAAAATAATATAGATCCGTTAGAAAAAATCATTGTAAATCTATTTTTTCAATTGGAAACCCTCCATTTTTATATTTTCAATCGATTCGGCATCGAAAATGAAGCACACTTTGAATAAGGTTATCTATGCTTACACTCAACAGTTTTCGAAATATTGACGAATTAACATGTCCCAGTTCCAGAAAATCTCTATCCTGAGGTAACTTATTCTTAGTTGGCCATGGAGCCCGCGGTTGCGTTGGAAACAATCAACTGCAGCGGAAATGTCATTGTAATCAATCATGCCGGCTCGTTTGAATTATTTGAATGAAGATTACTTAAATCTATATATCATTTATGGCGAATGTAATAGGGTTATCTCAAGAACATGTGATATATTTGCTATTCGGTATCCGCAGAAGCACAAGCCCTCACAAAACACTTTTAAACGAATTATGGAAAACTTCAAAAACACTCCATCTGCCGATACAAAAATATAGATGAAGAAATTTAAAAAAATTTCGATAAGATAACAATTAACGATATTGAGAGGTATACAAAAATTGATTGGTCAGTAAATGTTCGAAATGACGGCCTTCAACTTCCAAACATTTTTCACATCTCACTAATAATTCTTGAAGTGTCGCTTTTTGTATTGAATCGGGTCTGAGATTCTCAAATGAATTCCTCACTCGTTGCATACAATCTTGGCATTCCATTCTGGGGTTCTTGTAGTCAGGTTCTATTCCAGAGCATATTCGTCCTCCAGAAACGAGCTTTGAAATTAATTTTCAATGTCAAGATGCGTGAATCATGCAAGCCGGTCTTCACCAATAACAAAATACTAACATTATATGAAATTTACATTTTAGAGACAGCTTCCTTGATGCATAAATACAGGGAAAAATTCACAAACAACATAATCAGATATACACGCCAGAAAAAAAATAAACTCACTTCACCACTTCCCACTTCAAACCTTACAAAACAGTCGTTAATTTATAGAAGCAAGCAGATTTACAATCACTTACCAAAACAAATCAGAGAGACATTGGCGATATGAAAAGTTTCCGAAAGTCAGTTAAAACACTCCTGATGGGGAAATGCTTCTACAATTTGGAGGAATATTTTGTCTACATTTTCTAGTCGTTCTATATTCTATGTTTTGTGATACTGTGATATCTTAATATATATAAATTACGTGTCACGTTGTTTGTCCGCTATAGACTCCCAAACTACTTAACCGATTTCAATCAAATTTGCAAACCGTTTGCAGTTCGATCTAACTTAACAGATAGCATAGCTCAGTTAGCATAGTCAGTTAAAACACTCCTGATGGGGAAATGCTTCTACAATTTGGAGGAATATTTTGTCTACATTTTCTAGTCGTTCTATATTCTATGTTTTGTGATACTGTGATATCTTAATATATATAAATTACGTGTCACGTTGTTTGTCCGCTATAGACTCCCAAACTACTTAACCGATTTCAATCAAATTTGCAAACCGTGTGCAGTTCGATCTAACTTAACAGATAGCATAGCTCACTTCTCAATTTATAGCCGCAATATTATTTTATTGCAAATTATTTGTTGATGGCGAGAGAGTGAGACAGAACACATTACACGTTCTCGGTCTCCTCTTTGTGCGATGCTTCGTAGTTTCCACACTATCGTCTACTAAGCATTATTTGTTTATTATTCGACAGTCACAATTATCTGTCAGTCCCAAACGATTCTAACAGATGGCGGTATCTGCTGACTGGATTGATTAAGTATTCTAACAGATGGCGCAGTGTTAAAAGTACTAACGTTTAATGGCATAACCACCACGTGTTGCTGAGGCTAAAGTATAACTTAAATTTATTTGGTAGTAAACGCAATACAGTGAGGTTCAATTGTTCTTACGTTCTTAATTTTTGGTATTACCATAGCCGACCACGTGTTATTTAGACTGAATTATAAATTGAATTCATATTATAGTGAAAGTAATACAGTTGAATCCTTCTTGCTTTTTAATTATTAGTGCTTCATTATTTAACAATCTTTAATTAAAGTATATACATGTAAGTATTACCACGTAGTTATATTATTATATATTTGCTATACATCAAATCACGATGTACGATATATGTATTTTGATGATTATGAGGTACTCAAGGCTCCAGAATCAATATCAACGGTAGTAGAAAATCAATGATGGCGGTCGCCATGTATTTTAACAAATGGCATCTGTGTAAAAAAGCATGGTAGTCCCCATGACTGGTGTTCTCCTACCGTTTCCCTTGAATAATTTACTACTATGTAATATAATAAAAACCTCAGCCACAGCATTAAAAATATAAAATTTTATAAATTTTTTTGTTATGTCTTCTTCAAAATTAGAATTAGTGTTTTTATCTTTATGAGAATTTCTGTTCCCCCACCGTATATATTTACATTTACATTTATGTATTTATTCTATACAAAATGTGATAATTATGACTTTGTCGACAAATGTTTCATTTAGACCATAAAGATTATCTATCTATCTTCCATGGTAGTCAATTGAGTTTCATAGACTTGGTTTTTAATTGTACCCCAAATGAAAAAATCGATCACTGAAAAATCTGGGGAGCGGGGTGGCCAAAGGAATGGTCATTGTTGGCTATCCACTGATCATGTAACAATTCTTGTAAACGAGTATTGACTAGTAGTAGTAGTGGATGTGGGGTGGCCACTACTGCAGCCAGGCAAACTTTTATATCTGTATGTTGATGTGTTACCCTATACAGGGGGTCCCTCCGGGAACTGCATTGATCAATAAATAGAAAACCATAGATGAGCCGAATTTGAAAATTTGAGAGTTTACTATTGTTGATGAGTGCTATCCAGCTAAAATATTTCGAAGCAATGAGGCCAAGTCCCATATCATCATCATACTCTTCAGGTTCTTCTTCTTTCTTCTCTTCCTCTTTGACAGGTTCTACAATAGCTGCTGCAGCAGGAGCAGCTCCTATACCAGATCCGATGTTGGTGATCAGTTCCATGATATTGACTCCCTCTAGAGCCTTTGTAAAGAGACCAGACCAGTATGGCTCGACGTCAACATTGGCTGCTTTGGGGAATGTCTGCATTTTTTCTCCAGTAAATATGCGTCTTAGGATAACGAATGCTTTTCGCATCATTGCACCAGCTGTCTTGGCAGGGTGGAACGGTCTTTCGAACACATAATTCAGCTCTGTATTTAAGAAAATGGCAGACATGTCTAGCATATTCTGTAAAAGTTTCATTAATAACGTTCATTCCACTTTTCCTTTTAGAGTTCTGTTATTTGCAAGTTGGCAATTCAAATAACTACCTGGAGCTCAAACGTAGACTTCAATATTAATGTAAATCCACCATAACATGAAATAAATTGATTTATTAGTAATATTCAAAACTTTTTTTTTCATAATCGTGTTTGGTTCTATATTAAAAATCGATGAAATTTGTAGAGCCTCTGTTGGCGCTTCTTATGGATCGATAATATACCGGGTCTTCCATTCAAAATGAAGAAGATTTCGCACATTTTTATTTACAATGTTTGGCAAGCTGTTTTTCAGATGTATCGTTTGAGAGAGTCACCAACCTTAATCATTTGACAAAGAATACATTTTAACAGGACTTTGCCCAACTTTATAATTTCAAATATGATGAGTGACCAATTTTGGAAAAAAAGCTGTCATGCTAAAAATCTCGAAAACCGTCAATGTTTTTGAAGAAAAGTTTCCTATAAATTACATTCCATTTCTCATGCAGAAACCAAAAAACTAATAAAAATTGCAGGATGCCATTCAAAAAAACAAAGTTGGGGCCAGTAAAATCTGGACACCCTTTGTAAGTTTAAAAATTTTATTTTTGTACAGCTCAGAAAATAGTATTATTTTTCCCATTAAATCATCCATCTTTACCATAATGAAGATATGGAAGACCGCGCCCTTGATGCAGGACCCTGTATACCTGTATAACTAGTTTTCATTTCAAAAATCGTACCAGTTTGAATGATGCTAATAATATTTCAAGCTATTTTCATCCACCCTCAACGAAACCACCATCGACCTTTTCCTCCACGTGGTCATATTTATACATTCATAAAAGGTTTAGGCACATGAACGATCAAACCTGGAGCGCTCGTTTGTGTCGACTATGGAGAGCTGCGAATATTACGTGATTATTAATCACAGACGAGTTGATTTCGAAGGGATTTTCCGGAATAGTGAACCTGTTCATATTGTATCACGAAAATATTTCAGACGTAGAATGTCGAATATAGAAGTTCTGATAATTAATTATGGCGACGTTTGGGTTTTTGGACGAATATCTCGTTTGGAATTTTGGCATTATTTTGTTCATGTCATACACGAAGATTCGTAATTGGGTATGGCGATCAATTCAGAGATTGAACAATTAAACCAATACCGAGACCCCTACCATTAATGCGTGAAAAATGAATGAATTCAAACTGAAAATACTTCCTCCCATTATTGTGGATCGAAATGGAAAGCTTTTCGAATGACTTGACTCCTTGTCAACATTCAAACTGACCACTGAACAGAGTCAATTATATGATAATAATAATGATGTTCCAAAGTTCTTTGTGTGATGGTGGTATGGAACTGAGATATATCTATCTTGGTTCTCGTCATTCCTAAAAGTTGAGATTTAGTTCATTCTTAACCTAAATTTTTTCTTCCTTATAATCATCTACAATACCCCTCGAGACACCGTTACTCACTGCTATTTCTTTTATTGTCGCCTTTTCTCTGTCAAACCTATCCTGAGTAAGAGGAAACGTCAAAAGACGATGTACCAGAAAATTCAAACCAGCGCGTTTGTGTTGTCCACAGTGATGTGAACTTTCAGGAATATACCTGTACGTGCTAGTCTCCTTCCTAAATACATCGTATTCCAGCGATCCACTTCGACTCCTCATTACCAGAACGTCAAGGAATGGAAGTTGTCCCTTATTTTCCTGGATAAATCCGACTACTATGAGAGGGTTAACACTCTCATCGCTAATGGACCTTATGTGAAATTATCCAGGAACCCATTACCAAAAATGGCTGCCGAAGTAAAAGACGTCCTCAAAAAATGTGACAATATACTTACCCCTCAACTGAAACGGAGGTTACAAGTTTCCAACCCAACGGTTTCAAAACTATATTGCCTTCTAAAAATCCACAAACCTGGAAAATCAATGCGCCCAATCGTGTCAGCTATTGGATCTCCTACATACCAGATAGCAAAGTGGCTCACCGGGGAGTTTGAAGGCTTGCAGAGCCAAGTTTCAGTATCAAAAACTCATTAGAGTTCATACAACATACAAGAATCATCGAGCTGCAAGAAGGTGAGATTTTGGTTTCCTTTGATGTAAGTTCCTTATTACTAAAGAAAAATAATTTCAATGACAACGAAATTGGAGAATTTCTTTCTCTCACCAGTTTGTGCATGAAACAAAACCGTTTCCAGGTAGAAGGTTCCTTCTATGAACAACAGGAGGGAACGGCTATGGGATACCCCTTGTCTCACTACCTGGCAAATCTGTTCATGGGCAGGTTCGAAATGGAAGCCGACGAAACATCAAAGTATTTCCCTAGAATATGGCTAAGGTATGTGGATGATGTTTTTGCAATATTCGATAACAAAAAATCGAATAGTGAGGACTTTGTTTCCTTTTTAAACAACAGATTTCCATCAATAGAATTCACATAGAATTGGAAAATAAGGGACTACTTCCATTTCTTGACGTTCTGGTAATGAGGGGTCGAAGTGGATCGCACTAGCACTTACAGGTATATTCCTGAAAGTTCACATCGCTGCGGACAACACAAACGCGCTGGTTTGAATTTTCTGGTACATCGTCTTTTGACGTTTCCTCTTACACAGGATAGATTTGTCAGACAAAAGGCGACAATGAAAGAAATAGCAGTTAGTAACGGTTTCTCGAGGGGTATTGTAGATAATATTATAAGGAAGAAACATTTAGGTTAAGAATGAACGAAATCTCAACTTTTAGGAATGACGAGAACCAAGATAGATATATCTCAGTTCCATACCACCAATACACAAAGAACTTTGGAAAGATTTTTGCAACAAAACCATTCCATAGACTTTATTTCATTAAGATTAGTTAGACAAGTTAACAACAACAGGCATCTGAGATAAGTAAACATAATAAAATCATGAATAATGATGGGGGACCCATACACAATAGTTTATTGTATAGCTTGCTGAAATAATTCGTTTGTTATCATCTTATGCAAGTAATTAACATATACCTTCAATTTAACATTTACCTGTTCAGGAGATAAGGCAACATTTTGAGATTATATTTTTTTTAAATAATGACGGCGCGGGTATCTAGCAGAGATATCTAATGAGTATAAATAAGAACAACTTTGTATGTAGATTTAGTTTAATCTTCCTCTTGAAGATGGTCACTGGTGAAACACGTGTCGAGGTGTTGAAAGTAGTGGTATGGTGTTGGAATAAATCTCCAGTATATTCATTACTACACCAAAGGTTCCAAACAGTACCGTTGCGAGTACTGTTTTCCTTTGTTTTTCTGTTCTTTCTAATTCGTTCTTTTGTTGTTGGAGAATTTTCTGGAGTGCCTCTTCTCATTCTTGCTTTTCGTTCAATCGTCGCACTTCCTCTTCTCGTTTTTTCTTTTCTCGTTCTTTTCTTTGTTCTTATAGAATTTTCTGAAGTGCCTCTTCTCGATCTTTCTTTTTCTCCAACTGACGCGTTTCCTCTTTTTGTTTTTCATTGTCTCGTTCTGCCACCGCTCTTCCTCTTTTTGTTTTTCCTCCTGGCGCCTTCTTTCCAAATCCGCAAATAAATTTTGTATGAATTTCACAATGTCCTCCTTCTTATCGTTCGATGTACTCCTCGTGTGCGTTCCCAAAAGGGATTTGCGATAACTAAGTGTTTCAAATTTGAAATGGACTGTATCTTAATAAAAAAATTGATATTTCTAACATTGACTTATAACTTCGAATCGGATGCTACTTGCATACGAAATAAAAAACTTACCAACGTTAGTAACCGTGCCAGTTGTTCTTTCTTCTCGAGCTAGCCCTGGAAGTCCTTGATTGTCTTGATTACGACACATTCACACACAAACATCTGATTGATAATAACAAAGCGAAAAAAGCACAAATTACTTCCATTAGTAGCGGAAAAGCGAAAATTATCAACGATCTCTAACAGTCAATGGACATTTTTGGACACTCAGAAAATTGCCTAAGTACTGTTAACAGTTTAATGTGTAATATCCATTATGCTAACAAAAACAGAATTCCCTCTATAGAAAATATTGTGTATACAACGAAACCTTTTGTTTAGTCGTAATATCTTATATTGTTTTCGGAACCATAACACCTCTATAGTGATTATAAAATTTTGTCATATATACCGCATTTTTTAATCATGATGACAGTAAATTTCAATCAAACATTAATAATAATTCCATAAATGGGATAAACTAATCCCTCTGCATTTAATAGTACTAAATTATACAGATTTCACCTTAGCCGGTCGACACAACAGTATAAAATTAGTAAATATAAAAAATAAGGTCATCAGAACAGTATTTCATTATTTGAAACAACATACTTTTCAACGTTAAATTGTGTTGAGATAAAGATTTTAATATCACACCAACAATGTAACTTAGATCTATTCACTTAGCTAAATATTCCAAAAACTCTTTAACTTCCTCATTACTCCTTCATAAAACTTCCTTCCGAGTGAAATGTGTGGCCTTATATACTTGGTTCGTCTAGGCCAGACTCTTCGCAATGATTTCGAGAATACTAATAATAATAATAGATAATAGATTTTATTGATAGGAAAAAAACATATACAGAAAAGAAAACAATTAAGATTATAGTTAATACATCCTATCAAGTGGCAGGATTCAATTTCTGACTGTGCTTCGAAAAACACAGCCAGAACTTGCTCTTCCATCCAACCAGAAATACCAGGAACTGATCATCGACGAAATTTAGCACTCAGCGGCGTACCTAGGGATTTTTATCAATCTCGTAATACTATTATCATCATTTGCCTTCAGAGTATACTGCATGCCGTACAGCTGTGGAGTCGCTTATATTGGGAACGACGAAACGAAATGAGCCATGAGCAAATCTGTCTTGAAAGCCATCATTCAAAGAAATCCGCAATTCCAGATCATGCATTAACCACACAGTAATTTTCACTATGGATTAACCAGAACGAAGACAGATTCATTTGATACATATCTCAGTATCATATCAATTATAATTCAATTAATTGTATTCCTGGAAAAATCTATGGACTCTTTGTCGTATGTCAAATGTTGTTTAGGTACTAAATAAACAAATTCCTCTCATGCTGCCTGCGATAATCCTAATTCAATTCAGTCATCAGAGAATAAAATGTCCACCGCTAACATAGAGATAAGGCTACAGACTTTGTTCTACCTGAAATTGTATTGTTGGGGTTTATTAGATTGACCATTTCGGGGAAAACATAAATAAATAAATAAAGTTTATTTTCTACAATTAAAAATACCAATTCCGCAGAGCTCTCTAAATCAATACAAATTTCAGCATCTTCTTTCTTCACCCCACGTGGGCTCGGATGTCCAATGATGAAATGAGGACGCACGGAGAGCCGCTTCCCCCTCCACCTCATCGCTGGGATGGAGGGCGAGCGCTTATGCCAAGGGGTGCCTAGGGTCCCGGGCAGGGAACGCTGACATCCGCCTCCGCTGGTGTTGGTGGTTGGTCAAATTATAGAGCTCATGAGAGTTGTAGATGACATAATACACGCCTCCTGCGAAGCTTATGCGTGTCGTTCATTGTATTAAATTTAGATACTGCTATTGTCTAAGTTCGTGTGAGGCTGATTATTGCGAGCTATTCCCGGAAAAGGCTAAAAGCAAAACACCGGGTCGAGGGACTTGGCGTTTCCTACGTACATGCGACTAGGTTCCCTATGGAACCGGTCCTGGAAGATGTCCAGCGCTTGATAGATGAGCCCACCGTGTTTGCGGGGCTCATTATCGTGTATTCTGATTCTGGTAAGATCTCTGGTTAGAGAACTCTTGGGGAGGTGGAACTTGTAAAACTTGTATGACAAGTTTTTTACATATGTCGGGGTCGAGTCGACGCCAGCAAGCTCGCGCAGAGCATCCAAACGGATGTAGCGATCGCTGTTCGTGATTATCCGGAGTACTTTGTTCTGCATCCTGTCCAACCTCATAAATGGAGTTTTGGGCAGGCGTACTACATCGCCGGCCGGATCATCTGTTTGTAGATCGACATCATAGCTTCAAGCCTCGTGTGGGAACCTCTGGCTATTAGAGGGTACACGCGTTTTACCGCTGCTGCAGCCCTCTGAATAGACAGGTTCAGGTGCTTGTGCCATGTTGTGCACTTGTCCAACTGTACTCCCAGGTATCTCACGTTGGTTTTCACCTCCACAGCTTTGCCCTTGACCCTCAACTTCTGCAGGACTTTCGAGAACTTGAATTTCTTGGAGAAGTTGATGGCCTCGGACTTAGCCGGGTTCACCACGATCTTGCTACTCCAGATATGGTATGATCTCCCTGTCCAGACGGGTCTGGACCTGCATGGCAGCTGTGACGCTGGAGAACGATTGGGCGTATATAGCGGTGTCATCCGCATATATAGCCGTTTTCGTTCTCTCGCACATAGGGAAATCATACGTATGTAGAGAATACAAGTGTGGGGATAGGCTAGACTTTCCGGGAAAAACATGTATCGGTTTATTATAGTTGACCTTTTCTTCTTTATTACATGTACATTTCATAATCCCCTCAAGATTTGAGTGGATTTTGCCTACCTGTTTTCGTCGAAAGTCTGTAAGGAGCCTTTTGTACAGACGTGTTTTATTTGTTTGGATATGTTTCTAACTTTGAATAGAGGACTTCGGATAAGGATTCAGTGATGCCACCACACAACTTTTGGCTTTGATACTACTGACACCGTTTTCAGTGCATAACAGTGGAAATATCAAGATTTTCCATAAAATGCAGAATACTAGAGACTTTTAGTTTTTTTAAGGTTTTTTGTATAATAGTGGCACTAATTTTAAATTATATAATTTTTCTGAATTCAAAGAAATTCGCTTATTTCATATTTTATAACTAATGAATCGATTTAAATAATATTCTGATCTTGGCAAATTTCACGAAGAAACAAACCATAAAGGTTCGACAAAAATTCTCTCAGGTTTTCATTCAATAACATAACCTAACTTAGAGAGGTGGTTAAGTTGGTTCGTTGAACGTCAGTTATGAATAATTGAATGTTGGTGTGAAGGGAAACAATATCAATTATCCTTTCCCAAAGGATTCCATGTTGAATTCAGACGCCCACTAGAATTGGTACATAGCGATGCTTGTGGTCCCATTATACCTGAAACTTGGGATGGAAATAAATTCTTCGTTACTTTCATTGATGTTTAACACCAATTTTTCTACACGGAAGTAAAGATGAAGTTTACAAATATTTCAAACAGTATGAAGCAAGGGCCACTGCCCATTTTGGAGCTGGAATTTCAAAATTGAGAATTTCATGATTTTTGCAAGCAAAAGGGTATAGAGGCGATACAACTGAATTCGTACGGGTGTATTTTCTGCCTATGTTCGTCGTTATCGGACTAGATGTCTCGAGCGATTGTATCAAACGCGATTTTCACAGGCACCGACTATCTTTTTTCTCTATAAACAATGCTGAAACTGAAATGAATGAAATCTCGAGTTTACCGGTACAACGCTGGATAGGATGCACGTGTCGAAATTATATTACAGAGCCATCTATCGGATTATTCAATAAATCACATTATACGAACTGATCAAATACATACGTTAAAATCAAGAAAAGATGTGACTGGGGACTCGTGGACTAGCGACCTCTAGTGATGGTTTCCATTTGAATCCAACTGAAAGTACGTAAGATTGGACCACTATCTTTTTTTCTCTATAAACAATGCTAAAATTCGTATAATCTCCAGGAACGATAACAATCAGATGCATAACACAAAATACAGAAAAGTTGTTGAAGCGCTGGTTGGTACTCTGCAACGATTGATCGATTTCCAGGAAATAGTTCACTAGGATCAATTTATCTCATACCATTTATAATTGACGGGTATAGGTCCATTTACGTGCCCCTTTCCATGTATTATACTGTTGTCCCAGTTTGATAAATGGAGTAATTCTGCTATTCAATCATTATTATAATGGTTTGGGTATTGTTATAATTAATCCTAAACATCGATTATTCCTGTTATTGTAAGGGTTGGTCATTTCGTGCATCATAATGAAATGCAGGTTCATCCTATTTTCCAGTTTGCCTATTTATCATAATAATAATTACTCCTCAATGGTGCTGATAGACAATCTGTAATTATAGTTGACTGGAATTGTTGCATTATAAACATGTACAACTTTGAAATTGGAAACACAAAGGAAAAATTTTTTGAGTTTTTATTTAATGGTAATCAACTGGTGACAAAGTTTCAATTATTTCTCGATAGCTTATAATCAGCCAGTAGCTATATTTTATGGGAGAACGATATTCCCTATTTCTGAACGTGGCTTGTGGTGGGGGACGTTTCCGATGAAGGTGACGTCATAGGTATACTTTGAAATGTGATATTTCTCTTAAATAAAAAAGTAGAGTGGCACTCGCTGATAAATAGACATTTTAGACTATCAACAATGGATTGAAACGAGTTTTACAATTACTTTTTTGTAAATGTAAAGGTCCATCACAGACTGTCTTTCATGTGATGGCACAGTCGGTTTCCTTCTAGTATTTATGTTACGAAAAAATACTTAATCGACATTTGCCTTAGAGCAAACGCGCGGAATGATTATTTGAAGCCAGCCTACTTTTTCAAACATTAAGTTAATTGGTTGACTGCAACTCAACATTCAATAAACGTTTTGTTTTACTTGCCAAATTTTTATAACATACGATCAGCAAACATGTTTATTGCGGAAGCACCCTAACCAATATAACTCAGCATCCATCAACTGGACATCAATAATTGGTCTCAATAATTTCTATCCACCCTCTTAACAATGAATTGAATGAAAATCGTTACTTCAATTAGTCAATCTGAGACTGCTGGTACACAAAGAGTTTTTTGTGAAGTTCCATAAATGCTGCTAATATCACTTTGAAACAGACGCTCGTGTTAATATTATGATAATGTCGGAGAACCTCCAGCCGTTTAGGACTTTGAGGCATTACGAACTTTCTAGAGATTTGACTATGGGGTTGCGTGGTGTGATATAATAAACCCTCAAGTCACGATAATGTCTCGAATTCACAAGGTGAACGTTGCTCTACGATGTAATGTGGTTATTAGCTGATTATATCGATGTGGGAGTGTTGTAATATATTGGAAGCTAGAAATTATGAAATGGTAGATGTTCATTCGAATAGGGTCGTATGGTGAATAAACTTTGTGTAATGAGTTATATGAAAAAAGTGTAAAAACCCTTTATAGAATAATGAAAGAAAAATATTTCACTACCAAATATGACATATCAGCGAATCACAGTCATTAGTTTTACATTTTTCGTTCTCTTATTATACAGGATGACTCGACAGTCGATGGTAGTTTAAATGTTTATGGAAAACGCAAAGCGGGATTTTTCTGAAAATTCATCATCTTACATTTCTTCACATGTTGGTTCAATCAAACATGTTCAGTTCTGCAACGTTGCCACTTTCATTAAAATGTCCAGGCAATTTTAGTTTGTTAAACAGAACACCCCGTATATTAACAAGTTTTTAGGATCGTAGCTTCAATATGCTATTTCTTTGTTAATGTGGTCCAAAAGAGAGCCCTAATGGAACTTAAGTAAACTATTAGGTACTCTCAATTCATGGAAAATTGATATTTTGATGGTAGTTTCGTCAAAGTCACAGTATTCAATTCACAACAAGAAATCGACTCCATATCATACAGGGCGTGCTAAAATGACTATCAATTTGGTTTTTCAAATTGAAACCCTTATATAGTACTATATAATTTGAAAGAAAAGGAAAATTATACCTTGAAGCCACTATTTTAGCGAAAATTATTTTTTGGAGAATTTAAGGGTACCTAACCTTGAATATATCAAGCTTATGAGAGTAAGTGGATTATATAAATAGTTGTTTTGGCTTTGCAGATAAAGTTTCAGTTTGAATAACATTGTTTGGAATTCCATTGCCTACAAAAAAAACAGAAACCATATCTGCACTGACATAACAATATCATTCAAATGTAAATATTGTTTGGCAGTTTATCAAAGAATATTGATTATTCTAACTAACTTCTTTTGAAATTATCAATTATACACAGACAATGTGATCAATTATTATTGAAAGAATACAGGGGTACCCTTCTCTCTAAGCGTTTCCACAAGGTGGAAAATAAAGACAAACATCTGTCAGAAAACAACTACTTCCCTGGCTAATACCACGACGGATATTGAACTACAACTGACAGATATTTGAGCAACGTTCTTCAAAGAAGACCCAATTGCAAGTGCTTGTCTCGTAATTAAACAGAAAATTATCCTTCATTTGGCTGGGAATGACCACCTGCAGACATGCATGTTTCGAGGTTTATTGCCTCTCATCAGTGACAGGGTAGGTCGGACAACATTATAATTGTCCTGTCCCTGCCAAATGAAAAATAATCAACTGTTTAACTAATATTTTCCCATGGATATCACCACGATCTACAACCAAGTTGATCGAAGCGCCATCCACACGGAACAAGACAAAACACTCCCAAGCAGCACAGTCTCCGTGAAGAGAAATCTGTAAACATTCGAACTAGTTCGAATATATTGTGCCAGAGAGGTATCAACAATGTTGAAAGAATACAGGGGTACCCTTCTCTCTAAGCGTTTCCACAAGGTGGAAAATAAAGGCAAACATCTGTCAGAAAACAACTACTTCCCTGGCTAATACCACGGCGGATATTGAACTACAACTGACAGATATTTTTGCAACGTTCTTCAAAGAGTGCAAGTGCTTGTCTCGTAATTAGATAGAAAATTATCCTTCATTTGGCTGGGAATGACCACCTGCAGACATGCATGTTTCGGAATGTTTCGGTATGTTTCGTTTGTGAAAATCAATAATAGACCCATATCTCCGAAATTATTTGAGATCTATGATGATATTGATGACAATATCTCGGACTGCACAAACCGTACATTATCTCAAAAATTCATAAACATCAACGATAATTTTTCGAAATACAGGGTATTCAAAGAGAGAAAAAACGCTCATTTCTAAGAAGCTTGGACTGTTTCTTTTTACTCAGCCAGTATACATGAAATGACCATGCGACTTTTTCAGCATTGAAGAATGTTCGATATATATTTGACATATTCTTCCCTATCCGAACTAAAACAGTAGGGGTTGACGAAGCCCTATTTTCGAACTACCCTGTATAAAAAAATATAATGTCACTTAACTTTGATCATGATTGAAGGAGTGCATTCAGACTAAATTGAACCTTTAATTCTTACCTGAGAACTCACACCGGTTGGTTCATTACTGACCGAATTAGATTTTTATTTGTTCACCCTGTTGTAGAGCACAAAATGGAAAAGTATAATGGATACGAGATCAAGATGACATTGTACCATCATTGAGGTATGGTATTTCCATAATGAATAGACGTTTTGTTATTTGTTTGTCAATTGTTAAAGATTAAAAGTGGAAAGCTTCACTTTTCAACTTTGACACCCTGTATCTTGAAGCCAGACGATTTTTTTGTCCCCGCATGGGCACTTTTGCCGAGGGGTCAGAATCTACAACATACCAAATTTCTTTCGATTACAAGCATGTTCTTTTCTTGAGAACACCCTATGGCATGGTCAAATAGAGTTCACTTTTAACACTCAAAAAATATAGGGTTATGTATAGGGCTACATTATTTCCGGGATAGTACTTCAAAAAACAAGAGTAATTCAACACCCTGTACTCCACGTGGGAAGAAATCCAAAATATTTAATAGGGATGAAATCGAACCTTTTTTAAAAGAAGCTCCAGATAATGTATATCTGATGATGAAGGTATGTTATACCTACTTATATTTATTAAGTAATTAAAAAACTTAATGATTCTTCTATAGGTTGCATTAATATTTGGGGTACATGGTGCTTGTCGTAGAGAATAATTAACAAATCTCAAGCTTGATGACATTCAAGACCTAACTTATGCTTTATTGATTACAATTCGAGAGTCAAAAACTAAAATACAACGAACATTTACCATCTGCAGTTCTGGATATTTATAGAAGATACGCTAGTCCACGTCCCGCAAATACTGAACATGGGCTTTTTTTTATATTCTATAAGAACAACAAATGTACAAAACAAGTTGTTGGGAAGAATATCCTCGGTCAAATTCAAGATGCATAGAAACCCTGGTGCGATCACAGATTCGATTTTGTTTCTACCAAAGTTGTTGATACTGTAATTGCATTGATACCGTTGGCTTCATTCGTCGATGGATGGCGCAGAAGTCGAAAATAGCCAAGTTTCCAACATTCCACGGTGCCTTGATTTGTCATTTGATTGTTTTTGAATGTTGACATGACACTTGTCGCTTGTCCAACCGTCGTCAATGATAACATTAATCTGTAATTTTGCCGCCATCTGTGCTAAAGAAAAGAAACGGTACCAATGCAATAAAAATAACATGAATCAAGTAGGCCGTACATCAACACTTTTGTATGTCGGTATCACAGGTATAAGTGATCACACCAGGGTTTCTATGCATCTTTGTCAAATTCTAAGAAAAATTGCAGCATTTTTGAAGCTACCAGGCCTCGAAGAATATACGGGTCATTGTTTCAGGCGTTCTTCAGCCACTTTATTGGCTGATGCTGGGGAAAGTATCACCAATATCAAAAGACATGCTGGTTGGAAATCAACTACAGTAGCAGAGAGCTGCATTGAACAATCGATTTAAAATAAATTGAATATTGTCAAAAAAATTGCCGGCGATGGTGATGGACCGATACCAAATAATAATTATTTCGATCTACCATCCACATCTAAAATGAGTGGTGAGGATGTTTCAAAAGGGAATAATTATTTTCAAGAGAAAAGTGAATATCCCACCCTCAATATTCAAAATTGTAACAATTGCATAGTTAATATAAAATTCTAATTTTCAGGGATATGGAGCAAAAATGTAGATTATGAATAAAAGTTGTGAAATGAGTATTTCTTTATTGAACTCAATTCATTGTTTCGTGGTAGGTCTTTCGTGAAATGATGTGCGTAGGTATATATGGACAACTTTAGTATATTGTCTACTTTACCGCCCGCGGGCCATGATGCGCCCACGGGCGGTAAAGTGCCACTTTACGCCCGGCGAACCGGGCGGTAAAGTGAAGGATCCACTGCAATAATGATAAATGTCCTTTTTTCGTTGTTTTGAGAAAATTGGGTTTCAATTTCATAAACGATGATGGACATTTTTCATTATTGCCGTAAATACCTGTGACGCTGAGCGGTATAGCTGTGTATCCAATTGTTGAAAACGTATTTATCTCGGGACTGTAAGCAATACTGCTGAGTTTGTAAACGATATTACTAACTGCATATATCAAGTGCTCGAATGACGTACTTACTTAGAAACAAAATAATCGTGGAAAATCATCATTATTGCAGTGGACGCTTCAAGTGTACTTTACTGCCCGCTAGTGCATAAAGTACATTTAAATGAGAAATTCTAATATTTGCAAATAAAACAAAAATTTATTAATTTATTTCGTGAAGTACGTCAAACCTTAGAACTCAGAACCTTTAATTTGACAGAGAGTGAAACTAAAGCCACGTTCATTACGATCACGACGAATACCAAGCGATCTTATCAATTTCTTTTGCAAATGCACAACTTTTCAGAATATAATAGGATTAGAATACAAGTAATTGATTAGAAATTTGATTGAAAAATATAGTAGTATTAAAAGTTTGTAAAATGGAAAGTAAGTTAGATATCCTTGAGTGGTAGACGAAAATTTAAGGTTTGTTTACTATAATTTCATGACTTAAAAATCCTTTGAATACGGAAAAGTTGATTTATAATGATTTATTGTTCAAATCTTACGGTAATTTTTTAATGAAATTGAAAAGAAAAGAAACAAAACAAATTGAGTACATTTTCTATAATCTCAGTTTCATATTATATTGTTCATGAAAGGTAGGTATTTGACATCTAGAGAAACAAAAATCCACCTGAGATTGAGACCATCATGTTTCTTTCAGTAGCGCCGACTGAGCTGGAAACAGAGGTAATAAAGGCAAATTAAAACAACATCAAGGCGATATCATTAACAACAAAATATAGGACAACTATAATAGCTATTTATGTACCAAGTGCATTATATAGATCCTAACGCCCGGATGGTAACATTCACCCGAGGGCCTTTGGCCCTAGGGATGATTGTTGCTCGATGGCAGACAGAATGTGACGCTCAAAGCTGAAAAAGCGTTAGGAAATTTCTGAGTAATTTATTTATTGAACTACAGAAAAAATCATTTAGCGGGCGTTATAATTCATAATGCCCTCCAAAACGCCCCGGGCGTTATGGGTCTGTTAATAGCAACCGTTGCCAAGGTATTACAAAGCAGTAATGAACAAGTGGAAAATAAAATAATATAACAGTTCAATAACAGGGGTATTTTGAAATTTTCGCCACAACGAGAATGTGCATACTTTTCTAGAAGGATACACACAATAATAATATATGTTCTTTTGCTTGGGGGCATATCGAGAAGACGTTATGACATAATGCCGGTTGAGTAAAGTTGAAGTTTTATAAATTGTCTATATGAGAAAAGAGAACTGAAAAGATAGCTCATTCATTAATATGAATGAGCTATTATAATCAAGATAATTCAGAATATTCACTAAAATGTTGAAAATGAAGTTACGTTGATGGAAATAATGCAATTTATAGCACTGCAAAAGTGGCATTCGAAAGTTATGAAAACAGTTAGAATCGATAGTGACATGGAAGTGCTGTCGTAAACATTTTAACATCACAGCACCTCATATTGGCTGAATCTTCATTTCATATTGGGCCAATATGGATGAATATTGAAAATACAATGTCATATTGCTGATATTGGCTGATTTTTGGCTCAACCGATTCTGAATGTAGATTGTCATTGTATTATTGGTTAAAAATTGGTGACATGCTCTTGGGGTGCGATAGGGAAAATTGAATCAAATGTGAATATGTCAAAATGTGTCTCCTTGTATAATATTGTTGACGTGTTTTTTTATTTTTTGTGAAAATCAATGTACCAATAGTTATATAGGGTGGCTCGTTTTAAATGGAATGCACTGTATGTTAACCCGTATGTATAAGTAATAAATTTTTGATTCTTATTCATATTAATCAATTCATATTAGTTTTTTTCTGAACTACTTATACTATTATGTTAAAAAGATGTTCATAGAATCAAGTAACTACTATTTTCATTTATTCAATTTCTCTTGGTATTCTTATGTGAACCATCCTACTAACAAGTGTCATCTTCAGTGGGACATCCATTTACTCATTTGCTACTTATATTGAGTTAGGTATTGTAATATGTAAATCGTATGTAACAATCTGCAAATAAACACTACTCTATTCTATTCTAAAAGAGCTTCACCTCTAAAAAAATACCCCCTGTAGATTCTTATAATCAATCAGCATGCTGGATGATGTAAGCCCTAGAAAGGAGGCTGTTTCAAATTTGATGTTACCCTTAAAAACTGAAAGAGCTGAAAAATTCAGGAAAATATAAAGCTTTTTAGATCGGTACTGAAGCGTTTGCAGAAATATGTTTATGAAAAAATAAAGATAGTCCTATTTTGAACTGAAAAATACGCCCCTGAAATCTTGAAACTGAAACACCCTGAAACACGCTTGAGTCATGCCCGGAAAATTGCGGTTTACGTGTCGGAAATAATCACCACAGTTTACTATTTCTTCCAACGAGTCGTTCACACTCTCTTGGACAACGGTGACAACTCTCTAGGAAAACCATCCGAGAGGGACAGCCAGAATCTTGTATCTTTTATTTCGAATGTTATTTTTATTTTACTAACGAGAAACAAATTATAATGAGTACTTATGAGTTCCATCGATGACTGCGATGGAAAAGACGGAGCAACTGCGGTGAACCAACATGAAGTCACTCGTATTCAAAGTTATTTTGTCAGTTACCATCCCATATTAATTAACATTATCGTTAGTATATCAAATACCTCACCTATCGGTTCTGTATTTGGTTTCGTTGATGTGACAGATCGAATAACAAATAGCTCTAATTTCATGAATAACAAATAGCTCTAATTTCATGAATTTTCAGTGATTTATACCACCTAGATTATTCGCAAAGACATCCAGTAGTCTATGGAATCATCAGATTACTGTTTTGAGACCCTTGACATACTATTCACAGCTTCCATATAAATGAAATCCAATATGTACCTCGTCATAATGAAACTGTAAGCCGCCTTTGTGTCCGTAATGATATGCTTCATAAAAGCTGGAGAACAATATGAATCTAACGAGAACACTGCAGGTGAGAGATTATTCTGGTGATTCATGTGTATGTGTGAACTCAAGTCGTCGCAGAAGCTGTTTGTCAGATTTTGCACTGTGAACCATCTTTTCAGCACAGTGGAACACTAATTGATGAGCACAGGAGCTTACATGATTGGGAAAATGGTGAGAGTGAGTTATGGGCATGGTTCTGTTTGGCAGTTTAATATTCGTATTATTTTAATAACAGAAGAACCAAGGTACAAATAATTTTGATGTTCTAGTCACCGATAATCTTTGTTTCAGTTATCTCTCTCTTTTTTTTTTCTGCTTCTCTTTATTTTTTGCATCAACTTCCTCTCGGCGCTATTTTCCAACTCTCTCCATAATATGTAGAGATCCGCTCTACCCCGCCCTCGTTACTAGCGTGAAGGTCAGGTTGCCAAGTGGTTAGAATCAACGCTTTTTAATTATCATGTCTGCCGGTCGCGGGTTCAAAGCCCAGCGACTCCATTTAATTCTTCTGATGGCCTGACAACGTGCTAGAAATCGCATGTTGAAACAAAAGACCTCGTTAATCCATGGCTCGCGCAAGTTTCGACTTCTAATAATTTTATTTGTTGATATATATGAGAGGCTTGACTAACTTTGAGTCTGGAAAAGGACTGATGGAATTGATTGCAGTTTCGTGTATCATAATTATGCATATCACTATTTCTTTGAAAGTCACTGTAATTATTCATCATATTCAAAACCAGAAGATATACGTATAGAGACGGTAGTGTCATAATTTGCAATTCAATAAATAACAGTTTGCAGGACCTTCGGGGATGTACTCCTTTCGTATATCTTATAATTTTTTTTTGCATAATGAATGCCTTGTTGAATTGGGCCGATGAGCCCCAGAAAAAAACCCATAGGATAGTACAGACTGCACCAAACCATAGTAAGCCATTTTCAAGATGTTCAGTGATACAGTATTTTTCAGTTGCCTGATAAGAAAACACACTGAACTCAGTTTTCCTACTACACTGGCAATATGTTGTTCCCAAATCATTTTATTGTCAATAGTAACTCCTAAAAATGTTGAGTTGACTTCCTATATTGGCTGATCATTCATCCAGAGCAGCATGTTCTCGTTTTGGGAAGAATTTTTTGTTGAGAAAGATATATATACAGTTTTATCAATATTAACTAATAGCCCATTATTCACACAGTATTGATGGAATTCGTCGGTACTTAGATTAGCTTTTATTTCTAAGTTTATGGTGTTTCTGTTTATTCCAAAATTAGTATCATCCGCATATGCCACTGTCAAATCGGGGGTTTCACAAACCTCTCTTATATCATTTACGAATAGTATAAATAACAAAGGACCCAAAATTGATCCCTGAAACTATTATGACCAACAAATACCTAGATCAAAAAAGGGCTGTTCAGAGAAAAAAATAACATTGAATCACGTAACATTGATTTCAGAGGAACAACAAGAATAACTGACACAGAAGTGGTAAATTCGTTCGATAACTTCTTTATTGACAGCATCAAACAATGAATAGATTAGATAACACCAAAAAACGACTATAACTAGTTCTCAGTTTCATATCTTCAAACGCATCCATTTTTTTAATAGAATAAAAACTAGTAATTTTTTTTTTTTTTTTCGGTCGATTTAAAATTCACTGAGTGTTCTGATCTCATCATTCTGAATCAATAGGCGTTCGCAGAATTGCTTTATTTTCAGTCATTATGGAGTTGAAGAGTTCACCTAGAGTTGAAAGAGGTTATTTCTCTCCCAAATTTTATTTTTGTATTTTTCTATAAATTTTGGTAAAATTCAACCGTTATTCACAAATGCGTATTTGCAATTTCGAGTGAATCTGAGGATTTTGTATTCTACATGATTTTTAGGGGTCTACATCTTGGGACTTTTTTCGTGTTATTTTTGTTTTCGTCGATCAACTTCACAGAGTATACTAATTTCATCATTTTGAATCGATTGGCGTTCGCAGAATTGCTCTGTCGTCAACCGCTCTCGAGTTGAAAAGTTCATCTGGAGTTGAAGGAAGTAATTTCTTTTCAAAATTTTGTTCTTGTAATTTTTATAATAATTTTTGTATAATTCAACCGTTTTTCATATGCTCACATATGCACACAAATGCGCATATGCAATTTCAAGTGAAACTGATTATTTTGTATTTTTCATGATTTTTGGGAGTCTGTTTCCTTGGTACTTTAGTCGAGATTTTTTCTCGGATTGAATTCACAGAATATATATACTGATTTCATCATTCTGAATCGGTTGGCGTTCGCAGAATTACTTTATCTCCAACCGTTTCTGAGTTGAAATGTTTAATTGTAGTTGAGTTGAGAGTGGTCTTTTCCTCCATATAATTATGTTTTTAAAACTTTTCCAGGTATTTTCGTAATTCTCATCCTTTTTTAAATTAGCTCACTGTTTTCTCCAGTTGAAAAGTTCATCTAAAGTTGAAAGAGGTAATTTTTCTTTAATATTTTATTTTCGTATCGTTTATATCAATTTTCGTGAAATTCGACCGTTTTTTATAAGCACACGTATGTGCATGTTTCAAGTGAATCAGATGATTTTGAATTTTTAATAAATTTTAGGGGTCGGTATCTACCCTTGGTACTTTGGGAGTTTTTTTTCTGATGATTGACTTGAAATTCACAGAATACACTAATTTCATCATTCTGAATCATTGGCCTTCGCAAAATTGATCTATCTTTAACCATCCGCGAGTTGAAAAATTCATCTCTAGTTGAGAGGGGTAATTTTCCATAAATTTTTCATCAACAGGAATCAACTCCTTGAGATATATTCGAGAGGACATGATAATTTTTTGAAAAATGAAAATATTTCATAACTCAGTTTCAAATATTGCATTAATTGACTCAATCGTCTGTGAGTCTCTTAAAAACATACTCTGGAGTAGATCATTCACATATGTATAAAGAGAAGGGGTCCAAGAACTGATTCTTGGGGAACACAATATCATGAAAGTCAAAGGTATTTTTGAGAGTTGTCCAGTCATTTGTTGAAAATGGCAGTATGGTCCGCAACTCACAACTTTCCCACACATATTTTTTTCTAAAAGATCAAATATATACAATTTTAATTGAAAATCGAAAAGAATTAAATATGATGACGTCCTGGTTGTTAGGTCATCATTATGAGATATATGTCTAAGTATCTCGTATCTTAGCAAAGTGAAAAATAATATGACATTAGTCAACCCTCACTTTGTAGACGCCACTGTTTTGGCGAAAGTTACGTATATCGTGATTTTTTGTCAACACTGAGGAAGGATAATGAATATTGAATTATTCGTATTTCTGTATTTTGTCAGTATAATTTCTCTATCGATTAATACGTTCGTTCAATTTATTTTGATGAAAAAATTGTAATCATGCATCATTTTCGAGTTTGTAAGTGACCATCAAGTGACCATTATCAATTATTGACAAACCCGTGAAGCCTCATGTCACTTAAGTGGCACTTGACAAACCGCTGCTGGTATCGAATTCCTTTTTATGTGATTAATGATTAATTGCTACCAATAAAACGAAATGGGCCATCAGAATGATTGATGTGGCGTTGAGAGAATGGCATGATTGAATTATTTGCTGAACTATCGAATTGGTCGAATACATATTGACACTATGAAGTGTTGTTTGTGGAATGAAAGCGAATGAAAGGTTTTTTATTCCATATAATCAAGTTTAGAGGAATGTTTAGTGCAAACTAGGACTGTACTTATTACAGAATTTTCCATTCCATACCATTTTACATGTGATGCTAGATGTAGCTATTTGAAAACACAATATTTTTCAAGTCGGGATTTTGAAATACTTACTATCTAAGAAACGATTCATTCAAATACGTTTTAGCTGAAATAACCTCCTCTCCACACATTCTCAAAAAGTGGAAAAATGAGGTGAATACGTTGGCAGTAGGCTCTCCGAGTGTCCCTATGTACGTCTCTTTTTATGTACACTGGCGAGTGCCCTGCTGCTATATTATGTGACCTGAGTAAGGCATTCGACTGCGTAAACCATGTGAAGCTATTGAAAATCTTAGAATCGTGTGGTGTGAGAGGAATCTCGAATGAATGGGTCTCTTCTATCCTCAATAATCGTCGTCAATGTGTTTCTCTTAAATTTGAAGTTGATGAACGTATTTCAACATTTTTCTCTGAAATAAGACAGGTTTCGTTAGGAGTGCCTCAGGGGTCCGTATTAGGGCCTATTTTATTTTTGATCTACATCAACAATTTCGAATCTGAAATAATGCATTCTGATTTTATCGTGTATGCAGATGACATATCGCTACTTGTGTCGGCAAAGAACACCGAATCTTTAAAAAACGAATGTGAAGTTGCCCTAAGTAATGCATCCAATTTTTTCAGTGAAAACATCCTATTTTTGAATCCACAGAAAACTAAAATTATTCGTTTCCACAATTATCAGAATAAAACTAATTCATTTTCGAAAAATATAAATTATACAAACTTACCAAACCAAACCATAGTGAAATTTTTAGGCTTGCATGTATACAAACATCTAAATTAGCGTACACATTGTAAAAATTTGATCTCTAAATTGAATTCTGTTCAGTACATGTTTAGAAACTTAAAAACTGTATTAGACAGAGCCCAACTCTGTAGCATATACTATGCAGAAGTTGAATATGGCATCTGCTTGTGGGGCAACTCAACCATGGTCAAAAATGTTTTTATCAAACAAAAATATATTTTGCGTTGCATTTCTAGTACTTCTAGAATGTCTTCATGTAGACCAATTTTTACCACTTATGGAATTTTAAGTCTTGTTAGATTATTCATCTATGAATGGGCATTTTATATTTTCAGTAAACGAAATTATTTAAAAATAAACAAAGATTTGCACAATATGAATACTCGAAGAAAGAATGAAATTCATACCCTTGTTGCCAGGTATAGAATTACACAAAATTCTCCCAACTATATCGGTCCCAGAATTTATAATCATTTACCCCATGAAATTAAAACATCTTGTAATGTTAAACAATTCAAATATAATTTGAAATCATTTTTGTTGAAACATTGTTTTTATTCCATAGACGAATTTTACTCATTCCGGTCTGTACAGGTGACTGGATAGATTTTTATTTTAATATGACTTATTACTTTGTAATATATATTCTTCTAGACTGACTATTCCTGTACAAAATTTACATTTATCGTTTAAAGGAAAATAAATTGATTTGATTTGATATTCCCTTAGTGCTGACTTAAGCCCTATGTATGGGTTGATCGGTCCGTTTGGCTTTATCAAGAAGTTCCCGGACTTTCTTGCGGTGAGACTCTATTGGTGAGTTCCACCGAGGAGTTTTGCCTGATACTTGTAGCCAGATTGACCAGCTATTCTAGACCATACGTGACAGCAAATATATCAGCTAGACGATCTGCCTCATCTGTTCTGATGAAAAATTTGAGCACTTTCTAAAATATTCAAAATTTTCCCCCTTCCGAAATGATAAGCTGTATCGTTATATTCAATTCAGTTGTGAGTATTCCAAAACACTACAAGAATATATCAAAAAGATCAGAGAGGAGCGAAGAAAAGCATGGAGGAAGTTCTGTGAGGACATAGGACAACTCTCAGAAAGCGCAAGACAGTGGGGACTCTCCAAAAACTCACTGGAAGTTACCCTAAAACTGCGAAAGAAACAATTGAGCTATTGCTCAACACACATTTTCCAGGATCCACTATAGTCGTAAGTAACACCAATGAAATCCCTGTCAACCTCCAACTAAAGACGAACAGTGCTGACTGGGAGGTGGCAAAGCGTAACGCAACTCACCTGATAGAAATATGGACAATACACTCTTTCAACCCATGTTAATCACCTGGATCTGATGAAATATTTCCTGTTCTTCTGCAGCAGGGAATTGAAGATCAAGAACCAGCACTGGGACTCCGATGATTAGAAATGTTTCATAGCATCGAAATGTGTCGAGAATGTGACGTCATATTCGCACGTTAGAAATGGGAAGCATAGTACCGATATTTCGAATATGACGTCACTTTTCGATTCTATAAAACATTTCTGATCATCGGAGTCCAGGGGCAGAACTATGCCGGCTGTACAGAATGACTGGCTGGCTGGCTACCACAAAACTGTGGTCGTCATTTCAAAACCTGACCGGAATTCATACGACCAAGCCAAGAACTATAAACCAATAAGCTTATCATCCTTTTTCCTGAAAGGACTGGAAAAACTGATAGTTTGTCTAATAGACCAGCCTTTTTAGATATAAGCATGACTACCTAAGAGGAAAATCGTGCGAGACGGCTCTGCACCAGTTGGTGTCAAGGTTGGAGGACTCTCTGGCGAAAAAAGACAGTACTGTGCACTTTTCTAGTCATCGAAGGAGTCTTTGGCATGGCTATACACCGTAATCATAAGACTCATAATCACATACGGCTCGCTGCTGTGGTGGCTCGAAGACAGGCAATACTCACACAGAAAACTATTCAGAACGCAGCTCAAGTAGAACGAGTGGGACTCGGGAGTAGAATCACTATCATCTTGAAATATAATCTGGTACACAGATGGTTCAAAAACAGAGGTAGGAACTGGAGCAAAAATACATGTAGTGATGCCAAAATGGAACAGTATTCCAGACTCGTTGTAGACGAACTACTCGGAACACTAACCGGGAACGGTTGCCTTGGATATGCTGACGACATAGTCATTATGGCCAAAGGCAAATTCGAAGGAACCATCTGCGATCTGATAGAAAGGAAGCTAGAGACTACCAGAAGATGGTGCCTTTCTGTGGGGTTGAGAATTAACTCATCAAAAACCACAGTGGTACCATTCACTAGAAGAACAAAGTTTCAGCACCTTAGGGCTGTTCGCCTCGACGGAGCAGACTTAGAATGGAAGCAAGAGGAGAAGTGCCTATGGCTTAGCCTAGATTCAAAACTACTCTGGAACAGACACGTAGAAAAGATCGCGAACAAGGCAAAATCCTCACTGATGGTGTGCAGGAACATTGCAGGAAAAACGTGGGGCTGTAACACATCAATACTGCGATGGACGTACACCATGATAGTGAGGCCTATGATCACCTACGGAGCAGTAGTGTGGCACGGCAGAACCGAACTCGCCACAACAAAGAAAATCCTGGAGAAAGTGCAGAGACTAGCATGTCTTTGTATAACAGGAGCAATGAGGTCGACTCCAACAGTAGCAATAGAGGTCATTCTGGACCTCACGCCACTGCTTGGGGAGCAAACCTCAGGGACAGCACAGAACGTAAGGTGCTCAACCCCCACCGAAAGTGCACACCTTGCCGATCTCCCAACTGATGAAATTATCAGAAAATTTAGTTTCGAGAAATTCTTTCGAACGGAATTAAATACCATGGAGCATAAAATCCATTCGAGCACTGGGAAAGAATACCATAACATGGTACACAGACGGGTCCAAAACTCCCGACGGAACTGGAGCAGGAGTCTTTAGGACTCGCACCAAATACTATGAACCCATGGGCCAGTTCCCCAGTATTTTTCAAGCGGAAATTCACGCCATAGAAAGGTTCATTCAATTCAACCTAGACAGAAAATACCGGAACAAGGAAATGGCAATCCTCCCCGATAGTCAAGCAGCCATCAAAGCGTTGAGCTCATATAACATCAACTCAAAGATGGTTTGGGAATGCCTGGAAAAACTTAATGATCTAGGCAGGAACAACAAGGTGATCCCCCTCTGGGTGCCGGGGCACGTCGGAGTAGAGGTCAATGAACAAGCACTGATCGAGCCAGAACCATTCTACGGACTTGGAAAATCTTACTTCCAAGATGAACTCAATGAAACTGAAGAAGAAATGAAAGCAACACACTGGCAAAGACTTCCAGGGCTAAAGCAGGCCAAAGATCTCCTTGGCAACTTCAACCGAGCAAGATCGAAGACAATGATTAACCTCAGCAAAAGTAGTCTAAAGACAATCACGGGATTTCTGACGGGACACTGCAGACTCGAAGAACACCTAAGGAAGCTAGGCTTAGAGGAGGACAGCACCTGCAGATTCTTTGGGGAACATCCAGAAACACCACACCATATATTGCTGGAGTGTTATGATGTACATCACAAAAAATTGAACATACTGGGATCACACCAGTTGACTGTGCGAGAAATACCACGAATAGACCCCCTCAAAATCCTTAAATTCCCCAAGGAATTGGGGCTTGAGGGGCTGCTGTAAACGAGAACACCTTGAAATAGCAGAAGAATATAGGGCACAATAGATCCAATTAGGTCGCAGCGCATTAGTCACCATCCATAATTACCATTACCATTCCAAACTAAGACACATGCTATAAGGATATGCATACAGATAAATATAGTATAAAATAAAACACATCTACATTCTGTCTGACAGCCAGAGCGCAATAAAAGTTCTGAATTCAGTACAGAATAAGTCAAAGCAGATTTGGGAATTCCTTCAGAGCCTCAATGAACTGGCACAACACAACAAGGTAACACTTGTGTGAGTGCCTGGACATAGAGGAATAGAAAATAATGAAAAAGCAGACCAACTTCCAAGAGGTACATCTGAATTACCATTCACAGATCCAGAACCAGTGTTTGGAATTAGCAGAACCCGATGCGGAAACCTTATAAATGAGTGGAAGAAAACAAAACACCAAACATATTGGGACCAAATCGAAGAACATCGACACAGCACAGCCAAGGTGATGCACTTAGGCCAAACACTGACGGCTAACACTCTGAACCTGAACAGATCTAAGATACGCTTACTAACCGGATATTGCGGCCTTAGGAAATACCTGCAAACTATTGGAATGAACACAGCAACCAGTTAAGTGCAGACTTTGTGGTGAGGAGAAGGAAACAGCCTCCCACATCATCCTCGAATGCGACGCGTTGCACAACAGGCGCTACAGGATATTCGGATAGACCAACCTTGAAATGGGCATGGAATCGAAACATCTAGTGAATAAATTATTGAACTTGGTAAGCGACACAGGCCCTTTCAACTTGGAACCACTGACGACAGAATAATACAATTGACCCCAGCGGGTCTCAGTGTTAAGAGACACCCTCACGGGTAAACTCTGCATCTGGCCCGTCAACTTCAAACCAACCAACTAACCAAGTTTGCTTTTCTGAAGTTTTTATGTATTTTCGAAAATTAAGGTACATTACTCCTGTCAGTCGCACATTTTCTACCTTCACTCAAATATGACAGAAGTTGACAGAATTTGGTTGATGCATTTGAAGTTTGACGTGATGAAGAGGCTACCACGAAAAATACAATTGTCAAAATATTTTTTCATATAAAAAAATCTGCTTTCCATAGTATCCATATGGATTCTTCAATACTTATCCAGTAATGAAAAACAAATATCTCTAGAAGAGTATTGGCTTCGTATTGAATTTCACGCAATCCCCATTCCATTACATTTACTCATGAATAAGATCTCTTTCGATTGTATTTCAGTGTCAGCTGGCGAATATGACAATTTTCATTGTGATCACTTTTCTGACGCGTTACATAAATGGCATGACGCCAAGAAGTCGTTAAAGCTTTCATTCAATATTGATTATCTTCAGAGAGCATTGTACTCGCGTATCCACTGACCTCAATAAAATTGACAGACAAATGCATGAACGGATATAAAACTTGCTAAAAAATCCCTTCGGTGGAAAATATCGATTGATACAGTGCTGTAGGAATGAGAAGCATCTAACCCATGATTTTAGTGAACAAACAGCTAGACAATTTGTTTTCTCTTAAAAGAAAGTGATTGAGCAGATCACCGTAGCTGAGCAGGAATAAAGGCGAAGAATTTAGAAATGAAGGGGATGAAATTTTAGAATAAATTTTACTTGGTAGAGTCCTGATTTCAACAGATTTTCCCCTCAAAATTATAGAAAAAGAGCCATAGAACGAAGTTCTCAACCTAACCGTTTCAAGGGTTGCGAATGTAAAGAGGGAGAGTAGATGATGTCTGAGCAGTCTAGGAGTCCTCAGGCATCGAGCAGCCGTTAGAGACAGACTTGCTGTAGACTTGTAATAGATCTCAGGGTTTTATAGGGGTATGGGTTACTGATTGAAAATCATAGGGAAGGTTGGATAGTTTAATCGGAGCTGTACCCTGACGTGTTAGAAGAACGTGGCTGATTGTGTTAGTCTTAATAAGGGGGTCATGCAGGCTGTGCAGCCTCACAATCACCTCGACCTGGGATTCTGTGAATTCGTGCGTAGTATATCAGTTTCCTGGGGGGCTATTCTCGAACTGTTCGACTTCAATTCGTGAGCAAATTGTTGTTGTTAAAATTGTTTTTACGACTAACTGTCGTCCCCCTATGAACGACAGCCATCAAAAGTTGAAACTTGTGCGAGCCAAGGATTAACGGGGTCTTACTTTTTAACGTGCAATTCCTAGCACGTAAAAATGAGAAAGACAAACGTACGTATTCTGTATGTTTTGGTGTGAGACAGTAAATCGAATTCGTAAACATACAAACTCGAGAATAAGACCCCTGGAAGCTGAGTTCCTGATGTTGGAGGGCGTTACGAATGCCCCTTCCAGAAATTTGAGTCTCTTTCAGAAGAGTGCTGGGCATTCGCAAAGCAGATTTTTTGCATTTTCCGCGATGTTCTCGCAGTAGCGGCAATTATCTCTCCCCAACTTGCCATGTTTTTGAGGGGATACCCCAAAGGGCAGTGCCCAGTGAATAGTCCTATTACCAATTTCAAATATTTTTGTCCAATTCGATAAGCTTTTTAGCTTTCCTTGGCGATAGGCTCACTAGCCTTCTCGATTGTCTTTATCTTGGCACTTTATTCCAGAGATTTCATCGAATTTCCAGCGTCGAAACTCTTCTTCCAAGTGGGATTTGGAGAGTCCACAGAAGGGGTTCTGGACCGGGAAGTAGTGTGTTTGTCCTTTTTGCCCCTGATTGTTTACTGCCAGTTGTATCAGGGTTTGTTTACAGTCCCTTAGACTAAGTCAGCTTAGACTCACATGCGTGTGACTTCAGAGCTTTTAGTACTGCTATGAAGGCACTGCTAAGCACAGATCTCGATATCATGTACTTCTTGTTGGAATATGGTTGGGATCCCACCAAGGGGTTTTGAGAGCCTGAAATTTGACTTCAAACTCTTCATTCATCTTGGACCCATCTGTGTACCACACTGAAGCATCCATTGCCAATTGGATACCGTTCTCTGTGTGAATCTAGTGATTGTTTATGACTACTTGCTGACTACTTACTGCGCTTCGAAGTCGTACATGATTAGCATAATATCTGTCAGTTCAGATATGGCTTCTAGATGTGTTCCAAAATATTTAGATGTTTGATTGGATTTCCTGCTTTTCATTTTTTTGTCTGGTACAGTCTGAAGGCACTATTACACTTATTACTCAGTCCAAGAGAACCTGATCATGAGCCGAATGTCACAACAAGAACGCAAAAAACGGAGAGCAGCATCTAAATATGTTAATTTCAAAGGTACTGCTCTATATCTATACCCTGATTATATAACAGAGTGAGTAAGCTAGGGCTTCGCGAGACCAAGAGATTAGTTTTGGTCTTGATACAAGACCAATACCAAGACCAAGATCAATACTTAAAAATCTTCCCAAGACCAAGACTTTACTTTCGAGACCAAGATCAAGACTCTTCCCCAAGAGTATTGGTCTTGAAAGAAAAATAGTGAACTTAAATCTATTATCTATCAAGACCAAGACTGAGACGGTCTCGTCTTGGTCTTGAAACATCAAGACCAATGCCAAGACCAAGCCTACATTTATTTTTCGAGACCAAGTCTTGATCTTGGTCTCGCGAAGCCCTAGAGTAAGCTTTCTATACCTGGCGATTCTAAGTTTCAAAGTATGGTGATGGTGATGCGCTGCGACCTAATTAGATCTATTGTGCCCCATCTTCTTCTGCTATTTCAAGGTGTTCTCGTTCAAAGCAGTCCCTCAAGCCCCAATTCCTTGAGGAATTTAAGGATTTTGAGGGGTCTATTCGTGGTATTTCTCCCACAGTCAGCTAGTGTGATCCCAGGATATTCAATCGAGTTTCAAAGTATATATAACCTAGGGGTCCACCTCCTGAAACATTTGGTACAGAACCACTGGAGTGAATTGACCCTAGTTTTCCTGATGACTTCATTATCTGTGTGAAGAAAACATTATCTACATCAGCTAACCGTTTTCAAAAAATTGCTGGTAAATGATAGGGTAAATTTGCAATAACAAACTGATATAGGTACTTAGTGAGCTATGTCTTTTGGCTTATTTCCCCGTTTGCCACTTTTGAATCTTTCACGTTAAAATGAAAAATTATTCAAATGGTATCTCGCTGACATCCGTTTTGTTTATAGCCTGGCTAATGGTAGTTCAGTTGAAGCTCAAAGGTTCGGACTGAGATTTTCTATCCACCGTCTACCCTACGACCGAACTTTTGCAAACACTCATCGTATTCCAGTCTCCCACAAACGATGCGGAGAGACCGCGCGAAATCCGTTACCAAGTGATGAAGGAACAAATATATCACTATACCATACAATGTTCAACGTATGCAATGAATGCTTCCTCATGATTTCCATAGATGTATGCAGTTCTCGAGGTGGGTACCTGAAAAGTGCGATAGAGATCCAAATTTTTTATCCTGCATCTTTTTCACTGTCGATGCTAAATTTTGCCGCGATGGAGTAGTAATGTTTCATAATATTCATGTCTGAGCTGTAGAAATCCGCACGAGATTAGATAAAACCGTCATTGGGAGCAGTGTAGCCTGAATGTTTGGGCCGGAATAGTGGAAAACGAAATACTTGCAACCATTTTTTTCGCAATAATTTTAAATAGCGACACATACTTACACTTCTTGCAAAACTATTTGGAAGGTTACTTAGACTTCGTACCTTCCATGATTCGTCAGCGTCTGTGGTTTTTGCACGATGGTGCTCCACTTCAATTTCGTTTGACTGTGTTATTATTTAAACTTAACGTTTTACGAACATTTGATGCATATTTGTAGCTGCAATGCAAAATTCACGATTTTTTCTAGCAACTTGCAATATCTGTAGCTTGGAGGGGGTGAATTTTAGGGTTCAAGTTTATAGGAAAGAAGTCTTATTTTGACTACGCCCTTAAAATATTCAGAAACACCCTGTCTATAAAAATATTCATATTTGGCAAAATAATACAATTCTTCACCTTACCTACTACTGAGATTGTGACATAAAATGCTGCGGTGGTCAATTTAAACTATTTGAAGGATGCTGAAACTGGGGCAGCCAGCACTCTGAGCAGCCATGATCGACCGTCCGCGATCGTCCACCTACGACCAAAATTTCTAACACGTGTATTCTTATCGGATAACTCGCTCTGAATGATCGTCCTCGACTGGTTCTCGAAGACCATGTTTGAAGTTCCAATCTGTTGAAAATTTTGGTCGATCAGTGTGAGTTTGAAAGTTTTTATTGATCCCTTTCAATTTTTGGTCGTTGCTGGACGGTCGCGGAGGTCGATCCTAGTCGGTCAGTGTGATTTCTAGCTGAATGATGTAATAAATTCAACCATGTTTTCCAAAATTTATCGTGTCGTCTGAAAAATGTATTTGGCTTATTCAAAATAGGTGTTCCTAACGTAAACATAACAACACGAATACACGGTCTGAATTTGTATACTGAGACGATTAAACTATACCAACTGGACTGGGTTTACCAAGTTTCAGTCAGCTCCACGACTTGGAATTAGGAAGGATGTACCGATTGATTGATAGTTTCAAACTACTCCGTCTATAATATACTAGAATATCAGAGATATGATGTATAACCCGTAGAATTGCATTTAGAACCATATATAATTCACATCTAATTAGATTCCGAAGTCGAACGTGTGGATTGAAAGCTGTTCCAAAATAAGTGAATATTGAGCGCGATAGTTGGTGGAACATAGAAATTCTTGGATATTCGAACCGCAATCAAGAGTGTTTCTTTGAATTGGGAATATTCAACGTTCTAATAATTCCAACCAATAGAGCGGAAAGAATTTGTGAACCTGAACTTCTCATATATGAACTAGAGCATCTGAAAAACACTTTTATGGCGAACGGATACACAAAACGTGAAATCAGACACGAGATGCAACCCACAGCACACAATAGAAAAGAGAACGTCCAGCCCACAGATAAAGCATTCTTACACCACATACCCAGGATAACTGACAGAATAGGCCGATTACTCAAGAAAGAGAACATCAAGACCATTTACGGACCCACGAGAAAAATACAGGAATATCTCAGATCGGCAAAAGACAAACGGGACCCACTCTCCACTTCAGGGGTTTATCGCATTCCTTGCACCTATGGAAGCGTGTATATAGGAATCACGAAGCGGTCCATTAATACAAGAATCTCCGAGCATAAAGCTAATAGTCGATTGGGACAAACTAATGAATCCTCTGTCGCCGAACATAAGCTTACAGAAACTGACCACCGCACCGCATAAAATTTGAAAAAACACAACTCTTAGCAACTACTTCCTCTTACCATGCACGACTCGCTAGGGAGGCAATCGAGATCAGAAAGCATAAAAACAACTTTAACAAAATTGAAGACTCCATAAAATTGAACAATACCTGGATCCCAACCTTAGAAAGAACGAGATGTTTACCTGGCCCCTCGAACTTAATCACACAAACAAATGTACCTGGGAACAATAATCTACTTCCAATACCGGAAACGTACCTGTAGACAAAATTACTTCATCCGTTAATGAGAAATCAGGTATATATAATCTGAGACCAAGAGTACCACTTCAGTGATAGTAGAATACATACACTCGTAATTTTCTGAAGAAGTCTACCGCACGTGTGTATTATAACTAATCTTCAAACACCCAAGTATTCATCAAAATGCTGCAATATTATCTATGCACTAATAATGATGAATAATAATCATTACCAAATGTGGCATCTTCTATTCACGAAAATGTTTATACTACGTTTTCAAACGTATTTAATATATATATATATATATATATATATATATATATATATATATATATATATATATATTCATATATATATATATATATATATATATATATATATATATATATATATATATAAGTCCTGCTGTTTGTTCAGAGAGCTCTTGCAAAGTTGTTCCTTCAAAGTAAGGATCTTTGCACATGTGTCTGACAGATATAATTCAATATCTGTCGCGGTATTAGCCAGAGAAGTAGTTGTTTTCTGTCGGACACATGCCATACATACTATACAAAGTTATAGTCACTTCCTAAAGGATTGTTATCGACTGTTTTACAGTCACTTGGACATTATTTGCTCCTTGAAACAAGTATTTTACATATATATATATATATATATATATATATATATATATATACGGGGAAGATACCCATTTACAAACAATGTATACCATAAAACAATAATACATAAAAAAGAGTATAGTTAACTATAAATAAAAACATGTTTGCAGGTACAGAATTTAACATACGCAATAATACAAGACATGACGTACTAAAAAGTGTACTTACATTGTGACCCTTTTCATTTTCCATAAGGAAGCTGAGAAAAAATCGATAGTCATAGAGTGAAAATTTGCCTGTCGCAGTAATCGAATCATCCCTGTGTTCGCACCATACTTACATCGATGTGCAACTAAGGCAAATGTACTATATGCACGTAGTGCTCTTGGAGGTACAATAGTTTTACTTCTTCTAATAATTCGGGAGCATCTATCAAACCGTTCAGAATTTTGTAAATGAACAAGGAGTCAAACCCCTGCCTTCTTTGGATCAATGGACTATAGGAGTATGGAATGTTTAGTCTAAATGAGCATGTGA
This sequence comes from Chrysolina americana, assembly GCA_958502065.1. Taxonomy (NCBI): domain Eukaryota; kingdom Metazoa; phylum Arthropoda; class Insecta; order Coleoptera; family Chrysomelidae; genus Chrysolina; species Chrysolina americana. Next base: position 10,188,328 of record OY293416.1, on the reverse strand, counting down.
AATCTGCGTTGAACTCTTTCCAGTTTTTCGATGTGAACTTGGGCATAAGGGCACCAAATAATCGAAGCATATTCAAGATGAGATCTTACTAATGAATTGAATAAGATTTTCACTGTACTCATATGAACGAAATCTCTGGAATGTCTCTTTATGAAACCCAATTGTTTAAGTGCTCTATTGCAAATGTACTCAATGTGCAAAGAAAATGAGAGAGTAGACTGAAACACGACTCCAAGATCTTTGATCGATGTAACTTTCTGGATTGCAATATTATCGAGAACATAGTTAAAGTTCAATCTTTGCATTGTGCGGTGGAAGCTGATGACTTTACATTTCGAAGGATTTATGCTCATTTTATTTATCAAGCAACCACGTGAAAAAACATTCAGGCTATACTGGAGAATGATACAGTCTCCGGGATTCTGTACAACGCGAAATATTTTGACATCATCTGCATACATGAGGAAATTACAATCAGCGATTTCTCTGACGATGTCATCGATGAATACACTGAACAGTAAAGGCCCTAGGTGAGAGCCCTGTGGCACACCTGATGTAGCGATGTAATCATCAGATATGCATGCGTTCAACTTGACAAATAGGAGGCGATCTGATAGGTAAGTTTTTATCCATTCTAGAAGAGATCCGCGAACGCCAATATGAGATAACTTCTGAATGAGCCTTAGATAGATCTGTGTAAACACAATCAACCTGAAGACCCTTCTCTAAAGCAGATACAATGAAGTTGGTATAGATCATGAGGTTAGTACTCGTCGATCGTCCATCTTGAAACCCGTGTTGATTTATACTTTTAGGGAAATAAAATAATATTTTCCGTCAACCTCGTATTAAGATGTCTGTTTAATGTTCTTAAATGCAAACGAAATCGACTATTGATGACCCCTATTAATGGCCGATTTCTCATTAAATGCATGATTTTTATGAAATCAACAATTAATGACTTCAATCAATGGTCGATTCTGTAGCGCAGCCGTGAAATGCGAGTGTACAGATAAACTCTTTCTGTACCTTCTTTCAGTTTGTCAATATTCAAATTATTAAAAGGTTATCATTAGGTAATGATTATTTCGTTGAATAAAGATCTAATCAAGATTTCCTTCAATTCAAAAAGAGTGAAGTCGACAGAAAAATATTGTAATCAACTCTTATATTAAAATGTGAAGAATGATCTCGAATATTAACGCGCTCGCTTCGCTCAAATCGTTTTGTAGTAAGAACTATAATTCTTTCTCATGAAGTTCATTCCCGCTCAACTTTCAGCGACTTTTCATTCGTTTTTCAATATAGTACTAGAAGTTTTTGAACTTCATTATGGTCAGGACCTAGGACAGAGTTCGTGCCATATTTCTGTGGACCCGACTGACCTATAAAAAATTATACAAGGTGTTGAGTTTTATATCACAAATTATATACTATATTTTTCATACAAATTTTGATTATTGTTTTTGAAAACAAATATTTTATGACAACTAAAATTACTAAAAATTATAAAAATATCCGTTATATGCAAAATATTATAATATTGGTGCCCAACGTGAGGCTGTTCCAAAAATATTCATCATATAAGATACACAAATTGTTAGAAAAATGTTGTATTCCTCTTGGAATCGCTCTCTCGTTTTCTCATCAGGACAAAAACGAATTGAAATCAATATTTTGCCTCTTTACCGAGATATTTCGTAATATAACCGCTGTTTATATTACCAATGAAATAATAGCAACAAAGCGTTGGCAATATGATGGCCATCATCCATTACCTATTTTTTCACATATCCTCGAATATGTAAGTTTGCATGCATTATGATTTTGAGAACAACAAAAAAATTACAGAAGACATCAAAATAAACCATATACACGAGGAGAAAAACACTATATTTCTGCCTTGTTATATAAACTCTAGGTGAACAATTATCATTTATTTTATAAATACTTTTCCATTCGCGCAAGAATGTTTAAACGCTCAAGCATTCAATTTTCTAAAGCGAATAAAATTCATCTGATGCACAATCATATGGATTTAGAATCAGAATTGCCAAAATTTTTCATAAAAAAATTAATTAACATTTTCAAAAAGCATTGAAATTATGAACGAAAATATCGGGAGGTGTTGAATGGTTGCTATTTATTTTAGATTGTTCATCGAATCCATTTGTGAAAATATGTGGAATTGGTGAAAAATGCAAAGAATTTAGTCTGTTCCTGATATAATCCTTCAAGAAGCTGAAGAATCAACACACCAATTGTTGCCTGCTAGTCCAGGGTAAATTATGAAAGGGAATTTTTTGAATTGAATGATTGGAAAGAGAAACGGACGGTAATGACAATGAATGGGGAAGTCGTATTTCTTGAATTTGAAGAAGTAGGCAATTTCTTCCATGTGGTCGAAGACCTCGATGCTGAAGGCCAATATGAAGGTCTAAAAAAACAGGCATTTAGCAATATAGTAAGCTCACTGTCTGTCTGCAGTGTGAGTCAAGAGGATACAAGGCAAAGAAAGCTGCAATATTGGAAAGAGCACACGTGGAAGAATTTTTGGTGAGAGCTTGCGATATAGTTATTATCCTAACAAGTACGGAAAGAGTACCTTTCCCACATGCGACTGCCGTTACCCGAATGACGCAAAGCGAAGTTCGGGTAAGCAGTCGAGTGCGGGAAAGTACCTTTCCGTATGAGTTAGGATCAATATTTTTTCTACGAGCGAATTAAAAAAATATACCTATGTAGCACTCTTGAACAATCCTTCGCGTGCGGGAAAAATTTTACCCGCACTAGTTCGGGAATAACTCACCTGAAGTGACTTAAGGTGCGGGAAAATTTTTCCCGCACTATAGCGGAAAAATGACACCTCTCAAACTAAATTGCATGTAGGTATAGGGTGAATCAAGCACGCTTGTAGGAAAAAGAATATTTGATGATCAAGGTAATAATATCTCGAAACCTTTCAGACAGTTTAGATAATGAACTTCAAAATATTCAGGTTGCACTAATAATGATACTGTCTGGTGCCTATCAAAGCTGTGAACTGAAGCATTTGAAATTCAGTGATGAACAAGACATATCTGCTTGTATCTATACCAGATACGAAAACCGAAATTTCACGAAAATTCACTAATGTGGAAGCAGGATTCTCTATCAATACTGTGGAGACATGTAGAAAGTATATTTTCTTACGCCCGTAGAAGTTATCCGACAGAATCTTTATACGAAATACTTATCACAAATGTACTACACAACCTGTTGAAATCAACTCTCGAAAGTTACTTCATTTTTGAGTCTGGCAAAGTGTGACATCATATATTTATGTTGCAGTTCATGTATATGCTTATTGTAGTTAAAAGTTGCTTCACCTTGTATTAATTAGAAAATACTATCGTGATCTCTGGACGGTGTCATTATCATTGGAGAATTGTCAAATGTAGAATAAACTGTCTGGAGTTTATTTGTGGTTTATTTCTAAATACATCACACAAACTCAGAAGCTTATAGCAGCCATTGTATGAGGCACACTACAACAACCTTATTGGCTAATAAAGGTGCTGATTTAACAATAATGGTGGGTGGAGAAGCTCTGCTGTAGCAGAAAGTTATATCGATCAAAAATAAGCTTGATATAGCAAGGAAAATACAAGGTTCTCCTGGTACCAATCGTTCCTTATAAGAGGAGACATTAGTCGAGTCTAGAGATTTATCAAATACTTCGACAGGCACTAATATGCGTTCTGAAATCGATGACAACTTCAAGCTTGTTATTAATAGAAATGAAGTGAAATATGATGAAACAAAGAAAGAAATGTCTATTAATATAAATGTTAATGTTGATATTGATAATAAATGAGTAAAATTTGATTTATTGAAGATTGTATTTTTCATTATTCCACTAGTGGATAGAGTGGTACTGTATACGGTTCATAAGTCTGGATATGACTTCAATTTTGAGGTGACTGTGGATAACAATCTTTACAAAAAAAATAAGTCATCAATTATGTAAGTATTTCAAGAAAGAAATCTGCTATTGAACAAATAACCATCAAACCATGCTACTTCAACAAAAAGTTGTGATTCCTTTGTCTTGTAGAATGCAGGAAAACTCCCTTTTGTAACAGGAAACTTCATTTTTCAATACAAGAAACACGAGATTACAGTTTATCTAAATTCCAATTGACTAACTTTTTAATTCATAAAACATATTAACTTGTCTTGTAAAATGCAGGAAACAAGAACTTTGTTTCTCAAAAATAAAAACACGAGATTACTTTTTATCTAAATACAAATTAATCGACTTTTTTTCTTCATTCAAAAACATATTGACAACCATCTTGGTTTCAACACACAGGGCGTTTACTGCAACATCCTTCATATTCGTACACACATATAATATCGAAGGGAATTTACAGTGGCCTACTCGGTCGTATTCAGGAATTTTAGGAGTAAGTAATTCATATGTTTCTGACATCGAAAACGAATTCTGGTCGGAAATTGACATCGTCATTAACTTCCACTTTATTTCGTAAATTGCTCTGTCCTTGTAATTCTCCCTAGTTTCCGTCCTGATTTTTTACGGCACATGAAATATTCACGTTGCAGATTTTAACGAATTCCACTTCCAGCTTAACTTTGTCTGGATAAAATATTCCCTCACGGATGAAATATTATCTGGCGGGTGCATCTTTCAGGGCGTATTTTATGGAAATCATTGAGCTCTGCAGGAAATCGCATCTCTTCACTCGTGTCGCCGCAAGAAATACATCCGATTGATTGAAAATTGTGATTCAATGCAAAATAAGGTTTTGTGTACCATTCATGTTCAGGAAAATATATATTTACATAAATATCAGAGAAGAGATCGGATAGATATAAAATGGACAATTCTGTATCATACGTAGAGTTTTTTCACAAATGGAACTGGCGGTGTATGGGAATCAGGTTCGAAATAACTAGGAAAAGTCATCTTCACTTTCGAAGAAATTAATGAATGATCTATGACATTGTTGATGTGAGAAGATGGCCGAAAATGATAGTGACAATTCGGACAAGCTGAAAAAACATTGCAAATACTGTAAAAAATACAAATGCTGGTATTACTTGTACTAAATGTGATTCAGTGTACCACGAAGCATGTTCCGACAGAACAAAAACTTGCTGTGATGTGCCAATCAAAGAGAAATATCTTTTCAATTACTGCATCCCATCAGAAGAAAAATTGTTGACTGAAGAATACTCCTTACTGAAGCAACTTATTGCGGACAAGTGCGCGATAATTTCCCAATCGAACTACAGGTGATTAATACTACAAAAAAACAAAACAAACCCAAGAAAAGGGACGTGAACACAAAAAAAAGTACTGGGTCAAAACAAACAAAGCAAACGAGACAAAAATCCAACCTGCTCACAAAAACGAGATGATCAGATAAGAAACTTTGAAATCACCTGGCATTCCAAATGTACAGGGTGATGTTGTCTTTACCCCAAAACAGTTAGCAATAGAAATTCTGACAATTCAAACTCTAACGAAATGTAATGAAATTAAAAACCTGGAAGACAATACTTCAAACAAACGAAAACTTGATTAAGCTGATAATGTTGGATGCTATCAAAAGGTCCCATAAAGTTTTGTTCAATCGATAGTAACAACCCCATATCTCGTAATATCGTAAACTTCAAAAATGCATATCTTAGAAACACAACTTACAAAGTTGGTAGATACTAGTCGACATTTTTAAAAATGGTATGTGTAAAATTAGGTCCTAATCCACCGAACAGTATTTGAAATATTCAATAAGACATTATGAATGACATAAAAGAAAATTCATTCTTTATCTAAATGAAAGGTAACATTGAACAACTGAATTCATCACATAGTTAATTTAACTTCTTTTCGATCTACAGTACCAATGAATGATTTTTTTGTAGTCAAAGACGATCTGTCAATTGTTTTCATTATAGAGGTATTATCCAAAATTTCAAAAATTCCATATTTCAAACAAAGAGAGTTATCAAGAAACAAAATATGTTTCAATGACTGTGATGTCTTACCAAAATTTGACTAGTTTTTTTTGAAACAGTGCTAAAAAATCCCCGTATAGACCCTAGTGTACTATCATTGATAAGACTATAATTGGACAAGTTAACGAGTTCTGATGAATACATTTTCATCCTGAATTTGTCTTATTTTGGACAACAAAACTGTTTTTCTACAAACCTACCCAACTTCGACGTTTTTACGAACTTTTACCTCTTATTTATCAGAAATGAAACATACAAAATCATCAGAATCCACACATTTCTCTTACGACCCATGCTAGTACAACTTGACTTGAATTTGACCGAGAGCCAATTTCCCATGTTTTCGCCCCTGTCACGAAAATGTCTGAGTGAATATGAAAAATCTCCTTGATTTGCAAGGTTGTGTTTTTTAAACAACGGATTTAAGATGCCCCCAAAGAAAGAAATCTGAGGTACTTAAATCCGGTGATCTCGGAGGCCATTCAACAGCTCCCCTTCTGCCAATCTATCCGGCATTTCCAAGAATACCAGCCCAAACGTTAACTTTTTGTGACTGTTGTTTATTCTCCTTCCGAAAAATATATGGGTTTTCGTCACTCCAATAGCGATAATTTTGTCTATTAACAAAGCCATTCAGAAAAAATTAACACTAATTGCTGAAAGAGATGTTAAACTGAAGATTAAGTATTGACTCGATGAGACATGGTTTCACAAAACTCTATCCTTCTATCATAATCATCCTCGTAGAGCTCTTAAAGAATCTGCATTTTATATGGATGAAATGCATTTTCAATGCTTTTCTTACAGTCTTACGTGACATTCCCGTCTGTTCTGATACTAATCGTAAGGACTCTGCAGCAAATGTTCCCAAAACTTCAATTTCATCACTGAACCTGTTTTGTGAAACTTATGCATCAAATCAAGCACATACCGGTGACTTACATTGCAAGTTGGATGTCTTTTGTTAAAAAGACATGCCACCCTTCGTGCGCACTTTCCTACTTCCCTATAAATTACAATTATTTCAATTAGTTCTTGAGGAATGTAAACAATTTTTACACTTTTATGCACCTATTAAAGTAATCACTAAATATCCCAATAGGTAAAACTGTATTCACAATACTACCACATCGTTCAAATTTGCTAAACAATTTTTTGCCTGAAACAGAATCTTTTTACAACAGAAGTAGCAAAAGAGGAAGGTTGTCTGTAAAATTTCTGCGATGAGAATTAAAAATTCAGAATTCAATAAACACAATTTTGGTACCATCTACTATCAGACAGACTAAAGGGTTGGAAAGGTACCACCTAATATTCCAACCAGGGCAGGGAAAAATTGGAAAAGGAATTGAAAGCAAATCAAAATGATGTGCCACTCGAACCCCCTAAGAGTATCATCTACCCCTCCTAGGGGGTTGAACCACGAGGGCTACAAATATTCCCTGAAAGTGTCCCCCTTGAAAATAAAATTTACCTGTTTTTTAGATTCCTCATATTGTTTACTGGAAGGAAGATATTAAGGGTGGGAAGTTTTCAAATTGACACCCGGTATATGTTGCAAAATTGTATTTTTATCTGACTCTATATTTAAATTATTTCTATACCATGTGTGAATTGTATGTTCTCAACTCTGTATTCCTGAGTGTTATTGTTTTTTCAGAATAGGTAACTATTCGTAAGGATGAATTAATTTACTACGAAAAATCCTGCTGTCCCATTTGATTTTGATTTTTTTTCATGCAACGTCTGTTGAATGTATCAGGGTAAATTTTAGTATTTAAATTTTGCCCATCGGTGTTTTCTGACGTGTATATCAATCAACCGATGGCTCCAAGTGAAAGTACAAATAAAGTCTTTTTCTTTGTCAGAAAACAATTATTACTTCCCCTGTGAACATTCAATTTAATTATGTTTGCCATCGATTCGTGCAACGTTCCTCCAGGGCATAATTGCAAGAGCTAATTGTTACCAACCTTTAAATACTGTCGTATCAGTGTCAGAAATGTTTTCACTTTTTTTCAATTCAGAAATTGGCAGTTTGTCGCTTTATAGCGAGACTCAGCTTGTTTTCTCGTTTTTCTTCGTTCCCATGTAATTTATTTCATTATCTTCCTTAGAACATTTCTGAAATTTGATCAAATAATAACATGCCAAAGTTAAAAGCATCACAAACTTTAATTAGTGATGCTTCGTGAAACTCTCTTTGCGAGTGAAGAATTATTCCAAAGAAAATAGCAGCGCATGTCCTCTTTGTAGAAATGAATTAATTATGTATTCGTTCATTTTCATCACATTATTACAGTATATCATTTTCTGATGCGTCAAGTTCTGAAAGAAAGATAATGAAAGACATTTTGGAGCAGCCAGAGGTTATTTATTTCAGAAATAATTACTTTCCCAGATAAGTAGATGAATATTCATTGTTGCCAAAAAATATGTCAAAATTGCGAAAGAGTTGGGGAAAAAATTATATTTATATGGAATTAACAATAGAGAGGCTTCGTACAATATAAAATAAATGAATATGAATAGTTCAAGAGTATTGTTACGATATCTACCAATCTGTTAAGTGAACTTCTCAAAGGAACCAGAGATGAACATATACGCGAATGTGCACAAAAAACTCTCAGACATGCTAAACGTGAGATTTGATGCCCCATTTTCACATAAACAGAAATTGGCTACAAGTTCTGTCCACCGAAAATGGCGATTTTCAGGATCATCACAAGAGAACATTTTGCTAGGTTATTCCTTAGGTATGGAAATGAATGCAGTTCTCTAAATACCTTACCTTTGGGGAAAGAGAGGAAACTTTTTTTTTCTTGATTAACATTTATGGTAAAGAAGGGGAAAAACAATAGAAATATGACGATAGTATTACTAACAACCAGATATCCACTCATATCAATTACTCTCAATAAATGTTCAATTCAATATTCGTTTCATATAGGGTTTTTGGGTTTCTGACGTTTCTGAGAAAAAACGTATACCATATAATTATTTCTTCCACTAGAGTTCAAAAATCCACCTCTTTTCTCTCACTTTAAATTGTTTTATCACTGACACAAAATACGTCATCAAAGGGACATCAAAGGGCAAATTCTGTTGTTCTAAAATTGAAATTAAATTATTGAATGTGAATATGGCCTCAACATACTGACAGCACAAAATTATCAAAGATTTCTGCTTACACTCATTCAACAGACGATCAAATATTTGATTCGTTTGTTACTATGGCAACGCATGCCCCAGCATTGTTAATCCTACGTAAACGAGAAGATTTATGCAACTGGTCAAAGATAATATTGAGGGGAGATATTAACGTAAATCCACTGGAAGAGGCTTGTAAGTGACACGATATTCCGTACTATAAAAGTGAAGATTTAGAAGCAACAAATATCGCTGACAAGAAACTAGCAAACTTTGCTTCCGAACGTATGAAATCATCTAACGCAAAATTCGGGAAAAAAGTGCCAGTATTTTGGGTATCTTTTATTATGATTGTTAACAATTTGAAGAAGATAATAGGTGGTAAATTCAAAGTTGCCAGGAAACGAAAGAATAAACAGAAGAAAAGAATCATACCAATACTAAACATAAACGAGGGTGGTTTCTTTCCATTATCAACACCACTCCTAGAGGCTTTGGGTGCTGTAGGGGATGTAGCAGCTTCAGCAGTCGATAAGGCAAAATTGTATGAAGAGCAGCTCGCTGAACCTATTTCTATATCAAACATTTTGTGATATCATATTGTGAAGCTCCTGGATTTTTTTTTTTCAATATTTCCAAATTATATTTTATTTCAAAAAGAGTTTTTTCAAAACTCATGAAAGATAATATATGCCTCATACCAAAACTCTCTGAACTCTCCCTTCCCCTCTCTTCTACATCATCGTCTATCTTCTCTTGATGCCTGATGGACCATGCAATTCGGGTGGATGTTCAGCAGTGACTCCTAAAAGGTCATCTGGCTGCCACTTCTCGGTTCCTTTTCTGAAAACAGTCAACCATACTTATAAGAAAGATACTAACCATAGTGATAATTTTATCTACTGTTCTTTCATCAATAATTTGTAGCTTGAACTGGAGTTATAGTAACAATCACCTTAAAACGTTTCTATTCCGCTTCCTCAGCAGAGAGAACGTCGTCGACATTGTCATTTCTGAAGGTTAGGTTGACGTCAGTTCTCTTGGCAGCATCCACGTGCTCGTCGGCAACCGCAGTTCCTTGCACTGCCATAAATTCTTAGCTACTGTTGAAATTAATGAAATAACCGCAGAGAGTGTTGCTGAGCTTTGGTTTCACTTTTTTACAGTACCAGTCAGCTCATATGTTAATTCAATATAGCTGTTGAACTGCTGCCTATTTATATCGAAGGTGAGGTCATTCCCACCATACAAGGACCTATCTCCTCCTTGTCAGTGATTTCTTCTAGTGTTGCTCTGGTGGTCGAAATGTAATAGTCTTCAACGACATGACTTGGCCATATTGAAAAATGCGGACTTCGGGTCACAACTGCTAATGGCATGGATGAATAATATATGCTACCTTTCCATCCCCTCGCTTATTAGTTGCCTCAACAGAAGAATTCACCCCCTTTTGTTCAAGTATAATCGTCAGTGTTTCATTTAAAAACAAACCTCTACAAATAATACACTACACAACAATATAATTGTATAATTTATTCACTCAAAATCACAACTCTAATGAGGTGAAGGATGGTGGTCTTTTATACAGGGTGTTAGTTTCAAGTACTAGGACTCGCACGTTGAGAGGTAAGACCTCGTTAATCCTTGGCTCGCACAAGTTTAGACTTTTGAGGGCTGTCGTTCGTAGGGGGAAGACAGCCGGTTGATAAAAAAAAAAAGTGCGACTAACTTCAGGGGGTAATTCTGAGATACGGGCTGTTGAGTTTTTTCAAATTGACTATCTATTTATTGCTCCAAAACCGGTCGAAATATGCAAATGAAATTTGGTGGGTTTCAAAAGGTAGTTATTGCTCATTTTTTCACATGGAATTGAGAATTTAATGTTCATCATGGGAGCGCATACGGATAATTACCTCAATTTTACTAAGAAAAATTGGTACGCTACTGAGATATTCCAAACGAAAAGTCAATTTTGAATTCCACAGTCAATTTGTGACAAAAATTCTTTCCGGTGTTTTTTCGTATGGAGCGCCGAATTTATGCAAACAAATTAAACATATTAACGAATTTTGATAAGTAACACCATAAAATGAAAATAAAGAAAAATTTGAAGACGGATATTCGATCAAACCAACAAATCACAAAAAAAAAACTCGTTTGATACAAGGTTAGTTATCATCATTTGCTTATCCCCTCCACATTTTCTGCTACATTTCGATTCTGATCATTTCATATTTACACATTTTAGTTCCAAGGATTATACGTTACTACAAATTTATTTTTGGGCAGTTTGTTAGTCTTACGTTTTTTTGTTTCTTCAGTTTTTGAATTCAAAGGTTTCATGTTATCAACAACTTATATTATTTAATTTTACAATTGCTTAGGTTTCTTATTTCAGTTACTTTCGTCTCTTAACGAATTCAAATCTATGAAAACTAGTTCTTACCATTTTCACGAATGATCGTTTTTCGGTTCCTATAAACACACATTAGATGCATTTCCTTTCAGATTATAGATCAGTTCTATACATGTCATTGTGCTATTTTAATTTGTAATAAAAAGTTGTTCTGATAACTATAGTCTAGTTCCTGAATTGTAAATAGTGACTCATCGTTTGTACGGTTCATAATTCATATAAGGCAGGTCAAAATATTAGAACAGGAATATGCTAGGTACGTTGGCTTCAAATTGAGTTTTACTCTGCCACTTTCGTATATCCCCTCCGCACTTTCAAATCCCGTATAAACCAGAAAATGTACGATGAGTCACTATCTACAATTTAGTTGATCCTTCATTTTATCGGTTTTATATAATAACGGTTTTCTCGTTTATCATTATTACTAAAATGATTCTGGTATTCTATGGCCATGCACGATATTGCATTTTTTTATTGGGAATCGATTGCTTTTTCAGAACGAACACAGCAGTTGAAAAAGTTTTGCAGTAAATCTTTATTTTGTTTTGGTAAAAAGTTCTGATGAAAAATAACAAGATATAAAAAATATTCATTGTTAAACTTTTCATTGAACACGCCCAAAAATAAAAAAAATATATTTTGTAAATTCTTCAAACATTTCATAAAAGCAAAAAAACTATTTTGTTTTTCCTTATTTTTGGAAGCGTGTAACTTTTCAAGGTCTGGCTTAAGAGCTTTCGTTTACAGGAGGGACCCTCTTCAATTTTTAACAAAGAATCGGCCCTTAAAAACTTATTTGAAAACACCCTCTAGGTAATGACCTAACTACTGTTTATATAGGTATATATCAATTGAGACAAACTTGTGTATGCTGGAAAAATGAGAAAATGAGCTTTCTTGTCAATCGAAGTCCTTCAACAAAAGCTTTTAGTCGCATAGAGTGGATACGTTCCTAATAATGGAATTGCATGCTGTCCCGAACTGTTTGTACACTCCTGGGTTTTCGATTATATTTCTACGGGGTTTCAATCTTGTGAAAACTCCTGTTGCGAGAACAATCTAACTGAATGGACTGAAATAGAAAGAAACTTTTTCTTCGAGAAAAGTAACTGCCAGAATACAGTGCGGCATACATCTATTCTGGATCATTCTAATCTAGGAACACTAGAATTGAAGCATAATTTATAATTACAATTCGTCAGTGAAAATTATAATTATTTGTATACGTGCAGGAGCCTTATTGCAGCCTGAACCTTTTTTTTCATTTAAAGAGATAAATATTCGAAATTTACAGTTGTTTTTTTTTTAACCAAACGACAATTTTTTTCATCCATCTGTTTCACCATAAAAAAAACAATTTTGTTTTTCGAAATGCCCCTTATACAAATTGATACATTTGAGATGGAAGCACCTTTATCAAATTTATATTTATGAACCGATTTGAATGATTCTTCCTCCGTTAGGTAACCATGCAAAAATTCTACTAGCACACCAAATTTCATGAATGAGTCTCCATTTTCAAACGAAATTTGAAATTATGGTCCGATTCGAATCAAAATTAGTATGTGGGGATTTTCAGGGTGGGAAGTTATGATTTTTTGTTGATACAAAAAACAAGATGTCGGGTGAAACGGACTATAATTACAAATTTTGTCCGCCATCTTGGAGTCACCATCTTGTTTTTTTGCACTGACAAACAATTTATAATTTCCGACCCTGAAAACTACCACTTATCAATTTTGAATCAAATCGGACCATAATTTTAAATCTCGTCTGCCATTTTGGATCCGCCATTTTGTTTTTTTCCTTAGAAAAATTCCATAATGCATTGTCACCGAATTTATGTCAAATTAGCTTGCAAATGAAGTATCATAATTTGGAATACGGATCAGTTGTTTTTCCCGCAAGAGGGCGCCAGAATAGAAAGTAAGGTAGCGAAAATTGACATGGCTGAATTCTTCATGAAATTACCTTTTTAATGATGTGTCACACTTACTACATTCCCTATTCAAAGTGTTTGGGTGATAGTGTCAAAGGAGTGGGGGGAGAGGTAAGACAGTTGAGGTTATGATAGGAAGATGTATCCCTTGGATTAAAAATCGATGTGTTTTTGCATTTTCTTCACAACACATGTGTATTGACTATGTTAGTCCAAAGAACATGTGAGAGAGAAAGAAAACAAAATAGCAAATACCTTGAGCTGAAGTTGAATTAAAAAATTTTCAACGATAACAATTTGAACATCAACGATAGCTTGAGAAATTAACTATAAATTTGTTTGAAATTTTTTCATTTCCTCAAGTAATTCTACCTTTTTCAGTCCAAATTGTTTTTATTCATTCCCATTTTGATTTTTCACTACACAGAATGGTATTTTCGAATATAAAAGAAATAGTTTCACAAAAGAACAGCTGGTTCTAGTCCAAATCATGTCGAAACCTACATTTCAACATCCCATTTTTCTAGTGAATAACAATCTCATCATTTATGGAAACTTAATTCATCCAAATCTCAACGATTTCAAAGGCAAAGCTTAACGAAGATCCACTAAATTATAAATGTTGGTACTCTAAAATATTCACGGCCGTTATTACAGAACGAAACTTCAAAGACAAATGAAATCCAAAACGTCGCCTTTTCTATGAACGTTAAGAAGTAATTATTTTTTTCGATTTGCATTGGCTTTGAGTTCCTGGAAATGAAATACCCTTTCAAGTAACAGCCACACAGAGTAAATCACAGAACGTCAACGATTGAAATGAAACGTTCTCACTGAAAATGTGTGTGATTTTATTTTCGTTATTTTTGTGAACATTCTTGCCCTCGTACTTTTTCAACTATCTTAAGAAAAACCTGATCATTTTTGAATAAATGTTTGAATAAATGATAAGAATAAAAAACATCCACCTTGACATTGTATGGATGTTACTCAATTCTGATCTGACACGGCTTCTTCAGTTTGCTATATTCACATAACTTCTTGTGAAAACTTTTGAAATTATCTTCATAACTGATATCCACGTTAGATTGTGGTCTGATATTCCTTGGTCTTCTGATACTACTTTCATGAAATCCCACCCTTTCAGCATACTGGGAATCAATTTTGTTCTACAGATTGAATGCCTCTCTATTAGATTTCTGTAATCATCAACACTGTAACTGTAATCCGATAGGTTCAAATTAATATCTCCCATAACTACAAACTGCTAACGTATTCTGAATATAATAACAAGGTTAACAAATGTGGGCATTTAATTTCCCTAGCCTGCTGATAGATACAAAATCAGTTGCTGATAGCAGTTAGCAAATTATTTATTGAAATTTCAACAAAAGCAAATAATGAGAGTTGCATGTGTTTTCAACAAACCATCTGAAAGGCAACATAAACAAAATTCATTTTCGAACTGAATTATTTTGTTCAATTTGTTGGATGGTGCACTAATTATTCAATAACATAATCATCATTTCAACGAAAATATTGATTATTGAATTTACACATAGTCAGTTCCATATTCCACGGGTGTGCTTTTGTTATGATATCATCATAGTTTCAAAACATTGTTACCTAAATTAATTGATAATAACATCTAACTGATTTCTTAAAAAAATAGAGCACCCATTGAAGAAAGGCATACATTCAAATTTAGTTGTTTTTTTTTGTAACTATGAAAGTTGTCTTTTTATTTTTCAGTTTCAACGCCCTGTACCTCTGCAAGAAAAATGCATGTGGAAATGTCATCGATTTTTTTGGTAGAATAACTAGTTGTAAGTTTAACCAGTAATTAGAATTGTAAAATTCACTTCAGCCGAACATTTTTTTCATTACCAGTTATGTTTGTATTCATAAAAGCGTAATTATCTTGAAAACGGTTGGTTTTTCCGGATCCAAACAAATATACATTTCTACTGAAAATTGAATGAGAAATGCGAAAGATATATAATTTTCCTGATTTTACCAGTAGCGTAAAAAATAGGGGACAAAATGGACCATGATGCCCTTCTAGTACGCCACTGGTAACAACTGAAAATGTGTTTTCTTTTTCGAAATGAAGCACCCATTGAAAACAAATATTCTTTAAATTTTTTTTCAGAAACTTTTAGATCTGTGGAAGTTATGAATAAAAATCACTTTTATTTTTTCATATTCAGCACCCTGTATCTCTGCAACGGACGACATTTGAGAAGAGAAATATTAGGGAAGTCCTATTTCATTTTCAAGAGGAATCTTCTGTTTCAATTTGGCACCATAGTTTCGGGACACCCTGTATATTGGATCTCAATGGACATGCACTGGACATAATAAATATACTACGGACCTCTGATGGACCTATATAGGACATGTCATGGACATGTAACCACTTCAAAAGGGTTGAAACGTGACTATGGTCCGTAATGCAGATTCCATGCTTGTGGCGAGTGTGAAGTTAGCTACAACTGGGCACCAGAACCTGAAGATTATGTCTGCCTCAAGTAGTTCATTACCCACCATATTTCATGAATATGAGATGAATATATTAGAGACATGAACTGAATATGTTAGGGTTATGAACTAGATATGGTTTGGAAAATCTATTACCCAAATTGGCACTGGCATACACTTTTAGTTGCTGCATTATGATTTTCTGAAAGGTTAATCCATTCAGTTGAACCAGAAACAGTATCACAAACGTCAATAAAAACAGAAACAGCATATTTTCCTTCGTTAATTACAATGAATGATCATTTGTAGTACTTTCTTTTTTATGTGTACAATCACGAACATTATGTGTGACAAGTTTTGAGGACAGATTATTGAATAATATCCACTCCACAACTGATTGAAACTATCCAAAAAGATTACAATCTTCAGCAAATTTAGAATTATCTATCGGCAGTAAACAATTCTTTTTAGTTCCATGCCACTTGGATAGGGATGCGAAGCTATTTGATATTATCTCAGACATCTTCCCCATCTGAATCAGAACAATCATCAACCTAAAAACCAAAAATTTATATAATTTCTTTTGTATCCATTTAAATACTCACAGATGCTTTGTTTTTTGGTTCTACAAGTACATCTCTGCAAGAATTAGGTGTTTATCTGTATTCATGGTGAAAAAGTTGAACAAATAAAAATGAAGGAAAAGAAATAGAAAACATATTTGAATATTACAACAGTAGACAATTATGAATGGTACAAAAATGATAGGAAAATAACGAAAGAACTAGTAACTGAGACAAAAAAAGCGAAAAGAATATGGAGAGCAAATCAAACCAGAAATTATGCTATAAAACGCTAAAAACACTGAAAAAACATCGGAGGATAACATCACTGAAGATGAAATGGAAGAAATTATAAGGGAAGGCAGAGAAATAATGAATAGATGGAGAGAATATTTTCAAGAACTACCAGATGTCAAACAACAAATTGAAAGCGAAACGAACAAAAATAGAAACAAAAAAGAAGAAATAAATTATATAACATCACAAGAAATGAAAAAAGTCCACAAGACCATATACCGGGTGACCACGAGGTGAGGTACGCCCCCCAATTTTTCTATAGTTTTGAAGATACAGGTTTCAAATTTGGCACGTCGATATATTACTCAAATACGCATATTTTGACTCCATAACCGAAAATTCACCACTTCCGGTTTAACCGGAAGTGACCCCAAACTTTTTTTTTCAAATGACACCCTGTACAATTTTTTTCATTATCAGGAAGAACACGCAATTTGTGATAACACTGTTCTCCAAAATTGAAAATCGGTTGAAAAATGGCGGAGATACAGTTGATTGTTCAATCGAACAAAGTTGGCCGTGAACATCAAACTCAAATCATCACAACTGACGAACGGCGTCAGCATTTACGAGAGGAAGGTTCGAGGTAAGATACAGCTGAAAATTGAGCTTCCCATGTAATTGCAGCAACCATATTTCCCATCAATTATCAAACATTTCCTCAAAACGGATTAGTACCCATAAAGAAAGGCTCACAACTGCCATTTCTCAAATAGCAACATACTCTTTTCACATTGTTATGTTGAAAGATGATGAATTATCAGATTACTCGAATGAAAAGATTTGAAGAATTCCGAAAGGAATCGAAGATACGGAATGTTTCATTATGAGTGTTCTCAAAATTGACTATTCTTAAACATAGGCGGCTTGAACCTACGAAAGCTAAACAAAAATTCATATTTAAAAAAAAATAGTGAAAATTTGCGGTACATTCTGAATAATGGAACATTGTGAGTTGTCGAAAAACATTCTACGGCGATGGAGCGAAGTTTTTTCTCATTACTCGTATGCTAATCGTAATTGATGGTGGATTCATACAGCAGTTTTAAGATCGTTGTTGGAATAAATATTCCATTAACGAACATTCTTATGACTTCTTACTAGTGACTAAAAACTCATGAATTGGAACTGCTGTATAAATCCACCATAAGAATATACCTGCAGAGTAAAAAAAAATGTATTAGATATTTATTCCAATTTCTAACATTTGATACAACTAATTTCTGAACGAAAAAAAAGGTATGAAGTAAATTGTTTATTGGTTCTGGTCACTTACTACACTAACAGAAATCAAAGTAATGAAAAAATGATTTACAAGTACCGTTCAAAATGTTCTCCATTATGTTCTCTGCACAAAATTGCACGTCTCACTATTGCTTCCATAACTCCATTTAACTGAGCTTGAGTAATACTTGCAATTGCTTCTCTAAGGCGATGTTCCAAATCCTCCCTTGATGTAGGACTAGAAGAGTAAACCTTGTTCTTCAGGTAACCCCATATGAAAAAATCCAGTGGCGTGAGGTCCGGTGACCTCGGAGGCCATCTTGTAGGACCATTCGTGCCAATCCATCGATTTGGGAATGTTTCATCTAGGTAACTGGTTACTATTCGGGAATTATGGGAGGTGCACCATCCTGCTGGAAATACATATTTTGGTAGAAGTCGAGAGGTAAATTCTCCATGAATCCTTCTATTTCGTTTCGTAGAAATCCCAAATAGCGTTGCCCATTCAACATACCATCAAATATTATGGGCCCAATGATTCGAGTTCCTATCAGACCTATCCACACGTTGAATCCAAAGCGTTCCTGAAAATTCCCTTGTCTTATGAGCCTGGGGTTTTCAGTTGCCCAGTATCTGGTGTTGTTTCTATTGAACATACCAAGATTCGTAAATCTTGATTCGTCGGAAAATATAATGTTTCTCGTCATATTCGGGTTCCTTATGTGGTTCTCAAGTAGCCAATTGCAATATTGGACCCTTCTTTGATGATCATTTTCGTAAAGGCGCTGATGTATCTGATATTTATACGGCTTAAACCCATGTTTTTTTAGAATTTTTCGAGCTGATTCTCGTCCAACTGGTAATTCATGTTCGATTTGTCGAAGTGATATGGTGGGATCTACATAAACAACAGCCAAAACATTAGTTTCCGTCTCTGCATCAATAATAAAACTATCCTGATCATGTACATTGTCATCTGGTTCTATCCTGAATTGCCTTTCCAAACGTGCGAAATAGTTTCTACTTGGTTGGCGTTGTCTGAGAGGGAATCGATCGCTGTAAAGAATGCAAGCCGCAGTTGCATTTTTTCTACACTCGCCATAAATTAGCAGTAAATCTACTTTTTCATTTCTAGTAAATTTTCGCTCCATCGGAATGTTTTTCAACAAGTTACAATTCTCTTGTATTGAATGAGTAGAACAAATTGTCACTTTGTTGACAAAATATGCTTTTTTGTTTAGCTTTCTTATGTTCAAAGCCGCCTTCGTTGAAGAACATTCAATTTTGGGAACACTTATATTGTATTTCTGGTTCCTTTCGGAATTCTTCAAATCTTTTCATTCGAGTAATCTGATAATTCATCATCTTTCAACATAACAATGTGAAAAGAGTATGTTGCTATTTGAGAAATGGCAGTTGTGAGCCTTTCTTTATGGGTACTAATCCGTTTTGAGGAAATGTTTGATAATTGATGGGAAATATGGTTGCTGCAATTACATGGGAAGCTCAATTTTCAGCTGTATCTTACCTCGAACCTTCCTCTCGTAAATGCTGACGCCGTTCGTCAGTGATGATTTGAGTTTGATGTTCACGGCCAACTTTGTTCGATTGAACAATCAACTGTATCTCCGCCATTTTTCAACCGATTTTCAATTTTGGAGAACAGTGTTATTACAAATTGCGTGTTCTTCCTGATAATGAAAAAAATTGTACAGGGTGTCATTTGAAAAAAAAAGTTTGGGGTCACTTCCGGTTAAACCGGAAGTGGTGAATTTTCGGTTTTGGAGTCAAAATATGCGTATTTGAGTAATATATCGACGTGCCAAATTTGAAACCTGTATCTTCAAAACTATAGAAAAATTGGGGGGCGTACCTCACCTCGTGGTCACCCGGTATTTACATTAAAGATAATTGCAGGAAAAAAAGCTCCTGCAAGAGCAAGATGTATGTAGAGATATCAGGGGGTGCTTTTGCAGATTATTTGATAATTATGAACGAGAATGAACGAGATCCACAAAATAATCTAGATGTATGGAATAAATCTTTCGAAGAATACGAGATGAGATTGAACAAAAACAGAAGTGATGGTGATTCTTCAAGAATAAAGAAAAACGATAAATATGCAAATTGAAGGAGTGTATATAAAATTGTAATTTCCGTCAACCAGCTGCACACCCTTAAGAGTACAACCATCAAATTTCTTCGAAAGACTTGTCCGAGCTAGGGAAGACGCAGCCCTTACCTTTTAACGTGTGATGCCATGCACGAGACCGATGACCATGCTGGGAATCGAACCCTTGACCCCTTGACCCTTAGGTTAAGAGACAAGCACTCTACATCATGACCATCACGGCCCATAATAATAAGGAGATACGGGAAGATTTAGGAATACAAGCAACAATGGAGTTTGTAGAACAAGTAGAATATTACAAATATTCAGGAAAAGAAAAACAAAGAAATGGAAAACAAGAATAAAATACAAAACACATTAAATCTATACTACCCAATGAATAAACACCTTTATAAAAAAACTCTAAGAAAACTAAAATGAGAATGTTTTTAGAATGGTATATCGACTGATTTTGACATTTGATTGCAAGTCCTAGGTACTCCTACAAAGACAAAAAGGCCTAATCCAGGGCATTGAAATGAAGTATTTGAGAAGAGTAAAAGGAGTAACAAAAATTGATAAACTGAAAAATAAGGAGATACGGGAAGATTTAGGAATACAAGCAACGAGGAAGTTTATTGAAAAGAGGCGAGTCAGCTAGTGGCGTCATTTACCGAGAACGAGTACATAACGATCGCCCGGTGAAACAAATATGGCAGACGAGCTTCAGAAGAGCCTTCAAATCTCATAGTCTCTGAGCAAACCTTTTGTGCTGAGGGACACAAAATACGCCAATGGACTGAGCAAGTCGGCACACTCCTGGCATCAGAAGACCACATTCAAATAAGGAAATGTACAAACGACATAAAAATTGCCAAAAGGCTAAGAAGTAAATGTCTAGAAGAACGTATGAAAAGAAAACAAGAATGAAATGAAATAATTCGAAAGAAAGAATGATATCTGACCGTAGCAACGATGTAGAACACTCAGTTTTACGTGATACATCTGATGAAGAGAGTGACAAAAGATAAGATAATATTGAATTACTTCGAAACACATCCAGACTTGCTTCAGTGAATCATTCATCAACTTCGGATGCATGAAAATCGTACTTAATTTGAAGACATGCGGACTAAGAGATAGAAATAAATGAAACTCAAGAAATGCACGGTGAAAATGGAGGAACAGTATAATTAATAACTGGCCTAGTTGTTATTTATAAATTTCATCATTTTCAATCGTATCAGATATCAGTTATACGAGCTTGGCCGGAAAGGTGCATAATTGAAATTAATATAAAGAAAATTCACGTTTGTGAAGAGACAATCTAGACCTCCAACTAAAAATTATATCCGAAAACACACAAATTTCGTTTCCCGAGTCAGTTTCGACCACAAACCATACTGATCGTTAAGAAAATCATACCGCCAGAATTACTCAAATCAACACTACCCCCAATTCATCTATCAAACCAATTTCTATATTCCCTATCAACTTCAGAACTCTCGAATAAATGACTTTTCAATCCCAGATCTGCGCTCATAATTGATTTCTCAGCCTGCTTAAAAAGTTATATTGTCCTCTTAAACGGCGTGCGGAATGAGTCTGAGGTTTAATTAAAAGAAAAAGGGACACGATAAAGCGTTTTAAATCATTTATGAGGCGGAAAATCGTCTTCATTAAATCCGGTTCCACCTTTGTGTGGCTTAACCTTGGGTGATTCTGCTCGACAAGATTTTATTTGTGATTGTGTTTGTTTCAGGTTGCTGTGCAAGAATTGATGTCTGCTTTATTTCTTCTTCCGTGAATATATGAATGGTATATTGGCAATATTTCAGTGAGTATGAAATACGTTTTTATCCTAAAGGAATTTTTAAAATTGTTTCACTCCGAGTTCTGTAGATATCGGAGAAATGGTTGCATATCATATGATATACATGCGGAAAAATCACTGTCCTGGAATGTATCGGAAAAGCTGAAGGGATTGAAATTAGATATGAACATTCAATAAAACAATACTTTCTCCTAATAGATTTGGAATGATCCTGTATATTATCAAAAACCATCTATAAAAGTGATGAAAAGACAAGGATTGGTTACTTAGAACTGTCAGAAATTATATATTTTCTGTTTCCAACGTCACACAATGAAATTATCTATTAACTCAGTTCATTAAAATGTAAGATACTGAATAGTCCGCAGATTTCAAAAATAAAAAAATCGGACACCAAGTGTTATTCATTAATAGATATAATACAGCACCAACGGCACTATTAGAAGCATCCAATTCATTACATTATGCTGTGGATAATACGGTTTTTCTTTCTAGCAAAATCTTAGCATTCTCAAAAGATGACTGAAATGTCTGAATCTTTAACGTTCTTTTTCCTATTTGCAAGTGAAGTGGTTCAGTATCTTAGCACAGTCTAACACAGGTTCTATGCTGGTGGAATTGATTTCGTGTACTTACTGAAATATTCAACTTCTCTGATTTGAACTCGCATTTGTGAACATTTAAAACAAGTTGGTATTTCTCAAAATGTAGAAGAATGGCTTTTAAGTGTTTTTCGGGTTCTCCCATTAAATGATTTGCATTAAAACTTCGTCTTAGTGGGCGTAATATAAAAGTAATCCGCAAATGATATCATCAATAAACTTTTAGGTAACTTTTGATAGGTATATGATGATAGGCACTAACAAAATGAAGTTTCGAAAAAATCCAACAATTTTGAAGATGCTAGTAGAATTCTCGTATACCGGGTGACCACGAGGTGAGGTACGTCCCCCCAATTTTTATATACTTTTGAAGATACAGGTTTCAAATTTGGTACGTCAATATATCACTCACTCATATTTTGACTTCACAACTTCCGTTTTAACCGGAAGTGACCAAAACTTTTTTTTTTCAAATGACACCCTGTACATTATCGGGAAGAAGACGCAATTTGTGATAATACTGTTCTTCAAAATTGAAAATATGGTAGACATAGATTCATTTAATATTAGATCCCTTTTTACTTCGTTTGTCTAGCAGCTACGGCAATATTCACGAGTTTGATGACAAGGATCATTTTTTTCAAAACCTGTGGAGTAGTTTTAGACTTTCATTTTTTGACAACTTGATCAGTGGCTTCCGAAACTTCAGGATCAATATTTTCTTAAAAGTTGCTTTATTCAATCATATTCTCATATATTTGTTCTCAAAAATCGATGATTGAAATATCAACAAAGATCTAGGCAAGCCTATATGAGCGAGAGAAGGGGCTATCAAGCGGACCGACAATGGACCGCTACAATTAAAATTAAAAATATTTCCTCAGGGACCAGAGCTGTCCTTAGGGACCGCTTGTAATTTTTGTGGATTCAAACATTAAAAAACCCTGAAATTTACCAAAAAGTTCTCAAGTGTGCTATTAAAACAACATATGCATTCATATTTTACCAAAATAGCATCAAATCGTGTTGAAAGAGAAAACATTCTCAATTGAATAACTAGGTAACTTCCCTGCCGACAACGAGACGTAACGCTATATAAAATATCTTGTGGATTTCCGAGGAAACAGGATAGAAACGTGCCAATCCCACACTCGAATTCTTTCACTTACACGCCGAGATGGAATTGAAGGGATTCGATTGGGAAGGCGCGAAGGAGTCGTACAAATGTCGCTTTTTATGTAGGATCGATCGCGCGGTTTCTTAGACGAAAACTCTTTTAAGCGACTTATCCATCGACACGTATATTTTTATATAACTTTAATCATATTCACTGACAAAACTTTTTTTAAATCGAAATAATAGAAATATTATCATTTCCATAATCTGTAATTATTATTAGTTGTTACTGAATACATTATTATATCGATCAAATTGATCATGGAAGTAAGTCAGATTGATACGGGGTGTCTCAGGAAAGAAGTACTCCGCCTAACCAAACTTTCTTGCACCCGTCAAAACAGGTATGGCCGGAGCTTAACCTGCGACGCACAAACGATATTTTATCTCTCTATTGGAAACGCGATTGCGGCCATCACAGGACACTGGCTTGGAGGATGCCATGCTGCACGTATGGGAATCCTACAACGTAATGACTTCTGTAGAAGCTGTCAAGACGAAAAGGAGGAAGAGACGATGGTCCACCTACTCTGTCACTGCCCTGCCCTATCCAGGAAAAGATTTTCTGCTCTGCGGCAGCTCCATTTTGACAACCTATCCGATCTTCAGTCGGCTGGTATCAGAAGCCTCATGCTGTTCGTCAACAGCAGCAACGGGCCTCTGGCCTACGTGGGTTCCATCCTGGACCACCGTGTTAACCTAACCTAAGTCAAATTGATGATAGATGATAGAAATAAGTATTAACCTAAAGCATAAAAGTGGATGAACTGTCGACGAATTCAAGATTCAATTGACAATTTCCACTGTCTAAATCTAAGATTCAAAGTTTTTAGAGTAACTGGGTCTCAATTATCACCTATTTCAAATCATAATAACAATTTTGCCTTGTTCACCAACAGCCGATTTGAATTGACTAGGTATGCTAATTACAGTTTACCTCATAGATTGTTGAAATGATGTACCTGGTATTCGATACCACATTATATAATCTAGATTCAGTCATATTGCCATGAGCGCAAATTATCAGAGCAGTCACATAAGAATGAAATGCATCAGATAAAAAAATAATAATTTGAATTTGCTAACAATGTATCATGCCACGGGTTTTAATAAATTTTGAAACTTGACAGTTTTTCCCTGCAGAAAAGGGAGGTTTTTTTAAAGAAAAAAACGTATAGTAAATGGAGGAAACCAATGAAAATTTGGTTCCTGAGGATATTCTTACGGAACCGGAAGAAGCAGCAATGCAGATTTTGCCAGAAAAGTCCCAAGATGCTTCCGACAAAGAGTTCAAAACGTTTGAATCTTGGATGAATTCACGGAAGATAAAAGGTATCGATGAAAATGTTCTATTGGGTTATTTTTTACATTTGCAAATAAAAATTGCCCCATCGTCGCTATGGACCAAATACTCGATGCTTCGCTCGACTATTCACCTTTATAAAAAAAATCGACATTTCAAAATATGGCAAAATAATGAGCTTTTTGTAAATCAAATTTCAGGGATACAAACCAAAGAAGTTCAAGGCATTAGAACGACCTGAAATAGAGAAGTTTTTAAACAAAGCTCCCGACGACGAGTACTTGTTGATGAATGTGGCTTTCATAATGGGGACAAGCGGTGCTTACAGATGCGATGAATTGGTCAATTTGAAAATAGAAAATTTTCAAGACAAAGGGAAATATTTCATCGAAGTTTTGAAAGACACTAAAACCAAGAAATCGAGAAGTTTCACCATACTTGAAGAAGGATTTCCAATTTCAATATCAATGTGAATTCTGCTTGTAATAGTAATAAATAAATAAAATATGAGCGTGAGTTATACCATAACTCACTAGTGAGTTATGGATTATAACACACTAGTATGTTATTTGATAGTTTACTTGTCTAAAATGACATTATTAATGGCAGTCATTACTGTCATGTGTTGGATAAATGATATTTATGAACGAAGTGAGGTATTTCGATAGTGTCCAAAATTATTCGTTTAATTTCTTTCTTACCCCCCAGACAATTCCTCTGACTTCTCGAAATCTTCTACCAAACTTTGGTCTACTCAGTTTACTCTCTTGCCATCAAGCGACATCCAATTCAAGTATCTTTGTTGTTTATTTTCATTACAAGGTTCTTTATCACGACTCCTACACAGTTGTAATCATCTATTTGGGTAATGGGATTGAGAGAGTCCCACGTCCGAAAAAGTTTTCCAGGTCAACGAAGTTGAAGTAAAAAGTAAGCGCATAGCTCACTCAATTCCGCCAGACATGTTGGTCCACAATGGCATTGTGAACGGCAGACGTCGAGGAATGTGGAACAGTTTCCCACACTAGTAATTAAACAGTCTGGCGAAGTTGAATTATAAAGCATATATATAGCAACAGCAATCGAAGTACTGACTCTCAATTTATTATGACTGTATCCAAGTAGTCAACAGATGTAAAAGGGTTATGCAACTAGTGAACAATTGGAAGTTTTCAGACGCTCCGCATCGTTTCCAGGTCACCAATATGGAGTGGTACGACTGGTGGAATGTCAAGAATTTATAGCTTGTAACTTGTAACAATCTATTCAGTTTCAGACGCCGATCAAGTAACACAACCTAGACGAATAATATTCGAATATTACTAAAGATAACATGCCATGTCGCTATTTTTTGATGATACAATAAGCACGTCAGCTAAGTTTTGATTTCTGTCGGGTATATCAATGGCAAAAAAAACAAAAAACGATAGTATTTTCATCGCCGAACGGAGATGCATCGTTATCGATATAGTCTGATCAGCATGGCAACGCTGCATTTGATATTTGATAGAACAACAAACATTTCTGTTTGTTTTCGTCCTTGGCTCAAAGGAATGTGAGTGAAGTGCAAATTCTGAGTTGATTTGTGTTATACTATCGTTAGTTTTTATTATTTAGCAATGGTGAGGCATTGTTAAATGTGTAAACGACCATTCGGAGCTGGAAATCAAAATATATCATTTCATAGGTAAGCTACCAGTGTTGTAACTATCGATAAAGGGAAACCGAATTGGAAAAGAGTGAAATTATTGAATTATGAAAAAACATGTCAATTAGAGCATCGTTGTTCTCAAAAGCATGTGGAGATTTTTCCATCATAATTCCAGGTTTCCATTCCATATTGGGTTTTCTGTAAACAACGCACGACACTGTCGGTGAGGGAAAAGGCTATTAATATCTTCGTCTATAATATAGGCCTCTCTCTCAGAAGATATCCCTTACAAACAAAGTTTAAGAGTCTTTAGCCTTCGAAATAGGAAACGTATATCGCCAGATGGCAGTGCGAGTTCGCACTATAAAATAAATCCAAACTCTGCCCTATTTATAACATGACGATTGCAGTGCGGTACAGTACCGGCCGTAATTAATGATTCCGTCTCGTTCTTCAAAATTACAAACAGAGGTTCAAACTTGTTCATTTTCGATTTTCGTGGTAATCTGAAAGTTTGCACGTACATTTCAGATCATTATTATATATTGGATTCCAGTTATAGAATGTATCGAGAATTGAAAAAATATTCCAGAAAAATTGCAAAATCTGAGAATGTCTAGAAAGATGAACCGTTCAAAATAATATAACTAGTTTGAAGAGCCGCCGGTCGAAACTATTTCGGATTTGAGAGATAAACATTGTTTAGGAAAATAAATTGCGGAAGAGATGAGTGGTTATGGTCCGATTCGATTCAAAATTGGTATGTGGGGCTTTTCGGGGTCTGAGGTTATGAATCTTTTGACAAAATTGATGAATTCAAGGTGGTGGAAAAGTTTTGCGATTATGTCCGATTCGATTCAAATTCAGTGTTGAGAGTTTTTGGTGAACGAGTTCAAAATCACTGATTAGCAGTTTTTGGAGAAGATTTTTCTTTAAAAATTTGGGAATTTGGGCGTGCTTTATAGAAGATTGGTATTTTGGGGTTGTAGACAACGAATTTTCATCAATTCAAAATGGCAGCCCCAATATAACTGAAGGTTTTGTGATCTAAGGTCGTATCATATTCAAAATTGTCACATAGGTGTTTAATTTAAATTGTTTAAAAAACATGGTCAAATGAGATGTGTTATTCAGAATTTAAAAAAATTGAGATGTCAAGTATCTGAATTGAAACGCATCTTTCAGATGTTTTCTTTCAAGTGAGGGTTCCTTCACGATATAATTTTTCTGCATCAATTCAGAAGAAAGGAAAGCATTTGTGATTTATAGTATAATTCTAAAAAGAATATACGTTATCTAGAACTTTTCGGGGTAAATTAGATTTCTTCTCAAATTTAATACCCTAATCATGAAAAATGGTGGATTACGTAATCCGAAACTTCCATAAAAAATTCTATGCAATAGGTATGATCGTCGGCAAGTATTTAACAGAAAACAACTTGAAGAATATTTTTTTAAGAATTTTTATCTTTATATACTCACACATCCCTTCATCCATCAGAGAAGAAAAATCGTTTCTGATTCCTTTTTTTCCAGGGATGAAGACCCTTAAGGATTGAGCGGCAGTTACTTATCTAGGTTATGATATTTGATCGAAGGTTTCAGAACATGAGTTCTCTTTCCAACCGTTTGATCATCCGTAACAATATAAAATTTTGATAAATGTGGCAACATCGCAGTGCCTCAGAAAGCGACTGTGACTCAGCGAGTTTGAACATAAAAAATTAAGTAGTTTTGGAGGCTGTGAATCATTATGGATGAATATGTCAGTGGCATTCCAGACATGAAGAATGGAACTTGAAAAACCGATATGAAAATGTGGACCAGCCTGGATTTGAACCCGGGGGACACCTAATATCTAATCGGGTGCAATTTTTCATATTAAATATATTTTTTCCGAAACGATAAACGTTTTCAGATGCAACAAATTTCAGAGAAAAATACCTCCGAAGCTTCTAGGAGCTCGTACGAACAAGAAAGGATCCGGGATTGGCGACCGGTAGCAGGTTGGGCCTTTTGTTACTTCAACACAAGCATCACAGTGGTCGGATTTTCAATCCTCGGTACTTACACATTTCTTCAAAAAATCTACAAACCGCTGAAAATTGGCCACAATTTCGAAGTTAATATTATCGAAAACTATCACATATATCTTCTATTATTTTTGGTCCTTCACTTCTTATGGAAGTAATGTCCCCCTATATATTGAAAAATGATCGTCGATTTAGAATGAAAAATATGCTTTCAACACAAAAAGAGCGATTGATAACCAAGAAGGTCTATTTATAAACAAGTACCACCGATTACCCTTCTCTCTTAGGGTTTCCACAAAGTGAAAAATAAAGGCAAACATCTGTCAGTGAACAACTACTTCCCTGGCCAATACCACGACGGATATTGCACTACATCTGACAGGTATTTGTGCAACGTTCTTCCAAAAAGACCCAATAGCTTTTCTTGTAGTTTAATAGAAGATTATCCGTCATTTGGCTGGGAATGACCACATGCAGATATGCATGTTTCGAGGTTTATTGCCTCTCATCAGTGACAGGGTAGGTCGGACAACATTATGATTTTCCTATCCCTGCCAAATGAATAATAATTAACGTTTACCTAATATTTCCCCACTGATGTCACTACGACGCACAACTAAGTTGATCGCAGGAAAATCAAGAACAAGACGTGGTATTAGCCAGGGAAGTAGTTCGCCTTTATTTTTCCACTTGGTGGAAACGCTAAGAGAGAAGGGTACTCCGAATTCATTTCACTTGTTAATACCTCTCTGGCACATTATTTTCGAACTTGCTTCGAAATATTAAAGTATCATAGCACCTGGAAACTACGAAAATTCCCATAACCAACGGTACCGGATTCAAATATACTGGAAAAGTAATAAATTAACATTTACTCCCTCTTGAAAATAAACAAAATTTTATTAAAATCGGCCAGAAATTAAATTTTATATGTACCACGAGAATTAATGGCCCCTATACATAAATAGCTATTTAAGGTCTATTTCGTATTAGGAGTTTGTGCTTGGATGCTTTTATGCCTTTCGAATGATCGTCCCTTAATGTCCATAATTTTTTATTGTATTAGGACCGTTTTTTATTCGTTTCATTGGATCTTAAAGTTACAATTTTATCTGCGACAGTCAAAGAGAAACAGAAAAATTATATATTAGTATTAGTATATTAGTAGACAGAAATAACTGTCCAAAAACTCCTCTAATAGCTCTTTACACTTTCTCGTCAAATGACTCATTTTTTAAGTTTTTTTATACTTGCTGTCAATGCAATCATCTCAAAAATAGGTATTTGCGAGATAGACTGTATTTGTGAAACAGCGTCCAAAGGTAGTAGGCTGATAATTTTTCGTCTCGGGAGATTCAGTTTCTGGTCCGAACGTTTTTTTACTCGCATTCTGGACCAACAAATCCCGTTCACTTTTTACAAACGGTGTTCACATATTTATATCCTCAAATGCATACGGTTCATCAATTCGAGGAGTTTGGTAAATAAAAATGCGAATCTGAATCGATATTGACGATCATTTTCTTGTCTACACGTGTATAACTTCTTCAAATCATACGAGAATATTCAGAATAGAATTGAAAATATCCGGGAAATTGATATGTTTTCCTGAGAAACAAACGTGATATTTCTGTAGCGAGATAATTGGAGACAGCTTTCTCGCTGAGTTGGACCAGGTGTCGAACTCAGTGCTTTAATTTGCATGTATTTACTTCAATAACTATATACTGGGTGGCCCATCGAAAAGGTACCGCAAGGTATTGCAGGGTTTGAAAGAAAGAAAGAAGATTGTTCGTCAGGGGGACACATTTTGACGAAAGAAGCATAGTTCTACCTTCAACCTCCTAAGTAGGCAGATACCTCTCCTTGTGTTACTATATCGGACCCACCCATTTCTATTACCATGAATGATATAACACTAGATCAGATCACCAAATAAATAAGAAATTCGTTATTCACAAAGGTGCTGGACGCAATGGAAATACAACCAGCTTCTTTATAAAACACTTGTATAGTACAGGCTAAATAGGATAAGACCCAAAAAAAATTGGGCCCTTTTGATTTTCTAGATTGTGGGAAGTTTTGTGGTACCGAATAAGTCTAGCAACTCTTCATAAAAGTACGGGCACGGATTTTCGAAATTTTGGGACTTGAAACTCAAAAATATTTTGAATCGTGAATAACTCGAAAACCATGAGAAATTCGACAAAAAATGTAAAGCACAAAATTTTCTACAAAAAAGGTCTCTGGTCATTTTTTCGTTGGAGCCACTATTTCTGAGTAATTCTCTCTCAAAGCCGAAAGCCGGTGCACCCGCTCGCGAATTCCCGCCAGTGTGAATTCAAGCAAATTTTCATCCCAAGCGCAAATTAAAATTGCTCTAACTCGTTAAAAACTACTCCGTTTTCAAAGAATCAAAATGCATAATGATGGGTAAGTTCTCTATTTGGTACTCCGATAAGGTAGCATAATTTTCTACTTAGGAAATTTTCGAAAATCTTGCGAGATGAAGAGGTATATTGGCCACACAAGCACTTGAAGTTTCAATGAATATATTCCATCACTCGCAATATAAACAAGCAAATCCAACGAGATATTTGTCGTTCGTATTATTATCAATATTTTCATGTATATAACATACATGAGTTACTTCTTGGTTTCAACTGAACTGACGTTCAAACAACGCGATCATGAACACGATCTTCGTTCTCGATTGATTATTATTTCGATATTCACAGACTTTTTAATAGTTTCTCTTATCCAAAGATGAGGGTATTCATTTTGAAGCGTAGAATCTCAGCTTCAAGTTCATATGAAAACATTCTTAGTATGATGTATCCTCATTAAGAAGATTTTGAAAATTCATAGAAAGGTCAAAATGTCCCATTTTTCCGTAAATATTTCCTTAATCATCCAAGAGTAAGTTTCTTCGAAAAATTCATGTTTCATTTGTGAAAACACGTTACAATGAATCGATTGCGGGTCGTTACATTGTATTCAATTACTTGGTTTAAGAATACGAAAGCTTTCTTTTCGTCTATTTCCCGCGAAGAATTCGGCAACCACAGCCATTATCACCGATAACCACGCACGTGTGCAGACCACAGAACTCATAATTATATCATAAGATATAATTATGAGTTCTGTGGTGCAGACGACGTGTTTTGTGTAGTTAAACATTTGTCAGGTGCGTACTGCTTTCTGTAGTCTTCACGGTGATTTTCACATAAAAAAATTGGATTTTTCACTGGGGCCAGTGCAAAAATTGTGGAGGAGAGAATCTAGAAGAGGTACGAGTTATGTAGAAATCAAGAAAAGAAGGTATTAGTAGTGAAATGATGTTTATGTGGCCTTATAAAGTTTTGGTTGTAACCATAGTGAACAAGTGTATTGAAGATTGATGATTTAAAGGGTATGGGGTGAATTTTTACTTAAAAATTAGGGTAGTGAGGGAATCAAATGAGTTTTATACTTTTGTTGTACTTCTTTCTCCAAATTAACCTTCAAAAACTTGTAAATACTCCTGGCACATACAATTTCGGAAAGTTGCTATCTTGAGTATGGCGGTTTAATGAGTGGGAAGAGAACAAACTGCTAAAAGTTGAGATAGCATAACCATTTCCCGTCAACTAAGGGATATTGACGTTACGGTCAAACAATACTCCAAGATCTTCCTTATCTTCCTATCATATAATACTTTTTATGCAATTTGAACAGGCCATATCAAACTGATCATAAATCTAATTGATTCAAAATATTTTCTTAGGTTAGGACAAAAGAGAAACCTCTCTTGTACTGAATTTTGAGCTCTAAATTTTTTGTGCCGGCATTTTGTGTTGAAATCCTCATAGTTTTCGAGTTATCCGCAATTCAAAGTGGTTTTGAGTACATGAACCCATTCTACGATGAAAATTTTAGAGGTTAGGAAACATTTTTAGGGACCAATTTGTAGAAAATTTTGTGCTCTACATTTTTTGCTTCGGGACTTTTTTTCGAATTCCTCGTAGTTTTCGAGTTATTCGTGATTCAACTATTATTGAGTATTTAAACCCGTTTTGAGGTGAAAATTTTGGGGTTAGGAAAAAATACCTAGGATACTTTTTTGTAGAGAATGTTGTGCTTTACATTTTTAGTCACGGCAGTTTTTTCCTCATGGTTTTCGAGTTATTCGCGATTCAAGTTTCAAGTCCCATAATTTCGAAAATCCGTGCCCGTACTTTTATGAAGAGTTGCTAGACTTATTCGGTACCCCAGAACCTCCTAGAATCTAAAAAATCAAAAGGGCCCAATTTAATTTGAGGTTTTAGCTCAACATCTCCTAATATACCTATACTATGTAATTCAATAGCAGTTCTCCTACCCATAATTTTCAACAAATCGAAGAAGTATGTATATCTGGATAAGTGGAAACATGCCAATGTTATTCCCATTTTTAAAAGTGGAAACCGTAATGATCATTAATGACAGTCAGCATGGTTTTTTTCAAAGCCGTTCAGATATCACAAATCTAGCATTTTTCATTCAGAACATTCTTGATCACATGAGTTCGAGGGTATGAGTTGATGCTGTGTACCAAATTTTTCAAAGCTTTTGACTAGTCATGTATCATTAAACTAGAAAATATTGGTATAAATGGCAACTTACTCAGATTGATAGTAAGTTATATAGGGGATGAAACGCAATCAGTAACTTTGAATAGTTAGTTTTCGGAGTACAACAATGTTTCATCTAGAGTGCCACAGGGTTCCCTCCTTGGACCTCTCCTGTTTTATATTTTCCTTAATGACATCAGTAAATGTTTTTCTGCATTCTGAGTTTTGCTTGTACGCAGATGACCTAGAATTTTTCAAAAAATACAGATTTTTTTGAATTTGCAGACCGACCACAAGTCTAACCAAATAACTCGGACAAATTTGTTTTATAACATAGCCATCCGGATAAAAATAATGGCTCTTGATTTTTTCGAATTATAGATCAATTGCTAGGATCAAGTGCTAGGAATCGCACGTTAAAAAGTAAGACCTCCTTCTTGGCTCGCACAAGTTTCGACTTTTGAGGGCTGTCGATCGTAGGGGGACGACAGCTGGTTAACGGAAAAAACAATTTCAACAATTTCAAATTCAAATTCTGTTAGTTTGATATAGTTTCATACTAATCACCAGTCGAGAACAAAAAGCAATTATTAGTTATTACTTATAAGTTTTGAGTATCAAATTGTGCCACACGCATTAGTTTGTTACAATGCGTAGTAAATGGAACTTGTGTTCTGTTAAAATACCTATAAATAAATAAAGGAAGAAATAAAAGGAAGATTATAATTATTGAGTATCCAGCATCATTTCTCCTCCAGACGGTCCCTGGATTCCTTCTATGAGTCAACTACCTTGATTTGTCT
This sequence comes from Chrysolina americana, assembly GCA_958502065.1. NCBI lineage: Eukaryota > Metazoa > Arthropoda > Insecta > Coleoptera > Chrysomelidae > Chrysolina > Chrysolina americana. The sequence continues at coordinate 10,154,130 of OY293416.1, read as the reverse complement.
GTGAATTCGGGCGCCAACGATGTGAAGCTCGCCAAACAATGCAATAACTGCGCGAAAAGAGGATTCATTCGGATACTTTCGGGTCATTATTTGAATTACTGTTGAACTACCTGCACTTGGAGAGGTTTTTTAATATTTTTTTGTGGAATTTCAATATTAAAATGTTAAAACTACTCTGAGATGTATTTTGGTTGCTTTGAAGTTACCCATCAATAACACCGCTTTTACATCGTGCAGATCCATTCACTGAAAACTTTGATGATGAGCGAACAAACCCGAATGAATCCTCTTTTTCTACAGTCGGCGTAGAGTTCCAACGAGTCTGCCTTCCTCAATGTTATTCTTTGCGAACTCCCACGGTGAATGTCACCACACTCCAAAGTTGTACCTTGCACTTGAACCATTCAATTGTAGTTTCTAAGCCCACATGAGTGTTTGAGTTTTATAAACTGGTGAGTTCGATTTTTCAATGAGTACGATCTCATAGTTGAGTAAACCTTCAATTCCTTCTCACAATCTTAAGAGAAGCCTAGGCTTGTGTATTTATAGGCCTGTTGATTTGCAGATGAAAGTGCATTGTAGATTTGCAGATGAAAGTGCATTCAACGTACCTCATCTCATTTTGTATATAAAAAAAGGTGCTAATTGTGTAGTTTGATATCCTGTACTTACCCGAACTATACTTCATTCAAGAGATGGCCCTTAAAAAGTCCTGAAATAACTATTTCATCATCTAAAGACACTACAAACATGATCTGCGTATCCACAATTACTTGCAATATACACTTGAAGCATTAAATTTTGAATAAAATTCTTTTCATTTGAAACTTTTCTTGTAGAAGCAGTTTACTAAAAAGCTTGTGTTTTATAGTAATAGTTATGAACATGCATTCAAACGTATGTTCATCAGGTGTTCAACATTCCATTTAGAAGAACTGCAGTATGGTATAACTTAGGAGCTCAGAGAAATTACAACCAATAGGTAGACAGGGAAACAGAAAACATGAGTCTAGTCTCTTTCAAAAAATATTTGAAGTTCCTAATGCTGTTCAACTGGAATTATTTTCTTAGTTTATTTTATGACTTATTTTATATTTTTTTACGGGTAACCCCAGTTGAAATACATAATTGACAATATTCCACAGGCTATCGGTGATCGTTTTTTTGTTGTCAGGTTGGTAATGAATTTTTGTTTTTAATATTTGAAACTGTGTATTTTGATGCACTGACATCTGTCAGATTCAAGGGATTGGCTAGGGATTGGTTAAAATAATTTGACATTTGTCATTGCTGACACATGGCACATGTCAGTGTATCAAAATACAGTGTTTCAAATAGTTAAAACCAAAATTCATTACCAACCTGACAGCAAAAAATCGATCATCGATAGCCTGTGGAATATTGTCAATTTTACAGAGTTAACACATGATCACTTAAAATAAATACCGAAGCTCAGATGAACTCTTCGGACTTAAATGCTAATGATAGGTAAAACATAATAATATAAAGAAAGAAATATCAATTCAAGGCAGTGGCTCGTAATTTACCTCGAAAACTTACATCTGACAAGTAAAAGTAATGTAAGTCAACTCTAATTCCATTTGAAACAATTCGAGATGAAGGAGAATGCTTCCCATAATTGCATCTATAGAATTTATCGATATTATTGTGAGGTCACAAATATAGATAGTTATCATATTACTTACCTACTTACTTCTTGGCTCTAGTAGGTAGATTTTTGATTTCCTTTTTGAATTTTTTTAAGGCACAACTATATGGAGCTTCGATTGTTTCATGCTAGCCATGTCCTGCCATGATTTTATGAACTGTTCTATAACAGATCTACTATTGCAGTAACAGCTAGGTTGTCGAGAATTCCTAAGGAGGGTTCTGGCCCAATCAGTGGGTTGCCAGATCCCTCCTTGGCTAGCCTGTCTTCTTTCTCGTTTCTTTGGACACCCGAGTGTCCTGGGACCCAAATGAGGATGACCTTTTTTTTTTGCCAAGTTTTCCAAGGCATATCTACAATCAGACATCAGCTTGGATGTGATCCTGTGTGATCCCAGTGCCAGTATTGGTGCTTTACTACCCAAGCACATTGCAGTTGGTCTTCGATATATATCATCGAGAATTTCTTAGACGCAGGTGAGTATAGCATATACTTCAGTCTGGAACACTGAGGCGTATTCTCCTAGAGGCATAGAGATGTCTTTCCTCATTCCTTTTATATACTTCTGCTTCGGACATGCCTCCTCTAGCAGAACTTCCAGGGCTATAGTTGGTGCTGTTCTCATGGCACCTGTCATTCCTAAGCAGGCCAGCCTTTGAACTTGTCTAGACCATTTCTGAACCAACTCCTCAGCGTATCTGGCCACCAGTTATCGTATTGTCATAATATTATTATTATCATATTATCACTAAGAGCGATTACATAGTGATATCCTTTCTTATAATTGACATTAGCATTTATATTATCTTATGTTCTGTTATGTCTAGGTATACCTGTTTGGTCGTTAATCTACCGCAATTGTCACTTTCTGCAGTTTTGATAACACTTTCTTTATTCAAGCCACTCCACAGCTCGCCGACTAGCGATAATAAATAATAATTATTTTGAAAACTGATGTATGTGGTTAATACGTTGCCAAGTATGCTGGCTGGTTAGATACCAGAGCTATCTTCAGTGTATACAATCCAGATTTTCATAGCCTGTTTATTTTTGAATTTTTCGACGTACAAAATGGGAAGAAAATTACATTGAGATACTGCTTTTTGAAGTAAAATACATTGGAATTGCTCGATAGATCGCACAGGTGAGGCAACTCCCCAAAAAAATCCAAATAGCATGGAAGTTAAGTGTCACATCGTTTAATTAAATTTTCCTTTCAACAATTTATATATTTCGAATTCCATCGATACATTTTCAACAATATTGACCTAAATGCCTTTCGCAATATGTTCAGAATTTTTTTTTGAAATCCAAAATGTGATAATATTCTACCAGAAATGCCACAATTTTGAGAATTTTATTGCCGAATAGCCTTCTTCCGCTATGGTAAATTACCAAATATTCAAATTAGACCCACTTATACATTTCCATGTAGGTATTCCCATTTTCCGGAGAGACCACCTGCATCCCGTATCAACTTGATCAAGAGTGATACAACCTCCCGTTCTAGAAGGCAATAAACATTATGTGTTTTATGTACAAAATCTTTGATTACTTGAAATATTGTATACAATTCTTCAACAGATATGACTGAAGAACTCATATGAGGCAAAGCGAACGTCCCTACCTTCCTAGATAACCACCGTCTGTCTATGCTGGAAGAAAATTCGTACAGATTTTGAAAACTACTTGGGAAATTTTCATCAGATCTTCTGATTCCGGAATGCAAAATCTATTAGTAGGATTCCTTTCCAAAGTTTCTAATGAATGAGAATCCAATTTTGCAATCGAACCCACAGTTACAGAATGATTCTCCACGTCATCAAGAACTTTCGCAACCTCAAACAGATCAACCCTCGTTCGGAGGACAGGAGCATTTGGTTACCGAAGAAGTACATCAGCAACCGAATCCTGCACCCAGAGAAAATGATTGCAATTGGTGTGATTGGCTTGACTGCTTTTCTTCCTGTTGTGAAATATTTTGTGAAGTATTTGTCGAATAATGTTTGTCATATGAAACCCTCTATATTCATTGCTTGAAAAAAGTTGTTATATTCTTTTACTGGATGAAAGTCTGCATATACTGTTGCGAAAATTGTTGCATGTAAAAGTATAAAAGAATTTTCACTGAAAATTACAAAAAATAAGCAAATACTTTACCTCTAATCTGAAGTCTCACTATTTCAGAAATATATCCAAAACAGTCGAAACGGCAACAACAACAATTTTCGTTGTAGATTATTGGATTACGAGTCTACACTGCAAACAAAAACAATCAAGTGTCAGCATATTTTGCTAGAAAAAATTTTGTACAATGAATCAAAAGTATCTATAAAGTTCAGAAATGATAAAAAGATATATAAATGATGAATATTAAATTGTATGAAACTAAGGTAAAATGTGAAAGGTTACATCCAGTATAAAGTGTTTGACAATTGACATGATCAACCAAAATCAAATAGTAAGAATTGTATCGCTAATATCCTTCACGGTTGATGCGCTATAATTCAAAATTTAAAAAACAAAATTGTGAGATTCTTACAATTAGCAACTGAATGAATTGAAATAAAATATAGAAATGTAAAAACTTTTGTGAATAAGTAGAGATAGTTTCGCCACCCCGCTCTCCAGATTTATCAGTGCTTGATTTTTTCATTTGGGCTACAATTAAAAATGAAGTCTATGAAACTCAATTGACCACCATGGAAGATTGTATGCAACGAGATAGTTAGTTAGTTAGTCTTTATTAATCCATAAAAAAGAGCTTTAAAAAGCAATTGGACAAGTCAATACAGTCAGTACATTTCAGTAGGTATAAATAAAACACACTACATACAATAAGCAATTAATAACAATTAGAGAACGTTAGAACAATGAAATAATCAAGTGAATACAGAAGAGCTGCATTGATAAAAAGTATAGACATTTTATTTCTGTAAATATGAAAAAAATTCATCAATTGTATACGGACTGACTTCAAAAAGTAGTCGTTTCGTTTTATTTTTGAACTGTTGTTCCTGGGTTATATTTTTAAGATTTTCTGGAAGAGCATTATATAATCTCAGTCCCAAAAACTCGAATGAGTTGAGTCGTAGGGATAACCGTGTTTTCGGTATGTGGAAATCATGCTTGGTGCGAGTGTGATAATCATGGAAGGATTTATTCTGTTTATAAGGTCTCTGATTTTTGCGAATGTACAGCAAAACTTCTAGAATATATAGACCCGAGAGAGGTAAAATATTTAACTTTTTAAATAATGTTCTACATGATACTGTTTGTGATGCATTTGCGATGGTTCTGATGATTCTCTTTTGTGTTAAAAAAAAATTTTTGTTCATGTGAAGAATTTCCCCAAACAATAAGCCCATAGCAGAGTCTAGACTGTGTCTGCCCGTGGTAATATAAAAGCAGACCAGAGTTGTCCAGAATTCTTTTCAGATTTCTCAGCAGATAACACTGCTTATTGAGTATTTTAATGAGATCCTCACAGTGCTGATGGAAATTGAGCCTGCTATCAAGAGATATCCCTAGAAATTTCATACCATCGGATCGTTCTACTTCGATACCGGAAATTGTTATACTTATGTCTGAATTGTTTTTATTTTGAGCAGTATGAAAAGATACTGCTTTCGTTTTAGATGAATTCAAATACAAAGAGTTGTCACTAAACCAGTTTGGTAAGCTGTCAAGATCAGAGTGGATATTATACTGCAATTCAGTCAAATCTTTTGATTTAAATAATAGGGAAGAGTCATCAGCATACAGACAAGTGAATGATTTTGGCAAAACAGATGGCAACTCATTTATATATAGAATAAAGAGGATTGGTCCCAAAACTGATCCTTGGGGAACCCCTATATCATTACTTATCTTCTCAGAATAAAAAGTTTCGCTGCAATTATCATTCGAATACTGTATTTTAACAGTCTGGGTGCGATTTGAAAGATATGATACGAACCATTCATTCTGAATACCTCTAATACCAATTTTATTCAATTTGTCCAAAAGATTTATGTGCTGTACGCAGTCAAAAGCGCGACTGAGGTCACAAAAAATACCAGTGGGATTTTCACCAGTTTCAACAGACTCTAAAAGGTTCAAATAAAAAGAAACAACTGCTGTTGTAGTTGAATAGTTAGATCGAAATCCGTGTTGATTCGGAGACAGAATATTGTTTATATTCAGAAAGTTATGTAGAAACTTCAACATTATATATTTGAATACCTTTGACAGTGATGAAGAAACAGCAATAGGGTGGTAATTTTCCATGTTATGGGTATTACCTTTTTTAAAGACTGGAGAAACCAAGGAATGTTTCATTCGCGTCGGAAACTGTCCTTGCTGAAAAGATACGTTAATTATATGACAAAGGGGTGCTATGATATAAGGCGCAATCTTTCTGATCACATGTCCAGAGATGCCATCTGGTCCACACGTATGTTTATTTTTAATTTTGTACCTGATAACCTTCCGTACGTACATCATCTTCACTGACATATGGTACGAACATACTATTTACAATACTAGGAAATAAATAATTTTTCATAGGGTTATTTGCAGTTTTATCTATTTTATCAATAATGTCATGAGGTGCATTTACGAAAAACTAATTGAAAATATTAGAGATAGCAAGTGGGTCATCGACGAGACCATCATTATTATCTATAGTTATATTACTCTTTTAGAAGTTTTGCCTGATAACTCGTTTACAACAGACCACGTGTTTTTGTTTACATTTCCTGATGAGTAATGTTGACTTTTAGTTTTTCTTACGAGAATTTTATGCTGTTTTTTTTGTGTTTGGTAGAATTCTTTCAGGGTCGGATCAGTTTTCACTTGCTGATAAAGTTTTTTGAGGTTTTGACTTGACATTATTATTTCGATACTAACCCATTCAGTTCCAGTAATTTTATTTTGTGGTTTTTTAATAGATTTTACTGGACATTCACAATTGAAATGAAATAACAGAGTGTCATGAAAACTGTTATACTTATCGTCTAGCTTATTCAGGATATACGTTTCTGAGGAATTCATTTGAGAATCTCTCACTGACCAAATAATTTTTGTATACTTCACAATATCCTTAATTGTTCTCTTTTATTCGAATTGTTTTGGAATTTCTTCATCTTCATTTTTGAATCGGCAGATATGCAATTTTTAACTTGAAATTTGAAATATTTCGAAAACGGTATAGGACAATATGCATGAAACATGTTCAGAATCATGCATAAAATCTAAAACTTTGATAATATACAGGGCGTCCCATTTAAAATAACGAAGTTGGGGTGTACTTCCGGTACAACCGGAAATGCTACAATCTTCAAAATATTTTAGCCGGATAGCACTTAACAATAGTGAACTGCCAAATTTTCAAATTCAGCCCCGCTAGCGTTTTCTATATATTGATAGATGCAGTTCCCGGGGGGACACCCTTTATAAGATGCGTAATAAAAATTACTACTTTTATAATTGATAAAAAGTTAATGCTCATGAACTATTTTACTGTTCCCCCCTCAGTCCTCTGTTGGTAAAGATGATTTTTTTTATGGTTGTTGGCTGTTTGAAATATAGTTCTAGATTTTCTACATCGATTTCATATAAGCCCCTTACAGGTATACACTTTCGCCCAACCTTATTCTGTGTTCTGTGATCTGTGCTCTACTGATTGATATTAGTAATATTCGAACCTGTGTTCGAATATTCGAAGGTATTACAGGTAGGTACATGAAATGAATTACAATATTGCCAGAACAGAAACAAAATCCTTCACACCTCCGAAATCTTCACTCGTGAACCACTGAAATATACATATTATAACATTTGAACTCAGATTGCATTTTGCTACAACTACCTACCATCGTTTGCAAAGGCAACACTGTCTACGAATGTCGACAACCTACCTATCTGCTTACCTTCTTGTCCCCGCCAGATTCCTCGGAATCCTCCACACTGTCTCGCGATAATATTCACTCATTATCTTCCTGACCTTCAATGGTGTCTACACATATCTAACTAATTGTTGCATACGAAGAGTTTAAAGATGGATACTGTTTTGAAGAGTGCCGACAAAACAATTGTTTCTCAGTAGAATAGGTAGTTGAACAAAATGTATGTCCATTTTCGGCCTTAAGATACTGGAAGGTATCTACACAAATAATTTTGAAAATTGGTAAGTACTGACCATTGATTTGAATTTTTTATTCCTAGAAAAAATTTCAACTCATGTATTTCTCCCGCCCGCTTTGTGTTATTTGAGGTTACTGTGACTGAGTTTTGTAAATTTAAATATCAACACTGAACCTTACTGGGTAATTTTTCACAGTGTGGGGCATCCCATATGACATGAGTCTGTGGACGCCTAAGATATTATTCAGATTCAGGGGTGGGTAAAAAATCATGATTTTATGTAAGATGATTTAGTAGAAATCGAACAAATTTCGAAAAATGTGCCAGAAGGTTTCATATGAAAGAAACGAATATCTTTGTAAAAATGCTTCATTTGATTAGAAAATTAATAACATCAAATTACTTTATCCATTTTCATTATTGGTAACGTCAAAATCAATAGAAACCTTTCATAAAAAATGTTACCATGCAGCAAAGAAGAGTTTGCTCAATTTCGTCGTCATTCATGGTCGAAGAAAAATTAAAATAAAAAAGTGGGCTTTTTTTACCTGTGATCACAATTTTATTATTTTGTCAACTCCAAATGCAAATTCTTTATTTTCACTATTAGATTTGTAAAAAACATTGAACCAAAATATCTATACTCAAATTCACAACAAAACATCGTAACATTCATTGATTCATCTCAATACTCTTATGAAGAACCCGAATTTTAGTATGTCGTCCTTCCCGTTCTATACAAATTATAGTCCTTTTATTCACAAACTTTGAGGCATTTTTGATAAATAGGGGATTTATGTCAGCACTCTCCTGAATGGTATTCTCAAAATGTTCTTTGTTTGCAAATGGTCTGTGCTTATATACGTTTTGTTTCAGAGTTAAAAGGTCCATTGGAGATAAGTCCGGTGTTCTTGGTGCCTAATAGTATTCCCAATCTCGTCCTATCACTTTGCCCCTAAACATCTAACTGAAACACTGTTTCACTTTCTACCATTTGGTTTATTGGTACCCTGTCGAACTCTCACAACAAATTTCGTGTGACACTCAGAAACAGATTATCCAAATCTTCAGACAACTGATTAATAATGAAATTTTTGTAAAAGTCTGCATTCAAATTTTCTCTAAAAAAATATGATATTTGGTTATGTAATAAACCACATCACACATTTGTCTTAGATGAATATTGGTAACGGCATTCTTTTATAAAATTTGGATTATTTTTGGCAACCAGCTACAATTTTGAGAACAAACTGTCCCGTTCGACGTGAAAGTTGCCTCGTCTGTCCCTAAAATTCTGTAGGGAAATGTGATCATTTTCTCTCTCACCTCCTTCTTTGAGAGTATATACGAACTTTGGCTCAGAGGGATGTGCAAAATTCTCCTCAAAGTTTCTCTGCCAGCCACTTTATTTTCACTAATACTCCTACTATTAGTTTTTTCGTTCTTAACAACGCTCAATCAAACATTGAATTGTTCTTCTTCATTATACCTTATTGGATTATGTGGTTTCTTGAAACGATAGTCTCTCCAGAAGATTTTACCCGTGGGGACTCTATATCATCCTCGCTCTTGCTAAAATAAAAACAGGAAAAAATGAAAATGGTAACCAGAAAATATCGACAAGAAACTTTCTCTTTCATATGATACTATAGGTATTTTGTTTCCGGAGTAAATTATAAGCGAAACAATGAAGATTCGTCCTTTATCAGTATAATTTTCACAATCATACATTTATGAAACCAAAACAACTTTTTTTCCATGCAACCATTTCTTCAGAGCGGAAGGAATGTTGGTGTTGGTGAATGGTGGAAGAATATTAACGATTTTTTTAAAGTGTTCCAAATTAAAAAATAATTGCTGTCTTTATCTCAAACTTAAAATCGCAACAACTCTCTCGCTTTCTGTCACTAATCAGGTACTGATAGTTCATCTCAATATTTCCAAAATATTTTGTTTCTTGCTTATCTATTCAATGTGTAGAGTTTCGAATTTATGGTCGAAAAACGGTTTTTCATTGTTAGCAATTGTTAGCAAAACTTTATTTTATTTCATCTTCACATTGTCACCGGTGTGAAGTTAGCAGCCACTTTTCAGCAGCCAATTTGAAAGAAAAAACCTTCAAACCTAACATGAACAAGGTATCAACTTCATTAATTTAAGAAACATTTCGTAATAATTATACGATTACAAAGAAATATGATAAGTTCTTTAGCAAGGGGTCAACGGGGTCATTGTGTAAAAAATTAAAAAAAAACATAAATAAAATCACCAGAGTTTGTCTGATACTAGGTATCAACTTGATTTATATAAAGAAGAACTTGTATTAACAATAACGAATATACAGTGTGGTCCAACGAAAACTTAACACCTCGATTTTCCGGCTTTAAAAGGAAAATGTGGAAAATCGCTCGGACCCGTCAATTTCTAATACGGGGGGGAACAACTTTTCCGCTGTTTTCATCCCCGTAACGTCAACCCCCTAGCGGGGGTGAGCACAACCCCTTGATTTTGAATAGGGATGCGGGGTGTTGCGATACCTCATTTTGAAGATCTCATCGTGTACTATCTGACCGTAAAATTTCACTTCAAAATCTTCTTCTTCCATCTTCTGTTGTATAATTCTTATCACGCTTTCATTACGAGTTGTTTTTCATATCCATCGAATTGATACCTCGTTTATGTTAGGTTCAAGGATTTTGTTTTATTTCTGTTTCCTTGCGGAATAACCCTTGTGAAATCATACCCACACATCCAAAATTCCGGCTAGTCTCTCCCGTAGTGAATCCCATAATCGATATGAGTTATTTTTGGATAGATCTACTTGATTCGACGTCGTTTACTGACTTATTTTTGTTGATTTCTGTTCAAAACATCCTGCTCGGAATTTTACTCAAAAGTAAGAATATTCCACTTCAAATCCACAGCATTTCAAATTCCATGATGACCACTTGAAATTCGATTTCTACCAGTCACCGACGCTACTGATGGTTCTGTCGTTTCCATCAAATTGGCTGCAAATTGGCACACCGGTCACATTGTCTGTCTTGGTGTTCCACAAACTTATCTATTCATTTTTTTCTCGCACGGAACGTTCATTATTGTGACTCAGGACGCACTGCATTCCACATACCTACCTATAGTTTCCGTTGTTTCTTTTCCAATTGGGTAATCGATATAGAATATATACAGGGTCCTCAATAAGACGTTTTTGACAAACCAGATATCAGATCTATCTGAAAATTTGATGGAATGCATTAATTAACATGAACTACGCTGTAAATTTTCGAAACGACGCGGCGTTGCCACTTGTACCACAAAGTAGCGTCTACTTTGGTTTTTCGAATAGATCACCCTGTATATACTATCATATAATGCTCACTTTTCCAATAACTTCATGCACTATTCCTCTATAAATACCTCTCTGCTACCCTTTAAGAGATTTAAATTATCAATAATTAGTTTTTTATGTTGATAGGAATTCAATTAGCGAGTATTCGACAGTGAATAACTGTTTTCCTGGATAGGACCTCGCCTATTGAAATCTTATTGTGAAGCATGTTATTTAAAATTTACGTAGTTTTTCCTCAGATATAAAACTAGACCAGGAATCAACAGGCCTGTGAACTCGAACTCATCGTTGATGACCCTCAAGATGGCTGAGCAACGTGAGCAAGTCCTACCCAAATACTCTCCACAAAACGAACCCGACAATTCTTCGTCTTCACAGTCAAATCCACAAGTGTATTCTGCTTTTCTTCATCTCGAAAAGCAGCCTGAGGACATTTCACAGCCATTCACACAGCAACCCACCATTATTGTAGAACAACCTAAACACAGAGTTACCCAGCAACTACAGGATGATCCCAAAGAGACACAACAAACCACCTGTTGTGATTCGTTCAATCTCTGGTGTGAATGCTGTGCATGGGTACTGGAAATAGTGACTTTGATAGTGGAGTGTTGTGAGATTTGTAAATAACTTGCTTCTCAATTGGTGTAGTGAGCTGGAGTGCGATTGGGGTACGAGGTGGAATGCAGAATGTCTTCTATTTCATACAATATCGTAAACTTGAATGGGGCGAGAAAATGATGCTCTTATTGAACAAAAATCCCAAGATTTATTTTCAAACTTCCCCCTAGAAACAGTATACATTTGCACACAAAATGTATTGTTAATACAATAACCGTACTCCCAACAGAAAAAATCTCTTGAAACCAAAACCCAATCACAAGATCAAAAAAGTTAAGCTTCCTGAGAGCATAAGAAATCAATTTCTAAAATTGAAGGCGCTTCAAGAAAGCTGAAGCTTCAATGACCTCGATTTGTATCCATAAAAATGAACTTCCAATGTTCTATACCGGGTGACATAGTAGTTATAGCAGCCTTTTTTACGATTTGTAGCAGAGAAGTTGTAAATATTGGATATACTAATTACAATAAACCTTCACCTACTCAACACCTAGCCAAACGGAAACCGGATCTAAATACGTACTATACTGATGAACCAAGTCACAAAATGGGAATGGGAAAGAACATCGACGATTCAATAGCTGTTATGCATCTCAATATACAGGGCATGGCAACAAGGAAGATACCACAACTGGAGATTTTACTAGATCAATATAAACCAGACGTTTTATGTCTCTCAGAACATTGGCTTCAATTGAATGAAGTGTAAGTCCTAAGTATAAAAAATTATAAAGTTATAAACAGTTTTTGTAGAGTGCTAATTAATCATGGCGGTGTCTGTATCTTATCAAAAACGAATCTCTCAAATTCTTTCAAACCATTTAGCTTCACAAAATGCATAGAAAAAACATGTGAGATAACCATTGCTGTTAAGGAGTTTAATAAAAAATATAAAAAAAATTATATATACTAACTATTTACAGAACACCAAATAGCAATTTGGAAAAATTTCTAGAAGAGATCTATGATCTGATGTGTAATATCTACAAAAAAAATAACCTTTATATACTTTGTGGGGACATAAATGTAGACTTGCTGACAAACAATGCAGACACAAAAAAAACTAAAAATATTTTATATGAATTTGACATGGTAAATCAGATTACCTCTCCTACTCGCCTCCATAGAGGCATTGATGGAATATTCGCAAATTTCCCCGCCACAAATGTAGTTGTCGAGGACACCCACCTATCAGATCACAGATTTCAAATTTGTCAGTTTATTACTGGGTCGGCAAAGAGTAGAGGCTCTAGTTTTTTTTACAGACGTAATTTGTCAGATGGCAACTTGATAGCTTTCAGAGACATGCTGGCAAACGAAACTTGGAGAGAAGTTTACATTTCAACTGATTTGAATGAATGCTTTAATGCTTTCTACACAACATATCAGTATCATTACCATAATGCGTTTCCACTAAGAAGAGTTTCAAACAGTAATAATCGTAATAAGGATAAACCCTGGATATCAAAAGAAATCAAAGAACTGCATCAAATGGTATGTGACATGTGCAAACTAGCTAAATCATCTAACATAGCAATTATCAAACAAAAATATATACAACTGAAATACTTATATAGAGAAGTAGTGAACCAGGCAAAAATGGGATATAACAACAGCAGAATAATAAATGCAGAAAATATTAATAAGGAGAGTTGGAGAATTATCAATGAAAATAGAAGTAAAATAAAAAACAACGAGACTTTACAACTAACGATCAATGGTAATACTATCACAGATAAAACAACAATGAGTAACCTTTTCAACGAATTTTTTATTGATATACAAACAAATGAACCTAACACAAATGAATTGAAATTATCTCCTTTTTCATTTAATAGTTTATTCCTTTATCCAACTTCACATGTAGAGATTCAAGAAATTATTGACAAAACCACAAAAACTTTAGCTTCCGGAATAGATGATATCCACGGTAATCTCTTAAATGTGTCAAAGACATAATCTGCCAACCTCTATCATTTATTATAAATAAATCTTTCTGTGACGGCATATATCCGGATTCACTGAAAACATCAAAGTCTATACCCATATATAAAAATAAGGGCTCCAAAAATGACGTAAACAATTATAGAAATATCTGTGTGCAATCCCAAATTGCCAAAGTTATCGACTATGCCTACTATTTGCGACTAAGTAAATTTGTTGAAAACTATAAACTCATTCCAGATTGTCAACATGGTTTTAGACAGCAAAAATCAACATCATCTGCCATATTTGAAATATGTGATAACATCTACAAAAACCTCAATGATAAAACATTTCCAATTGGTCTATTCTTCGATCTGTCCCGGGAATTCGATACAGTTGACCATAGTTTATTGCTTGAGAAACTGTATAGAATGGGAATCAGAGGAGTGGCCAATGAATGGGTAGCATCATATTTACATCAAAGGTCACAAATAGTGGTAATAGACGAGATAAAATCACAACCAGCTTCTGTCCCATTAGGAGTTCCGCAAGGCTCAACATTGGCACCGCTCTTATTTATAATATTTATGAATAATATTGAAAATTCATGCGTATCCACACAAAAAACAATAATATATGCTGATGATACCTATCAAATAGTAGCAGAAAAGGATCTTCTCCTCTCTGTTCAAGCTGCAAATAAATCTGCTGATAAATTTTCACAATGGTGCACAAACAATGGTCTACTTGTTAATGTAAATAAAACTGTTTTCATGAATTATCAACAAAAAAATCTGTCTCATGAACATTGTCCACTAATAAAAATAAATCACAGATCTATTGAGCAGGTGAGTCAATATAAATATTTAGGTTTGATGATTGATCAGAAGCTAACTTGGGAAAAACACAAAGATTATCTGATCTCAAAACTAAGTAGTGTTTGCTTTGTAATGAGACAACTACACGGAACAGTATCACTACAAGTACTCAAACTCAGCATACTTATCAAAAGTGTTGACTATTCAAAAAAAAATAATCAGATGTATCGCTGGCATACATTATAGACAATCATGCAGGACCGTTTTTACAGATCTGGCCATTTTAACGCTACCCTCCTTATATATATTACTAGTAACTCTCAATATCAAAAGAAATGAATCACACCATACAAAAAACAGTACGATACATGACCACAATACCCGCACAATACCCGCACAATACCCGCAGGAGTTATATGTTATAATAAAGCAATTAGGATACTAGGAAATATTGAAAACTACAATAAATTCAAAAACGCTTTATTGAACCTTCTCTTACAAAATGCCTTTTACAGTGTCAAAGAATTTTTAGAGATTTGAATGGATACATGCCTTTTTAAATTAACTATTTTTATTGTTTTGTGACTAGTCTGATAAATGTTGTGCCACTAATGTATAATTATATGTGAATAATATTTTAATGATGAATAAATTCTATTCTATTCTATTCTATCTGAAACTTCTGTATCAATAATTTTTAAAATATAAAGTACCTATATTCTTTTTAATTTTAACCTTAATTTTTACAAAACAATTTTTTTTTTCAATTGTATGAGAACTAATCGAAACAGTTGGTTAACAAATTTTCAATTTTTGAACTTTTTCAGTATTTATTTTCTTGGTTGAAACCTGACTCTAAAATAGTACGAAAAAAATATATTATTAAGTCTTTGAGTACTTTTGCTGAGATAAAATCTGAACCTGAGGAAGATGAATTCTTGAAATATTATAAATATTAATTTTTCGTATTTGACCGTTATGAATAAATTTATATTTCTTATTTCAAAAAGTGACATGTAGGTATAATATTTATTGTTTATGTATATAAATTATAAAAACAATTGGAATAAATAGCCTTTGTTTTTGAAGATTCACATATTCGATTATCGTTTAAACAATGTTTTTGGTAATTTCAAAACCATTAATGTATACATGGATCTTTCCACGGACTATGAGAAAACACTGTAAATAGAAAGTATATACGCTAATATCATGTTTTGTGTATAATTTGAAAAAAGTGGTTTCGTGACGTCACGTTCATCAAAATTGAACTTGACACCGTCATATAAGTTGTACACCATGGAATCTCAAATTATCATTATATCTGGATTGTGTTCTATGATAGTTGTCATTTGATACCAGATGGGTGTGTTCCTCTATTTTACGGAGCACATCTATAAAAATTGTTTTTCTCTGATTAACTCATTCGCTTACCTAAGATACAATATAGATTTTAGTAGATCAAATGCAAATCTGAATGCTGGAAACTAACAGACTCTTGAATATTTTATTTTATGAGGTTAATGCAGTTTTCAAATTCAAAGTTTTGTTATTTATGTTAAGTAATTTCTGCATTCCTTATAAGCGTGAAAATGTCTAAAAAGTTATTTCTCCCCGGTTGTCTGAACACCAGTAAAAATTCAAATAAACTGTATGTGTTCTGTGATAATAACAAGTTCTGTTCCATGAACTGTTATCATAATTTGCAGTGTTACCAACAATAGTTTTTCATCAAAAGGCAGGTTCGTTCAGAAAATTTGAAAGTTACAAATAATATAAAAAATTGCTTTTACGTAAAATATTTTGAGGTGTTGATCCAGTGACAAAGTTTCAATCATTTATCGATAGCTTATAATAAGCCAGTAGGTAGCTATATTTTATAGAACGATATTCCCTATTTCGGAACGTGGATTATGGAAGGGGATGTTTCCGATGAACGTGACGTCAGAGGCACACTTTGAAATGTGATATTTTTCTTAAATAAAAAAGTAGAGTTGATATATAGACATTTTAGACTATTAAGAATCGATTGAAACGAGTTTAAAAATTATTTTTTTGTGAATGTAAAGGTCCATTGAATGCAAATGACATTATATTACATAAAATTTAATCTCTCTCTTCAATTTGAACGCTTATTTGCGATACAAAATTAAAAATTCTCTAGATTACTAAAAAATTGTTTAAGAAAAAGTCATTGTTTGGTTCATTTGCATTTTCAATATATTTTTCTTAACGAACGATAAATTTTCTTCAAACCATCTTGAAGAGTTCCAAAACTGAAAATTTGTTAACCAAATTTTTCGATTGAAAATTAGGCTTGAAAGTGAAATTCGAATACAATCAAAACATTTTTGCTTCTAAAAAATTACAGCCCACTAGAACCCAAAAACAAATTTCGGAAAATTAAAAAAGTAAAAAAAAAAGTTTTTAGCGTTTTTATCGGTAATTTTGAGATACTATTGAAAAATAACAAATGAAAAAGTTATAGGTATTTCAATTATCTACAACTTTTGTATCAAACTTTTTTCCATAGAATGCACATTTCTACTATACAACCTTCAAAACGTATATTTATCTACCCCAGCCCTCCTTTCGGATCTTTTACTGAGTTTTCTTGATTTTTTTCAATGAACTCATAATTTATCCTAAATTTTCCTATCTCCCACATACTGCTAAGAATTTTTCTCAAAATTAGGTATTCAAAATCGGTTCTAGTTGGCAAACACTATTCAATAACATTCGACAGTCCAAGTAGCGTTTACAGATGGCATCCATCAATTTGTTAACATAATGGATATTTGGAAGACCGCTCCTTTGTTTCAGGACCCTGTATGAAAATTGTTGTGGCCCTTCTACGCTTTCGTAGAAAACAGTGTTTTCCTCTAAATTAAAATAAAACAACAAACGCATGTGTGTTTGTAAATGACAATAAATGTGTAAAATTAGTAGTCATGTTTCGTTTTTATCGAACTTTTAATATTAGAGTTCATGTAAAGAGCAAGAAATACTTTGAATAATAAGACTGTAATAGAATATACTCATCCTTCAATAGTATTTATGATTATTTGAAACGCTTAATTATCTAATTGTAAATGTTGCATACTGTTAAGGCTATACAATATTCATCACCTACGGTTATATTTTTCCTTTTTTGCGATAACCGAATCCACCTTTATTATAATAACGACCATTACACGATATTTGCGTAATATATTTCGTGCTGTTCGTTATTATTGTTGATGCATCCACATATATTCGATTACTGTAGACTGACGAAAATATTCAATCCACAACACATGTAGCAATTAATATAATAGAATGCATTTTTCATGAAATATAATGAAACAAAATCGAATGGGATGAGAAATAATTTTATAGTAATATATATAGTATATATATATATATATATATATATATATATATATATATATATATATATATATATATATATATGATATGTGTGTGATATGAGTTAAAGAACCGATGGGAGGCAAAAATAGTTTTTGATAAATGATTATTTTATTGAAGATGTATATATGTTATTTTTGAATAAAATATTTGAACACAACGGAGTAAATCATTATCTGATGCGATGAACAAATTTCCAACACGATAACTTCAATATAAATAGTACAATCTTCAATTGGAAAAACCACACAATTTTGATAAGCATGACCGCACGGCTTTCGACACAGTTAACAATGACGTACTATTGTGTAAATTGATTAGATTTTTGCTAACAATCAATTTCATCACGGTAATCAAAAACTATTAAATACTTCTGGGAAATTCGAGTCAAACTCCCACAAGGCTCAAATTTGGGACCTTTACTTCTTGTACTGTCCATCAATGATTTACCCTCAGTACTGAAATAATCAAAATGTCATTTATATGCAGATGATTTGAAAATATTCAAATCCATACAAACAGTTTCAATATTGTTACTGAATAGAATACAATGAATGAATTATATTTCAATGTTGAAAAATGTTTACAGTTACTGTAACACGTTCTAAGCAGTCTGTTTTTTTGAGTACATGCTTGATGGAGATGCTCTACGTCGCCATCACAGAGTGAAAGATTTAGGTATCACTTACGATTACACGTTATCCTATGTTAATCATATCAAGAATATAGCAAATAGAGTATTAGGATTTGTAATGAGACCATTTACACAATTCATTAATATTGACACCATCAAATCAATTCACTATGGCCTGGTAAGGCCCGAATTAGAATATGGCACTCGGTGAGTACCAGACAACACTGTCTCTCCTTGAGGGTCATATACTGGGTGTCTCAGTATACCTGTTCCAATGGATTATCTCAGTCATTTCCAGAGATAAAAATTCGAAAATTTCATGACATCCAATTCGTTCAACGAACCAACTAAGAAAAACAAATATTGAAAGTCACTTCCGGTTTGACCGTCTGTGACTCAGACGTATATTTTTTGTAATTTTTGATACTCCACCGAGCTGAAAGATGTGCAGAAGCAGTTGATCAACATTTCGAACATATGCTTCGGTTATTATATTCTTGTGTCCCCTTCTTTGTTAAGCTATTTCGCTAATTCCGAGATGTTGAGGCAGAATTCCGACTTAGTATCTCAGACTTAGCTAATTTCGAGATACTAAGTCAGAATTCCGATTTAGTGACTCAGAATCACCTAATTCCGAGATATCGAGTCAGAATTCCGACTTAGTATCTCAGAATTAGAACATGTTCTGTCACTCCAAATTCTGAATTCTGAGATACTAAGTCAGAATTCTGACTGAGTATCTTGATCTTGGAAATAGCTGATTCTGAGATACTAGGTCGGAATTCTGACTCAGTATCTCGGAATCAGCTAATTCTGAGATACTGCGTCGGAATTAGCTACTTCTGAGATACAAAGGCGGGATTCTGACTTAATATCTCAGAATTAGCAAAACCATTTTTTTTTCAATAGGTGGCCCTTCTGCTTTCGTAACTAACAGTTTATCAACATAAAATTATATATAGACAATTGTGGAATTATTCAATATTTCTTTTTTTGTTTCAAATTTTTCAATTTTATTTAAATATTTCCACTATATCGTCAAGAATATGTATTAAGAATACACCAAGAAGGTTTTTGTGAATCATGGTTGGGTCACGATTGGAGCCATATGTTAGGTTAATGAACAAGTGAATTCATGATTCAAATTAAATGAGAAAGTACTCTGCTGGTTTGTTCCCACTGAATTAGGGGTTTTTTAAACATTGATGGCAAGGTTAAAATTAAATGTTTCGTCAACCTGTATCGAAAGAATCTCAGTCCAAGGAAGTTGAATTGCATTCAGTGCAACTGAGGCAAAGTATTTGGTGTAAGCAACGACAAATTCAGTTTCAATAATTTCAATAGTTTTACCTACAATTTCTGTTTTCAAATGACACAGTTGTTTTTGTCGTAATCTTTTTACCTTCCAATAGTTTTTATGTGGCATATCACATCGAAATAATAGGAAACAGTATTTAATTTTATTTACTGTTGAGTTCATCTGAGTTTCATCATAAGCAGCTCTCAACAGAAACACCTTATACTTACCAAAATGATTTCCAAGCTGCAAATATTTTCTGTATGTTCTACAGAAAGGTATAAAATTTCTCACCCTCATTTTGGGAAAGATATTCCGTGCCAGTTTAGCGCTGGGGTACGTTCCAAATATCTGGAAATCAGCTGGGCGATTTATCGCTAAGGCGAAACTACACTGTAGCTGGTTAACAGAAAAAACAATTTTAACAACAATTGTACGATCGGTCGTTCATTCCACCTCAGTTTTCGGGTGAGCTGCAATTAGTTCAGAGCTGTTTCTGGAAGTGGTGACTAGATAAAGTGGGCGGAATTTTGTGTTCATCCGCATGAATTTTTCCAGTGATATCCCGTAGACATTTTCCATTTCTTGTATAATATCATCTACTAGGAGCAGAGTATATGTATGATATTTTGTTCCCAATGCTCTGAGGATTGCTATCGTGTGCTCTCGGTTCTCTTGATGAATCGCGGACACTTGAGATCCTTTGTCCGTGGGCAGTATTTCCGTTGACCCTGGTGGAGCTTTCTTCTTTTGGGATTTCACATGGAGCATTTTTTTGCTAGTCTGGACCGAATCCGATTTCGAGACTTCTTTGGGATATGGTTTTATGAAGCCGTCTTTGTCCTCCGTTTCCATTGTTGGTAGGGGAGGAAAGTCTAGTCTCTTCCTGCAGACCCTGTTTGATGACTTTTGCGACCTTTTTTTTTCAGCATTTCACTCTTGTAGGGTCTTACTTCTGGGATTAGAATTTCCTTATCTGCATTATTGCTGTTTCATGGATCACTTTCTTTGGTGGGTCCGCGATTCCTGTAGGGTGTCTTGGTGTGCTTGTTGTTAGCACTTATCTGTTTCTCGATCTTGACTCTTATTTTATTATAAAGCTCCTGGATTCTTTTGTCGTGAAATAATTCAGCGAGGTCTCGTTTTAAAATCTACGTCTAAAAGGTTATGGCTTCAGAATCTGATATATTGCGTCTCCTAGGATCAGTTGCTCAAAACTTATTCGTTGGGAGGGTATAATTAAGATTTTATTGAATCCTAAACATTTTCAACAGAGCACGAATCTTATTAGCGACAAGAAACCCAAATTTCATCAGGAAGAATAAGTTCTTTTTCCAATGTTTCCCCCTAGCAAAAATCATTCCACCGCCAAAGATTGATTTTATTTTTTCTTTCATGTCATGTAGTATGAGTAATAAATGAAAATTACGCTTTTTTCATTTCACTCGGAAACGATAATGAATTGTCCCGCATCATTCGTCCTCATACATCTCACAAATTTTATATTTAACAGATATGAATACTAAATTCGTTTTCAGTCCTCAGTTTCATTTCACAGTTTCTGAAATACGATTTCGTCATCTGATATTCGCGAATTTAATTTCCACTCTCTCCATTCCCATTTCGTTTTCATCAACATTTCTCACTGTTTACATTCATTGGAATGGTGTATCTGTTCTATTACAAAACAACATCGTGAAAATTATCCTCATTGTTTGAAGTCGGAAACGACATATCTTTAAACAGTTTGTTTGAATTCAATTAGTTTTTTCCTGTGAGAAATTAAAGTTTCTCTGAGATAAAATGAGTATATAAAATCAAATGTCAACAACACATTCATACTATGCTTATTCTACTCATACTAAAATATGCGTTATTTGATTGGTTTCGATTTTTTGGTTTGCTTCCACATTGGTTGCTATTTGTTTTGTAAAATAATGACTTAAAGGTAGTGGATTTTCTTAATAGCTATGACCTTGAATATATTATTTCATATATTTATGTATATTTTACTGCACTATATCTTTAATCGGTACGGACGCGTGCCACGTCGATCTTTACCGCACGCTCGTTGGTCTCGGATGCGGATGTTTTTACAACGTTCAGTAGACGACTACCGAAACGTAAATTTGTTCTCTGCGACGGTATGAGTCATAGCTCTTGAGAAAATCCACTACCTTTCCTACCAGCAAGCTGCTATAATGACACTAGAATATTTCTGTTAACAACGCACGACACTGCCGTTGGGGGGAAGATGTTCCTTACACACAAACCTTAATGCGTGTGCGGCGAGATACTCATCTAGGTTATGTTATTTGGTAGGAGACCAAAACAATTCTGAGGACATAACCTAACCTGAAATGTCATGATTTTCCATGGCGCAGGTTTCTTAGGTAGAAACTCGCATATAGATATTGTTTCGTTAGTGGTGCATTTTTTCAAGAACCAAAATGCTGGATCATTGTTTCAGTATTCAAGTGAATTGTTCTCAAAATTGTACTTGAGAACGTTTGAAGTAAATTACTTAAGAGTACTTGTTACTCTGATTCCTATGCAAAGTTCGAGGAGTAGATCTCGATATTTGATCCGTTTTCCCTCCTATTTTTGGATGACGTTCGTTTTGCCAGGAGCCAAAAACTCTATGATGAAAATCATCCTACTTTGATGGTCGACGAAAACTACATTAGGTTTATTGGCCTGAGGGTGGGGAATGAGTAGTTTCAATAGATTCGGCACTCCTCCTCAACAACGGACTCAATATCCCCCAGAGCATGAGGTGTCTTGCAAATACCGTAGGAGTGCCGTAGGTATATTACTAGTAGCACCACGTTATGCCTGTGGATTTAGGCTGAGACAACATAAGCTGGAAAGGCTGACAGAAAATGTATCATGGTCTCAGCTGCCTTACGACTTGCTCTGTATCTAGTGTCAGGAACCTCTATACCCATCACGCGACTATGCTAGATGAAGGTGTTGAAAACACCATTTTGGCAAGCCACTCAACCTAAGAAATGCGAAGGTCAGGTTTCTGGATAAGCCAAGAGGAGACACCACTCATTCGTTTATCCTAATTTAGCTATAAGAGACTCTCTGTAGGTGACAGAGTTTGGGTCTGTTCATTCAGTGTCGAATACGAGACCGAGTTTATCGCTGCACGGGTTGCTGCCTTGGAAAGAAATGCTTCAATTCCTGCTTTTTCATGATCGCATATTGAGCAGAAAAGGTGATCTGAACTCCTAATGACTTTACAGGCTCCATCCAGTACCATTTTGTCATGTAAATAAATCCTCCAAGCTCAAAGGTTCATGGCCTCTCCGTTATCCGGGGACGTAAAATCATGGAACAGACGATTCGGGATGCAAGCTCTTCCTAAGTCCATTTTATCATGTCAAAGGAGTAAAGTAGAATCGGAACGGCGAACATATTAGTTACAGTATCTGTGTTCTTCCGTCTACGAGCTGAATGTACTCTCCGTATTCCTCGCATCGTCCTCTTTTGAGATGAACCGTGTCATGTTTGTCTATCCCAAACTCTATTCCGATAGCATGTGCATACTCTTGTATCACCCTTAAGGACTAATGTAGATCCTTTTCTCCCGAGGCATATAGTTTGAGGTCATTCATGTAGAACAGATGGGTGACCTCATGCCTCCGGTTGCTGGGGGTGCCGCAGTTCTATCTGCGGGTTTTCCATAGGGCGATGGATAATGGCATTACGTAGATACAGAAAAAAAGAGGGTTGAGGGAGTCTTACTGAAACACGCCTCTTCTAAAGATAACTTGCTCTGTTTATACTCTGACTAGACCAGATGTTATGGTGAAGCAAGTACTCCAGAGCGGCATCATCTGTTCAATGCATCTCACTATTGGATGGGGTACCGCAAGGTATCTTAGCAAATGCAAGATGAGCTCATGCGATGTTCTTTCGAATGCCTTGCGATAATCGATCCAGGCCATTGAAAGGTTACGCTTACACTGCACGGAGTCATACGTGATACATCTGATAACTTACAGAAAGAGGGCGACAATATTCTCGTCTCTAAATAAACTTTTTAGTAACATGAACCGTTGTGAGAGAGTGACATGATCAACCCCATAGTAGGTTAGGTTAGGTTTGAACGTGAGTGGGCTCATATCAGGCCCTCCACTGCGGCCAATGGCCTATTGTGGCCTATTATTTCTCCCAGTATATCCAATCTCTTAACGAAATTGAGGAGTACGTTGGGAGAACAATTTACCAGGTTCTCTGGCCTTACTGTTGTATTGCCAAATGTTGAAAATCTGGTTCTGGCCGCTGCGGGGCATGTACATGAAATGTGCTTAGCCGTTTCATCCTCCTCCATGCATAGGCGGCACTCTGCATCTTGTGCAAGTCCGATTGTATGCATGTGGTGTTTGAGTTTGCAGTGGCCAGTGAGCAAACCTACTATAACTCTGAGATGTGCTCTACTGAGTTCTAGCAGCTTGCCAGAGTCCTGTTTATTCCTTGTGCAAGCAATAAATGCTTTGGAATGGGCTAGGCCCGGTAGACTACGCCAGTACTTGAATCTTTTGTTGTCAGCCCAGGATGTTATGACATTCTTGGCAGTACTATGTGCTATACCGATTACCGGTTCTGGCCCAGTGAACGTTGTTTCGGCCCCCCCTTTTGCTAGGGCGTCCGCTATTTCGTTTCCTTCTAGCCCCGTGTGACCTGGTATCCAGACTAGGTTAACGTTGTTGCGTTGTGCCAGTCGGTTTAAGGTTTCTCTGCAGTTCCATACTGCTCTGGATATAAAGCAATTGGATTCAAGCGCTTTCAGTGCCGCTGTCTGAAAATATTTTTATTGTTTTTCGTGTGTGGCGTCGATTTTCCAGCTCCCTTGCACACATTTCAATGGCATATACCTCTGCCTGGAATACCGTAGCTAATTTACCCATACTGAATGAGCGTTTCAATACTGGGTTTATCCCGTATATTCCGGCTCTGACACCTTCCAAAGTTTTGGAACCATCGGTAAACCAACGTTCATTTGCCCTACATAGGTCAGTTTCATTCCGAACCCAGTCTCCTCTTTCGGGGAAGACCACAGTGTAGAACGTGTGAAGGTTGATAGTTTTAGGCATGATATCTGAGGGCATTCCCAGAATGTTGTGAGCTTTTATGCCCTCCCGCATGCTGCTGCTTCTCATGACTACTGCCTGCGGTAGACTAATGGCCGCTTGGTAGAGTCTGTATGATGCCCATCTTGCCTCTCTCTCCAAACCTATGTGAAGAGGAGGTAATCCGAGAAGGGCTTCCATTGCTGCCGTTGGCGTGGAGCGAATGGCCCCAGTAATCGCCAGACACGCTTGTCTCTGTAGTCCGTTAAGTTTAGCCTGGGCCATTTTTTGTTGGCCCTTGCTCCACCAGACTACAGAGCCATACGTGATTATAACCCCATAGTAAGATACCACATGATAAAAGACCATAGAATGAACCAAAATAACTTTACACAAGACTGATCCAAAATTCTGGCTGAATATCTACACCTCAGCAACTGAATTCACTGATCAAATATCGTTTATATTATTTCCATTCGAATGAATAAAATTCATAATTTTCCAATGAATTCAATCATTCGGTGCATATAATTTCAATAATTACTAATAATCAATAGCAAACATTAAAAGATGTAATTGCATCACCAAATACCTGATCTGTATTAATCATCATCACATCAACATTTATCGAAAACCAATCATTGATATTTATGAAAAATTGATAGTCAATCTTGACGCTAAATCTCATGTTATTATAATTGGGAATATTTCCTCAATTTCATGAACACTCTGAGTTTATGTTACGAAACATTTGTTCGATGGGTTGCTGGACATAATGTAATGATTTCTCTGCCATGATTTATCATATCGCACTGTTTTAATTATAATCGAGTCGATTTAGTCCGCAAAACTTTGGGTACCTTATAGAGAACATTTTGATTTCACGAATTGACTAGTATGGACTAACCGTAACTACTCACCTTCCACATACCAGAGCGAACTGAATTTGCAAAACACCGGATGCTTCTTACACTAAGCTTGGACACAGGTTATTCACTAAATGTTCCTTTTTTTGCGCTTTGCCATATTTATACCGCGACCACTTCGATAAATCACACTGAATTATCACCAACAGGACATATCTAATTGACGCGTTTCATTGTCGTTAAAAGGTAGTTTCTCCATTTATTACTTCCTAACAGTCATACGTGTCTATCAATTGCCCATAAAGTACTTGCATTTTAATTGACGTGTTAACCTCCGCAGGCGAATGGGCTCGAATCCCAGCGCGATCACTGGTCCCGTACATGGCATCACACGTTGAAAGATAAAGGCTCAGTCTTCCCTAGCTCGCACAAGTCTTTCTAATACTTCTGATGGCTGCTCATGAAGGTGCAGCTGACTTCCCGACAAAGTTTAGAAGGCCCAGAATGTCTCAATACCCCTACCGAGTTGAAGAAGAAACCTATACGACATGAGCCCCACCCAACCAGAACTCTCTATCCGAGAAAACACTTCAAAGGACTCCTAGGCCTCAGCCCTGAGGTAGCCTACCAGCAACCCAGCCAAGAGGCACGAGTCAGAATAGTAAGAGGTCCAGGAACATGACTCGACACCCAGTAACTATGATCCGAAGATCCCTATATAATATGGCAAGCAGCGGAGAATAACATATAAAGCAGCTGATGACTTAGGTTTGTTGATGATCTGAACGATATGATCACAACTCTGCCATCGAGCTCTAAGCCGTTCCGAATAAAAGAACTTCAGAGTTTGAAGCACCGTCCAATGTAGTTGGTCCTGAACTCTGTAGAATCAGATTGACAGTCAGCCCCATACTGTATCACTTCCGTTGAAAATATCGTCACCGTTATTCGCGATTTCCGTTGTTTTGCTATTACCAAGCAATAGCAAACTAACGGAAATGGCAAATAATGGTGACGTTATTTCTAACGGAAGTGATACAGCATAGGGCTGATTGTCAACTTACATAGTGAAGTATCACAACGATGATTCCATTGTTCGGGATAAGTCCTCGTTCCGTTATATCAATTAATTTTTCATTTCAATGCCTTTTTGAGCATCAAGTCAATTCATTATCAAAATATACCAATCAAATCATCTACAAAAGCTTATTTAAACGTTTTTGCCCACGGTCTGGAAAATATTTCGCTGCTTTCCAGTTATTAATTAATTGTATATTTTTCCAGAGAGAAAGTTATTTTGCCTGAATATAGAGGAGGAAACTCACAAAGAAATAAGATCAAAAGTGTAAGCAAAGCTGAAAGAATCTAGTACACGGGTTCGGATATAATCATTACTTTTAATGATCAGGACAGTTTAATTGGGCGTTTCTGGGCGTAATTGACTCTTGTTTTCTGCTAATAATTGGAAAAAACTTGAGACAGCTTTGTAGAAAAGTGCTGAACGGAATTTGCTGGCAAGGAAATGTTATTGGGGAAATAAGAAGGTATTATGCTGAACAATATTGTCTGGAATATTAATTGGGAATTGAACGAATACATGATAATAATCTTTACACGAGCAGGAACCATTTCTACATGGTATTGAAAAAGTCAACAGAGAGTAGCTATGTGTATACAAATATTAGATTTTGGAACATTAAAGTTTAGATAAATATTGCAATAAAAAAGATCATATTCATAAAAACGCACAAGTAGAAACAGGAAAATATCCACTAGAAAAAATTTTTTTTTTTTGAATTAGTAAACACTCTGTCAAATTTTTCTTAAAAGTCATAATGCTTTTATTGTGGCAGTCTATTGTAAAACTTAATGCCTACATACGAGGAAGCTCTTTGATACAAAAGTAGTATGATTATGGAGGATTTCAAGACTATGTCCATGTCTTTTTGGGTAGCTGTGGATGTCAGAATTGTTTATGAAGCTGGTGTTTCTCTGTCTTATGAACAGTAAACATTTGTAGATATAAATACAGCGCTATGTTATAATGTTATGATTTTGAAAATAAGATTTACATGTATCCCTACATTGTAATCCGAAGACAACCCTGCTCATTCTGTTTTGTAGAAGAAATGCTCTATTGATTGAAGTGGTACTGCCCCAAATTATTTTGCTATAGGTTATATGGACACCCCCATCGAAAAAGGTTGTAACTCAATTTTAGTCATTTTACAAGAGAGTCAGAAAACTAAAAATAGTTTTTTTGAATATTTGTGGAGAAACTATATAAGCCTGTAATAGTTAACAAACTGGACTTTTAGAACACTATAACACTTATGAGATAATGTATGCATTCATTTTATAAATCATTAAAAAGTTCAGTTTGATTGAGATACAACCCGGACAGTTAGCATAACTTTTGGTGGAAGAAGGCTGTAAGTAGTGGTTACAACTTTGTTATACTCATACAAGTAACTTCCGTCGCTGTTTTGACAGTAACAAAGACGTTTTTGATACTATCCATACCTCAAAAAATGAAAATAGTCCTTTCTATGGCAGGTAGTATAAGAAAAACCGCAGTAGTTTGTGTGAATATTTATTCAGAAATCAATAACTTTGAAATCAAAATAGTATTCTGAAATAAATAAGTAACTCATGCTACAAGAATCTCAAATTGTAATGACATCTTATTCCGAATCGGATTGCTGCATATTATTTATATCATCGTATTTTAAATTTTTATAATAGTGATGATATAATTCAGGTATGGCATTTGAAGTACAAAGGCTATTCAAGTCTTCAACGTGGTAAGTAGATTTTACCACGTTCTGGATCACTTATTCCACTGTCTCTTAGAGCTAATCAAAGTATATGCAAACTACGATTCATTTTGCAATCGAATAAACTCGAAAACTCATCAAATCTCAACTAATTTTCAGTCAAGAAATACCACCTGAAACAGTAACGCACAAGTTTGCATTTATGTAAAAAACTGCAATCTTGAAAGTATGGCATTTGAAGTACAAAGGCTATTCAAGTCTTCAACGTGGTAAGTAGATTTTACCACGTTCTGGATCACTTATTCCACTGTCTCTTAGAGCTAATCAAAGTATATGCAAACTACGATTCATTTTGCAATCGAATAAACTCGAAAACTCATCAAATCTCAACTAATTTTCAGTCAAGAAATACCACCTGAAACAGTAACGCACAAGTTTGCATTTATGTAAAAAACTGCAATCTTGAAAGTGAAAAGGCAGTAAAATAATAACAACAGGAGTCTATGAGGCGAAAATGCATGTACTAAGGCTGTATCTCAACTTGCGCTACCATTTCCATCGTCAAACTAAAAAAAATTTGTCAACAACAAAGCTGTAACTCATTTTACAACCTTACATGCAACATATCATCCGTAACTACGAAAGTGACAGCAGAACTGAAAGAGTTACCCCCTTTTTAAGGCTGAAATGGTGCACGTCATTTAAAATACAACTTTTTTCAATCGAGTATCAGCCAAACTATTGAGAATTGAGATGCTTCTTTTATACCGCCGTGTTCGCCTTATTTTGCTGATTACGCCTGTGGCTGAATCTCAAATTGGCCGGATTGTGAGTTACAACCTTTTTTGATGGGGGTGTCGATATGTGTGTATATCATTGCGTGATATATACTGGGAAGCTGTGTTTGGGGGAGTATATTTTTTAATTGTGAATTTGCAAAATATCCAATGCCAACTTTTTTGCTGCGTTGACTAATATAGTCATGAAATAACAGTGATGCATCACGAAACGCATCAAGAAATTTTTCAGATTCAGAAACAGTGACATCAAGATTTTCTGATACAATTTCCAGAATCATGTTGGGATTAGAGAAATGTAGAATTTCAAGACAGTTCTCCCGCTATTCAATATTGAGGGATCACACGTATACTATTCATTGAATTCATTGTAAAGAATCAGTTTAGAAAACAGTTCTTGAGTGATACTTCCATATTATCTATTTTTACGAATGAAGTTTCAAAGATATACATGCTTAGTGGAGTGGTCGTGGTCGTGGAGCATTTGCTTTCCACCCAGTACCTAATCTCCCTTCCTTTGATGGGTTTTCTCCAAAAACCTGGTTAATTCGTAACAACAAATTTTACAAATTTTTCCCTGATTTACTTACAAGGAAAAGTTGAATGATGCCTTTGGCAACACTTTGTATATGCCGATATTTCATTTACATAATTTCCATGAAACATTTATTCATTTATGTATGTGTTCAATCATTTATTCACTCAGTTGTGTCATCAGATATCTCCAAGGCATTTGATGTTGATTTGCAATAGGGATATCTCAACAAGTTTCCATCTCGTAGCTTGACCACTTCCCCCAGTTGTGTTTCTTGCTAACAAGCTATGGCTTTCAATGAATTCAAATGAATTGTATGTTGTTGTTCTTAGTGTGCTGATCAAAATTGTCCACATCCACAAATTCAAAAATTAATAGTGTTCGAGATATGGAGCTATGAAAATAGATTTTTTCATTATTTGTGATATTTGCTCACCAATCAGAGAGCTCTGATTTCTGGTTGGGGTGGAATTTTCAAGTTTGTGGCGTAGAAGCATATTGACGAATTTTTTACATCATTATTGGGCTCCGCCATCAATTATTTTTTGTACAATACTCCACACTGGCCATGAAATAATTCTAAAATAATTTTCACTTTCAAGAAACAACACATTTGGAATATTTTTGAAGAGAGATCGAAATAAAGAACTGCAGATATCCAATAATATCAGACCAGGAGCTGGTCACTGCATGCCTTTTTAAGGGTTGATAGTCAACCGTTGTAATATATGGAAGTACAAACAAATTGAAACGCTACTAATTGATGGCATGCAATTCGCAACGGCCGAAAGTGTTCAAAGTGTTACGAAAAACTGAAAAAAATGTAAGGAGACTTTCGCGTTCTCAAATTGCATGCCGATGTGAGTAACTGAAGTTTTAGTAACGAAAACACTTTGGAAAAATTGGCATGCCCCCCTCGTTTGACCAATGGTGGAAAATTGCGGAAAAACTCTATAAAAATTCAATACAGGTTTTACGTGATTCCAAACTGCATGCCATTAGAAAGATACGTCATTTGTATGATTCATTAATAGTAGGTAATTTGGCATGCACACCAGCATTTCGCAAAATAGAGGCATGCATGATGAAAGTTGCCAAAAAAACTGTGAAAATGTATGTGACTTTGTTTTGCGAAATACTGGTGTACATGCCAAAGTACCTACTATTAATTAATTATACAAATGACGTATCTTTCTAATGGCATGCAGTTTGGAATTACGTAAAACCTGTATTAAATGTTTACAGAGTTTACTCGCAATTTCACACCGTTGCTCAGATGAGGGGCGCATGCCAATTTTTCCAGAGTGTTTTTATTACTGAAACTTCAATTTATTACATCGGCATGCAATTTGAAAACACGAAGGTTCCCTTTAATTTTTTTCAGTTTTTCGTAACCCTTCGAGCCCTTTCGGCCGCTGCGGATTGCATGCCATTAATTAGTAGCGTTTCAATTTCTTTGAACTCCCGTATATTACAACGGCAGGCAGCATATCGCGAAAAAACACGAAAATTCTTCACAAAAGGAAAAGCGCTTTTTTATTATGAAGTGCACACGTGGGGCGGCCAGGAACCTGTTTATTTTTCATATTTTATGGTTAATTATCAAACCTTAAAAAGGCATGTAGTGTAAAATGGGAGAACGTCACCTGTCACCAGCTCCTGATCTTTATCGAATATGCGTGCATGAATTTTTCACAATAGGGCTTAGCGAGCTGTACAGTGTAAAAACGAGAAAATAATAATCATATATCCTCAGAGTTAACAATAATTATTGATAAAACGACATTGGGGAGCAGAAACATTTTTCTCAGAATGACTTGAAACTATTGATAGCATCTCACAGCCAATCGAATCCCTGAAACTATTTGTGTTTCGACACCTGAGAATACTTTCCCGAAAAAATGGTGAAGTAGAGACATTGGATATTCAACCCCGGAGTCTATAAAAAGCTCCACACATATGAATGAATACTATTTAATCACATGATCGTTGGTAGATTAAAAAAGTTGGTAAGTCAAAAACAATATGATTATAACTTTGATAATAACATGGGGTCTTCTTCAAGAACATTCGATACCTTGGCTTATCCAAAAACCTGACGTTCGCTTTTCTCAGGTCAAGTAGGCTGAAGTTGGAAACCGATGGATACAAAATGACCTGCCAGGATGGTGTCTTCAACGCCCTCCTCTACGGTAATCGCGTCATGCGTATAGAGGTCCCTGATGCTAAATGCAGAGTGAGTCGTGGGGCAGATGAGACCATAATGCATTTGCTGTCAGCCTGTCCAGCTTATGCGGTATCAGCCAATATCCACATCCACATGCATTACGTGGCGCTAATAGCATTGATCTACCATTGACAAGATACCGATGTGTCCATTGTGTCCATTGTGGAGAATGAGAATTGTCGAATCTATTGGATTTACTCATTCCCCACCTTCAGGCAAATACAGATAAAGTCCTTCTCGACGATTTTCGTCATTGAGTTTTTGGCTCCTGGGAAAACGAACATCTTCCGAAAAGATGAGAGAAACACTGCTCTCAAACTTGAAAAATCATACTGGCTTGCTGTGCTATGGCAGAAATCTTAGCCAGACGAATGCAGAAAGCCGTCATCCTTGGTTGACTCTTCCTGCTCAGGGCACATGATTCTCGGACCCGATAGTCATGGCGTGGGGTGTGGTTATTTGGGCAAATAATCCAGCGTGCCCTCCGGAAGTGTTGGAGCATCGGAGACAAGGCCTGCCTGGGAAATTCTTAACGGAAAAAAAATGTTTAAAAAGACAATAACAATTATTGGAGATAATACGTTGCACATGCATAACATGTTGAAGATATTTCTGGACTGTCGAAAATTTGCAAGATTATATTCCACACATAATAATTTCATTAGAAAAACATTCTAATGATACTTCGAATGATGTCTCCCACGGCAAATAATAATAATAGTCGTCCTCTACCCGCAGAGGCTATGCCTTTGGGTACACTCTACGAGTGTTTATGAGGGAGTATTATTATTATTATTATTATAATCCAACAATACTACTGATATGCTATTATATCATTGTTTTTCGTAACGAACTTGAGCTATACAGACAAGTATTTGTGTACTTTACAAAAAAAAAAAAATGTCAAAACACAATATATTTTGATCCAACAAAATGTTATAATGGTGTGAAAAGGTTTATGATATGAGTAATAGTTACGGGGTACTACAACATCCCCATAAATAGCTCATTGGTTAGGAAATTAGGATGTTGCATCTTATTTATAGTTTGAAACCGGTTATTTCTTCTTACTTCGCAATTTGCAGCATATTATATAATAAAATTATATTTTTTCTCAACCCTTTGAGGACGGAATTAGTTTTTCTTGGAAGAAAACAAACTTTTATGGAAAAATATATTGATTGATATATTTATTCACAAAGTAAAACAAAAAAACGTGGGATCGACATAAAAACAATTTGTATTGTCTTTGAGGCATAATCCCACATTGCACGTAGAACACATCCAAACGGTGCGGTGTGGTTCTTTTGTAGTGCTGCAATGTGCACATCGTCGTGAACTTGTATGAACGGGCATATGCGAGTTCTTATCAAATTTCAATTCCTGTGGCACGATGGTTTTGAATTTGTTAGGTATATTTTCATTACTTTTCCGACCACGCTTTGATTCCCCAGAAATAGACCTATTAGGCCAGAAACCACAGAAAGTCGAAACTCTTTCAAAGTCATTTTACTTGGTAATCGGGACTTGAATATAATATATGAGTTCACCACTGAAGCACCCACAAAGTACCAAAATATGCGGTGCCACCATTTCCTTGATTTACGATCTATTTCGTAAAGTGATTTTAACATGTCAAACTTATCATAGCCTATGTGACGATTATAGTCATTGACAAGTACTGGACATGTGACTTCCTCTCTAGAGCCATCTTTCCTTCTTCTAGAAACACTCTTCAACTCTGTAGGGTCATGAAAATTCGAAATGAATAGTACTGGTTTTTTGTCCATCCACTTGAGGGCCACTAGTCCGTCTTTGGAAACTCTGTAATCTGAATCACCACGTCTCAGCAGCTTGTCATCTCGTAAGTCAGTTGGCATCTGCTTACTGTTTTTTCGAGCAGTTCCACATGCATATATTTTGTTAGAAAGTAGATCTTTTTGAAGGTGTACAGAATTGAAGAAGTTATCAAAGTACACTAACTCTCTAGAAAGATCTTTGATGGCTCGTTCTCCAAGCGCGTTTTCAGTAAGATTACCAACTTTGCCAGTATATATTTGAAATTGTGAGACATAACCTGTCTCATCCCTACGTACCCAGACTTTGTAGCCCCTTTTTATGGGTTTATTAGGCATATACTGGCGTAAGCTGCTTCTTCCTTTGTAGCGAATCATTGATTCATCAATGGCTTGATGTTCATTAGGCGCGAACGATTTCAAATACGATTTTGACAGTGTGTCAATGAGCGGCCGAACTTTGTAAAGTTTATCAAACTTCAGGTCTTGCTTTGTTGGCTGAGTTGCAGTATCATTCATGTGTAAGTTACTGAGCAACCATCCAAAACGGTCTCTCCCCGTAGCGTTGGTTATGTAAGGGTCTCTCAGCTCAATTCTCGATGACCAATGATCTCTATAGCTGGGCATGGATTTCATTCCCATGAGGATATTCAATCCGAGAAAAATCTTGATTTCCGATGAGGTTGTCGCAAAAAAAGCTCGAGAATTGCCACCGATTTTCTGTAGCGCATAGAGGTTTGTTTGGAAAACAATTTTTTCAATCAAATCATTCGTAAATAAATGAATGAATATATCAGTAGGACTCTCTACGTCTCCTGGAAGGATTGGTCCTGTTTCCTGTATGAATGGAGAGGGCTTTGTACAGAATGTGGCATCGCTTGTCCATACTGTGGTCAGTCTCCATAGTTGTAGTTGTAATTGTGATAGAGGCATTTCATCTTCTGTGTTCCATCCATCAGTTTATTTGGCTATGGTAGGTGATGCATCAATATCACGCCGACAAACTTGTTCAAATTGATCGTCATCTAGCATATCAATATGCATTGATTCTATGTCAAAAAGGCTATGCACATCATCTTCTGGACCTTTCATAATTAGGGATTCCTCTGGGTCGTCGATTATGTCCGACGAATCATCTGATTCGCAGTCCGAAGGAATCTCATCTATGAGTGCCTCAAAGTCGGAAGGATTCAATTCTTGCAACTCCGCAAAAGTCCACTTAGCGTGACCTAGGTAAATAAAAAACGTACTTTCAATGCCTTGTGGTTAGCCTGGAAAGCCATACAATATTTCATGCAATAAAACATCATCAACAACACGTACAGAGTTGTGGGCACTAATACTGGCTAATTATCACTTAGTTCAACCTAAAAACACATTCTCACCTGACATCCTGAAGATACGTTACCATAAAATTGAGTTGAAAAACTATATCGTCTTGAACAACCCTTGCACTTGAAGAATTCGTGAATGATGGTAACACGTGCTACGTTCAGGCGGATTTAAAATCTTTGCAAGAGTAATATTGATATAGGCAACACATTATACAGTACGGTTACACCGTCTGTTCGGTAGACATTCAGAAACATAATTTAGAAAATGTGGTTTGTTGAGCTGCTCCAGTTGTCCTCAAAGGGTTAAAAAATCAACTATTCGAAAGTATTTTTGTTCATGATAAATAGTTAATTTATCATCCGAACAGTATCAATCTCAATCGTTGGGAATTTATTGGTTGGCGTTGAACGCTTTGAGCCAAGCGTTTCAGATTTGTCGAGTTTTTTCGCTATGCTATATTATTATAATTCCAGTCTGGAAAGTTCCATTGTAATTCTTTTATTAGATTGTGCGCGACCTCTTAAAATACTAATCCAGTCGTTTCTTTTTTATCACACAACCAACTGGTGGCATATACTCTTGATGTATTTGATGTTTTATGATGGCATGAAACATGATCACATCAAGAAATTTAGTGTTGCAGCTATGAAGTTTGTTACTGTCTATAAAATGCCAGGCTTAACTACTTCCATTTTTTGTGTTTTTTCACTGTAATCTTTCATAAAAATTGACATTTATTGAAATATTGATTGCTTGATAGAAGCTCTAAGGGGTATTTGTAAGATGGCTGATCTGGAGTACTTCGAGAAGTATCACAAAATGAAATTTATAACAAAGATAATCCCCATTCTCTTCCGGTTATACCGGAAATTCACAACAACTTCTTTATCTCCAATAGACCACCCTGGATTGTCCCACATTTTTCATTTCGATATTCAAATTGATCAAACTATATACAGTGCGGCTTTTAATAGTCTCCCCCCTGTTAACTTATGAACATAAAATAAACGTTTGGAGGGTTTCATCGATACTACTTTTTGAAATGAAACACATTATGATTGATCGATAGATGGCGCGGGGGGACACATCAACCACAAAATTTTAAATGGCATGGGGGGTCATGTGTCACATCGTTGAAAAGATAATTCAGTTCTCTTTCCAACCCTCTAAATTTTTCAGATTTTAGTTTTTGCGTTTTTAAAAATATGCATTTGAAATGTCAGCCGCACTGTATATCCACTTTTTAGCTATTTGAAATGTTCTGGGAAAGAACAATACGTGGAAAGTTCTCATTCTCACGCAGTATATAATATGACAAAATACCTATATACGTTGCTGTGATATCACTTCTGCATATACCATAAAGTCTCAATACCGTCATTTTCATGAAGTTTTTGTAATGACGATTATTTTAATTTCGCATTAAAATGATTTTACCTTGTATTCCATATTTTTCTTAGTTTTTGCTGGTCATCATTTTGGAATCTGATCATAGTGTTTTTTCGAGAAGTACCTTTTCAAAAAAGTGTTCTGATAACTCATTGATAAATTCATTGTTCCTTTGAAGGAATGCACAGTGCACATTTTTCATGAAGAATTCAATGATTTCATGAACTAATCATGAGTTGATTGAGATTGTTTTCTAGAAAAATTGAGAATAATTGAATTCACTTCAGGACCCTGCCATTCATCATTGAAGTTCAAATATAGGCCTAAAATCAGTAATTTGTGGATCTGCCACTTTCAAAGTATGCAAGGGACCTCTCATAAATGTGCACAATACGTTCACCCCATGATATCACGTGAAAAATCTAACCAATTCGATATGAGTATGACCATATTCTCTCTTATATCTGTATATGATCGTTTGATGCAATAGTTTTCAAGTTTTTTCAAAACTACCATCAACACTGATTGTTATTCTCTCTGTACTTTCAGGAAAATGGAAACCACTGCTATGAAGAAACGGTAACCAGTTCAAGGAAATTCTCAATGAGCACGAGTCAAACGACCAAATAACTAATAAAACAATTTAAGAGAAGTTGAAAACTGTCAACACTTTGTGCAATTCTCATTTCCACTAACAGTCACTCATTTTCTTATGCTCATTAACTTCCAAAGCTCGCAACTAAATATAGAACGCAAATTCAATTATTTTCCTTTTGAGAATATCAGCTCGAACCTCGTTCAGAACATTTAATGTTATGTCACACACAGTGACGACTATCGATCGAAACGAACAAAAACGCCGAAAAATTAATGAAATTGCTGATTGTCTCGAATAAAATTGCCGGTTACCAAATTACTCCCGATTCAATAAACTTTAAATTGAAAATGTTAATAGCACAGGGACACGTGTAGGTGAAGTACACACCTGACACCAAAAACCAATGAGTAACAACGGAACGACGATGTCGGATTACGAGAGAATCCGATTGGTTATCTTAGGCGGCCCTGGCGTAGGAAAGAGCTCCATATTGAAAAGGTTCCTCATGAACACCTATACCAGCAAATACAAGAGCACCATCGAAGACTTGTACAACAGAGAGTACGATCTGGGTCACATGACCTTAAAGGTGGATATTCTGGATACCGCAGGGGATATGCAGTTTCCCGCTATGAGGAGGCTTTGTATAGCTACCGCCCACGCTTTCCTCCTAGTATATGCTGTGACATCGTCTCCTTCCCTAGACTGCATTAAGCAATGTTTCGAAGAAATTAGGGAACAAAGGGGAGATTTTCAGGAAATACCCATAGTTGTGGCTGGAAATAAATTGGACCTGACGTCAACACATCGTGAAATTCCTATTGAAGATGTTTCGGAGTGGGTTTACTGTGAACTCCCAAAATTACGGTAAGGAATTTCTGTGTTTGTTAGATTGTGGATGATTTTTCAAATCTAAAAGATTTCCGATGAGCAGATCAGTTACGTGTTACAAGTGAAAAATCACTAAAAGGTTTTTCACAGATAACATATTTCTGAAGTCAAGTTTTACATTTGAAAAAGTTGTATTGTTAAGGTTTAGAAAAAATTACCGTAAATGTTGGCTGAGGTCTGTTGTCCAAGTGCGGAGAGTTTAATAAAGATCTTCTGAGAATTAACTCATATAATTAATAAATATTAATGAACTTGTTGATAGCGAATATACCCATGTCGCTACATTTTTCCAAAAAGTGGTGAATATGGGGCAAACGTCTGACAAAATACAACTACTTCTCCCTTGCGGACTTTGAATAACTTCTGAATCAAGTCTGTGCAGTGTTCTTAATGGAACTGCAAATGCTAATTATTGCTGGGGGTGCCGCAGTTGTATCCGCGGATTTTCCGTAGTGCAACGGACAATGGCAATTGTGAGATACAGAAGAAAAGAGGGCTGAGAGAGTCTCTCTGAAACACTCCCCTTCTAAAGATAACCTGCTCTGACCAGATGTTATAGTGAAGCGAGTCCTGCAGTACCGCAAGGCATCTGAGCAAATGCATAATGAGCTCATGCGATGTTATATCAAAGGCCTTGCGATAATCACTAGTAATTTTTCTGCAGCCAACAGCATTCGTATCTTATCATTGGTAAACAGCGTGCTTTGATTTAGTGTGTGGTGTGATCGTCTTAAATTTGTGGTGGGATCGTCTTAAATTTGCGGCAATTCAAAGCACCGCGAGCGTGAAGGGCCTGTTGGCCACCGCGTAGTCTACCACACACTGTATACGAGACGCATGTTCGTTTGTTGATCTTAGCTTTCATTTTGTGAATGCTTCACTCATGCCTCCCAATCAGAGGGCTGGTATCCCTCCTCCCGCTTGGGACAGGCTCTGAGAGGCGTCATACACGGCATAGTTGATCTGCCAGTTGTTGTGGCTTCAGGGGCTTGGTGTTATGAAGCGCCCTGCGGGTTTTTATGCCTTCCGTTGGTGGTACGATGCGGGTCTCCTCTACAAAACGACACTGCTGCCACTTGGTTAACCAGCTGAGAAGGAGCTCTGACATAGCCTCGAGCCCGAAGATGAGATACATAATCCCTTAGGTTCGGGGCGGAAAAGACAGCATGCTCTGGGTGTATTTCACACCACAGAGCATGCATTCTCGCCATGTATCCTCTTCGATCGGGCTCACTGCTCTCATAGCAATGCAGAAGACCGTCCCTTAGTTCATCCGTTCGGAGTAGTAGTATAAAAGCAGGAGGCCAACTACCGTCAACTCTCAAGGCCTTGGTGAGTTGCGACTCCACTTTCCTGAGCTACAGGTGCAAAACCGGACCGGCAGCCAAGGTGCACCTTGGAAAGAATGCTCATCCCAGTGATGTCGGCCGAGGATATACCCTACTACTTGGTTCAGGACACAGGAGATAGAGGGCCCAAGAACCGACCCCCTCGGATTAGGGCTTATAGGCAAGGTGGTGGGGCCCAAAACGATGGATTTCCACATAGAGACAAACGCAATGATTATTTTTTTTTTCTCCATAAGGAATATACCAGTCAGGCCCTATTTACGGAGCTACGATACAACCGGAGGGCGCGCTGGTGTATCATTAACGCCAGTAAACACTCCTCACGCCCGTGGGGTGAGTGATTACTGGGTCCGAGAGTCATGTGCCCTGAGAAGGCGGAGTGAACCAAGAATTACGGCCTTCTGCTTTCTTCCGGCAAAATTTTCTGTCGCATCATGGCAAGCCGGTATGATTTTCAAGTTTGAGAGCAGTGTGTCAATCATTCCACCAAGGACTCCTATTATCAGAACCATCATCTTGACAGAATAGTTTCGGTAAAGCCTGCGGAGTTCAAAGAGTAGATCTCGAATTTAAGTCCGGTTTTCTTCCTCTTATCGTCCTGCTTTGATGGTCGAGGAGGACTATATCAGGTTTAATGGCTTGTATTTGCCTGAGGGTGGGCAATGAGTAGTCCCAATAAATTCGACAATTCTCATTCTCCACAACGGACTCAATATCCCCCGGAGCATGAGGCAACACTAGTGTCTGGTCTATACCGTACGAGTGTCTTATGTGGTAGTACAACACTGGTAGCGCTGCGTTATGCCTGTGGATATAGGCTGAGACCTCATAAGCTGGACAAGCTGACGGCAAATGCATTATGGTCTCGGCTGCCCCACGACACGCTCTGCATCTAGTGTCAGGGACCTCTATACCCATCACGCGACTACGGTAGACGAAGGTGTAGAAGACACCATCCTGGTAGGCCATTATGAATCCCTAGGTTTTCGACTTCAGCCCACTTCACCTGAGAAAAGCAAATGTCAGATTTCTGGATAAGCCAAGGTCTTCAATGTTCTTGAAGATTTTTTTTGGGGGAAGTGGAGGAAATCTTTTATATGGAAATATTGAGTCTCCAGACTCTCCTTCTTAGGTATAGGACAGGCTGTTGCCTCCGATGACACTTAGGCCATTGTATCTTGTTCCAACTTGGTGGTATAGTTAGGATTCGTCCGTTCAAAGTAGAAAACAAGACCAAGTTCATCGGCTACACGGGTTGCTGCCTTAAAGAGAAATGCTTTTTCATGATTGCATACTGAGCAGAAAAAGGGATCTGAACTCCTGATGACTTCACAGGCTCCATCCAGTACCATTCTGTTATGTAGATACTCCAAACTCAAAAGTCCACGGCCTCCCCGTTGTCTGGGGAAGTATAACCATGAAACAGACTATTTAGGATGCAAGTTCCTATGAAGATGCATCATCATTTTGCCAGTCTTTACGTCGAGATGTCGCAGCTCTTCCCGAGTCCTTTTAATTACTCCAAATGAGTGAAGTAAAATCGGAAGGGCAAGCATATTGGTTGCAGCAACTTTGTTCTTCCCCGAAAGTTCTGTCGGATTTTATGCTGATACTTGCCGCGGAGAGAGTTTTAAACAGTGGTTACCTCTTGGCTGAACGTTCATTTTGAAGTAAAGACACCTACAATGTTTTATGAACTTAAACAATATGATTTATGGAATTGGGCCATCATCCGCATACTATTTTTCTTAATTCCCTATTTCCAGACTCTTGAATGTAACAGTACTTATACCAAGCAGTTCAAAAGTTACCGTTAAGAAGAAAACTGTTTCAAAACATTGTCGATTGAAACCATTTGTCAAAGACTGTGTTTACTTTCATTAACACCATATTGACGTTATAATTTTCAATTAATCAAATAATCAAAAACAATTTACAGATATTGTGAAACCTAAAATGAATTGGAGTAGAATTCGCACTTTATTGTTGCTTATATTCCATCAGCAAATCGTGCAAACAACAGAAGAATGTGACTATTATACAATAAGTTGAAGTATATCTGTAGTTGAATAACATTAGGAGGTAGTGCTTCCAACAATGGGTTGAAGTGAAAGTTACCATTAATTATTCTTGAAATAACTTCAAAAGATGATGAAAATAAACATCAATAAGGTGTTGAAGATATGGCGAATTCGAATAGTTACTCTATAAACAGTAAGTGAATGAAATGGGAATCAGTTGATATTACAGTTGCAATTTATTATTGCTAAAATAACTCCGGAAGATACAGCAAAAAAACAAAAAGTTGTTGAAGATACGTCAATTTCATATAGTTACACTATCAACGGTTGTTGAATGAAATACATCCTGTTGCCGAACAATTAGCAATTTTGTGTATTTACTTCATGTTATTCTTCGAGCAATAATGCTCTTCTCTCTAAACACTGTATCTTTCCTTCTCCTTGCTGAATTTTTCTTTTCCAGGGTGAAAGTCCTGGAGTGCTCGGCGAAAGACGACATCAACGTGAAAGAAATATTCCGCACATTCCTGACCCTTTCCCGGATATTCCCTCGCGATACGGAAGAAGCCGGCGGACTTAAGCGTCGTTCCAGCGCCTACGTCTCCAACAAGGGGGGACGGAGGAACGCGAGCCCCGCGCCCGAAAAGGACAAAGCCGGACCTTCGGAGGGAAAGGACACTTTAATGAAACCGCGGTCCCGGTCTCTCATTAGGAGGGCCAGCAGAAAAACCAAGCAACAAATGAGGGAGGCACAAGGAGGAAGTGACGACTGCCACGTATCGTAGATTGGGGTTTTTGGGGATTTGGGGATTTCATTTGGATTCTTGTGAACTTGAGGTCGAGACCGTTTGCAATCTTTGATGTTTGTCATTGTTTAAATGCATTTGACTGCCCACTATGCTGTGTGTGTTAGATTCGGGAAAGTAGTTTTCAATGCGCTAAAGTAAAATAAATAAAAGGGCGTTTTCTATATCCAGTAACTAAAAATGATAATAACTCATAACCAAGAAAGTATCAAAAGAAAACTACAAAGGACCCCGCACGGAATACTTGGGTATGTTATAGATCACGATCTGTCGGTAACACTTTAAATGGACCATAATCAAATCGTATGATTAGTTTCGGAAAAAGATGTTACCAAAACACAAAATAAAAGTAATTTACACAAATTGAGAATAATTCTGATTTATTCACGCCATTTGACTAAAATATGTCATACCTTTGAAAACACCATACCATTATGATCCAAAACAGTATTTAGCTTGCCGGGGGAACTCAGAACATCCAATTTCTACGTTGTTTACTCCACTTATTATTACTGAGATATTTAATTCCGAGATGTGGCTGGGTAATGCTTCCAAATTGAAAAAGCAATGCTATCATGATACAAACACAGTATTTTACTATATCGGGGAAATCAGAAGAGAACTTGAAAATAACCTATTGGAAAGTTATGTACGTCATTCTTGCAATAGAATCCTTACAGAACCCTACGTTTTCGACTATCAACATTAATTAATGCGTGAAAACCCTTAAACCATAATAATTGAAAAACCACATGCCTCACTTATATTTAAAAAATACAAGGGCTCTACAAATATGTTTGCAAGTGACACTATTTCTATGCAGTTTCTCTAATAAAATAATTAAAAAAAACTTTTAAGTTAAACAATTTCATTGTAAAGAAACATAATAAAGATGCAGATATTATAATAAAAACTAAAAAATACGGTAGAAACCTTGAAGAACCATGTTTCAACATTTTAAACGTCAATATGTGAAAACCCTTAAGTCATAATAAGGATATGAAAAACTCAAGCCATACTTATATTTTTAAAATACGAGGGCCCTACAGAAACTAACTCTATTATATACCTGACTACTTAATGTCCTTGTAATAACATTTTAGATTATTTCAGGAAGCTCATTTTCTTCTTCCGCAACCTCACGAACAGCGACATCAACAGGAAATTTTATGTTTTCCATAACATGCCGACTGTAGCTGAGGTACCAAATGGTACTTGCCACATGACATCACATTCCCACCATCCTGGCACCAGACCGACATGTGCAGTAATGATGTGTGATCATTTGTGTCCATATCAAATCTCACGAACAACTGATATTTAGTATTATTTCGATGCCTGGAAATTAATCTGACTCAAATGAAACCATTTTCATTGAGTTTTGTATCTATATCAATACAGTGTATTCCGTGTATTTTCACATATTGACGTTTTGAATGTTGAAACATATGGTTCTTCAAGGGTTTCTATAGAAAGAATGAAGTAAATTTAGGACATTTTCAAGTACTTTTCTGATGGTATAATACTGAGTTTGTTTTATAATAATTTTGCTTTTCCAAACTGTTGCATTACTACGTGATATTATTATAATATTAAATTACTATATTATTCCCTAGTCAGGCCTAAATTGGAATTTGCCTCAATTATTTGGTTCGGAGAATTTTAAACTCATTTGAATGATTTGGAAAAAGTACAAAACAAACCTTTGAGATATTTGTACTTTAAAAAGTACCACTTGTGGCCTAATTATAATACTGTCAGGTCATCACAATTAAGATCTGAATTCAAAATATTATCCTTGGAACTATATAAATTGATAAATAATTTAACAAATTCCCCAGAAATCCTCAATCTGCTTCCATTTAATGTACCTCCACGTCGTATACGTTCCGCACCTATGTTTAATATCTCTGCAATATGTACAGCACCGAGAGCACCTCTTTTATCTATGCTTAAATTAGCGAACAATTTTAATATTCTTATGGATCTAGATTGGACCTTGCCTCTAACAGCTTTTCGTAAAAAATTGCTAAAACAAATGTTGAATTTAACTCTGTGAAACTGAACATTGTATATTTTACAAAAATACTCATTGCAGTGCTGGACGACTCCCTACAACTCTGGTATTAGTAATTTAGTAATTATGATCAATATATAATAGCTACTATTATAGTGTATTTGCCACCAGTATATCCATGTAATTAGGCTGTAATAGTCTGTGTGGGTAATAAATAAATAAATAAATGAATAAATAAATAAATAAATAAATAAATAAATACGTGATAAGTGACATATTTATTCTGGTTACGCTACGCCCCACGATGATGTTTCAATCTTATCAATGCCCTAGATTGATGAGAGTGGTGTGATGACTGGTACCTGGTACCTACCTAATTATTTTCAGCTTTTATTATAATATCTGCATCTTCATTATGTTTCTTTACAACATAATTGTTTAACTTAAAAGTGTTTTCACTTATTTTA
The DNA here is from genome assembly GCA_958502065.1 of Chrysolina americana. NCBI lineage: Eukaryota > Metazoa > Arthropoda > Insecta > Coleoptera > Chrysomelidae > Chrysolina > Chrysolina americana. The sequence goes on along the minus strand of OY293416.1, from coordinate 10,109,330 downwards.
TTAGAGAAACGGCAAAGATATATTATCACTGGCAAACATATTTGTAGAGCCGTTGTATTTTTCAAACATAAGTGTGACTTGTGGTTTTTCAATTATGATGGTTTAAGAGTTTTCACATATTAATTAATAACTTCCTAATAGGATATTTTCAAGTACTTCTCTGATTACCCCGATATAGTACAATAATGTGTTTTGTATCATAATAGTATTGCTTTTTTGAATTGTAAAGATTACCCAGCTATATCTCTTAATTAAAATAGAAAATATCTCAATAATACTAAGTGGAGTGAACAACGTCGAAATTGGATGTTTTGAGTTCCCCCGGTAAGCTAAATACTGTTTTGGATCATAATGGTATGGCGTTTTCAGAGGTATGACATATTTTAGTCAAATCACGTGAATAAATCAGAATTATTCACAATTTGTGTAAATCACTTTTATTTTGGACCATTTAAAGTGTTACCGACAGATCGTGATCTACAACATACCCAAGTTTCATTGAATTCCGCAATCAAGCAAAATCCCATGTATTCCATGCGGGGTCCTTCGTTATGTTATAAAAATATTTTATTTTCAAAATCGTAGCAGAGCGCATACTCGTTCGGTTAACAAACAATTTTCCATTAAAAGGATAAGGATAAGGCTGGTTAACTATCAGGGGAACAGAAAACAAAAACTCAAATTGAGCAACATCATATCTAATGAATTTTTTTACAAACAGGGTGTTCCACAGGGTAGTGTTACTAGCCCTTTTTCATATTTTTAATATACAATGACGAAGTGATAAATAATGTTAAAGAATATTTCCGATCAATTCATTTGCGGACGACACATTGATTTGCTTTTCAAATTCTGATTGTTTGACAACAGTGAATATAGTCAACGAAACACTAAAAAATATACAGAATGACCCAGGATTAAACCTTCAAACATTTAGAAATGGATTCCAAAGTAAAAATAAGATTTTTTCCCCAGAGGCGTGTATCATAGCTTGCTTTGTTGTCGAGTTACAGGATGTCAGAGTTAACAGTGAAAATCAGTTTCTTATAAATTACTCACAAACCTTTTTGCTGATATTGATAAACCGAAGGTCCCTTCCGGGTGGAGATTATTCAAGCGGCATGAGAGATAAAATCAACAGAGAGCCATGCAGCTGCAGAATCTGTCGTCCGTAGGTGTGAACTGTGTATTGAAGAAGAACTCGTATTGATCAGTTTTTGGGATTTTTTTTATTATCTGTTTTCTTATGGAATAAAATGAATAAATTAGTCCTAATATTAATAAGATAATTTGTTTCGTTACATGAAGTTGAACCGTTTTCTAAAAATAGTATCTCAAAGATGAATCCAAATACGAAAACAACACCCTGTATCTTTGAAACGAAGTAAATCAGGACATGCTCACATGACAAAAAGTCTCATTTTCACCTGCAAATTAATTACTATTTGATGTGAAGATGTAAATTTCACTTCTCTGGTGAAAAAACTGCAGTGCTTTGATGGACATAACACTATCTCTCAGAGTATGGAATTATGTTTGAAAGAAACAGAATTTGACACCAAATTCAATAACTGCTGTTCACAAACTCAACTGTTAACGACCTGAAAGAGCATTTCAAACGATATTTTTAAGATTGCGAGATTTGTATGACGACTATTCGAAATATTTAGATAAAATGATGAGAATTCTACTTATTCTATATTTCTGTTAAAAAAATAATTTTATCCTGAAATTCTAGTCACACCCATTTGAAAGCATCACAAATTCAGTGACTTCGACAAATTCCATTTAAAAAATCGCTAGTATGTTTTTTGAATTTTTGACCTTGAAAAAAATTCGAAGTAGACCTTAAAATTTTTATTTCTATTTATAGCAATCTACTAGAACTCTTGATGCACTATTTATTAACTTAACAAGAATGTTTCATGAAAAAGATTTTCTTATCAACAGTTGTTGAGAAAAAAATATAACTTTATACAACTTCCATCTATTACTTTTTCTATCTCTCTCTCTTTCTCTCTCTCTCTCCATATACTTCAAACGATTCTATCATTCTCACTCTAGTATATCCTAGCTGGTTATGAACCGAACTTCCAAAATTTCTAAATAAATCCAAATCACCATTTACGATTAGTTTCAATTGTTATTCCTTCCGAAATGTCGGCTAATAAATCATCGGAATTGAAACTGCAGACTACGCGAGGAGAGTTTACTCTATACAATCTCAAAAGCCAGATCCTTTCAGTTTTTCAACGCAACGCGGCGAGATGATTATCAAGGAAAGATAAAAGACTCCTTCAATCTTTCGCGACAGTGCATCCATTCAACGCTGTGGGTGCCAGTCTTGAAATTGTGATAAATGGGTTTTAAGTTGGCTTGGCAGATTCCATCAAAACAAAATCGCCTTTTCAACTACGAAATAAACGAGCAATGTTGGGTGTCAATTAGGATATTCAAAACGAGACAGTTGACACGTAACTCTTTTTCCGTGCGGAATATAGTGAATATTTGCATATAAAGTACTGTCATCGTGAATACGGGGGCGGTAACTATTTTGATCCTCTATATCCTTTCCTTCCGGCCGCAGACAGATTCCATCTGGACTGGAAAGCAGGGAATACGTTCACGATAATATGTGATCTATTAGGTGTCTTCAAATGTACGAAGATACTCATTCATGAGTTTCCTACCATACATTGATGAAAAAATCAATTTCAATAAGTTGAAATCACTTCTTAAAAGTGAACAGTGGAATGATACCATAACATGTGATGAAACGCAAGAATCGTATGATACCTTCATTGTCAAACTGAAACGCTACATATGCCATGCATTTGTTATAATAATAAACGTAATCGTAAAATAAAACCGTGGATTACAGCAGGTTTAATAAATTCAATCAAAACTAGGGACTATTTAAAAAGAAGACTTTTGAACGAACACACCCCTGAACTATAAATAAAATTTAAAGAATACACAAATAAACTCAACAATTTGATTAGAAAAACCAAAAACCAATATTATAAGAACAAACTCGACGAGACTAATGGTCACTGCAAACAGACATGGAAAATTATTAATGATATTTCTAACACCACATCCCACAAAAACACAATAGAAAATACAACTATTATTAATAAAATTGGTGATTATATAACAAATAATGAAGAAAAAGCTGACATATTTAACGAATTTTTCATAAACATAGGAAAAAGAATGGCAAACAAAATTAAAAAAACTAACTTACCAACTGATATTTTGAAAGAATCCACAGTATCATCCATATTATTCTTGGAACCAACAAATGAGAACTAAATAATATTATTCATTTCAAAGTTGAAAAACAATTGTTAGCCAGGACCAGACGGAATATCGTCAAAACTTATTAAAATCATCCATGACCAAATATTGAATCCACTTGTACATGTATTAAACCTGTGTTACAAAAATGGAAATATTCCACGTCAGTGGAAAGATTCAAGGGTAACTCCTGTATATAAAAGTGGCAAACGTAACGTTGTTGGTAATTATCGACCGATTTCAGTAATAAACAATTTTGCAAAATTAATCGGGCATTCTTTAAAAAAAAGGTTGATAGACTTCTTTAATAAACATCACGTGATAACAAAACGGCAATTTGTATTTATGCATAACAAGATTACTGAAAGTGCTATACTAGACTTTGTGGAACAACCAGCGGAAGCTTTGGAAAAATCTTCGAAATGCCTATCGGTTTTCATTGACCTAGCAAAAGCTTTCGACACCATGTCACATGATAAACTACTGAGAGAACTGTTTGGATGTGGCATCCGTGGCAACGTTCTAGAGTTGATGAAGAGTTATTTATTCAGAGGACACAGAAAGTGAATATTGGCGAAAAACTCAGTAAGCAGTTGAATATATCTGTTGGTGTTCCTCAGGGTATAGTTTTGGGTCCAATTCTGTTCCTTGTTAACATCAACAGTATCACTCAAATTAAAGATTTTCAGGGACACATTGTCTGCTATGCTGATGATACAGCCATAATATTCAAAGGTGGAACATGATATGATGTTTTGCAAACTGCAGAAATAGATCTCCAGAAAGTATTGATGTGGCTAAACAATAATCTACTAAGTTTGAATGTTGAAAAAAACGAATTCTTAACTTTCTCACTTTGCTCGATTGACCAGCTGAGCAATATTAATTTGAATTTACATAAACCCAGTTGCACAAACCAATTATACTAAAATTATCCTACTATTAGAAAAACCATCTGTGGACCAATAGTAATCTGCTCTCAGTAGTTCCTCTTCTTGAAGAACCCAGTCGTCTCTCTTCGGAATTAGAACGATATAAGGCTGGTCAAAATTCACTGTTGGAGGCATTATATCAAAGGTCATTCACAGAGTGCTGTGACTTTCAGTGTCAATCAGCAGTCTGCTACGCTCTGTATAAGACTGTTGCATGTAATTGGCAATATGCATGGCTCTATAGGTTTTCCATCTAAGCTTATATGTCTCCAGAAAGATGTGGAAAGGGGGTAGGTCTAGCCGCTGACGGTGTGGTGCTGATGGTACCAGTGATAGCCAGACAAGCCTGTCTGTGTAAACTTGAGAGCTTCACCTGGATAGTTCGCTGTGAAGTACGGCCACCATGCAATGGCACCGTAGGTGATTATTGATCTGACAACCATCACTTATATCCAGTGGATATATTTGGGACCTAGGCCCCAAGATTTTCTACAAATCCTCCTACAGTCATTAAGGGCATTCTGGCTTTGGTGAGAACCTTTTCCAAATGAGCGTTCCATGTGAGTTTTTCATCAAGGGTGACCCTTAGGTATTTCACTTTTGCTGCAAATGGGATAACCTTGCCATTGAAAGAAAGTGGAGAAAGGTATTCCACATCTTTTTTTCGTAGTAAAGGGTATTATCACAGTTTTGCTGGGGTTCACAGACATCTGTTTCCTCTGGCATCAACTATAAACGTCTTCCAATGTTCTTTGGAAAATATTAGAAGCCATCCCTTTCTGACGTGGTCCTTACCAGAATGACAAGGTCGTCTGCATAATCCTGAAGCCGCACGAGGACATTGAACGGGTTGTCCATCAGGAGTGACCATAAAAGGGGGGAAAGTACCCCAACCTGTGGGCATCCCTTGGAGACCCTGAACTTGATGACCTCATCTAGAAGTGGTCAAAGTTACCGTCAATATATAACTTATTCGGTTTTTGACAGACAGAAAACTACTTTCCCCGAACCAATATGAGTTGATAAAGAAAAAATTCTAAAATATGCCCTCATCACTTTCTCCAATAGAACTATTTGCTGGTCAGATGAATCAGAGATAGGTTTAGGTTATTGATTTCAACGAAGCATTTGACTGCATCAATCATGAGGCTCCGCTGAACAAATTGTGTTGTTTTGCACATGATTGTATTTTAATATCTGTCGAATATATATCAAAGAGTTGCAATGAACAATGAGGAATCTGACTCAGTTTATGTTAGAGTTCGTGTTCCATAAGGCTCGGTATCAGGTCCCACCCTATTCGTCATTTACATTAACGACATGTTTGAGTTTTTGAATTATCCATGTTCATGTAACGGCATAATAAGCAGACGATACTAATGTTTTGATAAAGGACAACACGCTTGAGGACACTATCAGCTGAACGAAAGAAGCCTATGAAAAAGTACGATACTGGGTGAAAAAAAAAATGTTTGTTTCATCTTCAAAGGACCCGCACGAAAACATATGAGAAATTGGTTCTCGGTCAAATTGACTGGAATTGTATTGAGTTGTGGAAGAGTCATCGTAAAAAAAATGTATCAGTTCAAATGATTTTGTATTAGTCGTTTCTGAGATACCAGCGGTCAAAGTTCGCAAAAAATCGTAGATTGAGGGATTGACATTGAAAAAAAAAGTTTTGTTATTCGAAATAAGCAAAATTTAGAATGTTGTTGTTATAAAATTGTTGTTATTGTTATTTCCGTCAACCAGCTGCACAGCCTTAAGAGTACAACCCTCAAAAGTCTTCGAAAAACTTGTCCGAGCTAGGGAGTCATATTTTGGTGAAACTTCGTAGTTTCAGTCTATTCTAGTCGATTGACACGTATTCTGTTTCTTGATATTTATGTCTGTTTGAACTATGAATTTGTAATACCTCTATAATGAAAGCAATTGACAGATCGATTTTAACTGAAAAAAAAATTATTGGTACTGTTAATTAAAGAGAAGGTGAACTCTATGAGGAATTCAATCGTGTTCAATATTAACTTCCATTTAGATAGACGGTGCTTAAATTTTTTTCAGGTCATTCATACTGTTCTTATGGAAAATATCAATAACTGTTTGGTTGATTTGGACCTGATTTCACTAATACCATTTTGAGAATTTCAACTACTATCAATAGAAGTTTTTTTCAACTTTGTATGATGCGATTCTCAAAAATGCAATTTTAAAATTTATCGGTATCAATACTATCGATACTACTATCGATCGAACAAAACTCTACGGAACATCTTGATAAATGGAATTATTTTACATAACTTTTCGAAATCGATTGTTTGATACTAGATACAACCCAAACCAGACTCAACAACAAGATTTAACTCACCAATAAACGCAAGTTTAAGAACAAATTTTACTACTTCAAACGTAAAAACTTAATTAAAATCTTAAAAAATTTAAATGAATAACGATTTATATAATTTTTTACATTGTTACCATCAGCCAATTATTTGCCCAGTACTGTAACATCAACAATATCAGTAATATCAATTGACCATGGTATGACCATCTAAACAAAATGGTTAGTGAATTTTATTCAAGTTGTTAACTGGGAGAAAAACGTGTGACTGAGGATGTGAACATCGTGTTAGTGTAAAGAATAAAGAATTTTGAGTGTTTTTTTTAGAAATGTGTCCTAAAAAGTGCCAGCCATCACCCAAAAATAGGCCAATATCTCCGAAATTACCGCCAAAAATTGTTTAAGGATTTTTTTGTTCAGGATACCAAATTACGTAATGAAACCAAATTTTTTTAAAAGTTTATGTCTATTAGTTGACAGAATTTCACCTAATGTTTCTTGCATAATTAACGAAAAATACCAAAAAATATAATACCGGTTTCCTACATCACTACAAATTGCTTTTGAAAGCTATCCTTCAAAACAAACAACTGAGCTCCGAGCCATAAGTAATCTGGCGGAATATCGAGCGAGGCGATTTTTCAGAGAATTTCTCTCTCATTCAACCTCATCCTGGTATTTATCATGATCCAACGCGTCAAGTATGATAATAAATTTCAAAGTATAGAACAAGGGCTATCCCATTTTTCAAAAGACTCCATTGAATATTTCCCTTACAAACTTTCACCAGTGAATAAATGAGTAGGTGTTAAATAAAACAGGCATTGTATATCATTCGGGGTTCGTGAATATATTTTTCCGAAGAGGGTGGTGTAACTTGTATGTGACCAGATAACTGTGTTTGCCATTCTGGGTTATCTTTATACGTAGCCTAGAGGTGTTTCCTCATCTTAGGCCACCTTTGAAGTAATATTCTATGAAATGAATTGTTTATGCAACACTCGGTATTACGATACAACAGCCACGTCTAGTTCTACTTGATAAAGAGATGAAATTTTCTTTGATTTGTTTTCATATGGTAGTTTAAAAACTGTTCTTCGGAAAAAATAAATATCTTCAAAAATGGCGATATTTGAATTTTTTAGTGTCAGGGAATGTCAATGGGGTCGAGTGATGGCTCACTCGAAACGTCTTTCAATTCTCTATACAACAACAAAATTTCAGACAGAAATATTAATCTTGAACAAAATATCGGTCAGTATTGTTAGAAATCTCACATCAGGATCATTTCGAATAGATGGCTTTTTCTAGTAAAAACATTGAATCTCTTCGTCCCAACTTTTTACACAGTAATGTCAAATAAATATTATTCTGTATTCTGGGTGATTTTTTCAAAATCTCCGATATTCAATAAAACTAGATATCTCTCTACATTTCTTGTCATTTGAATTTTTTTTGAGGTGTGGTTACTTCATGGATAATCGTATAATAGCTCTACACCTCTCATGGGGTTAATCCGCGAAGCCTATCTAAACCCACTTTTTCCCTATCTACTGATTCAAACTATTTTGGCTATGTTTGTTTATCCAATTCTCACTTTGGTTTTTTTCTTGTCAGCATGTCACTTTGGCTCAGGATATCGATCTTTTTATTCTCCTTGCTTGGCCAGGGCTATATTGTGAGATTGAATAAGTTACTGCTTCATTTCCTGCCGTCCATATATATATATCATGTCCATACCCCATATCCGAACCATCTAAGTCTGTCTCATTTTATTTTGTTGACAATATTAATCTCTAGTTCCTGTCATATCTCACCCTTTTTTTGTAAATGTCATTGGATCAAACCCCGAATAACTATATTGGTCTAATTGTTATATATTTATTATAGTTTTGTAGACATTTAATTTTTTTATTATTTTCTATTGGCGGAAACTTATCATTATTTCTTGTTTTCATGGCTTTTTCTGTCCCGTTATAGTTGACATCCCTCCTTGATTCTTGAAGACTTTGACTTCTTCAAACTCTTTGGTTCCCATTTCAATATTTCCATATATTTTCCTGACCTCTATATTTTGTTTCCATTATTCTCCCATGTACTCTAATACCTTTCAGCATTCCTTTCATTGGTTCACTTCATTGGTCGTGTCATGCAATAATAATTCCAGCTCCTATTCTAAGATTTCTTCTGCTAATTTTTCTCATCATATATTCTTGAGTTGAGTTAAGTGGCATCGTTTTACTCCTTCATCAACTATGAATTCCTCTGTTACTTTTATTTGTGTTCTTATTATAATCTTAGTTGTTTCCATCGTAGTTAATATCAGCTTCTTTCGTTTCTGTGGTAATTCTTTCAGTGATATCATGAGTTTTTTTTTATCAAGTCAAACAACTGTTGAGAATCTACAAAGAGCATTTCGACATCTAATATTTATAAGCCTTTTCTATAACTTATCTTTAGTGTATGAATCGCGTCTATGATTGATCTTTCTTGTGTAAATTTACTTCGATGTGACCCTATTATTTTTTTTTATATTTGTCTGATGCGTTGTTTGTTCTAGTGATGGCGTTACTTCGTACATTACATTAAATAGTGTTCTCCTTCATCCATTCTTCCCTCATTCTTTCCTCAGTCTATACCTCCATTGTTAGTGTAGGTATTCTTTCCTTTAACTCGTAGTATACGTACTTCACAAATTCGATGTTAATTTCACCTTATCCTAAGCTGGTTGTAATCTAGCTCAACTGGTAAGTATATGCTGTAACTTAGGGGTGATGATTTCTAACAAAAATGAATTTTGAACCTCAGCATGAAATCAAATCGATGCTTTATACCGGGTGACCTCGAGCTGAGGTACGCCCCCCAATTTTTCTATAGTTTTAAAGAAACAGGTTTCAAATTTGTTACGTCGATATATTACTTGAATACGCATATTTTGACTCCAATACCGAAAATTCACCACTTCCGGTTTAACCGGAAGTGACCCGAAACTTTTTTTTTAATGACATTCAGTACAATTTTTTTCATTATCCGGAAAAACACGCAATTTGTAATAACGTTGTTCTTCAAAATTGAAAATTGGTTGAAAGATACAGTTGGCCATGAACATCAAACTCAAATCATCACAACTGAAGAACGGCATCAACATTTACGAGAGGAAGGTTTGAGATAAGATACAGCTGAAAATTGGGCTTCACTTGTAATTGCAGCAACCATATTTTCCAACAAATATCAAAAATTTCCTCAAAACGAAGTAGTACCCATAAAGAAATGCTCACAACTGCCATTTCTCAACTGGCAACATGCTCTTTTCATATTGTAGTATTGAAAAGTTATGAATTATCCAAATAATCGTGTTAAAAGTTCCAGAAAATTCTGAAAGGAATCGAAGATACGGGATGTTTCATTATGAGTGTCCTCAATATTGAATATACTTAAACAGAGGCAGCTTGAACCTACTAAAGCTAAGGAAAACATCAAATCTTTTCATTCGAGTAATCTGACAATTCATAATTTGTCAATACGACAATGTGAAAAGAGTATCTTGCCATTTGAGAAATGGCGGTTGTGAGCATTTCTTTATGGGTACTACTCCGTTCCAATGAATTTTTTTATAAATGTTGGAAAATATGGTTGCTGCGATTACATGATAAGCTCAATATTCATCTGTATCTTACCTAGAATCTTCCTCTCGTAAATGTTGACGCCGTTCGTCAGTTGTGATGATTTGAGTTTGATGTTCTTGGCCAACTTTGTTCGATTGAACAACAGTATCTTCGCCATTTTTCAACCGATTTTCAATTTTGAAGAACAGTGTTATCACAAATTGCGTGTTCTTCCGGATAATGAAAACAAATGTACACAGTATCATTGGAAAAAGAAAGTTTGGGGTCACTTCCGGTTAAACCGGAAATGGTGAATTTTCGGTAATGGAGTCCAAATATGTGAATTTGAGTAATATATCAACGTACCAAATTTGAAACCTGTATCTTTAAAACTATAGAAAATTTAGGGGTCGTATCTCACTTCGTGGTCACCCGGTATATTAAAAAGGAAAATAATGTTTGTCACCATATAGCTCAAAAACTGGTCATAGGATCAATCTCATGTAGAATTTTCAATTTTTATAGATGAAACTATTATGTTAGTACCAAAGTTCACAAATTATTGAAAAATTCGACAAATACAACAAAATAAACTCATTTTATATTTCATGCGAGCTCGACATATAACTTTTGATAAATTCAATGTCAGAAGTTGTCAATGCTGAAAAATCTGTCGAAAAGAGAATGAACATAACTCATCCATGATCTGCAACACAACTTCCAATTCAAGATTTCAAAGTTGGTACCGTTCCTCCAACTTTGTATTTGGAAAACTTGATTTATATTGAAAAAATACTTTATTTGATCACCTTCTTTATATTTTAAGTCACCATCTTGTGTGATTCATCTGTTACAAGTTACAAGGGTGACAGACTTCTGGCAAGCAGTGTATGTCTACCCAAGAATAATTTTTCACATATGAAACAGTTGATCCCAGGTTGTTTCCGTCAACGGCTGTTCTTTGCATGCATATTTGTGATATATCTCCTGCTGAAATACCAAAAGCGATTCCCGAAATCGACTATTTATATGCAAACGGGTCTCCTCCTCTTTATATCACGTAGTTTCCTCAATATATTCGAAACAGAGGCTGGCCGTACTCACATACTGTAAGAAACTTATTTTCTACTGCCATGTTTATGAATTCAGTAAAAATGAAGCGGAGGCTTTGTAAAACTGCTCAAAATTAACGGTGTAACACAGTATCCTGATATAATTAATGTTCGAACTTCAGCTTATAACTTGAATATTAATGGCATGGATTAATTATTCACTCCTGTGAGGAACTATGTGTGTATGACCAGTCATTTATATTTTTCATAATTGGTAAAAAAAATATATTCTCATAATTTCAACAAATTATTACAGAATTCAAATTTCAGCTACATATCAAACATGGTCATAGTGTAGGTGTGACTACTTGTTTGAACTATTGAAAGTGAAGAAATGAAAAACTCTTTTTGAAAAGTCTTTTGAACAATATATGTTGTTTTGTAAATGTTCCCCATATCAATTATCTAGACCGAATTACTATCACAATGGAATTGGCAAGAGGGTAGATGATATTTCAAAAATCAGTAATATGAAAAACACTAAGATAACAGAGAACTATCCCAAAATTTTGAATGTCGTTTCAACAAAATCAATCAAGAGTCTTCAGAGTATGCTTTTATGTCAATCTGTGAATAATGGTAGTCTGTGAATTCCAATATATTTTGAAATAATCATCCACATTTCTGAATATCTCTGTATGGAAACTCAATTGAAAAATATGTGAACTCACTTCTTGAATTACGAAATCGTAAGAAGGATGATATCTTTGGAACTCATTGCAGAAAATTTTCAACGATCTCAGTGAAATTTGGTAGCAGAAATTCTTCAATTTTCATATTTTTCCCAGGATAACAATATATCTCGAGTCAGATTGACAACTGTCATCTTGGGTGTCATGCTGTGAATCATTGGTACATGTAGGAATTGAATTCTACAGTATGACATACATATGATTTGTTGAATTGATGGAGACATATGGTCGGCATAACAACCTCTACTATATGTATGGAAAATTCGTGCAAAAAATTCCGAGTCTTGTATTCAATTAAATCAACCAAACAAGTTATGAACACTTTTTTTAAGATACAAAATCTACAGAATTAACATATTTCAGTGATTTAGAAATTTTTGTTCATTTTATGCCCTTCAAAATTGTTGAAAAAATAGATTTTCATTAAGTAATACTAGAATTATGGATTATCTGCCTCTCTCCATCACCAGTGATGACATATTTGATATATATCATCATTATTTGCAATGATTATTATCCATTTCTCATCGGAGACTATCCCTGAGGTTTTTAATTCGAATTATAATTAAATTTTCATATAACTGGTGATTCAATTTAAATGACATACAACTCCTTGTGTAGTGTATGGAAGTATCAAGGGAATTTTTTTCGAAAATTGTTGTTTCAACCGTTCAACTGCTCTGGTATTAATTGTCCTCATTGTCCTTCCTACGTTTGTCGTAGTGCACGAGTGAACCTGTAAGAACCAATGTATATAAAGATGCCTTCTTTGAAAATATGTATATCCTTCAAAATTTCGAATTTTACATGTCTTTTGTATTATACTTTACACGTGTCATTGTCTCACTGTATTCATGTTGTAAAAGCTCAATGGAACAAGGCTAATGTCGCCGAATCAATACCAATCGTATTGTATAATATCTTTTATGAATAAGTTAAGTGAACTTATAACTAGGGTGAATATGAAACCAACGACAAATTCTGTTATATCAAAACGAAACTCGCTAGAATAGAAGAGCAACCTCCAGTTTCGATTATGTTATGACTAAATTATATAAATAGTACAATGTTATATGCACAAGTTGAATCAAGTTCATTGTTGAACCCACATCAGTTAATGGTTTTCAGTCTGAACTGAAAGCTTTGATTGTCGAAACATTTTTCCTGATGAATGAAATAATCGATATTATTCCAAAATATATTGATTTCAACGTTTTTCAAATTTGGTCATCTTCAAGCGTAATATAACAAACTCGATACACTTCGGAGTTGAAAAATAATTTGATGAATTTACAAGAAAATCCAAATAGTATCTATAATTCTCCAATTCTTCCTCCAATTATCAAACATTTTCAGTGTTGATCTTTCATATACACCTTGATTGTATGTTCCTGTTCCTATATGTTTTTTCAAACAGGGTTGTAGCTTTAAAGTGAGTACTTAGAATTAGGTAGTTCCAAAAGTAGTAATAGAAAAATCATATTTGAGAAAAACTCGAATTTGATGAAGGTCCAGTAAAACGATATCATATTTTGATATACTTTAATCCTCCAAAGAATTTAAAACAACAATCTCAGGAGTCCTTAAAACTGGATATTTATTCATGAGAGACTTGTTATGTGAGTAATTTAGAAACATATATCAGTAAAAACAACTTATATGGAACAAATGAAAACAATTGAAGATTACTTTGGATGTTCCATGTCAGTTGTCCACAATTTTCGAGACACGGAACAAAGCTACCCTAAAAGATAAGGGTACTATCTGAATTCAAAAATCTTTGAACGACATTTTAAATATAAAATATATATATGTTGTTTCATGTCGTTTCACTCCAATTCATCTGAAACGTCCAGTGTTGAAGTATTTGTTGTTTACAAGAATATTTTGTAATATATTGACATGATATTTATAGAAGAGCGTATAAAATGGTGTGAAATGTTGAACATCTTTCGTAAAGTATCCTGCATATATAGAGGTCTCTAATATGAGTGAGATTCCTGTATAAAGAAGAACCGATAAACATTTGTATTAAGAATCTGAATTGATTAATTGTACGAGTTGAAGACATTCTGAATTTAATGCGATATCAGTTTTTCCCACCAAATTGTACGCAATTATAATAGTGCACTAAATATAATATGGATGTCTCCTAGTGTCACAAGATTTTGAATTTTGAGAATACCAGTTGTTTGAAAATAAAATATTTACTGGAGGGGATGTTGTTGATAATACGTTCTTATAATTAGTAACACTGTTACAAGAATATACTCAGGAGAAGTTTCTCAAACATGATTGAAAATTGCGTCAAATTTGTTGCAGTTATTTTCAAAATTACTTAACTCTCCCTGCCAAATAATTGCACTTGCTAACTTCAGAGAAATAAAATTGCCAGGATCCTATAAGACTCCTTTAAATTATGGGCACCTGGAGACATTTCTATGAAAACTCTCGCACATAAATGTTGTGAACAGTAAAATTTACCGTTCTGTGTGTAACATATGAAACTTTTTTATATTTTTTTAAATGATTAAGTATGTGTACGACATACAATGTTCAACTGAACGCTTGTTAATGAGTGATATAATATGATATGTTGATCAGTTCATTGTAGTTATTGTTGTATAGTTTTGTGATATTTTAAATATATAGATGCCTATAAAGTTGTGAGATCATTGGATTATAAGAATAAATATTACGAGAAATAGTTGTTTTGTCATTCGTGTCGATAGTTCCAATCAACATTCAGACACCCTTCATGGTTACTTACACTATTTTCTTATCCAAGTTTTCCGGCTGTACTCTAAATATCACAGAATATCTCATTTTGTAATTGTTTTCTTCTTTGATATAACACCATCTGCCTACTTGATTCTTTTTCATTATTTTATTTCGATGAATCATTCTGTATTTACACAACTCAAAAAATGCAGTGGCGCATCTTTGGACGTTGTTTTGTACGAAAATGCTTCATTAATATTGGAAAAATGCCCTTCCCTCCACATTTCTGCACACACTGGAAAATGTAAGCAAATATTTGACAAAAAACACTTCTTCCAGACTTTTGAGAGTTGCTATAAAGATTACATCCGGTTGAGAAAAATAACAATTTAACGGAAGAAGAAACAAAAAGTACCTGTACGGCGTCGTGTATGTTAGATTGGTCCATCAATTCATTGACTTGTTTCATCCAAATTGCCAAAGAAAATAACCAATATGAATAAAATTGATAAAAATTAGTAGTAGATATGACAAGTAACGGATAATAGGTGACTGATAATAAGTGACTGCTTCACGCTCTCTGATTGGTTGATAGTGAGAAGGATGGGGTTTGAAATGGAAGTGGTGGGGATGTTCACAAGTAACGCATAATCTACTGAGGACTATAGGAAGAAACCAAACAATCGTGTTTCAGTATTTTACTGACCATAGAAGAGTATGAACTTGAGAGGTATTTCAATCAAATTGGTGACACAAGATGATTTTCTCACCTTAAGGAGTCTACAATCACTAACAAGCTTTTTTTAATTCCTTTATATTACTGTATCCATTTTCATATGCTAAAATGATGAATCAAATGTAAATTACATTTTCTGCAATTCCAGACTCAAAGCCATCAATGTTATTTAGACTATCGGTATCATATTATCACAGCTATCTACTTATTTCTTATATAACATCAGTTTTTCCACTCTACTTCCTAGGTGCTTCCTAAAATTATCTTAAAAAGAGTACACAACGCCAAATTTGAATGCTTTGAATCTTAATTCAGACGCAGCTTTTCACAACACTACAAGCTATTTCAGTAATCTCATACGACGGCACATTTTCCGTTGATAAATCCAAATACTACTTGATCGAAAGTGACCCCTTTATCATATTCCTCTACATCTGTTTCCCAAAAATTATTTTTCATAAAACCTATCAACTGAAAGACTACTGAACAGAATACCAAGACGGCATCCACTTCTGCTCTTTATATAAATTGTTTCTAAAGCTTGTTCTACGAGCCCCATCGTCCAAAATGAAGAAGGCAGGATCGGGTTCTGAAGAAGAGTACCAACCATCGGTGTCTGAAGAAATAGATGTCTTCATTTCCGGGGCTTTCCAACTACCTGTAACAGTAAAATAATCTCGGTAGTTTTTTAATATTGAATTAGTTTCATGGATTGATGGGTATATTTTTAACAACTTGCATGAAGGACCCCAATTATTTTTAATGGAATTTGGCTCAATTTTTGGTATACTATAGTTCTTGATGTTCAAGAGTGTCCATAGCCATTTACAGTTTTCGAGATATTGGGCTTTGAAAGTGGATTTCTTTAATTTTTTGTGCTCTTATTTCTCCATAAAACATTATTGGCACGATTTTTTCCAGGAGCTTGCACATTAGGAAAGTTAAAACAATTGGTCTGTACGACAAAGGATCAGATTTGGATTCGTTCTGTTTCAATATGGGTATAACAGTGGCCTTCGATAAATAATTGGGAAATTTCTTTCGGGTCCATAAAATGTGGCAAATTTCCAGTTGGGAGAGTTTCCCAGATTCTGGAAGGTTGGATAATTCTCCTCTGACTGTTCCTTAAGCTAAATGAATGCTGGATCGAGATTCCTGTTTGTGGCGAGTAATTATGTTATATCACCACTACTAGTAACTTAACATGTTTGTCATTGATTGTCAAAGTTCTGAGTTTTTTGAAAGTTCGTAAGTTTCCTTCTGTTTTGTTCCTCTTCACTTCATTGAATGCTCTTTTGCTGAGTTGTATGACCTTCTGACATTTTTGGTTCCACCAAGGTAACTACTGGTGATGGGATAAATTTTGCCTATGGACGACTGCTTCAAGTGTTTGATTGATGTCAGCTGCCAAAGTAACTCTTCCTCAATTATACTCTGCTACATCAGTCAGTTAGCATCTTTCATCTTCCATTTATCTAGAGATAATATGCCACTTCCATTGAGAAGGGGTTGAACTTCACATAGCAATTTTGTGGCCAACATTGAGAAGCATATACTCAGATCCAGTGCCAAGAATTCCCCATGATTTGCATTCTATCTTTCGATCCTCTGTGTTTGTATATGTCCCTCCCTATGGAATGCTATGAATATTGTAGTCAACGAATAATATACAAGGTGTTGGGATTTGGGTTAACAAGTTTCCGACATCTTGTTCGGAAAATATTTGTTTGGCGGAATATACAAGTTATGAACATTCACTTTTGTCGGGAAGTCCAAATGGATATTGCTACAGCTTCTAGATTGGTATTCAGTTGTATTTCTTGGAGGTCGAATTTATTTTTCGCGTAGATTGCTACCCCTTCACTAGCTTCTAACTTGTTCCATGGCCAGTTGGAAGCAGTAATCAAAAAATTATTGATGGCAACACTCGATACTGGTTATCAACAACAAACATTATCACAAGAAATTGATGAAATCGACTTTTCATCAGTACATCAAGAACTACAACATATCAGCCAAATTCACGGAAAGCCATTTCCCAAACTTTTTGTATGACAGAAAACGAAAATCCGTGAGGGTCATTTAATAGTGCATAAAATATACAAACATTCTGTAAATTTTCAGCTCAGTCCACACAACACACAACTTGTTGATCCACAATCCATACACTACCTTTTATAACATTGGTCGAAAAATTAGTAGGGATTTCCCTTCTTTCATATTTGGTTTCCCCTCTTGGCTGAGGTCTAGGAGAAGGAGTGAGAGATCTTCTGGATGAAATCTTTCTAGGTCGCGTCACAGATTTTGCAGGCTCAAAAATACCATTTTCAATTCCAGGCTGTCTAATAGGGTGAAACTTCTTTAGGGTAACTTTTGGAGAAAGAGGTTTGAGAGAAGGAGAAGAAGGCTTGAGAGCAGGAGAAGAAGGCTTGGGAGAAGGAGAAGAAGGCACAGCAGAAGGGGATGAAGTTACGGACGAAGATGATGAAGGCACTCTCAGCTTGGTTTTGGATTTTGGCCCCGGTGAGGCAGATTCAATTTTCTCTGTAGTTTCGCTAGAACTGAAAAATAAACAAAAATTCTCTTTCAAAAATTATGAACTAAGATATAAACGATTAAATTACTTAAGTGACATTGTCAAGCTGTGTGCACGTTTCAATGTAATTGAGGAAAGACATTTTCTTTATTTCGTGGAGAAATTTATTTTTGATAAATCGTAATGAACTGCTTTCGATTGTCATCATCAATGCGTTTTACCAGATATACAAGAAGTCAAACAAAAACATCCACAGGATGTGGTGAGTGGTCAAAATTTAAAATTAATATCAAAATATTAATATTCCATTCCAGGATCATTCCGGATAACATCTTAATTTTTTTTCAATTCATTTTATATTGAGTAGAATGTTTGGTACTGTATGTAGATTTTCCCACATTCTATGTAAACTGTAAATAGTGTAAAGCTTTCTCTCTTAAAAATAAAAAATCGTGAATAACAATATTTTTCTCTGATGATATGGAAAAGTCGAATTCCTGCATTTGTTGGGTCAAATCGACATTATTAAAATATGACAGCTTAACTGAAAAAAAATTCACAACAAAAATAGTACAGAAACTTATTCTACCACACTGATATTAACATGGCATCATGAGTAAAAAGGTGAGTGCTACGTCTTCCCTAGCTCGCACAAGTCTCTGACTTCCAAGGGTTGCTCGTAAGAGTACAGTCGGTTAGGTTTGAACGTGAGTGGGCCCATATCAGGCCCTCCACTGCGGCCAATGGCCTATTGTGGCTCACTCTATGGTTATATTTCTCCCAGTATATCCAATATCATAACGAAATTAAGGAGTACATTGGGAGAACAATTTACCAGGTTCTGTGGCCTAAAGGTCCGTTTTCACGTTCATGCAATTTGCGCAAATTGACTTGTGCATGCCAATTTGCGCAAGTAAATTGGTCCATGAAAACCAAAATCGTGCACTTGCACAAGCCAGAAAGCTTGACTTGAGTTAAAGACCGTTTTTACGTCCATGCAATTTGCACAAGCAGACTTGTGCATTCCAATTTGCGCAAATGAACTGAGTCGTTGTATTCTATTCACACGTTCAGTCTATTCGCACGATTGTCGAGTGTGAGAGCGAAAGAATTCTGATAATCTGAATAGGTTAGGAATAATAACAAATGGATCAAGACGAATTATATGCTCTAGCTTGAGATTTAGCGTTTCTGTCGCTGTATTCTTTGGATTTGATTTTCCAAAGGCACGGAAAGGATTTATACAGCTCAATGAATTCTGTCAAGAATACTTTTTCTTTTTTCGACATTATTGCCAAACAAACACAAAAACCACCAAAATAACTCTGTAGGTTGTTTTAAGGAAGCTTAAAGTTACACAACACCGAAATCACAAAGGTGCCGTGCAGGTCAGAACAAGAATTCGCTGCTACTGGGCTTCTGCGCATGCGAACGGCATCCGTAGAGTTTGAGTGTTGTTTACACGTTCAAGCATTTGCGCCAACCACATGCAAATTATCTGACCGGCCAGATTTTACTCAAGTCAAGCTTTCTGGCTTGTGCAAGTGCACGATTTTGGTTTTCATGGACCAATTTACTTGCGCAAATTGGCATGCACAAGTCAATTTGCGCAAATTGCATGAACGTGAAAACGGACCTTAAAATCTGGCCGGTCAGATAATTTGCATGTGGTTGGCGCAAATGCTTGAACGTGTAAACAACACTCAAACTCTACGGATGCCGTTCGCATGCGCAGAAGCCCAGTAGCAGCGAATTCTTGTTCTGACCTGCACGGCACCTTTGTGATTTCGGTGTTGTGTAACTTTAATCTTCCTTAAAACAACCTACAGAGTTATTTTGGTGGTTTTTGTGTTTGTTTGGCAATAATGTCGAAAAAAGAAAAAGTATTCTTGACAGAATTCATTGAGCTGTATAAATCCTTTCCGTGCCTTTGGAAAATCAAATCCAAAGAATACAGCGACAGAAACGCTAAATCTCAAGCTAGAGCATATAATTCGTCTTGATCCATTTGTTATTATTCCTAACCTATTCAGATTATCAGAATTCTTTCGCTCTCACACTCGACAATCGTGCGAATAGACTGAACGTGTGAATAGAATACAACGACTCAGTTCATTTGCGCAAATTGGAATGCACAAGTCTGCTTGTGCAAATTGCATGGACGTAAAAACGGTCTTTAACTGTTGAATTGCCAAATGATGAGAATCTGGTTCTGGCCACTGCCGGACATGTACATAAAATGTGTTTAGCCGTTTCATTCTCCTCCATGCATCTCTGCATCTTGAGCAAGTCTGATTTTATGCATGTGGTGTTTGAGTTTGCAGTGGCCAGTAAGCAAACCTACTATAACTCTGAGATGTGCTCTACTGAGTTCTAGCAGTTTGTTGGACGGAGTCCTGTTTTTTCCTTGTGCAAGCAATAAATGCTTTGGAATGGGCTAGGCCCGGTAGACTACGCCAATACTTCGAGTCTTTTATTGTCTGCCCAGGATGTTATAACATTCTTGGCAGAGCTATGTGCTACACCGATTACCGGTTCTGGCCCAGTGAACGTTATTTCGGCCCCCCCTTTTGCTAGGGCGTCCGCCATTTCGTTCCCTTATAGGCAGTTCCGTGCTGCTTGACTATCTGAAAATATTTTTGTAAATGTTTTTTGTGTGTGGTGTCGAATGTATAGCTCCCTTGCACACATTTCAATGGCATATACCTCTGCCTGGAATACCGTAGTTAATTTACCCATACTGAATGAGCGTTTCACTACTGGGTTCAACCCGTATATTCCGGCTCCGACGCCTTCCAGAGTTTTGGAACCATCGGTGAACCAACGTTCATTTGCCCTACATAGGTCAGTTTCATTCCGAACCCAGTCTTCTCTTTCAGGGAAGACCACAGTGTAGGGCGTGTGAAGGTTGATAGTTTTGTGCATGATGTCTGAGGGCATTCCTAGAATGTTGTGAGCTGTTATGCCCCCCAGCATGCTGCTGCTTCTCATGACCACTGCCTGCGGGAGACTAATGGCCGCTTGGTGGAGTCTGTATATTGCACATCTTGCCTCTCTCTCCAGAAATATGTGAAGAGGAAGGGATTCCATTGCTGCCGTTGGCGTGGAGCGAATTGCCCCAGTAATTGCCAGACACGCTTGTATCTGTAGTGCGTTCAATTCAGCCTGGGCCAATTTTTGTTGGCCCTCGCTACACTAGACAACATACGTGATAATTAGTCGTATGCAAATATACTTGTTTTGGTGACATGCTCCATGTTTTGCCACATATTCTGCGGCATGTCCATGATGATAGGCTGGCTTTCCAGATAGTATTTTCCAGATGCGAGTTCCAATTTAGCTTTTTATCTAGGGTTATTCCCAGATATTTTGCTTCAGTTATTGATACACCATTGATGGAAGAAGGTATTATATGTTCCAGCTTTCTTTTTCTGGTGAACGGTACTATGACCATTTTGTGAGGGTTAATGGACATTTCCTCCCTCTCACACCATTTATATATATATAGTATCCCATACATCCTGAAGGGCGTAGGAGATCGTCTCTTCGAATTTATCGCGTACTACTAGGATATGCTTGCAGATCGACCTCAGTCGGTTTACGTATATAACAATTTTAATAATGTTAACAATTTCCACAATTTAACAATTTTCACCGACAGAACAGAAAAAGAACATTTTTCCTGACAATCTAATAGGAATACTTTCAATGAACAATAATTAAATTTGTTACCTCAGATGTTCACTAGGACTGGGATCTGTCATGTCATTTGTCTCAGTTTCCTCCACTGCCCTTGTCACTTTCACTATTGGAGGTTTCTTTTCTCTAATGAGGTAATCAATATACGCCTTTCTGTACTCTGGTTGGCATTCAAAATGTCCATCCATCTTCAGTTCAGATTTCCTTTTGCATGACTCGATTTTTTCCACCACACCATGCGGTATGAACTTATCTGTTTTCTCTGTTGTATACTGACCCTGCAAATAGAAATTCACTCGGGAAGTTTCTGAAATTTTTTATCACCCGACCCGATGAAAGCAATATTTCAATGGATTCGTTAGGAGAAGTTCCCAAAAGCGCTGCAGATGAGGTAAACTCATACCTGTTACCTAGTTAATCACGAGAAAGATACGATCAGCTATACAACCAATTTTTGAACTGGTGTAAAGAAAAAAGAGTAGATATAAGTTTAGGGAAGAGGTTTTCTTTGCGTATTTTTTGGAGCTGAGTAAGGTAATGAAATCCAATGCCCTATAGGATCGCGTTACTCACTGGTGAAATGTTTAGTTGAAATAAAACTAAAACTTGCACATAAGCAAGTTTCATGAGTTGATATCGTTCCTAAAAAAGCGAAATGTTGGTTTTCGACCACATAAAGTGCAGATTTTTTACCAAAGAAGGCATATTCAAGTTTATTCTAGCCACTGATGAAATATATCTTATGATTAAAGTGGATACCATTTTTGCTCTAACCGGTGCTCTTCGCAGAGCAGAGCTTATAAAAATCACTCTTGACAATATTCAAAATAAAGGAAATCTAATTATTGGAGAATTTCCTTTTCGGAAAACTATACTCCAAGATCCTTTGTTATATCTGAAGACATAAATAATGGAACCTTTTTGAAGCTCTACAGAAAGTAGGAATGCAAATATAGGGATTCCCTCTACCATAATTTTTTTCATCAATTATAAAAAAGGCAAATGCTCTGTTCAGTGCGTAGGTGTGAACATGTTTGATAAAATGCCGACAGAGATCGCTATCTACTTAGGCCTAACACCCAACTCGGAACGTTACATACGTTACAGTTTTAGACGATCCTCGGCAACATCTTGGAGGATGGAAGTCAACTGCTGTTGCTGAAGGTCATTTAGAGGACTCCATTGAATACGAAATTACGTTCGCGTCGTTCGGGTCAACAGCAGTCGCGTGCGGGAAAGTATCACATTCCGCACTTGTTAGGAAAATAACAGTTTTTGCTGAGTTTCAGGTTGTCATAACCTTGTATTATTATTATTATACAGGATAACTACAATTTTCATTGTGTTTGGTTAAAGATAAATACACAAAAGTGTAAAAACCGTTCTTTGTAGTTTAATTTTCTGCGTGGATCGATTTGAGTGCATATTTGGACGTCACTTCACTTTTGAACAAATTTTTAGGTACAATTTCCAAGATTGTCACAAATAAGAGTATTTTACTTTTGTAAGAAATTCTTATTTTTTAAACCACACGCATATAACTGACAATTTTTGAGATTTAATCATTCAAAATCTGCCTCTAGAACATTCAGAACATTTCGAGGGAAACAAAATTTTGTCCTGAAACAAAAAATTAAGAACTTTTTTTTCATGTCGTCAACTTGAGGAGACACACTGTAGTACCGTGGCTCTTGACCAGCTCAGTGTGCCTACACCATTATTTTAATTTTTACAAAGGACGACACAGGTTTGAAACTACCATCCTAGAGAAGTGTACATTCAATTTCACTACCTATGAAAATTCAAGAATAACACCAAATCCTAGCTCCTCTCCTCTCATTCTTAAGGTGTGCTCTAAGCATTATAGTCCACAAGCCCTCGTACAAAATCTTAAGTGATAATCAGTAAGTTGAAACTTTGAATACTTTTTAAGTATGCCAAGTCCGACAAGATTTCGCAAAGAAGAAACCTTGATAGTGGTAAGTTTTCCTTTGGCTTTCTGAGAAACATGTCAATTTCGCATTTATATGTAAGGTAAAGACCGGCATTTAATTTTTGAGTTAAAGTGAAAGATATTTACTTAAAGTAATCTAAACTCACTCAACTTAACTCAACTAGATGCTAGTCATTGCCTTACAAATAAATGCCAAATTGACATGTTTTTCAGAAAGCCAAAGGAAAACTTACCACTGTCAAGGTTTTCTCTCTGTAAAATCTTGTCGAACTCTGCACACTTAAACAGTATACAAATGAGTTACAAGTTGCTGGTTTTCACTTAAGATTTTGTACGAAGGCTTGCGGACTATTATAAAATTCCTCAGAGGTCCTTAGGACCACTACTTCTTTAGCTACTCATTAATGATATCAATAATGTCCTCGATATCGCCTTCAGAAGGATCATTTTCAAATATTTTTCAATGTAAGTTAATCATTTTTTTCAAGGTTGGAAAATGAGCAAATCAAAATTATTGCATTATAATTCAATGAAAACGTTGAGGTCTTGAGCCTTATTCTTGATACCATACTGTATTTTGAGCCGTTTAATTGTTCTCAAACTAAGAATAAATATACTGCAAGATTAAAAATACAATACCTCCCCATCAGAAGTCAGATGTCCTTGTGGCCTCCTTAGTGAAGGTCTTTGCCTAGGGAAATCCACAAAAGCCCTACTATATTCAGGCTTCGCATCAATCACACCGTCCCCTTTCATATAATCAAAACCCAATACTTCTCTCCTACTTCTCCTCCTACTTGCCGGGAACTTCTTATCGGCATCGTAATCTATATAAGCATTCTTCTGGTGCAATTTTGTCGTTTTGACTGAATCCTCGTTAATTGCTTGGGATCTTCCTAAATTTGGATGCGAGGAAACTCTAGGTAGAACGTTACCTCGGCTGGCGTTGTCCAAGAATCCGCTTCCGAAGTGAGAACTTGTTGAGACATGCCTGCGTCTTCTACCTTCGTTATCATCGTGTCTACCATCTGAGTCTCTCAGGAATGGGATAAGGGGATGCATGTTCCTTTCGTGTAGTTTACTGACCACTTCTTCTTCAAACATTCCTCCAGTCTTCAAATTGTTGAGTGGTATGATCAATTTTGGCCTTTCCGAACTGTTATAAAACACGTATTGCTGTTTGTATTCCGGAATCATGAACTGGTCGCCTTCCAAATGAAGATTTGTTGATTGTTTCACTAGAGGAGGCCGCTTCTGAATCTCAAACGGGACGAACTTCTCGCGTTTCTCAGTAAGAATGTCCATATCACCTTCCATGTGTAATTCTGTGAACTTTTTACACAACGGTGGCCTATCGAATTTTTCGAAATTTACGTATTGCGTGGTAGTTTCAGTCTTGGTTTCCATATCTCCTTCCAATTTCAAAGTTGTTGGAGTTCTGCACAACTTCGCTCTTTCCGCTAACAGATATTCGATGAACTTCTCTGCGTGTTCTGTGATATGCGAATAATCTCCTTGGATTTCCAAGTTTGTGGGTCTCTTAAGTAGACGACGTCTTCGAGATAACTTTTCAGTTCCGCCAAGGAGTTCCAAAGAAGGTAACCTGAAAAGGAAAGAGTCGGATTATCAGAACGAGGAACGATATTATAAGGAGTTAGTCAAAAGTATGGACCCGCTTATTTTCCCAGCTGGAATGGGAGTTTTCGATAAAAAAGGTGGTATGGAAATAAACTCTGCATCGTTTTCTTTTGTGCTACTGGTGGAGGACTGACGTCATCGAAATTTCTTTTGAATTGAAGCATATGTCATTTCACTATCATTAATATTATTTCAATTCTCTCAACAGATACTAGCATAGATTAATCTAGTCTTTCAACAGGAACTTCCAGGCCCGGCACCACGGACCGGAGATCTGGTCAAAACAAAAGAGGGGACCTGAAGAGAGGAAGAACAAGAGGCAGAAAAAGATTCTCGCGAGGACTCCAATTGTTCTTCCAAATGCGCCAAGGGCGGTAAGGGTCGCCGGACCTAATGACTCCCCCGCAGGGACTTCGGGGTCTGAACAAAAGAGGCCTTGCGAGAAAGATACTCCCCCAGATCAGCTCGCTAAGAGTGGTAGGAGGTCTCGTCCTGCAGGCCAGAAAGCGAACGTCTCACCCCTTTTGAGGGGATTGACGGTAAGGGGGCCAGGATCCAAAACACCCGAATGACCTCTTACAGAGTATCCGTAAAGAGGGATATGCAGGTGGTAATCCGAAGTCATAGGGAGGACGACGCCGTTCTTCCAGATGAGAGCGAAGCCATTAGAAGAAACCTGATTGAGCAGATGCTGCGGACCGTGGAAGGCCCCAAAGGGGGACCCCGAAGCCCAGAACTGCGATTCAGGAACTCTAGTTTCGTGTAAACAGGATAGTTTTCAATAACCGTCCAGAACCAAACTTTGCTGGAGTGGCTCCTCACTGGCTAGACTGCACCAACCATCGCGGGCGTTGGCTTCCAGGGCTGTGCCCTTAGCGGACGCTCCGTGGCCAGTGAGGGTTGGCTTCTGGTTCTGACGGTGCAGAGTGTCACCGGGGTATAAGCCAGGCCCCTCCAGGCAAAGCGGCGGTTCCTCGGATAAAAGGGGAAAGGGACCACCATCATCCAAGTAGGGTGCAATGGCGATGTTGAAGGTGAGCCAAATTAATCTACAGCACAGTATGGCTGGTAAGCCTGAGATAGTTCTAATACAGGAAGCATACGTTCACAGGAGAGAAGTGAGAGGTCGCAGAGGGAGCGGCTACCAGCTACTGGTAGGCAAGGCAGACGAAGAGGAAGCACCGAGGACGGCGATTCTAGCATCCAGAAATCTTGAAGTGAACCATGTGCTGCAGCTGGAGACGAGGGACGCTACAGTTGCCATCTTTGGAATTAAGGTACAAGGAATCAAACATAGGATAGTGGTGGGAAGCGTGTATTTACCATATGATGAATGCGGATTTGACTCCAACGGAGGAACTCTTCGAAATAGTGAGGGATAGTAAGAAAAATGGCTTACGCATGATACTGTGGTGCGATGCCAAAGCGCACAACAAGATGTGGGGCAGCACGGACGTCAATGCGCGTGGTGAAGCACTACTTGAATATCTAGCGACGATCAGTTCAGAGATACTGAATAGGGGACGGATAGAGGACAGGATTGACGTAACGTTGGCAACAATAGATATAGAACCCTGGTAGAAGGTCTCTCAGGGCACACAGAGGTTCAAGCGGAGATTCTGTCGGAGGAAAAACTCGATCAGGGGGTAACAAAACTAGGGTACTCAATGACCTAGGCATTTGAAGAGGCATACCCTTTGAGAGCGACCCCAAAACTCCTGGTTCGCTGGTGGAACCTGCTGTTGGAGGACCTCAGACCAGTGACCAGAAGGATCCATAACAGAGCCATGAAGAAGGGGAACGAGGAAGCGTTGAAAAACTACAAAATCGCGAGAAGGGATTTCAAGAAGGAGCTAAGAAAGGACATGCTAGAGGATGCGGGAAAATCAACTCCCTAACGGAATCCGCCAGACTCATGAGAATCCTGAGCAAATGAGACGGAAGGTTCCAGAACAACTTTGAAGAAACCAGATGGGACATGTACAACATCCTCTGAAGATTCGCTCAAATATATGCTGGAAGTACACCTCCCGGGTGGTGTCGGATGACCAACAAGCTCTGCCAACAAAGCAGATCCCCCATTGGGATCGGCAACAAGCGGAGAGGGTTGTTACGCCCAACGCCATAGCTTGGGCAGTGAATGAGTTCAATCCATATAAGGCAGCAAGACCCGACCGAATTTCCTCAGTAATGCTACAGAGAGGTCCGAAAGCCTGGAAGTCAGCGAGAGTAGTCTTAATTTCCAAAGTGGAAAAGAGAGGCTACATAATAGCGAAGTCCTTCAGACCTATCAGCGTGACACCGTTCCAGCTAAAAACGTTGGAAAAAGGGAAGGGTAGGTTCCTTATGGAGGGTCCCCTAAAGGCGAGCCCGTTCCACATCCTCACTCGATGGTTAGCTGGGTTGTATCGTCGCTAACGAGAAAAAGGTTGAGGTATCCCAAGGTGATCTCAGACTGGAGGCTAGGGTGGAAGAGGGCTGCCCTCAGGGTAGCTGCCTGTCTCCTTATCTGGGTAAACTCACAAATGAAGATTTCAAGGCACAGGCATAAGTGGACGACGGGGTTGTCCTAGTTAGCGAGTGATTTATCGGATTTGACTGCGACCGTATACAAGCAGCCTGTAGAATAAGATGGTGTTGTGCAGCAGGGCTCTCAGTGAACCCAACTACAACTGAGATAATCCTGTTCACCAAACGAACGGAAAAAAATGGGTTCAGGCCACTTACCATGATTGGCGAAGAGCTGGAGCTAGTCCAGCAGGTCATATACCTGGGGCTGGTCCTGAACGAACTTTTATGGACGCCGCATATAAATATGATCATACAAAAGTTGGTAGCAATCTTACGGCAACTGAGGAGAATGGTGGGAAGAAATTGGGGCATTAACCCAGAGATTATGCGCTGGCTGTACACGGCTATAGTGAGACCAAAGATCTAATATGGGCCAGCCGTGTGGTGGCCAGGCACACAGCACATTACAATGAGCTGAAAACTTAGCCTGTTTGGTAATAACGGGCGCAATGAGATTGACTCCAGCTGCAGTGTTGGGGGTACAGCTGAGGCTGTCACCGCTTCCACTCTGGATTAAGAAGGAGGCGATGGCAGCTTACTCGAGAATGCGGGTCTCAGGAGTATGGATAAGTGAAGGAGTGACCATGTGGAAATCGCGAAGTGGGCGGAGCAGAAGATTCCTATTTCCGACCTCAGAGTAAAAAGCGCTCAAGATGGACTGCGATGAAACAGCACGGGAAGCCTGATGTGTTATAAGAACGATTCGCATCTGACTGACAAACAGGATTCGGGTGCAGGCATCTACCTGGAAGAGGCGTATGAGAATGCTACGCGTTCGGGCAGTCAGACAGTGCTAAGAACTATATGTCATCCTGAACCAAGTTCAGCACTTGTACGAGAATGAGGAGATTTTTTCGAGAAACTAGCTGAAATAAAGGAAGTTCAGAAAAGCAAACTTTCCAAATCTTCATTGGGACTTTCTTGAATGCGACTGGTCTTCTTCAGAACAATATACAGACTCAAATAATGCTTGCAGTGCTTTATATGATGGAGTGAACTCCATTGTAGAACAGAATGTGCCAAAAAACATCAGAAGAACTCGGAATTATCCACCTTGGTATAACGCTGCCCCAATCAGAAATATACGAAGTGAACGTGAATGTTAGCAAAGATTAAGAAAATTTGGTAATGTCAGGAATCTCAATGAAGTCAAAAGATTGAGGAGAAGTATTGAGTCAAACATTGTAAAACTTCATAATGACCATAATATTTTAACAAATAAAAGAAAATATAACTTTTAATTCTTCTGCATTATAGAATTATATGAACTTAAAAGAAAGTAATGCAGCTTCACCAGCTAGCTTCAACATTCACCAAACAACCCCTACCTGAGTTGCAAGACATCTCTAATGCTTTTGCCCAATTTGTTTAACATTCATATGCAACTCCCAAACATTTCTACTGATCCACTTAACAATAATCCTCATTCAGCAATAAATGAAGAGACTGAAGAGCAAGAGTTAATGATATTGAAAAAATTAAAGCCTGGGTATAAAGTATGATTTGAAAAAGTTAGGTCCCTTTTAGTGAAACCGGAATTAGAAAACTACTTGTAGCGTCAAAATAACGCTTCCAAGTACTATAGGGACATACCAAATTTGAAATCTGTGTCTCTAAAGCTATAGAAGAATTGGGGACATATCTCACCTCGTGGTCACCAAGCATATCATGGATTAGAGATAATAATTCATTTCTGTTATGAAGAAGACTTGTTTTGATTGAAAAATCTCAATATCGTAAACTACTACGTATCGTTGATACTCTTGTGTCTGTTACAGGCACCGTATTTCTTCGTTCCATTTCCCATTGATACCTTGTTCAGATAAATCATTTATGCATGATACTGAATGGAGATTGCTTTTGAGTATTGCAGGGTAAATAAAGTGTGCATATAAGTAGATCACTCACCTCACTTGCGTTATATCTAGAGCACTGAATCGAGGTGCAACATGAATGAGAAAAGAATTTATGAATATTACGCTAGACAGCGGTTTCGTGACTAAACTGGATGGAAGTCGAACAACTTCTGAGATTTGCATTCGCTTTAGGAAGGCAAATATCTTAACTACTGAAATTTATGAGAAATCGATCAAATATTCAAAGGAAACTTTTAAGATGATTGGCTTCGGTGGGCTCATACTTCCTTTCGAAACGAGCATTCATTAGCGAGGGTGCGCCTATAGCCCCATCTCGCTTCAATTTGTGAATGATAGAGTTTCATCGATACATTTCAATGATTGCTTGTGGAAAGATGTGAATGGGCTTTGAGGTGAAAATATGCATGACATAAAGTAAAAATCAAGAAGATAATCATCCCAAGTATAAATCACAATGCAGTTTTCTTTACAATTACATGTGTATACCGGAGGTGAGAAATCTCTGTACGGAGTTTCTCGGTCTTATTCTGACTCACCATGTATACAGTGCATTCCATTCAAAACGAGCCACCCTGACTATCTTTTGGTAAGTACAATGATTTTCAGGAAACATAAAAAAACATGTCAACAATAGTATAAAGGGGGACACATTTCGACATATTAACATTTGATGTTACTTCCCCTATCGCACCCCCAGAGCATGTCACCATTTTTTTAATGGACCACCCTATATTGATTTGCATTATCAGATGTTTCATGATGAACAGATTTCAACAAAGTAGAATACATTATGGTCTGAAGCTCATAATTTGGAAGCTAAAAATTATTTGAGTTGAATGAACTTCTGTACAATCTGTTACCTAGATTTCATTGGTGTTTTTTTGAAGTATACATCAAAAAAGACTTATTTTGCCCAGTTAAGTTTGAATTCAATATTCTCTTCATTTTGTATTCCACCAGGTAAAGTTACAATTGGTGTTTCTGTTTTTGTGAATTCTTGAGAAGCAATGGTTTATACGCTTCGAGAACGGATTGAAATAGTGAATTTGTACTATCAGAATGGAAATAGTGCTAGAGCTGCTGCCCGTATGTTCAATGACAATCATCCAGAAAGAAATACGTTTCGGAATTATTGAACAAATTTATGGAAACTGGATCTGTTAACAATAAAAGCATATCCGCTCAGGAGTTGTCAACGATGAAGCTATTTCTGCTGCAGTTTTAGGGCACGTTGGACTAATGGAAAATATGCAATCTCTTACTAAGTTATCCCGAGAATGAGGAATCAGTCGTACAAATAGGGTCCTTCATAAGAACACATTTCATCCACATAAGATAAGACTAGTTCATGAATTGAACGAAGATAATTTCGATAGACGTATCGAGTGAAAGTCTCACTGAACGAATCAACTTGCATCAGAATTTCTTGTATGAAATTTGTTTATCGGATGGAAGTACGTTTAGTTTGAATGGAGAGGTGAATCGGCAAAATTGTCGATATTGCAGTGATACGAATCCTCATTTATACCGTCAAGTTCATACCCAACGACCTCAAAAATTTAATGTTTGGGCAGGAATTTTAGGTGGTCCCATCATAGGACCTTTTTTATCGATGATAAGTTGACTGGTGAGAAATATTTGGATATATTTGTGAATCGAATAATACCGTGCATCAATAGGGAAATTAAGGAGGATATGAATTTATTCGAAAACGAAATAGTTTTTCAGCAGGACCTCCTCATTATGCAGCTTCAGTGCGACAATTTTTGGATTATCATTTTCCTGGTCGCTGGATTGGCAGAAGGGGTTCTACAGAAT
This sequence comes from Chrysolina americana, assembly GCA_958502065.1. NCBI lineage: Eukaryota > Metazoa > Arthropoda > Insecta > Coleoptera > Chrysomelidae > Chrysolina > Chrysolina americana. The sequence goes on along the minus strand of OY293416.1, from coordinate 10,077,798 downwards.
GGCCACCAAGGTCTCCGGATCTCACTCCTTTAGATTTCTTCCTAAGGGGCCATTTGAAGTCTAAAGTGTATGAGATCGAATCAACAACATTAGAAAATTTGAGAGAGAATATCATTAGGCATTGCAGAGAAATAACTACCGAGATTCTCAACCATGTGAGGTCTGCAATGGAAGCTCGTTTGTACCATTGTATGGAAGTTGGCGAAAATGTTTTTGAACATTTACTAAAGAAAATATGTTTCTTTTCATTGTCAAGTCATCAGATTTTGATTCAAGAATTTAATAAAAAATCTCTTTTTCTGATTTATTGCTTCCATATTTCCATTTTTGACCTGTTTTTTTTATATTCACTGCAAATCATTGTTTCAAAAGTTATTCAGGATGGCTCGTTTTCAACTCAAATAATTCGTAGCTCCCGAACCATGAGCTTCAGACCATATGTTTTATACTTTTTGTTGAAATCTGCTCACCATGGAGCATCTCCTAATGCGGAACAATATAGGGTGATCCATTTAAAAAAAATTGGTAACATGCTCTTGGGGTCCGATAGGAAAAGTTATATCAAATGTGAATATGTCAAAATGTGTATTTTTTTTATTCTTCCTGAAAATCATTGTACCAACAGTTATTCAGGGTGCATGGTTCGTTTTGAATGGAATGCACTGTGTGTGAGAAAACGATTTATTTGGACCATATCAAAAGGAATGTTTCCTTGGTGCTCAAAACAATATCTAACATATCATCAAATTGATCAAAATTCAAGCAAGGGTATTTTAAGCTACAAATTCATGATAGGAAAGTTGGAATATATAGGAATATTTCAGAGGAGAAACCAATAGAAAACAAATAGAGTCATCATGGAGTACTGATACTTTGAACGAGTTTTATCATTCCATTGCAGAGAAGTAGGGCAATTTTTTTGTTTCAATGCAGTTTTCTCCTAGATGTTGATATCTTGGAAAATCTGTTTGGATGCTACGGATCTTTGTGAGATATTGAATTGCATCAATAGTATCAAAAACAGAAGAAAAAGAAGTTTAGATGTAAATTCTCCTATAGAGGAGCTCTCAGTATTCTGGCTGTTTTGATAAATTTTCAATATACAGTGTGTCCCAGCTAAAACTTGTCACCCCCCTAATATCCGAACTCATGAAAAAAATTGAAAATCGCTCAGACCCGTCGATTTTTATTTCAAGGGAGAACACTTTCACCAAATACACCATCATTGTGTTGTCAACCCCCTCAACCCCAGCACCCCCTACTTCAGAATTTTCAATGGGACTACTATACGTGTGATACATCATTTTGAAGGGAATTCAATCCCAAATACATCGGTGTACTGAAATTGAGGATCGATCAAGTGTTGTTGAAGTTTTCATGAAAACTAAGTTTTATCCAGATATTTTAATTTTTTATCACCTCAAATGTTAGCGTCGTAAGAAAGGTTCACTGTGGGTACGCCACTGTATTGAAAAATAATATGCTGTCAGAAATAATAGTTTCGAAGGTGAGACAGACGTTTTTATGAAAAAAAAATTGCCCTCATGTGTTTTTGTATACGCATATCTTTGTTTACGCCTTGGTAATTGATGTATTCGAGTCACTGCATTCAACAATTTGAAAACATTCGAAAATGCTTTATACTGTACAAGAGAGAATATCCATTGTAGCTGCGTATTTTGAAAATGGACGATGTGCTAGAGCTACGGCTCGAAGTTTCAATGAAAGTCATCCAGAAAACACCACATCATATCAGTACATGCTTCAATTGATGAATAAGTTGTTGTGGGATCAGTGCTGAATAAAAAACATGAACGAGAGAAGCCTATGAGAAATGAAGGGGTCGCTGTTGCAGTTGTAGGACATGCAGTGATGGACAACATTCAATCGTTAAGACAACTTGAGACTATTTCTGGAGTTTCGAAAAGCAGCGTACATCGAATTCTGAAAGACGCAAAATTCCATCCTTATAAAATGCAGAATGTACAAGAATTAAATGAAGATGATCCTGACAGACGTACAGAGTTTTGTGAAATCATGAGTCAATTATTGATTGGTGATAATAATTACCTCTACAATGTGTGCTTTTCTGACGAATCTTCTTTTTATTTAAATGGACATGTGAACAGGCACAACTGCAGATACTGGAGTGACGTAAATCCCCATTGGTACAGGGAAACTCATTCACAAACTCCCCAGAAATTGAATGTTTGGGCTGGTATTCTGGGAGACCATATTGTAGGTCCATATTTTATTGATGGTAACCTCAACAGACAAACGTATCTTGAACTTCTTGATACAACTGTGAACCCCAGAATCACTCAGTTACTTGAAGACGATGATAGGTTACTTGACGGTCAGCTCACCTTTCAACAAGATGGAGCTCCTCCACATTTTGTTGCACCTGTACGTCAATTTTTAGATGACAATTTCACAGGGCGATGGATTGGAAGGCGAGGACCAATAGAATGGCCGGCTAGATCTCCTGATTTATCACCATTAGACTTCTTTTTATGGGGTCATTTGAAATCCAAAGTTTATATTACCCAGCCAACTTCTCTTGATGATCTACGCAGGAGAATTGTTGTGGAGTGTCGTGCAGTGACTCCAGAAATGTTGAGCAATGTGCTAAGAAATTTCGAAGATCGCTTATACTTCTGTATGGAACTGAATGGTTCACATTTTGAACCTTTCATACGATGATAACATGTTAGGTGATGAAAAATAAAAATATCTGGATAAAACTTAGTTTTCATGAAAACTTCAACAACACTTGATCGATCCTCAATTTCAGTACACCGATGTATTTGGGATTGAATTCCCTTCAAAATGATGTATCACACGTATAGTAGTCCTATTGAAAATTCTGAAGTAGGGGGTGCTGGGGTTGAGGGGGTTGACAACACAATGATGGTGTATTTGGTGAAAGTGTTCCCCCTTGAAATACAAATCGACGGGTCTGAGCGATTTTCCATTTTTTTCATGAGTTCGGATATTAGGGGGGTGACAAGTTTTAGCTGGGACACACTGTATGTAGAGTGATATTCAAATTCTATGGAGTCCATGGTTGGGATCTCGCTAAGGGTAAAAGATAAACAACTTTTTGTAGACACTCCAAATATGTGAATATGATGTGCAAAGTGTAATATAAATTGGTCCTCCCTCAACTTTTAATTTTTTAATGGGGTCTTGTATTTCTTATCGCGTTTTCTCAAGAGTCATGTTTCTTTCATATTGGCGAAGTTATTTTTTGCAGCTGTTTTGGAAATATTTTACTATTACTAGTAAAATTTCAAAATTTGATTTTTTTTTTTTTTTCAAGAGAACCACATTCCCAAGAATCGAACCGTACTAGTTCATTAAAAATGATTCGAGAAAAAATCCACAAAGTCATAAATAATTACAATATTCACACATACGTACACATAAAGGTGCATTGTGATTTGGACTGATTCAACAGCAGATTCTTCAATTTGATACAAGGTGTCAAAGTTTTTAGACAATATTAGTTTTCCATGAAATATTTGTCAAAAAGCTTTTTGGCTAATTAAAAAAAAGGTATTGAAAAATAAAGGTCCTTATTTGTTGAGGGTGGCCTGACTTGAACGATACTTCGTATTTCATTTCAATTCACGTATTCAGATAGTCTCAAAAAGTTGGAATGGCAAAGTGCCATAAGTTTAAAAATATTTCGAAAGTGGTGGCATCTGCATTTTGTGATGTTTCCAAAGCTTTCAGTTGTGTAAATCACAGATCACTCTTGCTTAGAATCCAGAGGATATTCAGAATTGAAGAACATCCATTGTAGATTTTAGATGTTTTTTTTATACTCGGACCAATTTTCACTTTATTTTACTGGAAATACCATGTCAACATTCAAATATCAGGTCAATCAGTCCAACAAGTCAAGGTCTGAAAGTGATCCTACTAATCAAACTTCCATAAAGGCTTCGTAAAGATTCGGTTATTGAAAATTTAAAAGCAATCCTATGACAAAAAAAGTTCTTGTATGAGCTATCTGTACTGTGACCAGGCTTACAATCAAAAAATGTTACTAAACAATGATAGTTCTGACAGGGAAAAAGTTGTTCATGTTGTCTCCCAAGGCTCAGTGTTGGGTCCCATTCTATTTCTGCTCTACATCAACGATGTGGCCAACCTAGATATTACTGACCACCCTACATTGTTCGCTGATGCTAGAATTCTTTGGCACAATAAATATCGTGATGTTTGGTTCAGACTATTTCTATCGATCAAGAAAAAAGTCGAAATGTGATGTGAGGGTACTTTGTTGAGTCTCAACGGTATCGAATTTCGTTTTGGGGTTATTGCAGGTTTTATTCCAAAGTATAGTCTCACTCAAAAAAATTAAACTGCGTTGATCATGTAAGCCAAATTTCGCCACTAAAAAAATACTAACTCTTCATGAAGTTTTCGTTTTAGAGACAGCTCTCCTGAAGTATAGATACAAAGAGTTATTAAATATTTATTCTCCCACTTTAACTCTCATGAAACAGTCGTTGATTTATTAAGAAACCAGCAGATTAACCATCATTTGCCAAAACCAATCAGAGATATTTGCGATATGAAACATTTCTAAAAATCAGCTACAACCCTTGTGATAGGAAAACGCTTTTACAATTTAGAGAAATATCTTTCTTGTATATGCATTCGAAGTCGAATAATGGATCTCAGACAACTATATTATTTTTGTATAAACGTAAAATACCATTTCAGTGAAAACAAAGCGAAGTCTAGGAACCATCAATACAACACACGCCACCATATGCAACTTACGTATCCCATTATTTTAAAAAAGTCTATCTCTCAGAGAGCATATTCCTTCTCTGCAGTTAAGCTCTATAACACACTACCTCACAATATGAAAAACATAACTTCGAAACCAATGTTCAAAAATAAATTGAAACTATTTCTCTTTGATGAGGAAAGGCAATTTATAATAGATTTACTTGAATGAATATTCCGTTAGTGTATTGAAAGTTTAACCTGGTTCACATTGATTCTCATTGTATTTTGTTGAAATTTTTTTTATTAAAGTTGACTTTTGATATATCGGTATTACATACATTTTTGTTATATTTCATTTATATTTTTATACACTCGAATGTTTCCATACGTTTTTATCTGTATTGAATATGTTTATTGATATTTGTTATACTTTTTATACGTGTTTATACATTTTTAAATATATTCTCATACATCTTCTATAAAAAAAATTATTATTATACATTTTGTATCAAAGATTGTATTTTATAATTTTTTTGTGTTTCCATAAGTTTTACCTATATTCTTAAGCATTATTTTATCTTTTTTTTATAAATTGTTTTCTCTGCGAAACAAGTGCAATAGCACTTATCGCTCTTTATCTTCATTGATGCTGTAGTGTTGTATCGATCTTAAAATTTTTATGAATTTTTTAATGAATTTTTATTATTATTATTATTATTATTATTCCAGTCGTTCTATATTCAATATCTGATGCTCAATGTATTTTACATATTACTTCATTTATGTCTCTTTTGTAATTTCAAGCATTTTTAATTATTGTCATTGTCGTTATGAGAGCGTTTTCTCCTAAGACTTCATGAATGCTAGTATGTAAATAGTCAACAGTGTGACAACTTCGACTTTGTCCACAAATATTATCATTTATACAAGAAGGGGTATCTATCTATAGAGGGATACAAAAGAACAATGTGTGAATAAAATAAACAACTGAAGCTGTTGACAGAGAAGTTAAGCATAAAATAACAGAGCCAACACAAAATACATAATGTATTGATGACACATTCTACAGTAATTACGTTGAAATGTCATTCAAACTCCATAGTTCTGCTCTTTTATTTCGTAGTATTTCATTATAATTGGTTTTTCCAGGCGCTAACCAGAATGATTTAACCGAACAACATACCTTTTTGTAGTTTCTTTTTCCATATGCTTCGTGTCAGTAATTTCGTGAATTGGTTCACTTAAGCTTTCTATCAAATGTGTCTTGAATGATTCATTGTAGTTCGATTGGAAATTGTGCGTTCCCTCTAATTTCAATGAGGAATGTGGTCTTATCAACCTCGGTGTCAGAATATCTTTCTAAAACAATACACAGCTATTATGATACTTCAGAACAATCAACCAAGTTTTGTAACACATTATTCTCCTGAACTTTAGTGAATCTTGTTTGTCTCTGTAAGATCAGTATCTATGATAACCTAAGTCACCCAGAATATTTCAGAAATCAAGGATACTTCGACAAATTTAAGATATACCGGGTGACCACGAGGTGAGGTACGCCCCCTAATTTTTCTATAGTTTCAAAGATACAGGTTTCAAATTTGGTACATCGATATATTACTCAAATACGCATATTTGATTCCATTATCGAAACAACTTCACCACTTCCGGTTTAACCGGAAGTGAGCCCAAACTTTTTTTTTCATTATCCGGAAGAACACGAAATTTGTGATAACACTGTTCTTCAAAATTGAAAATCGGTTGAAAAATGGCGAAGATACTGTTGATTGTTCAATCGAACAAAGTTGGCCAAGAACATCAAACTCAAATCATCACAACTGACGAACGGCGTCAACATTTACGAGAGGAAGGTTCGAGGTAAGACACAGCTGAATATTGAGCTTCTCATGTAATTGCAGCAACCATATTTTCCAACAATTATCAAAATTTTCCTCGGAACGGAGTAGTACCCATTAAGAAATGCTCACAACCGCCATTTCTCAAGATACTCATTTCACATTGTCGTATTGAAAAATGATGAATTATCAGATTACTCGAATGAAAATATTTGATTTTTTGCTTAGCTTAGCTTTAGTAGATTCAAGCCGCCTCTGTTTAAGAATATTCAATATTGAGAACACTCATAATGAAACATCCCGTATCTTCGATTCCTTTCAGAATTTTCTGGGACTTTTAACACGATTATTTGGATAATTCATAACTTTTCAATACTACAATATGAAAAGAGCATGTTGCCATTTGAGAAATGGCAGTTGTGAGCATTTCTTTATGGGTACTACTTCGTTTTGAGGAAATTTTTGATATTTGTTGAAAAATATGGTGGCTGCAATTACATGTGAAGCCCGATTTTCAGCTGTATCTTACCTCAAACCTTCCTCTCGTAAATGTTGATGCCGTTCGTCAGTTGTGATGATTTGAGTTTAATGTTCATGACCAACTTCGTTCGATTGGACAATCAACTGTATCTCCGGATAATGAAAAAATTTGTACAGGATGTCATTTAAAAAAAAAAGTTTGGGGTCACTTCCAGTTAAACCGGAAGTGGTTAATTTTCGATAATGGAATCAAAATATGCGTATTTGAGTAATATATCGATGTACCAAATTTGAAACCTGTATCTTTGAAACTATAGAAAAATTGGGGGGCGTACCTCATCTCGTGGTCACCCGTATCCTGATCAACCTATGCCAATGGATAAAATATAGATATTGAAAAATACACACGACTTAGAATTTTAAAAATATTCCCAATTGCTGCAATATTCTGTGGTGAATAGGATATTTTGTTGAATATATTGTGGTAACCAAAATTACATTTCTGGAATTTCACCGCTCAAGGTTTTTCCTCCTATCAGATTATTCGACGTTTGTTTTACCTCTTGAATGTTTTTACAACAGCTAGTTGGTAATTTTTTTATTATTTTGCCAGTTGAACTTGAATAACCTTGATATGTTTCTCCTATTAATATAATCATCCACAAGCTCAATATATGGCCAACTGTCTTTCACAATAGGTATCTTACCTGTTCTTCATTTAGGCTCTTCAAAGTTTCATAAAAATTCTTGAACCGTCTTTTATACTCAGTTTTCAGAGATTTGAACGAGCCTTCTTCTATTTTCAAATTGTCGCCCAGCCACGCCGCATCTGAAAAGTCAGTCATTTATTCACTCAAGTCAGAAAGTACTATCAACTATCACTAATAGTCATTATGTCTATTTGAACTCTCTACATATACTTATGTCACTGCCTACTATCAATGAATACAAAAAATGGTTCTCTACTAACACAAACCTCCAAGGCTACAACACTTTCATTAAGTCTAGAATTCTCAAGTATCATGTAAATACTGAATAGATATCAAGCTTCATCACATACTTTCTACCTCAGATGATGAGTTTCAATGACAAAAATTGTTACCATGAAAATTTGTTCAACAATAATAATCTAGTCGAAATACGCAATCATACTGAAAAACGATTTTTTTTATTTTTTTTTTTTAATAACACTCACGTTTCGTTTTTTGTACAGTGCGGCTTTTATTACATTTTATTTCTGACCTCTAATCAGATTACAATAAATCTGGCACCGAGGCCTTAGTTTTTAATGTATAGTAACAGATTCAATAATATTGAATTTGATTTAGTTTTTTACAATACTGATCAATGATTTATTGTCTCTGTTCCTTGAAAAAATTTCTTGAGGTTACGGTACACAACTTTCTCACATCCTTCAAAGACTGTCTCTGGTACAGTATTATATGTACATACACTTCGATAAATAGGAGAATCCTGTCCTTTTTTTGTCCTTGCAAAGTTATTTCTGAGTCTTTCTTTGGTTCGTAGGTTATAATTATTATAATAATAATAATAATCCCTCACAAACACTCGTTGAGTGTACCCAAAGGCATAGCCTGTGTGGGTAGAGGACAGCTATTATTATTATTTGCCATGGCGCATTATGATAGTCTTTATTTTGTTTTAGTTGCACATTGGTTTTAATTAGATAATTCTGTATTTTATAAATAAGTTTAGTTTGTTCAAAGTTTTTTAGTTTATGTAGTTTGAGAAATGGGTATTCTTTATATAAAGTGTCACTTGATGTATTATAGTTTTTTGCAAATATGGTTTTTATTGCTTTATTTAGTAAGCAGTTTGTTTGTCACTTCAACACTAGCACTTCCATAGCATGGTATAAGATATCTTATATGGGGTTCAATAAAACTATTATATATGAGATATCTAGCATTTTTGCTTAGCATATGATTGCATCGTCGTATTGCAACCAGCATTGGGGCTACTTTTTTTAGGATACTGTCTATATGGACATTCCATGTTGAATTTTCAGTCACTTAAGGCCTAGATATTTATATTGTTTAACTTTTTTCAGTACAGTCATTTATTTTAATTTTAGGATTTATCTGTTTTTTCCCCACTTGATGTAGCACCATGTAAACAGTCTTTTCCACATTTATAGTTAATTTATTGTAGCACAGCCACAGATATTACCTTTCAAGATCACTGTTTATGTTTTGTTCAAGTTCGATTTTATTTACTCCTGAGAAAATAAGAACTGTAACATCACAGTATTTGTAGTACTTTACTTAACCCTTTATATTTTAGACTTTGTACATGTAATAGGTATTGAAGTGGGCCCAGGACTGACCCTTGTGCTATTCCCACTTCGACGCTTTCTTCATCATTCATTTCCCCATTGACATAGGTTTGTTGCCTTCTTCCCGTGGAATATGAGTTTAGTAGTTATGACATTTTCCACGAAATCCCATGTTCTGTAATTTTTTTAGCAGTAGAGCAATATCCATGTTAATGTATAGTATATTCAGATTTTCAGTCGCCATTTTTTAAAGTACAGTTTTTTTTAATATTTTTTTTTTTGTTTTTTCTAATCCAGATCTAGCTCACTTCTAATTCTCAGCGGTCTATCGGTTTCTTGTTTCCTGAGATATACTTTTCCATTTGAGACATATACTCTATGATATTTTTTTTTTCCTTTCTTATTTCTCTCACCTTTTTGAATAGCAGTTGGTTCTGTTTTGTTAGGTCTTCATTAAAGTATATGTTTCCTCTTCCTCCAGTTAGACCGCATTCATTTAATTTAATTCCCTTTACTTACCTAATTTTTGTTGTTAATTAATTTTTTATTTTTTATTTAATAAGTATTGGTGAATCTTCAGTTATAATATTTAGTTTATATATTTCCTGCACATCTCCGTCGTTTATAGTCACTTGTAGCGCTCCAATCACCTTCTTCATTGTTTCACTTAGTTCTTCGTTTTGTTTTGGTAGTCCAGATACAACTATATTTCCCTTTTCTCTCTGCTCCATTTGGTTTAGTTTTTCCTCCAATGTTTCCACTCTTTCGTCTAATCTTTGGTTGACCTATTTAAGCTGTTTGATGTCTCCAAGCGTTCTTTCGAACTGAGATATTTGGTCTTTGAAGCTGTCTGATAGAATTGCATAGATTTTTTTAGATCACCCAATTCTTCTTCAACAGTGTTCTTAAATGGAACAAAGTGGTGAGCAAAGGATTTTTCTAGAGGCCTCTTCATTTGTTTTTCATCCATGGCTCTAACCTGACTTTTTTCTCGCCTTGTTCAGCAAATAACTTTATTTTCGTTGTTCGCAGCTCCCGCCTGTATTCCACAACTGGGGTGAAAGCTGGTCTTACAGACAATACAATCTAACGATAAAACTACTTTTTTCTTGCAGAATTTACAAATTTTTCGCGTACTTATTGGGTCAGCTGTGCCCATTTGAGACATAACCTCAATACAAATGGCATAGGGGGTCACATGTTCTTCTCTAAATTAATGAGGAAATGATTTGGTTCCTGAAGGAAGGGAAATAAAACTTTTGCGTCACAGCTGTAAAGCAAATTAACTCACTTGGTTTTCTTTTCCTGTAATGCCATAGTTCATCTACAGTGATATTTGGTGGAAATGCGGATCTCCAATGTTCATCTTTGGGATCTTGAACGTTGTGAACCCTCTTCTCGCTGAAAACAACAAATGATAATTCAGACATATAGATTTAACTTATTCATTTACATCCCTTCCAATATACATATAACAGAATCGAAAAAAAAATATTTTCTTTGCACGCAGAATCGAAAAAAAAAAATATTTTCTGTGCACGCATCAGCAGATATTTGACATAAAATTTTGTGCTTTTCAGTGCTATGTACCTTCTGTAACTACTGCATGTAGTTGCCTACTTGTATTAATATGCAATAAATGTTATCATTATAATTAAACCTCACTTGGATTATTGCCCTTCCCTACTATTTCTTCTTGATGCAAACAGTTTGTCATCCTTATAGAAGTTGTAGAATAGAGGAATGAAGGTATTTCAAAATGTAATAGATATACTCCTTTAATGTCAATGCTGAAGGTTCTCAATTGGATATCTGTTACGGACAGGACATTTTACAATTCCATGATCTGTATTTTTTAAATAATATCTGGAAAACTTCCTCCCTACTTCAGCCAATTCATTAATTACCATAATGTGAAATAAATACGGAGTACCCTTCTCTCCAAGCATTTCCACCAAGTGGAAAAATAAAGGCAAACATCTGTCAGGAAACAATTACTTCCCTGGCTAATACCACGACGGACATTGAACTACATGTGACGAATATTTGTGCAACGTTCTTCCAAGAAGACCCAATTGCAAGTGCTTTTCTTGTTATTAAACAGAAGATTATGCTTCATTCGGCTGGGAATGACCACCTACAGACATGCATGTTTCGAAGTTTTGCCTCACATCAGTGACAGGGTAGGTAGGACGACAACATTATAATTGTCTTGTCCCTACCAAATGCATAATAATCAACCGTTCAACTAATATTTCCCCACGGATGAAACTACGACCCACAACTAAGTTGATCGCAGCGCCATCCTCACGGAAAATCAAGAAGAAGACACTTCTAGACAGCACAGACTCCAAGATTGTAGATTGTAGGGGGGTCGTGAAGGCTCTGCAGCCTCAGAAGCACCTCGACCTATAAGCTCTTTTGTGCGTGACCCTTTGTCTATTCGAGGCCCGGGATTCTGAGACTTCGTGCGAAGTTTATCAGTTTCCTGGGAGCTAAGTTTGCCGACCAACAGATCCGCTATTTCGTTTTCAATGGCCCACTATATATGACTTGGGCAACAGACTCGATCCTTGCGGAACACCTGCTCCAGCCTTCTTCATCGTAGAGCTTGTGTCATTTACCCTAACCTTAAAAGTACTGTCGACCAGATATAAGTCCATGATTGTCACCATATGATCAAGTATATCTGCTCGTGACATCTTCATGGAGTGATCCTAAACGTAAACTGAAGCCTTTCTTCCCGTTTACGAACACTAGTGCGATGGTCATTCATTATGAATCCTGAATGACAATTACTTCGATCCGATTGATGATAAATATAGCAAAGAAATTGTTTTTTGGTGTATTTCAGTTCAAGGGGGTGGTAGTGTAGATACAATCAATTATCTTCATCTGACAAAACTAAATTTAGCCACTATATCTCGAATGAACGGGTTCGATATAACTAGTTTGCATCGAATCAAGTTCGCTGTGCTAATAGAGTATGTTCCGGCACGCAATTTCAGGTGATTCAATTTATAGTAGCGCAGATAAGAAAGTAGAACAGTGATTCAGTGGTGAATTAAATTTTTTTTATAATCCTTTCTAGTCTGGTCCCGATATTTATTAAACTCTTGCTATTTGCGGCAATTCACCCATGAAAGTGAAAAACTGAACTTAAAATTATATGGGATCCCACACACCTGATGCATATTTGCATATTGAGAATAGGTTCAAAATATAATTATGTGATAATTCTTTCATCGGTAAACTCGTATATGGTTTATGCTCTAGAAAACCTCATATCTTTCCAGCCACTTTCATAACACTAACAATAAAAAATGGAATACTATATCGAATCTTTCGCTTTGACTTATATATTTATTGGCAAGTTTTCAACAGAAAACAACTTCTGCCCCCTACAACATCTAATGGTACGCCGACGAACCGCTTTTATAGTTCTTGCTAATCATCAAATCCAAAAATAATTACAGCTTTGATATTTGAGGAGCATTGCAAGGTAATTCTTGTAGAAAACTTTTCCTAGTATCAAACTGATGTAACTGAATGGTCGTAATGGGGAGTACTTCTCTTCTGTTGCAGACTTGCAGACGAATATAACTACTGTATAGTTTAAAGTGGACGAATGGATTATTAGTTCAATGGTCTTCCGCCAAGTAGCATCAACAATTTTTCTCATAATTTTTCAATGCATGATTTTTCATTCAACAGAATAACCTTACAGAATGAAGGCTTTCACGGCCGGAAGTAGAATCCTGAGGTATGGTTTCCGGGCTTTGAGGCCGTGGTCGGTTCACCTCCGTGGAGGCGGTTCCACTGGACGTTTCGCTCACAACTGCGGTGAGCATCTTCAGCATAGCTTTAGTCTTCTCGAAGAGCGACGTAAAACTGATTTACATTTCAGAAGATTGAACAGTAGCTTATTTTTCATGGACCAGGCAGGAATTGGATTATAGTAGCAGCAATCGATGCCACTATATACAAAACACCAAATGAAAATAATAATAATAATGTTCTGAAGAAGGGCAATGACTCTCGGACCCAATTATCAACTAACCCCACAGATGTGGGGAGTGCTTACTGGGGTTAATGACATATCAGCGCGCCCTCCGGTTGTATCGGAATTCCGGAGACAGGGCCTGACTGGTACATTCCTTATGGAAAAAAAAATTCTGAAGTTCTATGTAGTCGTTTATGTATAAGAATGGGAACAGGAACCTTAAGGACGTCCCAATATAGTGGCAAGTCCCGTTACAATACGAAACAAGAATGGCTATGTCCCAAATACTCAGATAACCAAAAAAGTCAAAGAACTATACGAAGAAACAAGAGTTAAGGTTAACAAAGAAGTCGCCCTATTCTGTAGAAGCTTCAGTCCAGTCCTTAAAGTATTGAAGGACCACCCTTGGGCAGAGTTCAGTGATAAAGAGTTCAGAGAGGTGACACAACAGGGAGAAATCCAGGTAGGAAACTTGCGTGGAGATAGATTGGCTGGCACTTCATAAAAAGTCACTGGGAAGGGGTCAACAAAGTTAGAACGTGTTTCAATGAATCCATCGCAATGAACATATGGAAGTCAGTTTCAGCCATTTTGAGCCTGTTTTTTCAGACATAATTGGTCTTCTGCGGTCTTGGCGTAGATTTGGGATGACTTAGCCGTATACTTATGGATCAATTTCCTGTTTAGATCCTTCTGGATGACTTTCTTGACATCGTTGTTGAGTTTTATCGTCTCTTTCATAATGATCGGGGATTTTTTCTTTCCTCAATAACCACTGCCGGAGGCGGGGATACTTCCTTCTTGCCCTTCAGGGAGCTGAGTTTATTTTCTATGCCTGAGGATTTTCATACTTTGGTTCTTTTTCGTCTTGATTGTGATCCTATTCCTCCGATTTCATGCTGGACCACGACCCCCCAACAGCGGTGATTGAAGAAGACCTGTCGTCCCAAAGGGTGGAAACCTTCGTGATAACGCCTATACCGAATAAAATCAGGACGTTCACGGTCTTGACCGATAAGAGGGTAACCGTAGTCTTTCAGAACAAGAGCAGTTAAAGGGGTGATTGTTGAGTGGAAGTTGAAGCAAAACACCTACCAAGATACCCATGCTTCCGATGCCAGTCGAACTATAAAACGGGGTGCAGTGCATGAAATACAACGGAACGTACTGGTCCAGGGCGTGTCCCAAACCTATGAGCAACCCGGAGATCATCAACCAAGACCTCGCTAGTTATTGATTTCATCCATAGACATAATGTCGATATATTACTCCTACCAGAGATGAAATTCCGTATGGACCATACACTGAGAAACAGAAGATTCACTACCATAAGAGTGGACCGGCTCAATGTTATGAGAGGGGCATAATGGCAATAACAGTTAGAGCCAATAAACCGCATATGCCCCTGCTGGCAAGGCAGAGTTCCATTGTACCAACACGTTGGCATACAGCTAGAGGATGGAACAAGGTAGTATGCAATATACAATCCCCTAAGGAACGAAATCGCATCCATTGATCTGGATAACTACGGCAACAGCAGGCTCAAGGTGTTGCTGGCAAGGGATTTAAACGCAAAGTGACCCGAGTGAAACTGCGCCTATAACTTCGATGAACAACAATGTATTCTCAATTATCAAATCATCCACATATAGTAGAAAGCCAAAGGAAGATTATTAGTAAATATCAGAGACAGAAGTCATCCCAAATTTGAGCCTTGAGGCACACCCGATCCTGCATTGTGAACTCGAGATGTCTCATCACCATATGTAACCTATTGACGTTTGAACTGGAGGTAAAATTTAGTTAACGAATCAAAACGATTACTCATTCATCTTAAGAAAAGCTTTCGCAAAATTGGTGAAGATACAGTCTACTCTACTGAGGACAGCGGGAATGCTCTTACTGTGGTCAAAATGAAAAAAATACTAATCTCATTATTGATCTCAGTAAATGTCACAATAATTACTAACTACTTTGTGGAAGTCATAAATGGATAACTGATGAGGCACCTAGACTAGAATGGATGGATGCAATTTTGCTCAAGAACCTATCAAATTTTTCTGAGTATAATTGGAATTTTCCGGTATTCTTACTATACTGAATCGCAATGTACTGAGTGAAAGTGACAAGTACCGATTTTGACGGCCTGGGCTGGCAAAAATTATCTCGGACCTTTTTTTTATTCAAGAAAGTTCGTTGCTTACTAAAATACTAGATAGGCATATAAGGCATAAGAGCATTATGTTTTGGGTCGTAGTGGTCGTGACGGTAGAGAGCTTGCCTTCAATTCCCAGCATGGTCACTGGTCTCGTGCTAGGAACCGCACGTTGAAACGTAAGAACTTGTTAATCCTTAGCTAGCACAAGTTTCGACTTCTGAGGGCTATCGTTCGTAAGCGGGACAACAGCTGGTTGACAGAAAAAACAATTTTTCCTAAACAATTCTTGAGCGAATAAAAAAAAATCAGTCGCTTCATCATAGAAATGATTTAGATAGACAGAACTACGTGCATTTTTAGTAGGGTAAGTTCCAAACATGAATACGTACACTTCATGATTGATTCTGTGAGTGAACTCTAAACGGAATACCTAGGGCTGCGTTCATAAACTTACTCAGAGTAAGGACTGCTTACTTCGAACCGATCGTAAACTTACTCTAGCTGTGTAGTTAATAGATATATGGTATGGAGTATGCGTTGACAATCGTTCAGAAACTTACTTCGAGTAAACTAACTCTTTACTCTACTCTGCTTTCGAAAAGAGTAGCAATATACTCTGACAGTATTAATAATGACAATGAACTTTTTTGATAGTTTGTGTTTGTCATTGTTTGTATGTTCACGTTTCCTCGTGCTTTTAAAGTGAAAATAAAAAAATACGGAAGTTTCGACAATATAGAGATTATATTCCAACGATATGGATTTTCATGTAGTACCAATTGGCAGAGATACTTCATTCTTAAAAATAAAGGAATGCTTCAAAGTGTAATATATATTTCAATTCTGGAAACCCTAAATAGTTTCAATATTTTGTATCAGTAAATGGAGAGCTTTGTGAAGTTCTCAAGTCTCAATTAAGACCAAACACAACCTCAATTTCATGAATCACCATTATCAATATTGTCGTTGACACTTTGCACTCTGCAAAGTTTTTGAACGACTATGCAGGAATAATGATTGACATGTACTTCTAATCACGTGACCGTACTCTTACTCTACTCTCATAGTAAGTTTATGAACGCAGCCTAGAATACTAATGAGTGAATAATTTGAACACGCAGTTGACTTGTATCGAGATAATTATATATGTCGAGAAGATCATATCAGAATTTGACAATTAATACGTGTGTGCTCAAATTACACCAATTGATTTTTCCAAGTATTCTGTAATACTATTCCGATTGATGATCAATTTATTTTGTGGAAATTCCCTGCAGAAGGTGATAGCCCTATAATGCTGGTGATTATGGCCCTCGTATATTGTTTTGTAAATGGTTTTTGAGGATGTAAGAAGAAGCAAACGACTTTACCAGATACGTTTTATTCACGGATGAGGCATGTTTCACAAGATAAGGATATTTCAATAGTAGGAATAGCCATTTATGGGATGAAAAGGCTACCATCAGAAGTTTTCAGTCAATATTTGGGTAGGAATTATCGAAAATCATATCGTTGGACCATATTTTCTTCCTCCCCTTTTGAATGGACAGAACTACCGAGTGTTTCTTGAATATGTTTTACCTAAGCTACTTGAAGAAGTACCTCTATTGGTGCGTCAAAGAATGTGGTTTCAATATGATGGAGCACAGGCCCATTTCCAAGGAATACTTCGTCAATTTCTTGATGAAACATTCCATGATCGGTGGATAGGTAGACGTGGTCCCATTCACTGATTTGAGTAGATATTAATACACAATAATTATTTTTCATCACTAAGATTTGGGAATTTAGTTAGATTTAGTTAGATATAGTTCACCCAAATGAAGTAGAACCCAAAGGGAATAATATGCCAGTATGAGCTACTCAGGAAAACTATTCGATACCATTGAAAACTACTTTTAAAAGGAACATGCCATTCAACGCAAAACCCAAAAAGTTTATAGACAGGAATGTGGTTATTATTCAGCAGCTTGTAAGGTCAAATGGTCAGAAATTTCAACATTTGGTACCGTCAACATGTGTAATTAGATAAAAAAAATCAGCTATGCATGGACATCTACAAGAGACAAACGAAACAATAAATAGGCAATAGATGAACTTGTTGGAAGCGTCGGAAATAAATAAATAGAATAAAAATCCAAATAATGAAACTCTTACTGATCAATTTGATTCATGAACTTCCCCACTTCTGAATTTGTTAATTTCGATTAATAGGTTGTATCAATTATTTTATGCACTAGCGGGCGGTAAAGTACACTTTACCGCCCGGTTCGCCAGGCGTAAAGTGGCACATTACCGCACGTGGGCGCATCATGGCCCGCGGGCGGTAAAGTAGATAACATACTAAAATTGTCCATATATACCTACGCAACGCATCATTTCACGGAAGACCTACCACGAAACAATGAATTCAGTTCAATAAAGAAATACTCATTTAACAACTTTTATTCACAATCTACATTTTTGCTCCATAACCCTGAAAATTTGAATTTTATTTTAACTGTGCAATTGTTATAATTTTTGATATTGATGGTGGGATATTCACTTTTCTCTTGACAATAATTATTCCCTTTTGAAACATCCGCACCACTCGTTTTAGATATGGATGGTAGGTCCAAATAATTATTATTTGGTATCGGTCCATCCCCATCGCCGGCAATTTTTTTGACAATATTCAATTTAGTTGAAATCGATTGTTCAATGTAGCTCTCTGCTACTGCAGTTGATTTCCAACCAGCGTGTCATTTGATATTGGTGATACTTTCCCCAGCATCAGCCAATAAAGTGGGTGGGGATGTAGACATAAATATGGCAGCGAGTGGCCTACTTCAGTTTACTTATCTACGATGCCTTCAGTACTTGTTGAGTATTCATCTAGGTTGTGTTACTTGATCAGAGACATGACCTATGTGAACAATACAGTGCTTTCGTAAAATACTGAATAAATTCATTTTTAGTCAAATTATAATTTTATGAGAAATCTCCTGAAACAGGTCGATTTTCAATCTCAGTTTGCCACATTTATAAGGGAAACAAAAATATAAAGGGCGAGCCAAGTGTGAGTAATGACGTCCGCGTTTTTCAAATTGATCACCCAATATATTATTCGATTCTTGAAATCTCCATGAGAAGCTGGATTCAAAAATATATCACACATTCGGTTTATATACAGCGTGTCCGTTACATTCAGTGGATACCTTAGTAAAAAATGCAAGAAAGTCACCGAATTTTATTTCCGTTTGGGTATTTCTTCAAAGGACTAGACACACATATAAGGGGAATTCTAGGTATCGATAGAATTTGCTGAAATTTACTATGTTACACCAAATGTATATTAGAATAATAATTGCATGCATCGCGACTGCGATAACAATTGCATTAGTAGGTATACAGAGTGTAATAGAAAATATAAGGGTGTTTCTAGGTATCTTTAGAAGTTGCCTAAATTTTAGTATGTTACACCGGAGGTATATTCGATTAATAATTGCATGCTACGTGATCGCGATAACATTTGCATTATTTGATATACAGAGTGTAATAGGAAATAGAAGGGGGTTTCTGGGTATCGAAAGAATCTGCTGAAATCTTAGTATGTTATACCTGAGTAAATGAGAGTAATAAATGAATTCCGCGCGAACACGATAGCAATTAGTTGATATACAGAGTGTAACCAAACAAATTCAACAAACGTCATCAGCGGTAAACATAGTAACGCAGGGCCCAGTTACCTTTGATGAAATAATTTAGTTTTTTGGATATTGATAATGAAACGCAATTTAAATATGAAAAAGTCGATTTTGCGTGGAATTGGAACAAATTTCAAGTAAAAATTATATGTTTCACACGGCAGAAAAGCAGATTCAATGCCTTGGCTGGTTTCATAGCCTCGCTTCACTCGGCTATGAAACACCAGCCGCGGCATTAAATCTTGTGCTTTTATGCCTAGTAAAACAAATAACTATTAACTTCATTTGAACTTGACAACTGTCAAATATGTGAGAGTAATAAAGTGCATACAGTATTTTGGAAAAGTACCGCTTGAATAGAATAATGTTGAACTGTTTCATGTAACACGAGGAGTCGTGTTTTTCATAAAATAGATGCTATTAATCTGGAAGAGAATATAAACATTAGAAGAAACGAGCTAGCCTTATATATATACAGACTACGCTTGAATTGAATGATGCAGTATTTACTCCAGATTCCAGAATATGTTCGGCCTGTAACAACAGATTAGTAATGGAAACAGAAGAAGTAGTACAAAGATTTAGGAAATGTTTTATATATGCCCGTAACTGTAGAATTAGATTGGAATTGAATGCTCGGATAGATTTTTATCTAAAAACAGAAACTTCTATTCCTGGAGACACCAACTGTTGTTTTGGGCATTTGAATCACAAAGACTGTGTCAACCTCCAACATATGGAAAACCATGTTTCTATTCCCAGAGGAGTGATCACGAGCGGAACTGAAATTGTTCAGAACTCTCCAAGAATTTATACAAAATGCAGGCAATATAGAATATGATGATGAGGAATATTTTGACGAGACAGATTTCCAAAGTTTGACTAAAGGGTTCATTAAACCCTGATATCGACGAATGCAGTTACCGTTGTGCTCGCGTAGAATGCAATTTTAAGTCTAATATACGTCAGGTGTAAGATACTGAAATCATCAAATTCTATCGATGCCTAGAAATCTTCTTCTATTTCCTATTACACTCTGTATATCTACTAATGCAATTGTTATCGCGGTCGCGTAGCATGCAATTATTAATATAATATACATTCGATGTAACATACTGAAATTCCAACAAATTGTGTCGATACCTAGAATCCCCTTTATATGTGTGCCTAGTCCTTTAGTTGATACATATGGAATGATTCGTGTGGGAAAAATAAAGTCATCGATATTTTTGGACTGACAACCTTTCATTACGGAATGTGAAGAGGTGATTATGAGGTGAAATAAAAATGAAACGAATTTAATGGCAATGATGGCCTCAAACAACGATCAATCTAAATGTTTAAAGAAAGGGAATATTCTCAAATGATGAATTAATTTTTTTTTTTCAAATGAAAATATCATCGATAAAAATGGAGAATTTTTTCAATGAAATCTAAATGTTTAAATTGTGACAGTAGCCAATGCCATAAATAATTTCTTATTGGAAGTATACATTTTATCTCGTGCAAATTCTTGGTTCTTCTAAATTCCCTGGCCTATTGACATACACTTCACTCTTTAAGCATCCCCTGTAGTTTTTCTCGGTTTGCCCTCAATATTATGTAATGATTTCTGGTTATAGATTATGTTGTTCCTTAGCTATAATAGAACTCGAGCAATCGAACTCTTTCGCACTATTGCCCCACCCTGTATATTACTGATAATTTTTGAATTCCCAATGTCCAGAAAGTTCCTATTCTCTTCAGATTCAGTACCAATTGGTAACAATATCGTAGTTGAATACAGTATTCACCCAAAACAAGCACATATACAAGCAATCTAAACGTAATGAAAAAGTGAAAGAAGTTAACACCTTTTGACATATCAAGATGATGGGACATCCGAAACGTGAGAGCCTAATAAAGTTATAATATCGTTTGCAACCTACAAACACTCTACAGAGTGTTTTTAAATTGAGTGATAAGTGTTTGTGTTGGTTCTATTTTATTTCGACCCTCCAAAAAAATAACATAATGAGTATTATTATTATCATAGTTTGTAACCATTTATTCCACTATTCCAGAAGCCTGGATAGTTGCAGATCACTTTCTTTTCAGGTCTCTTTTTCTGAACGAACCACAAAGCTCTAGTTCTCTTTGTCCGCAGAGACATATTTTCTGAATCCTACAACCTCTACAAATGTGAGGAAAAAAAACACCAATTCATATCTTCATTGCATTATTTCTCAAGCTACTTTTTGGATACAACAGGATTTTTTTTGTGCTACACATACATTAAAAATAATACTCTTTACTAAAAACGTATTTATTTCCTGATGAAATCTAAGCAAACTTGACAAGGCAATGCCGTGCAACATCGAAGTAGATTATGAGCTTTGGTGTGGTGGACAAATATGAGTCAGTCACTCCAATATGGGTTCTCTATGTAGGTCAGCAGGTCATCGTAACAATTCGAGACAAGGTGCCGAAAGTGTGAGCTACGATATCGACTTTGTTCGACTTCCGTTGGTGTTAATGTCTGAATAGGAATTGGCGAGTGTGTACTTAGTTTCGATTGATCAGACTGTGCTATTCTATTCAATATTATTCCGTGCGCTTAAGTATGAATACAAGGTACTCAAGCAGAACAAATATCAAAATTCCCTCATTTTTGAAATGAGTGAAGAAATTAATGTGTTTAACGATTTCTAAACAGTCGCACCTATACAAGGTGTTTCTTAATTAAATGCTGATCATAAAAATTCTTCATATGAACGTAGGTCAACAACTGCTTTATTTCTGAGGTAAAGGGTGTTAAAGAGTTTAATCAAAATAATGTTACTGTTCTTCTTTTTTCTTCCTATAAACATTTTTTTTCGTCTTACGGATGGTTTTCGATTTGAAAAATAAAATGTTTATTAGGAGAAAAAGTAGCATAGGGAAGCAAAGCAATGTATAGTTCGATTATTGTATCTTTACCCGTGCGTCATCAATGTTATGCATGTGAAATAAGTCGAGACGTTATTTTGTCAAAATAACATCTAAATGTAGAATGCCGTGGCTAATATCCCGATAAAATTACAACGTGTAGGTAATAAGATAGGATAATGAATTACTAGATTACCCAAATTAACATTTTCAAATTCATGGAAATGGCGAACCACCAGACAATGAGAGTTTTTGTTTAGTTCCAACAGAATACCGTGTGACACACTCATGGGTACACCCCCTTTTCTCCTTTCCTTTATTTTCCAAATATGTCAAAAAGTACCGTCCAGTGGGCATATTCAATGTTCCAAATTTCAAAAATATTGCTGGAGAAAGTAGTCGAAACTTGTGCGAGCCAAGGATTAACGGTGTATTCCAATTATTACGAATCCAGTTACTTCAGGTTTAATAGGATAATGAAACATGAAGGCAGAGATATGTTCATGGAATATCCTCATTTGCCCAGTGAGTTTACTAGAAACTGTTGACCTCCCTACTCAGTCACACTCATATAAGGAAGTTGTTTTATCCATACCTCCGCAGCCGTTTTACACAAATCCATCAATTCCTAATTTTTTCCACATTAATGCAATTTCTGTTGGTAGTAACCTTTGCATACGTTGATATCAAAAAATGAGTTTCCATTCAAACATGACTAAAACTCAGAAAAGGAATCTTCTATACTTATGTATTCAAACTTTTTCAATTACCTATTCGTGCATGGATACAAGGACACACTGTTATGATAAATAAATGAATATCTAAGAAGTGAAAATACACCAGTTGAAATATATTTGGTAATGAAATATACAACACATGATTAACAAAAAATGTATTCCTACATTTATTTATGTATTGCGAGCATGTAGAAGTGTCTAGTTATGAAAGGAAAAAACTAAGATAATATATTTAATCACTTCCAGATTCAGAACTGTCACTAATGTTTATAATAATGGATTTAATAACCATATCACAAAGGAGCTTTTCTCGTTCATACCATTTTTCAATGAGTGATTCAGTGTGTGTTGATGGAATGGGTTTATTTTCGTTTATTTTGATGTACACCGTTTTTTGAGATATTTTAAGTGCATATGCAACTCTTTAAAATACAGTGAAGAGAAGTTATGACACTTCTTTTGTGGTTCAAATTGTTACCCCTTGAATAGATGATAAAAAAGTAATAAAAAAGGTCCACCATTCGCTCTCACCCTTTCAATACAAATTGATGTGCTTGTGAATTAGTTACAGGCATAATCTAAAAAAGAGTTCAAATATATTGTGAATGTTTTTACCTGTATTTATAAATTTAGGTAATGTTTTTTTCTTTCATTAGGATTTTCACACAATGGATAACTGTTGTGTGAATATCCCGGCAGTACGGGATTATAGTCACAAATGTCAATTATGAGGTTAGAAATTTTAAAGAGTATTTGTGAATAAAACATATTGTATTGTACTTACTTTGGAAGTAATGATTCCAAGAGACGTTTAACTTTGAAAATAACAGTTTTTATTATATATTCGACTGCAAAAAAAGTTAAACCGGCGACAAACAATACCCCAATCACAGAAAACAATGACGCAATCGACGGTTGGCAAGTTTAGTTGAAATGTAACACTGTCGGTTTTATGGCTATCTCTTTTTACTGTTTTGAGTTATAATCGATCATCACAATACCATAATGCTTAGCTTAGAAGACAAATGTTAATAAATTTTGATTCGCTCATAGCGGTTGAAAGAAAGAGATGCCGACAGAGGTTGTGTGATTTCTTCGATCATAAATTGATGACGCATGGGTAAAGATAAAATAATCGAACTGTACTCTATGTTTTAAATCGAAAATATCTTGCAAAAAAATCCGAGGATCATTTTTATGAGATAGAAAGGACAATTATAAAAACAATATTTATTTGAAAAAACCAGTAGCGTATCATCTCTTCATTAAAAATATTGCATAGAATAGTAGAAGGGACGCCACTGATGAAAATTAGGAGAACATCCATCCTGTGAACAATGTATTTCTTTGCGTACTTCACATGTACGAAATCGAAAAAATATATATAAAGCGAATTTAAACAGAAATTCGGAAACAACTTATTTTCCTCGTTAAATTGCAACACCCTGTATTTTAAAAACGGAGTGGTTGCGGAGGTATGTTAATATGAAGATTTTTTTCTCAGACTCATCCAAGATTCAGAATGATAGATATTGTTTTTATGGTGAAAGAATATCTTGTAGTTCGGTAAGTTCTGGAGTCTAGAGTACTAAGTAAAGTGATAATTATTTATGCGAAGGTAGATAATAAAAAAAAGTAAAAAAATAACAGATTGCTCACCCGTCTATTAGTTATTGTAATTTCAAACAATAACACATCAATAATCTTATTATTCACCACTTCATTTCAAATATTACAACGACGTGTAAAGTAAAGTTCAACCACGTTTTTCCACCGACTGTGTAAAGAATAATAAATTAATTGCTCCATTATGCTAATTGAACATTAACTATTAAAAGTGATTGATGTACTCAAGGGAGGTCTTGATTAACACTGATCAAGCTCGATATAAAAAAGTATTGCGGCTTTCTGTTGCGAAGAATAAATACAGTGAAACCCTCGCCTTTCTGTCTTTCAACTTCTAGTGCCTGACAACTAATTGATTTTCTGTATACGATTTGATTAGGAATAAATTGTGTTACTGGTAATTGGAAAGAAATCGGAATAAGTGGTTGAATTGAAGAAAGTTTTGAATATTAGTGAGCAATAAAATTTTGTCTGAACATTAGAAACATTTGTAGCCATTTTCAAACTGACTATGAAAACCGATTCTTTTGTTCCACCAAAATGTGGAATCCTTCACCAAAACTGAAATTTATTGCGTTTCGCTAAAATTGTGGAGTTGCTGAATATTCAATAAATTCTGTATACCTACATAGGTAAAAATATTAATAAATATAAAACTTCTCAATTTTTTTATAAATGCTTTACAACGTTCTCCTTTTTATTTCTATATCAATGCACGAAGCACCAAAAGTAAAAGAAGAAGGTCGAGAGAACGCCATACAAAACAAAAATTAAAGAAAATCCGTTTCGAACATTGCTGTAATGAAATTGCAATTTTCTTGCGATCAATGCTGTGCCCAAAAGCAGAAGCAAAAACTAGATATTTTTGAAGAGGTACACGTTCTTCAACCAATTGAATGCATTTTGAGTTTTCTGATGAAACTACACATTTTTATTCAGATGGTGATAAAGGGTGTTGAATAGGTACCTACTTCATTTATAATTTCTTTTGAAAAATGTAATAACGCTATATTGATATATTGAAAAAAGAAGGGACCTTTGAGGAACGGCTATAAACCTCAAGAAACAAATTGCGAACGTTTTGGCAAATGACCTACCTCATTTCAAAGATACAGATAAAAGTAAATTTGGACAATTTCTTTCTTTTCCGTCTTTTCTTTTTGTTTGTGTTATTTTTTACTGTAACATATTTCCATATAATATATATTCAATAGCGATCCAGAAGTTCAATTATCATAGTTGCTGGTAAGTTTCCTTAAATTTTACCGAATAGAAGTGTTAATATTGTGAAACTTTCAAGTCACTTAAGTGCCGCCTCCGCCAAAATTTAAAATAGGGTTTAGACAAAATGATGAAGGAACCAACTGTATGATTGATTATTAATTTTAATCATTGAAAATTAAGCTTCCATTGAGTTGAATCTCTATTACAAATTATTTACATCATATCATCAAAGATTTTCTTGGCCATTCATTTCGCCCAATTCAGTTTGGATTTGGTACATCGGGAGGTTGCGAAGTTGTCGCCCATGCTGCCCGTCATTTTTTAAATGATCATCCAGACCCTTCTAATAAAGTGTTCCTCAAAATAGATTTCAAAAACGCTTTTAACATGATTTATAGGAACTTTCTTTTGAACAAAGTTGAAAGTAATATTCCATATCTCCTTCCCTTTATTCGTCAATACTACCAAGAGCCATCCTTCTTGAACTTTGGAAGTGATATTATTTTATCCGAAAGGGGCGTTCAACAGGGAGATCCCCTTGGTTCAGCACTTTTTTGTCTAGCAATTGAAAACTTATCGAAATCGATTGTTACCGACTTCAATTGTTGGTATTTGGATGATGGCTCCATAGGTGGTGATGAAGACCTAGTATTGAAGGAATTCCAGAAAATCATCTCATCTTCCAGAGAAATTGGCCTTGAATTGAATTATAAAAATGGGAATTGTTTTTCCTCGATAAGTTTTCCCAATCTCTAATAGAAAAATTCAATACGTGCGCTCCTGGCATTCAAATTGTGGACAGGAAAGACTGGACTCTGCTTGGGACACCTCTTTCGGAAGAATCACTCTCAAAAAGTATAAATAACAAAATTGATTCCATTGTTTTGATGGCAACTCGTTTAGAAAATATTCCTTTTCATATTGCTTATTATCTTCTGAAAAATTGTTTAGCGATCCCTAAATTGATGTACATGTTAAGGAGTAGTCCAACTTGGCATTGTCAAAAGGAACTCTCTAATTTTGATTATACACTACGCAAGATCCTTGAGCAAATTACAAACAATAAATTTAGCGATAACACATGGTTGCAAGCAACGCTTCCCGTAAATATGGGTGGTCTGGGCGTTCGAAAAGCATCCTCTCTAGCTCTACCAGCTTTTCTTTCTTCTTTCAACAGTGTTCAGCATTTCTTCAGTTCAATCCTACCCAGTTATTTCTCCAGTGTATTTGATTCTTTTTATAATGAATGTGAGAGTATATGGTGTTCAGAAACAAAATTATCAGCACCTGAAAATGAACGTTCCCAAAAATCCTGGGATTTCCTCCTACTCGAGATTTCATTTCGCAAACTGCTTAATTCGGCTGCAAACTCCTTGACCGAAAAGGCTCGTCTTAAAGCAGTAAGCACAAAGGAATCTGGTGCTTGGCTCAATGCACTTCCTGTTGCATTTCTGGGGACTTTGTTGGATAACGAATCTTTCAGGATCTCAATAGGACTTCGTTTGGGCAGTGCAATTTGCGTTGAACATATATGTAAATGTGGAAAAAAGGTTACCATGGATTGAGTTGCAAATTCAGTTCTGGTCGTTTCTCCCGGCACGCAGCCATCAATGATCTTATCAAACGGGCATTGACAACATCTGAAATTCCTTCCATTTTGGAACCTTCGGGGATCTCTCGAGATGACGGAAAACGTCCTGACGGAATGTCTCTCATTCCATGGAGCCAAGGAAAACCACTTATATGGGATTTTACTTGTGTGGATACTGTCGCTCAATCTCATCTTCAGTCAACTTCCTGCAAAGTGGGGGGAGCTGCTGATTCCGCTGAAATAACGAAATTGCGAAAATACTCCATGCTGAAAGACCACTACATATTTTATCCGGTAGCCATTGAAACTTTCGGCGCCTTTAGTCATTACGCTTCTGAGTTCATATTGAAGATCGGCCAGAAACTCATTGAGATAACAGGTGATTCTAGAGCTAGAACCTTCTTTTTAGAGCGAATCAGCATTGCCATTCAGAGAGGGAACGCTGCTTCTGTACTCGGAACTATTGCCACTTCCCATCATTTAGATGAAATTTTCTTTCGATCTCAAAAATCTGCTGAATTCAACCCCAATAACGAAACTCGAACAGACGATAAACGCAGCTCAAACATTATTAGGCCCGTAGCACATCGTTCTGTCAAAACTTTCGGTCTCAAAGGTTTGAAAAATATTGGTAACACTTGCTTCATGAACTGTGTTATCCAGTGTTTATCGAACACAAGATGGTTATTGGAGTATTTGAATGAAGACGTCTATACAAGTGATTCAAACACTAGTACATCTAGCATCTTTGAATGATTCAATAAATTCTTCGTAATATATATATATATAATATTTGAAAATTTTCTGTTGTTTCAAGAGATGTTTACCTGTTCTGTCTGGTTTAGGGACACACTGTATATCGCGTAGTACACAAAGTTTTTCAGAGAGAATCAATCATATGATCTATAGAGTCGAATTTTTTGAAAAAGTCAAGCGAATTGCCACGGTCACATCCCCTTCCAATACATTTTCGTTTAAAATATTCAATATCATTTTGTGGAACCAAATATGTCCCAAATGATATCCACCTGAATAAGTTAGAATTCTATGGAATTCGGGAATTTGCTTTATCTCTCATGAAGTTTTGAGAAATCGTCTACAATGTGTCAGTTTGAATCAAGTCAAATCTGCTCACAAAATGGTTCAGAATAGGGTTCATCAAAGCTCAGTGCTTGGGCCCCTATCATTTTGTCATCTATGTGAACGATATCTGTAAATAAGATCGCAGCATATGCTGACAATAAATCATTCATAACTTCAGAATATACAGCAAAAAATTTGACAAACTCAACAGAAGAATTAATCAATAGGGCAGAAAAATGGTTCTCAACAAACACTCTGAAAATAAACAGAAATGAATCCCAAAAGGTATTCTTTTCGATGAAAACGACTTCTAGTCCAAGCGGCGATATAGAAAATTGTGTA
The DNA here is from genome assembly GCA_958502065.1 of Chrysolina americana. Lineage (NCBI taxonomy): Eukaryota > Metazoa > Arthropoda > Insecta > Coleoptera > Chrysomelidae > Chrysolina > Chrysolina americana. Next base: position 10,049,060 of record OY293416.1, on the reverse strand, counting down.
AAATTGTTAGGAATAATAATAGTGGACAAATTATTCTAGAATAGCCATATCGATCACTTGAGCAGCAATTTATCTATCACTATATTATGGTAACAGATAAGTATCATCAATTTATCTACAATAACAACTGTATATTTCACTCCAAGATGAGCTATTTTGGAAAACGTGTCAATAAACTGACAGGGCAATAATTTTAAACCATTTGACGACATCATTCTTTGAAAAGTTAATGAACTACTGACAGCAGTTTCAACCTGATCTAGAAAAATATCATCGTCTAAATATGAGTTTATCAGGAGATGAAAAAGTCAGCCATAAGATGTGCACATGCTTTCATTATGCCGATAAGTAGATCCTATATCAATACATCTACTTGTTTTTCACACCATTGAAAATCTTTAATAGTTCATCTCAAGTGGCAAGGTAGAGACCACGATTAAAACTACCTTTGTTGAAAGAAAGTGATGAATTCAGTGTCAGTGACAGTTTCCTCTAGATTATCTATGGTTGAAGAAATTGTTATTTTCTTTTACTCAGGTCCTTGATACATTGCCACATTTTTGAATTTGTTTTCAAATATACAATAATAATTTCCAAAATATTTCGTTCATCTGTATTCTGTAATATGCATCGGCATCCATCTACTATGCAATTCAAAGCTACTGCAATTTTATTTCCAACAGGATTTTGGCAGGATTATGTAGTAGCCTCCAGCTAACATCTGTTGCATATATAAGCATAAAATTTCATTGGTACTCGAACTCTCAAACCTTTAATACAACTGTTCAGATATTTCCACATCGCAGTAGAAAATATGTATATGACACACTCGACAACAATTTTTAAAATGGGTTCAGCTGAAGCATATCACATAATCCCAAAACACATATACATACCCCCTTTCCCTAAGTCCCTTGTGTTCTTTCTCATCAACAGCCATTCACAACCTAGTACAAAACACTGTAACAAGCGGAATAGCACGTGCTGACTGGATTCAATTGTTATGGCGCTCAGCCTGCGTGACTGCCTGAAAACAAACTGAGGTTTTCGATACTGACACACATTTGCGCCAAATGGAAATAGGCCAGTTCTTTCAGAAATCTACGGTAGACTGCCGCATTTCGTTATAGGAATGGAATGCCCAACAATTGTTTTTCTAATATATTCTTAGATTAGGTACTTGCCAATCCGTATCATAAGAACTCGGTATTCAATGGAAACATCGTCAATTAATTTAGAAAAGTTGTCAAACGTTGAAAAAAATTCTAAGAACTCAACAGACATAGTAATAAGTATACATTCAATTTTTTTCTAGTTCTCAATCTTGAAAACATTTATAGTAATCCAGAATCACTTTCGGAGCACTTCCTGTATTCTGTTCCTAGATCCCACCGCTGACACCAATTGTAATGAATATTCACTTGACTGTGTTTTACTAAATATGAATTATAACTTATATTCGATTACTTAGGTTTTATCCGTCCATCATCGTCTTAATGGGTTTGAAAGATATTTGACTTCTTTCACTTTATCACAACGTTTCAATTGCTTGAATCCGCAATCGTCTTCAGGTAAATACTGACAAGTTCTGATGATATGAGGTCTTCATAGATCTGTTGATGTGTTGTAATTAAGGTGTGAATATGGCGGTGTTGTGGCGCGTGTAGTTTGATGTCCCTCCAAAGCAGTCTATGATACGTTTTTGATTTCCACGCTCAGCTGACTGAAAACGCCATTGGCTTTGATATACGCAGTTTTGATGAATTTTTGTTTGAACCAATGTTCCTCTCTATGAAGAATACTAGCCTCGTTCCAAGAATTCGATGGTGATGAAGTCATATGAGACATCTGTGCTCAAATCCATTTGAGGAATTTGTTTTGAACAGTTTCTAAGATCTTCATATTTTTTTTCAAGGGATATTAAATGACTGAAGCGTATTCCATACAACTCCGAACTAGAGTAAAATAGAGATATTTGAGTGATTCAATGTTGGTGTGAAATCCCAGCATCTTCATTGATTCATTACCAATTTCATTAATATGATCATTGAATTTGACATTGCTTTGAAATTTCACACCCAAATGTTTGAAGCTGTTGACTCTGGAAATCCATACCATCCACTGTATAAACAAAATTGTTTGGATTATTATTCCTATTGTTCGAGACTGACCATTCGTGAATGAGGCCAATATATTAATAATAATAATAAATGTCTTTATTTCCACATTATTTCACAGGCTTTCAATAATACCAGATAAACAATTTTTCGGAAATCTCAAGGGGGAGTTCACTCGAAAGTGCTCTTCCACTCAACCCTTGTCATGGTCATTACATAATTTTTTGAATTATTGTTATACTTATCCTAGCTTAACCTAATCTATAACCAAAATTATACGATAAACAAAAAATTTTAAGAAGCGATTGAAAGAAGGTAACACATCAGAATATCACTGATTTTTCAGATATAATGTTATAGCCCGTTTAAACTTGGGCGAGTCGAAATCTTTCATGTGAGATGGCAGAGCATTATACATTTTATAAATATTAAATTTGAAACCCCTTTCAAAAAACTTTGTTCTATGTGGTGGGCAAATCAGAAAACCCTTACATCTGATGTTGATGTTGTGAACCTCACTTCGATAATTTATTTTTCTTGCTAAGTATGAGGGCTGTTTTTATGGTACCTATAAACTTTAGAGATAGAACGTCTCGCCGTTTCTTCATATTCAACCATCTCAATTCTTTGAGTTCCTCTGAGACCCTATCATACTTTCTAATTCCAGTTATGAATCTGACACAGGAGTTTTGAACTCGTTGGATTCTGTTGATCGTATCCTGATCCAAGCAAGGGCCATAAACAGGCGCACAAAAAGAGAGTTGTGAAAGTACTAAGGTCTCACACAAAATCTTTTTCGTATCTTATAAACAGTAATCTTAATGCAGCATGAGATCGTTGTACGCAGCTTGTGATATGTTCTCGAAATCTTAATGTTTTGTTTATTAATAATCCGAGATTTTTCATCATCAGAAGAGATCCGTTGACATTGATTTGAAGCGATTGAGTCAGTTCTTCAGATTTTTTCCCAACGATTGATTTGTTTGGATTGAGTTTGAGACAGTGATCGGCTGAAATTTCAGAAAGTTTTTTGAGTTCGTCATTAATTTTGAATTCTGCTATCACCTCGTCGCTAGGAATAAATGAGTGATATATCTGTATATCATCAGCGTACATGTGAATTTTACAGTAGTTCAAATATTTTGGTAGTTGGCTGGTATATATTGTGAACAGCAGAGGGCCAAGTATTGATCCTTGTGGCACACCACTGCTGATTGTTTTTGAAATCACGAAATTTATATATTTTTGGCTCAGAAACTAGTTCATGGTCTGACAGATCTACTCCACCCACAGAAGTTGAGACTATCAAGTTAGGATCGTCACATGTAACTAGGTCAATAAGGGTCATTACTGTAGCCGTAACACGAGTCGCTTCTTTTACCAATTACTGCATATTAGTAGAGTCCAACATGGACGAAATGTATTTAGTTGATGGAGAATCAGTGTCATACATATTGATGTTCATGTCACCTAAACACAAAATTTGTTGTAATACAAAATAATCATTGATGTCTTTCATCGATTAAAAAAATTTTGAAGTCATCTGCATAAAGGAGAAAATTTTAAGATACGGTATCATTGATGAAAATCAAAAATAAAAGAGGACCCAAGTTTGAACCCTGAGGCACTCCGGACCGTGCCAAGAAAGACAGTGACTCATTTCCATGAAAAGAAGCAGCATATCGTTCAAGCCATATAAGCTTGGCCACAAGAATGTCATGGTCTACTTTGTCTACTTGACATGACGACATGAACACATCACAACATGAGAACATAACAACTTGACGACATGACGACACGACATGACGACATGACGACATGACAACATGATGACATGACGGCATGACGACATGACGACATGACGACATGACGACATGACGACATGACGACACGACGACACGACGACACGACTACATAACGACACGACGACATGAAATGACGACATGAAGACATGACGACATGAACACATCGCAATATAAGAACAACTTGACGACATGACAACATGATGACATGACGACACGACAACATGACATGACACATGACGATATGACGATATGACGATTTAACGATATGACGATGACGACATGACGACACGACGACGTGACGACATGACGACACGACGACACGACGACATGACATGACGACACGACGATATGACGACATGACTACATGACGACATGACGACATGACGACATGACGAAATGACGACATGACATGACTTTGGACGGTTTGACGATATAATGATATGACGACATGACGAAATGACGACATGACGATTTAACGATATAACGACATGTCGACATGACATCATGACGACACATGACGACATGATATGACTAGAAGATATGACGATACAATGATATGAAGACACGACGATATGACATGACGACATGACATCGACATGACATGACGATATGACAAAATGACGACATGACGACCTTACGACCTGACGACATGACGATATGACGATTCATCGATATGAAGATATGACAACTTGACGACATGACAACATGATGACATGACGACACGACAACATGACGACATGACGATATGACGATATGACGATTTAACGATATGACGATGACGACACGACGACATGACGACATGACGACATGACAACACGACGACATGAAGACACGACGACATGACATGACACGACGATATGACGACATGACGAAACGACAAAATGACGACATGACATGACTTTGGACAATTTGACGATATAATGATATGACGACACGACGACATGACATGACTACATGACATGACGAAATGAAGGCATGACGACATGACGATTTAACGATATAACGATATGACGACATGTCGACATGACATCATGACGACACATGACTTGACTAGAGGATATGACAAAATGACGATATGACGACATGACGATATGACGATTCAACGATATGAAGATATGACAACTTGACGACATGACACATGATGACATGACGACACGACAACATGACGACATGACGATATGACTATATAATGATATGACGACACGACGACATGACATGACGACACGACGACATGACGACATGTCGAAATGAAGACATGACGACATGACGATATGACGATTTGACGATATGACGACATGATGACATGAGGACATGACATGACGAAATGACATGACTATAGGCGATATGACGACTAGACGATATAATGATATGACGACACGACGACATGATGACATGAGGACACGACGACATGACACGACGACATGACATGACTACACGACGACATGACGAAATGACGACATGACGATTTAGCGATATAACGATATGACATGTTGACATGAGGACATGACATGACGAAATGACATGACTATAGGCGATATGACGATTTGACGATATAATGATATGACACGACGACATGACGACATGAGGACACGACGACATGACACGACGACATGACATGACTACATGACGACATGACGAAATGAAGGCATGACGACATGACGATTTAACGATATAACGATATGACGACATGTCGACATGACATCATGACGACACATGACCACATGACTTGACTAGAGGATATGACAAAATGACGATATGACGACCTGACGACATGACGATATGACGATTCAACGATATGAAGATTTGACAACTTGACGACATGACAACATGATGACATGACGACACGACATGACTACATGACGATATGACGATATGACGATTTTTTTACTGAAAAATGTAATGGTAGTACGCTCAAAGAAGTAACGATTTTTTTTAAAGAAAAATACGCATAGGTGGTTGCCCTCTACGAATAAGAGCAACAATAACATCAGGTTGAAATTCGACACCTCATAAAACCTCTCAATACCAATTTTCGTTCAACAAGGGTCAGTATTTGGAAAGTTATAAAAAAAAACAAAAATAAAAATATTGTGAGGAATCACCTGCTAAGGTTTGCCGAAGTACTTTTGATTCACACTGTATGGAGACATCAAGTTACTTTGACCCAAAGAAAGTGGCCTAAATCCTTGGACAGTCAAGCTGTGAGCTGCAGATGGAAATAACTGACCCATTTCTTGAGGTGACTGATTGTCATAAGGGTGAATGAAAGTAGTGCAAGTGGTGATGAAGGATGCAGATAAAGTCACGGGAAGGTCAAGTATCAGTTGAAACTTAACTTTGGACAATGAAGTCTGGTTGATTGGAGGGCGATAAGAGTTATTTATATAGAAAATTATAGTGTAGGCAAAATGTGACTTATTTGCGTGTTTTTCTAAATTATTTGTTGAAACAATCTATTTTCAGGGTCGGATAATTTATGTTGATTTTTATGAGCCTGACTTTTAATCTATCACATTTCATTGTTCACTATAAAACAATTTAATTATGATCAAAAAAAAAAAAAAATGTGTTTCTCAAGAACGAAGACAGCACATGCGTTTTGCGACACTTCTGATTCATCATGTTTCTGTGAAATGAGGGAGAGCCACTTAAAATTCGCAATAACTCGATTTATTGGAAGTTTCCCGAGAACGAAGGCAGCAGGAGCCAATCTGATGGCAGTCCTGGTTGCGAAATCATGAAAATCATATAGAACATGCGTTTTGCGATACTTCTGATAAATCACGTTTCTGTGAAATGAAGGAGAGACACTTAAAATTCGCAAATACTCGATTTATTGGCAGTTTCTCGAGAACGGAGGCAGCTAGGCCAATCTGATGGAAGTTTTGGTTGCGGAAGCATGAACGCCATAGAGGACATGCGTTTTGCAATCCTTCTGATTCATCAGGTTTCTGTGAAATGACGGAGAGACACTTAAAATTCGCAAAAACTCGATATATTGGCAGTTTCTCGAGAACGAAGGCAGCTGGAGCCAATCTGATGGCAGTCCTGGTTGTGGAATCATGAAAACCATAAAGGACATGCGTTTTGCGATACTTCTGATTCATCATGTTTCTGTGAAATGAGGAAGAGACACTTAAAATTCGCAAAAACTCGATTTATTGGCATTTTCTCGAGAACGAAGGCAGCTGGAGCCAATCTGATGGCAGTCCTGGTTGCGGAATCACGAAAACCATATAGAACATGCATTTTGCGATACTTCTGATTCATCATGTTTCTGTGAAATGAGGGAGAGACACTTAAAATTCGCAAAAACTCGATTTATTGGAAGTGTCTCGAGAACCTAGGCAGCTGGAGCCAATCTGATGGAAGTTCTGGTTGCGGAATCATGAACACCATAGAGGACATGCGTTTTGCGATCCTTCTGATTCATCACGTTTCTGTGAAATGAACGAGAGACACTTAAAATTCGCAAAAACTCGATTTATTGGCAGTTTCCCGAGAACGAAGGCAGCAGGAGCCAATCTGATGGCAGTCCTGGTTGCGAAATCATGAAAATCATATAGAACATGCGTTTTGCGATACTTCTGATAAATCACGTTTCTGTGAAATGAAGGAGAGATACTTAAAATTTGCAAAAACTCGATTTATTGGCAGTTTCTCGAGAACCTAGGCAGCTGGAGCCAATCTGATGGCGGTCCCGGTTGCGGAATCATGAAAACCATATAGAACATGCGTTTTGCGATACTTCTGATTCATCATGTTTCTGTGAAATGACGGAGAGACACTTAAAATTCGCAAAAACTCGATTTATTGGCATTTTCTCGAGAACGAAGGCAGCTGGAGCCAATCTGATGGCAGTCCTGGTTGCGAAATCATGAAAATCATATAGAACATGCATTTTGCGATACTTCTGATAAATCACGTTTCTGTGAAATAAAGGAGAGTCACTTAAAATTCGCAAAAACTCGATATATTGGCAGTTTCTCGAGAACGAAGGCAGCTGGAGCCAATCTGATGGCAGTCCTGGTTGTGGAATCATGAAAACCATGAAGGACATGCGTTTTGCGATACTTCTGATTCATCATGTTTCTGTGATATGAGGGAGAGACACTTAATATTCGCAAAAACTCGATTTATTGGCATTTTCTCGAGAACGAAGGCAGCTGGAGCCAATCTGATGGCAGTCCTGGTTGCGGAATCACGAAAACCATATAGAACATGCATTTTGCGATACTTCTGATTCATCATGTTTCTGTGAAATGAGGGAGAGACACTTAAAATTCGCAAAAACTCGATTTATTGGAAGTGTCTCGAGAACCTAGGCAGCTGGAGCCAATCTGATGAAAGTTCTGGTTGCGGAATCATGAACACCATAGAGGACATGCGTTTTGAGATCCTTCTGATTCATCACGTTTCTGTGAAATGAAGGAGAGACACTTAAAATTCGCAAAAACTCGATTTATTGGCAGTTTCCCGAGAACGAAGGCAGCAGGAGCCAATCTGATGGCAGTCCTGGTTGCGAAATCATGAAAATCATATAGAACATGCGTTTTGCGACCCTTCTGATAAATCACGTTTCTGTGAAATGAAGGAGAGATACTTAAAATTCGCAAAAACTCGATTTATTGGCAGTTTCTCGAGAACCTAGGCAGCTGGAGCCAATCTGATGGCGGTCCTGGTTGCGGAATCATGAAAACCATATAGAACATGCGTTTTGCGATACTTCTGATTCATCATGTTTCTGTGAAATGACGGAGAGACACTTAAAATTCGCAAATACTCGATTTATTGGCAGTTTCTCGAGAACGGAGGCAGCTAGGCCAATCTGATGGAAGTTTTGGTTGCGGAAGCATGAACGCCATAGAGGACATGCGTTTTGCGATCCTTCTGATTCATCAGGTTTCTGTGAAATGACGGAGAGACACTTAAAATTCGCAAAAACTCGATATATTGGCAGTTTCTCGAGAACGAAGGCAGGTGGAGCCAATCTGATGGCAGTCCTGGTTGTGGAATCATGAAAACCATAAAGGACATGCATTTTGCGATACTTCTGATTCATCATGTTTCTGTGAAATGAGGAAGAGACACTTAAAATTCGCAAAAACTCGATTTATTGGCATTTTCTCGAGAACGAAGGCAGCTGGAGCCAATCTGATGGCAGTCCTGGTTGCGGAATCACGAAAACCATATAGAACATGCATTTTGCGATACTTCTGGTTCATCATGTTTCTGTGAAATGAGGGAGAGACACTTAAAATTCGCAAAAACTCGATTTATTGGAAGTGTCTCAAGAACCTAGGCAGCTGGAGCCAATCTGATGGAAGTTCTGGTTGCGGAATCATGAACACCATAGAGGACATGCGTTTTGCGATCCTTCTGATTCATCACGTTTCTGTGAAATGAACGAGAGACACTTAAAATTCGCAAAAACTCGATTTATTGGCAGTTTCCCGAGAACGAAGGCAGCAGGAGCCAATCTGATGGCAGTCCTGGTTGCGAAATCATGAAAATCATATAGAACATGCGTTTTGCGATACTTCTGATAAATCACGTTTCTGTGAAATGAAGGAGAGATACTTAAAATTCGCAAAAACTCGATTTATTGGCAGTTTCTCGAGAACCTAGGCAGCTGGAGCCAATCTGATGGCGGTCCTGGTTGCGGAATCATGGAAACCATATAGAACATGCGTTTTGCGATACTTCTGATTCATCATGTTTCTGTGAAATGACGGAGAGACACTTAAAATTCGCAAAAACTCGATTTATTGGCATTTTCTCGAGAACGAAGGCAGCTGGAGCCAATCTGATGGCAGTCCTGGTTGCAGAATCATGAAAACCATATAGAACATGCATTTTGCGATACTTCTGATTCATCATGTTTCTGTGAAATGAGGGAGAGACACTTAAAATTCGCAAAAACTCGATTTATTGGCATTTTCTCGAGAACGAAGGCAGCTGGAGCCAATCTGATGGCAGTCCTGGTTGCGCAATCACGAAAACCACATAGAACATGCATTTTGCGATACTTCTGATTCATCATGTTTCTGTGAAATGAGGGAGAGACACTTAAAATTCGCAAAAACTCGAATAATTGGCATTTTCTCGAGAACGAAGGCAGCTGGAGCCAATCTGATGGCAGTCCTGGTTGCGCAATCATGAAAACCGTATAGAACATGCGTTTTGCGATACTTCTGATTCATCATGTTTCTGTGAAATAAAGGAGAGTCACTTAAAATTCGCAAAAACTCGATATATTGGCAGTTTCTCGAGAACGAAGGCAGCTGGAGCCAATCTGATGGCAGTCCTGGTTGTGGAATCATGAAAACCATGAAGGACATGCGTTTTGCGATACTTCTAATTCATCATGTTTCTGTGAAATGAGGGAGAGACACTTAAAATTCGCAAAAACTCGATTTATTGGCATTTTCTCGAGAACGAAGGCAGCTGGAGCCAATCTGATGGCAGTCCTGGTTGCGCAATCACGAAAACCATATAGAACATGCATTTTGCGATATTTCTGATTCATCATGTTTCTGTGAAATGAGGGAGAGACACCTAAAATTCGCAAAAACTCGATTTATTGGCATTTTCTCGAGAACGAAGGCAGCTGGAGCCAATCTGATGGCAGTCCTGGTTGCGGAATCATGAAAACCATAAAGAACATGCGTTTTGCGATACTTCTGATCCATCATGTTTCTGTGAAATGAGGGAGAGACACTTAAAATTCGCAAAACCTCGATTTATTGGCAGTGTCTCGAGAACCTAGGCAGCTGGAGCCAATCTGATGGCAGTCCTGGTTGCGGAATCATGAAAACCATATAAAACATGCGTTTTGCGATCCTTCTGATTCATCATGTTTCTGTGAAATGACGGAGAGACACTTAAAATTCGCAAAAACTCGATATATTGGCAGTTTCTCGAGAACGAAGGCAGCTGGAGCCAATGTGATGGCAGTCCTGATTGAGGAATCATGAAAACCATATAGAACATGCATTTTGCGAAACTTCTGATTTATCATGTTTCTGTGAAATGAGGGAGAGACACTTAAAATTCGCAAAAACTCGATTTATTGGCATTTTCTCGAGAACGAAGGCAGCTGGAGCCAATCTGATGGCAGTCCTGGTTGCGGTTTCACGAAAACCGTATAGAACATGCATTTTACGATACTTCTGATCCATCATGTTTCTGTGAAATGAGGGAGAGACACTTAAAATTCGCAAAACCTCGATTTATTGGCAGTGTCTCGAGAACGAAGGCAGCTGGAGCCAATCTGATGGCAGTGCTGGTTGCGGAATCACGAAAACTATATAGAACATGCATTTTGCGATACTTCTAATTCATCATGTTTCTGTGAAATGAGGGAGAGACACTTAAAATTCGCAAAAACTCGATTTATTGGCATTTTCTCGAGAACGAAGGCAGCTGGAGCCAATCTGATGGCAGTCCAGGTTGCGCAATCACGAAAACCATATAGAACATGCATTTTGCGATATTTCTGATTCATCATGTTTCTGTGAAATGAGGGAGAGACACCTAAAATTCGCAAAAACTCGATTTATTGGCATTTTCTCGAGAACGAAGGCAGCTGGAGCCAATCTGATGGCAGTCCTGGTTGCGGAATCATGAAAACCATAAAGAACATGCGTTTTGCGATACTTCTGATCCATCATGTTTCTGTGAAATGAGGGAGAGACACTTAAAATTCGCAAAACCTCGATTTATTGGCAGTGTCTCGAGAACCTAGGCAGCTGGAGCCAATCTGATGGCAGTCCTGGTTGCGGAATCATGAAAACCATATAAAACATGCGTTTTGCGATCCTTCTGATTCATCATGTTTCTGTGAAATGACGGAGAGACACTTAAAATTCGCAAAAACTCGATATATTGGCAGTTTCTCGAGAACGAAGGCAGCTGGAGCCAATGTGATGGCAGTCCTGATTGAGGAATCATGAAAACCATATAGAACATGCATTTTGCGAAACTTCTGATTTATCATGTTTCTGTGAAATGAGGGAGAGACACTTAAAATTCGCAAAAACTCGATTTATTGGCATTTTCTCGAGAACGAAGGCAGCTGGAGCCAATCTGATGGCAGTCCTGGTTGCGGTTTCACGAAAACCGTATAGAACATGCATTTTACGATACTTCTGATCCATCATGTTTCTGTGAAATGAGGGAGAGACACTTAAAATTCGCAAAACCTCGATTTATTGGCAGTGTCTCGAGAACGAAGGCAGCTGGAGCCAATCTGATGGCAGTGCTGGTTGCGGAATCACGAAAACTATATAGAACATGCATTTTGCGATACTTCTGATTCATAATGTTTCTGTGAAATGAGGGAGAGACACTTGAAATTCGCAAAAACTCGATTTATTGGCATTTTCTCGAGTACGAAGGCAGCTGGAGCCAATCTGATGGCAGTCCTGGTTGCGGAATCACGAAAACCATATAGAACATGCATTTTGCGATACTTCTGATTCATAATGTTTCTGTGAAATTAGGGAGAGACACTTAATATTCGCAAAACCTCGATTTATTGGCAGTGTCTCGAGAACGAAGGCAGCTGGAGCCAATGTGATGGCAGTCCTAGTTACGGATTCATGGAAACCATATAGAACATGAGTTTTGCGACACTTCTGATTCATCATGTTTCTGTGAAATGACGGAGAGACACTTAAAATTCGCAAAAACTCGATATATTGGCAGTTTCTCGAGAACGAAGGCACCTGGAGCCAATCTGATGGCAGTCCTGGTTGCGGAATCATGAAAACCATATAAAATATGCGTTTTGCGATCCTTCTGAATCATCATGTTTCTGTGAAATGACGGAGAGACACTTAAAATTCGCAAAAACTCGATATATTAACAGTTTCTCGAGAACGAAGGCAGCTGGAGCCAATCTGATGGCAGTCCTGGTTGCGGAATCATGAAAACCATATAGAACATGCATTTTGCGATACTTCTGATTCATCATGTTTCTGTGAAATGACGGAGAGACACTTAAAATTCGCAAAAACTCGATAAATTGGCAGTGTCTCGAGAACCTAGTCAGCTGGAGCCAATCTGATGGCAGTCCTGGTTGCGGAATCACGGAAACCATATAGATCATGCATTTTTTGATACTTCTGATTCATCATGTTTCTGTGAAATGAGGGAGAGACACTTAAAATTCGCAAAAACTCGATTTTTTGGCAGTGTCTCGAGAACCTAGGCAGCTGGAGCCAATCTGATGGCAGTCCTGGTTGCGGAATCATGAAAACCATATAGAACATGCGTTTTGCGATACTTCTGATTCATCATGTTTCTGTGAAATGAGGGAGAGACACTTAAAATTCGCAGAAACTCGATTTATTGGCAGTGTCTCGAGAACCTAGGCAGCTGGAGCCAATCTGATGGCAGTCCTGGTTGCGGAATCATGAAAACCATATAGAACATGCGTTTTGCGATACTTCTGATTTATCATGTTTCTGTGAAATGAGGGAGAGACACTTAAAATTCGCAATAACTCGATTTATTGGCATTTTCTCGAGAACGGAGGCAGCTGGAGCCAATCTGAAGGCAGTCCTGGTTGCGGAATCACGAAAACCATATACCAAACACCAAAACCAAACAATATAGAACATGCGTTTTGCGATACTTCTGATTCATCATGTTTCTGTGATATGAGGGAGAGACACTTAAAATTCGCAAAAACTCGATTTATTGGCATTTTCTCGAGAACAAAGGCAGCTGGAGCCAATCTGATGGCAGTCCTGGTTGCGGAATCACGAAAACCATAATGGACATGCGTTTTGCGATTCTTCTGATTTATCATGTTTCTGTGAAATGACGGAGAGACACTTAAACTTCGCAAAAACTCGATTTATTGGCAGTGTCTCGAGAACCTAAGTAGCTGGAGCCAATCTGATGGCACTCCTGGTTGTGGAATCATGAAAACCATATAGAACATACGTTTTGCGATACTTCTGATTCATCATGATTCTGTGAAATGAGGGAGAGACACTTTAAATTCGCAAAAACTCGATTTATTGGCATTTTCTCGAGAACGAAGGCAGCTGGAGCCAATCTGATTGCAGTCCTGGTTGCGGAATCATGAAAACCATATAGAAAATGCGTTTTGCGATACTTCTGATTTATCATGTTTCTGTGAAATGAGGGAGAGACACTTAAAATTCGCAAAAACTCGATTTATTGGCATTTTCTCGAGAACGGAGGCAGCTGGAGCCAATCTGATGGCAGTCCTGGTTGCGGAATAATGAAAACCATATAGAACATGCGTTTTGCGATACTTCTGATTTATCATGTTTCTGTGAAATGAGGGAGAGACACTTAAAATTCGCAAAAACTCGATTTATTGGCATTTTCTCGAGAACGGAGGCAGCTAGGCCAATCTGATGGAAGTTCTGGTTGCGGAATCATGAACACCATAGAAGACATGCGTTTTGCGATACTTCTGATTCATCATGTTTCTGTGAAATGAGGGAGAGACACTTAAAATTCGCAAAAACTCGATTTATTGGCATTTTCTCGAGAACGGAGGCAGCTGGAGCAAATCTGATGGCAGTCCTGGTTGCGGAATCATGAAAACCATATAGAACAAGCGTTTTGCGATACTTCTGATTTATCATGTTTCTGTGAAATGAGGGAGAGACACTTAAAATTCGCAAAAACTCGATTTATTGGCAGTTTCTCGAGAACGGAGGCAGCTAGGCCAATCTGATGGAAGTTCTGGTTGCGGAATCATGAACACCATAGAAGACATGCGTTTTGCGATACTTCTGATTCATCATGTTTCTGTGAAATGAGGGAGAGACACTTAAAATTCGCAAAAACTCGATTTATTGTCATTTTCTCGAGAACGAAGGCAGCTGGAGCCAATCTAATGGCAGTCTTGGTTGCGGAACCACGAAATCCATATAGAACATGCATTTTGCGATACTTCTGATTCATCATGTTTCTGTGAAATTAGGAAGAGACACTTAAAATTCGCAAAAACTCGATTTATTGGCAGTGTCTCGAGAACCTAGGCAGCTGGAGCCAATCTGATGGCAGTCCTGGTTGCGGAATCATGAAAACCATATAGAACATGCGTTTTGCGATTCTTCTGATTCATCATGTTTCTGTGAAATTAGGGAGAGACACTTAAAATTCGCAAAAACTCGATTTATTGTAATTTTCTCGAGAACGAAGGCAGCTGGAGCCAATCTGATGGCAGTCCTGGTTGTGGAATCATGAAAACCATAAAGGACATGCGTTTTGCGATTCTTCTGATTTATCATGTTTCTGTGAAATGAGGGAGAGACACTTAAAATTCGCAAAAACTCGATTTATTGGCATTTTCTCGAGAACGACGGCAGCTGGAGCCAATCTGATGGCAGTCCTGGTTGCGGAATCACGAAAACCATATAGAACATGCATTTTGCGATACTTCTGATTCATTATGTTTCTGTGAAATGAGGGAGAGACACTTAAAATTCACAAACACTCGATTTATTGGCAGTGTCTCGAGAACCTAGGCAGCTGGAGCCAATCTGATGGCAGTCCTGGTTGCGGAATCATGAAAACCATATGGAACATGCGTTTTACGATACTTCTGATTCATCATGTTTCTGTGAAATGAAGGAGATACACTTAAAATTCGCAAAAACTCGATATAATGGCAGTTTCTCGAGAACTAAGGCAGCTGGAGCCAATCTGATGGCAGTTCTGGTTGCGGAATCACGGAAACCATATAGAACATGCATTTTGCGATACTTCTGATTCATCATGTTTCTGTGAAATGAGGGAGAGTCACCTAAAATTCGCAAACACTCGATTTAATGGCAGTGTCTCGAGAACCTAGGCAGCTGGAGCCAATCTGATGGCAGTCCTGGTTGCAGAATCATGAAAACCATATAGAACATCCGTTTTGCAATACTTCTGATTCATCATGTTTCTGTGAAATGAGGGAGAGACACTTAAAATTCGCAAAAACTCGATTTATTGGCATTTTCTCGTAAACGAAGGCAGCTGGAGCAAATCTGATGGCAGTCCTGTTTGCGGAACCATGAAAACCATTTAGAAAACGTGTTTTGCGATACTTCTGATTCATCATGTTTCTGTGAAAAGAGGGAGAGACACTTAAAATTCGCAAAAACTCAATTTATTGGCATTTTCTCGAGAACGAAGGCAGCTGGAGCCAATCTGATGGCAGTCTTGGTTGCGGAATCACGAAAACCATATAGAACATGCATTTTTTGATACTTCTGATTCATCATGTTTCTGTGAAATGAGGGAGAGACACTTAAAATTCGCAAAAACTCGATTTTTTGGCAGTGTCTCGAGAACCTAGGCAGCTGGAGCCAATCTGATGGCAGTCCTGGTTTCGGAATCATGGAAACCATATAGAACATGCATTTTGCGATACTTTTGATTTATCATGTTCCTGTGAAATGAGGGAGAGTCACTTAAAATTCGCAAAAACTCGATTTATTGGCATTTTCTCGAGAACGAAGGCAGCTGGAGCCAATCTGATGGCAGTCCTGGTTGCGGAATCACGAAAACCATATAGAACATGCATTTTTTGATACTTCTGATTCATCATGTTTCTGTGAAATGAGGGAGAGACACTTAAAATTCGCAAAAACTCGATTTTTTGGCAGTGTCTCGAGAACCTAGGCAGCTGGAGCCAATCTGATGGCAGTCCTGGTTGCGGAATCACGAAAACCATTTAGAACATGCATTTTGCGATATTTCTGATTCATCATGTTTCTGTGAAATGAGGGAGAGACACTTAAAATTCGCAAAAACTCGATTTATTGGCAGTGTCTCGAGAACCTAGGCAGCTGGAGCCAATCTGATGGCAGTCCTGGTTGCGGAATCACGAAAACCATATAGAACATGCGTTTTGCGATACTTCTGATTCATCATGTTTCTGTGAAATGAGGGAGAGGCACTTAAAATTCGCAAAAACTCGATTTATTGGCATTTTCTCGAGAACGAAGGCAGCTGGAGCCAATCTGATGGCAGTCCTGGTTGCGCAATCACGAAAACCATATAGAACATGCATTTTGCG
Source organism: Chrysolina americana (assembly GCA_958502065.1). Lineage (NCBI taxonomy): Eukaryota > Metazoa > Arthropoda > Insecta > Coleoptera > Chrysomelidae > Chrysolina > Chrysolina americana. Next base: position 10,032,081 of record OY293416.1, on the reverse strand, counting down.
ATACTTCTGATTCATCATGTTTCTGTGAAATGAGGGAGAGACACTTAAAATTCGCAAAAACTCGATTTATTGGCATTTTCTCGAGAACGAAGGCAGCTGGAGCCAATCTGATGGCATTCCTGGTTGCGGAATCATGAAAACCATATAGAACATGCGTTTTGCGATCCTTCTGATTCATCATGTTTCTGTGAAATGAGGGAGAGACACTTAAAATTCGCAAAACCTCGATTTATTGGCATTTTCTTGAGAACGAAGGCAGCTGGAGCCAATCCGATGGCAGTCCTGGTTGCGCAATCACAAAAACCATATAGAACATGCATTTTGCGATACTTCTGATTCATCATGTTTCTGTGAAATGAGGGAGAGACACTTAAAATTCGCAAAAACTCGATTTATTGGCATTTTCTCGAGAACGAAGGCAGCTGGAGCCAATCTGATGGCAGTCCTGATTGCGAAATCATGGAAACCATATAGAACATGCGTTTTGCGATACTTCTGATCAATCATGTTTCTGTGAAATGAGGGAGAGACACTTAAAATTCGCAAAACCTCGATAAATTGGCAGTGTCTCGAGAACCTAGGCAGCTGGAGCCAATCTGATGGCAGTCCTGATTGCGGAATCATGAAAACCATATAGAACATGCGTTTTGCGATACTTCTGATCCATCATGTTTCTGTGAAATGAGGGAGAGACACTTAAAATTCGCAAAAACTCGATTTATTGGCATTTTCTCGAGAACGAAGGCAGCTGGAGCCAATCTGATGACTTTCCTGGTTGCGGAATCATGAAAACCATATAGAACATGCATTTTGCGATACTTCTGATTCATCATGTTTCTGTGAAATGAGGGAGAGACACTTAAAATTCGCAAAAACTCGATTTATTGGCATTTTCTCAAGAACGACGGCAGCTGGAGCCAATCTGATGGCAGTCCTGGTTGCGGAATCACGAAAACCATATAGAACATGCATTTTGCGATACTTCTGATTCATTATGTTTCTGTGAAATGAGGGAGACACTTAAAATTCGCAAAAACTCGATATATTGTCAGTTTCTCGAGAACGAAGGCAGCTGGAGCCAATCTGATGGCAGTCCTGGTTGCGGAATCATGAAAACCATATAGAACATGCGTTTCGCGATACTTCTGATTCATCATGTTTCTGTGAAATGAGGGAGACCCTTAAAATTCGCAAAAACTCGATTTATTGGCATTTTCTCGAGAACGAAGGCAGCTGGAGCCAATCTGATGGCAGTCCTGGTTGCGAAATCACGAAAACCATATAGAACATGCGTTTTGCGATTCTTCTGATATATCATGTTTCTGTGAAATGAGGGAGAGACACTTAAAATTCGCAAAAACTCGATTTATTGGCATTTTCTCGAGAACCTAGGCAGCTGGAGCCATTCTGATGGCAGTCCTGGTTGCGGAATCATGAAAACCATATAGAACATGCATTTTGCGATACTTCTGATTCATCATGTTTCTGTGAAATGAGGGAGAGACACTTAAAATTCGCAAAAACTCGATTTATTGGCATTTTCTCGAGAACGACGGCAGCTGGAGCCAATCTGATGGCAGTCCTGGTTGCGGAATCACGAAAACCATATAGAACATGCATTTTGCGATACTTCTGATTCATTATGTTTCTGTGAAATGAGGGAGACACTTAAAATTCGCAAAAACTCGATTTATTGGCATTTTCTCGAGAACGAAGGCAGCTGGAGCCAATCTGATGGCAGTCCTGGTTGCGGAATCACGAAAACCATATAGAACATGCATTTTGCGAAACTTCTGATTCATCATGTTTCTGTGAAATGAGGGAGAGACACTTAAAAATCGCAAAAACTCGATTTATTGGCAGTGTCTCGAGAACCTAGGCAGCTGGAGCCAATCTGATGGCAGTCCTGGTTGCGGAATCACGAAAACCATATAGAACATTCATTTTGCGATACTTCTGATTCATCATGTTTCTGTGAAATGAGGGAGAGGCACTTAAAATTCGCAAAAACTCGATTTATTGGCAGTGTCTCAAGAACCTAGGCAGCTGGAGCCCATCTGATGGCAGTCCTGGTTGCGGAATCATGAAAACCATATAGAAAATGCGTTTTGCGATACTTCTGATTCATCATGTTTCTGTGAAATGAGGGAGAGACACTTAAAAATCGCAAAAACTCGATTTATTGGCATTTTCTCGAGAACGGAGGCAGCTATAGCCCATCTGATGGCAGTCCTGGTTGCGGAATCATGGAAACCATATAGAACATGCGTTTTGTGATACTTCTGATTCATCATGTTTCTGTGAAATGAGGGAGAGTCACTTAAAAATCGCAAAAACTCGATTTATTGGCATTTTCTCGAGAACCTAGGCAGCTGGAGCCAATCTGATGGCAGTCCTGGTTGCGAAATCATGAAAACCATATAGAACATGCGTTTTGCGATCCTTCTGATTCATCATGTTTCTGTGAAATGACGGAGAGACACTTAAAATTCGCAAAAACTCGATATATTGTCAGTTTCTCGAGAACGAAGGCAGCTGGAGCCAATCTGATGGCAGTCCTGGTTGCGGAATCATGAAAACCATATAGAACATGCGTTTCGCGATACTTCTAATTCATCATGTTTCTGTGAAATGAGGGAGACACTTAAAATTCGCAAAAACTCGATTTATTGGCATTTTCTCGAGAACGAAGGCAGCTGGAGCCAATCTGATGGCAGTCCTGATTGCGGAATCATGAAAACCATATAGAACATGCGTTTTGCGATACTTCTGATCCATCATGTTTCTGTGAAATGAGGGAGAGACACTTAAAATTCGCAAAACCTCGATTTATTGGCATTTTCTCGAGAACGAAGGCAGCTGGAGCCAATCTGATGGCAGTCCTGGTTGCGCAATCACGAAAACCATATACCAAACACCAAAACCAAACAATACAGAACATGCGTTTTGCGATACTTCTGATTCATCATGTTTCTGTGATATGAGGGAGAGACACTTAAAATTCGCAAAAACTCGATTTATTGGCAGTTTCTCGAGAACGGAGGCAGCTAGGCCAATCTGATGGAAGTTCTGGTTGCGGAATCATGAACACCATAGAAGACATGCGTTTTGCGATACTTCTGATTCATCATGTTTCTGTGAAATGAGGGAGAGACACTTAAAATTCGCAAAAACTCGATTTATTGGCATTTTCTCGAGAACGAAGGCAGCTGGAGCCAATCTAATGGCAGTCTTGGTTGCGGAACCACGAAATCCATATAGAACATGCATTTTGCGATACTTCTGATTCATCATGTTTCTGTGAAATTAGGAAGAGACACTTAAAATTCGCAAAAACTCGATTTATTGGCAGTGTCTCGAGAACCTAGGCAGCTGGAGCCAATCTGATGGCAGTCCTGGTTGCGGAATCATGAAAACCATATAGAACATGCGTTTTGTGATTCTTCTGATTCATCATGTTTCTGTGAAATTAGGGAGAGACACTTAAAATTCGCAAAAACTCGATTTATTGTCATTTTCTCGAGAACGAAGGCAGCTGGAGCCAATCTGATGGCAGTCCTGGTTGTGGAATCATGAAAACCAAAAAGGACATGCGTTTTGCGATTCTTCTGATTTATCATGTTTCTGTGAAATGAGGGAGAGACACTTAAAATTCGCAAAAACTCGATTTATTGGCATTTTCTCGAGAACGACGGCAGCTGGAGCCAATCTGATGGCAGTCCTGGTTGCGGAATCACGAAAACCATATAGAACATGCATTTTGCGATACTTCTGATTCATTATGTTTCTGTGAAATGAGGGAGAGTCACCTTAAATTCGCAAACACTCGATTTAATGGCAGTGTCTCGAGAACCTAGGCAGCTGGAGCCAATCTGATGGCAATCCTGGTTGCAGAATCATGAAAATCATATAGAACATCCGTTTTGCAATACTTCTGATTCATCATGTTTCTGTGAAATGAGGGAGAGACACTTAAAATTCGCAAAAACTCGATTTATTGGCATTTTCTCGTAAACGAAGGCAGCTGGAGCAAATCTGATGGCAGTCCTGTTTGCGGAACCATGAAAACCATTTAGAAAACGTGTTTTGCGATACTTCTGATTCATCATGTTTCTGTGAAAAGAGGGAGAGACACTTAAAATTCGCAAAAACTCGATTTATTGGCATTTTCTCGAGAACGAAGGCAGCTGGAGCCAATCTGATGGCAGTCTTGGTTGCGCAATCACGAAAACCATATAGACCATGCATTTTGCGATACTTCTGATTCATCATGTTTCTGTGAAATGAGGGAGAGACACTTAAAATTCGCAAAAACTCGATTTATTGGCATTTTCTCGAGAACGAAGGCAGCTGGAGCCAATCTGATGGCAGTCCTGATTGCGAAATCATGGAAACCATATAGAACATGCGTTTTGCGATACTTCTGATCCATCATGTTTCTGTGAAATGAGGGAGAGACACTTAAAATTCGCAAAACCTCGATAAATTGGCAGTGTCTCGAGAACCTAGGCAGCTGGAGCCAATCTGATGGCAGTCCTGATTGCGGAATCATGAAAACCATATAGAACATGCGTTTTGCGATACTTCTGATCCATCATGTTTCTGTGAAATGAGGAAGAGACACTTAAAATTCGCAAAACCTCGATTTATTGGCATTTTCTCGAGAAAGAAGGCAGCTGGAGCCAATCTGATGGCAGTCCTGGTTGCGCAATCACGAAAACCATATACCAAACACCAAAACCAAACAATATAGAACATGCGTTTTGCGATACTTCTGATTCATCATGTTTCTGTGATATGAGGGAGAGACACTTAAAATTCGCAAAAACTCGATTTATTGGCATTTTCTCGAGAACGAAGGCAGCTGGAGCCAATCTGATGGCTTTCCTGGTTGCGGAATCATGAAAACCATATAGAACATGCATTTTGCGATACTTCTGATTCATCATGTTTCTGTGAAATGAGGGAGAGACACTTAAAATTCGCAAAAACTCGATTTATTGGCATTTTCTCGAGAACGACGGCAGCTGGAGCCAATCTGATGGCAGTCCTGGTTGCGGAATCACGAAAACCATATAGAACATGTTGCGATACTTCTGATTCATTATGTTTCTGTGAAATGAGGGAGACACTTAAAATTCGCAAAAACTCGATATATTGTCAGTTTCTCGAGAACGAAGGCAGCTGGAGCCAATCTGATGGCAGTCCTGGTTGCGGAATCATGAAAACCATATAGAACATGCGTTTCGCGATACTTCTGATTCATCATGTTTCTGTGAAATGAGGGAGACACTTAAAATTCGCAAAAACTCGATTTATTGGCATTTTCTCGAGAACGAAGGCAGCTGGAGCCAATCTGATGGCAGTCCTGGTTGCGAAATCACGAAAACCATATAGAACATGCGTTTTGCGATACTTCTGATTCATCATGTTTCTGTGAAATGAGGGAGAGACACTTAAAATTCGCAAAAACTCGATTTATTGGCATTTTCTCGAGAACCTAGGCAGCTGGAGCCAATCTGATGGCAGTCCTGGTTGCGGAATCACGAAAACCATATAGAACATTCATTTTGCGATACTTCTGATTCATCGTGTTTCTGTGAAATGAGGGAGAGACACTTAAAATTCGCAAAAACTCGATTTATTGGCAGTGTCTCGAGAACCTAGGTAGCTGGAGCCCATCTGATGGCAGTCCTGGTTGCGGAATCATGAAAACCATATAGAACATGCGTTTTGCGATCCTTCTGATTCATCATGTTCCTGTGAAATGAGGGAGAGTCACTTTAAATTCGCAATAACTCGATTTATTGGCAGTGTCTCGAGAACCTAGGCAGCTGGAGCCAATCTGATGGCAGTCCTGGTTGCGGAATCATGAAATCCATATAGAACATGCGTTTTGCGATCCTTCTGATTCATCATGTTTCTGTGAAATGAGGGAGAGACACTTAAAATTCGCAAAAACTCGATTTATTGGCATTTTCTCGAGAACGAAGGCAGCTGGAGCCAATCTGATGGCAGTCCTGATTGCGAAATCATGGAAACCATATAGAACATGCGTTTTGCGATACTTCTGATCCATCATGTTTCTGTGAAATGAGGGAGAGACACTTAAAATTCGCAAAACCTCGATAAATTGGCAGTGTCTCGAGAACCTAGGCAGCTGGAGCCAATCTGATGGCAGTCCTGATTGCGGAATCATGAAAACCATATAGAACATGCGTTTTGCGATACTTCTGATCCATCATGTTTCTGTGAAATGAGGGAGAGACACTTAAAATTCGCAAAACCTCGATTTATTGGCATTTTTTCGAGAACGAAGGCAGCTGGAGCCAATCTGATGGCAGTCCTGGTTGCGCAATCACGAAAACCATATACCAAACACCAAAACCAAACAATATAGAACATGCGTTTTGCGATACTTCTGATTCATCATGTTTCTGTGATATGAGGGAGAGACACTTAAAATTCGCAAAAACTCGATTTATTGGCATTTTCTCGAGAACGACGGCAGCTGGAGCCAATCTGATGGCAGTCCTGGTTGCGGAATCACGAAAACCATATAGAACATGCATTTTGCGATACTTCTGATTCATTATGTTTCTGTGAAATGAGGGAGACACTTAAAATTCGCAAAAACTCGATTTATTGGCATTTTCTCGAGAACGAAGGCAGCTGGAGCCAATCTGATGGCAGTCCTGGTTGCGGAATCACGAAAACCATATAGAACATGCATTTTGCGAAACTTCTGATTCATCATGTTTCTGTGAAATGAGGGAGAGACACTTAAAATTCGCATAAACTCGATTTATTGGCAGTGTCTCGAGAACCTAGGCAGCTGGAGCCAATCTGATGGCAGTCCTGGTTGCGGAATCATGAACACCAAAGAGGACATGCGTTCTGCGATCCTTCTGATTCATCATGTTTCTGTGAAATGACGGAGAGACACTTAAAATTCGCAAAAACTCGATATATTGGCAGTTTCTCGAGAACGAAGGTAGCTGGAGCCAATCTGATGGCAGTCCTGGTTGTGGAATCATGAAAACCATAAAGGACATGCGTTATGCGATACTTCTGATCCATCATGTTTCTGTGAAATAAGGGAGAGACACTTAAAATTCACAAAAACTCGATTTATTGGCATTTTCTCGAGAACGAAGGCAGCTGGAGCCAATCTGATGGCAGTCCTGGTTGCGGAATCATGAAAACCATATAGAACATGCATTTTGCGATACTTCTGATTCATCATGTTTCTGTGAAATGAGGGAAAGACACTTAAAATTCGCAAAAACTCGATTTATTGGCATTTTCTCGAGAACGAAGGCAGCTGGAGCCAATCTGATGGCAGTCCTGGTTGCGGAATCATGAAAACCATATAGAACATGCGTTTTGCGATACTTCTGATCCATCATGTTTCTGTGAAATGAGGAAGAGACACTTAAAATTCGCAAAACCTCGATTTATTGGCATTTTCTCGAGAAAGAAGGCAGCTGGAGCCAATCTGATGGCAGTCCTGGTTGCGCAATCACGAAAACCATATACCAAACACCAAAACCAAACAATATAGAACATGCGTTTTGCGATACTTCTGATTCATCATGTTTCTGTGATATGAGGGAGAGACACTTAAAATTCACAAAAACTCGATTTATTGGCATTTTCTCGAGAACGAAGGCAGCTGGAGCCAATCTGATGGCAGTCCTGGTTGCGGAATCATGAAAACCATATAGAACATGCATTTTGCGATACTTCTGATTCATCATGTTTCTGTGAAATGAGGGAAAGACACTTAAAATTCGCAAAAACTCGATTTATTGGCATTTTCTCGAGAACGAAGGCAGCTGGAGCCAATCTGATGGCAGTCCTGATTGCGGAATCATGAAAACCATATAGAACATGCGTTTTGCGATACTTCTGATCCATCATGTTTCTGTGAAATGAGGAAGAGACACTTAAAATTCGCAAAACCTCGATTTATTGGCATTTTCTCGAGAAAGAAGGCAGCTGGAGCCAATCTGATGGCAGTCCTGGTTGCGCAATCACGAAAACCATATACCAAACACCAAAACCAAACAATATAGAACATGCGTTTTGCGATACTTCTGATTCATCATGTTTCTGTGATATGAGGGAGAGACACTTAAAATTCGCAAAAACTCGATTTATTGGCATTTTCTCGAGAACGAAGGCAGCAGGAGCCAATCTGATGGCTTTCCTGGTTGCGGAATCATGAAAACCATATAGAACATGCATTTTGCGATACTTCTGATTCATCATGTTTCTGTGAAATGAGGGAGAGACACTTAAAATTCGCAAAAACTCGATTTATTGGCATTTTCTCGAGAACGACGGCAGCTGGAGCCAATCTGATGGCAGTCCTGGTTGCGGAATCACGAAAACCATATAGAACATGTTGCGATACTTCTGATTCATTATGTTTCTGTGAAATGAGGGAGACACTTAAAATTCGCAAAAACTCGATATATTGTCAGTTTCTCGAGAACGAAGGCAGCTGGAGCCAATCTGATGGCAGTCCTGGTTGCGGAATCATGAAAACCATATAGAACATGCGTTTCGCGATACTTCTGATTCATCATGTTTCTGTGAAATGAGGGAGACACTTAAAATTCGCAAAAACTCGATTTATTGGCATTTTCTCGAGAACGAAGGCAGCTGGAGCCAATCTGATGGCAGTCCTGGTTGCGAAATCACGAAAACCATATAGAACATGCGTTTTGCGATACTTCTGATTCATCATGTTTCTGTGAAATGAGGGAGAGACACTTAAAATTCGCAAAAACTCGATTTATTGGCATTTTCTCGAGAACGACGGCAGCTGGAGCCAATCTGATGGCAGTCCTGGTTGCGGAATCACGAAAACCATATAGAACATGTTGCGATACTTCTGATTCATTATGTTTCTGTGAAATGAGGGAGACACTTAAAATTCGCAAAAACTCGATATATTGTCAGTTTCTCGAGAACGAAGGCAGCTGGAGCCAATCTGATGGCAGTCCTGGTTGCGGAATCATGAAAACCATATAGAACATGCGTTTCGCGATACTTCTGATTCATCATGTTTCTGTGAAATGAGGGAGACACTTAAAATTCGCAAAAACTCGATTTATTGGCATTTTCTCGAGAACGAAGGCAGCTGGAGCCAATCTGATGGCAGTCCTGGTTGCGAAATCACGAAAACCATATAGAACATGCGTTTTGCGATACTTCTGATTCATCATGTTTCTGTGAAATGAGGGAGAGACACTTAAAATTCGCAAAAACTCGATTTATTGGCATTTTCTCGAGAACCTAGGCAGCTGGAGCCAATCTGATGGCAGTCCTGGTTGCGGAATCACGAAAACCATATAGAACATTCATTTTGCGATACTTCTGATTCATCGTGTTTCTGTGAAATGAGGGAGAGACACTTAAAATTCGCAAAAACTCGATTTATTGGCAGTGTCTCGAGAACCTAGGTAGCTGGAGCCCATCTGATGGCAGTCCTGGTTGCGGAATCATGAAAACCATATAGAACATGCGTTTTGCGATCCTTCTGATTCATCATGTTCCTGTGAAATGAGGGAGAGTCACTTTAAATTCGCAATAACTCGATTTATTGGCAGTGTCTCGAGAACCTAGGCAGCTGGAGCCAATCTGATGGCAGTCCTGGTTGCGGAATCATGAAATCCATATAGAACATGCGTTTTGCGATCCTTCTGATTCATCATGTTTCTGTGAAATGAGGGAGAGACACTTAAAATTCGCAAAAACTCGATTTATTGGCATTTTCTCGAGAACGAAGGCAGCTGGAGCCAATCTGATGGCAGTCCTGATTGCGAAATCATGGAAACCATATAGAACATGCGTTTTGCGATACTTCTGATCCATCATGTTTCTGTGAAATGAGGGAGAGACACTTAAAATTCGCAAAACCTCGATAAATTGGCAGTGTCTCGAGAACCTAGGCAGCTGGAGCCAATCTGATGGCAGTCCTGATTGCGGAATCATGAAAACCATATAGAACATGCGTTTTGCGATACTTCTGATCCATCATGTTTCTGTGAAATGAGGGAGAGACACTTAAAATTCGCAAAACCTCGATTTATTGGCATTTTTTCGAGAACGAAGGCAGCTGGAGCCAATCTGATGGCAGTCCTGGTTGCGCAATCACGAAAACCATATACCAAACACCAAAACCAAACAATATAGAACATGCGTTTTGCGATACTTCTGATTCATCATGTTTCTGTGATATGAGGGAGAGACACTTAAAATTCGCAAAAACTCGATTTATTGGCATTTTCTCGAGAACGACGGCAGCTGGAGCCAATCTGATGGCAGTCCTGGTTGCGGAATCACGAAAACCATATAGAACATGCATTTTGCGATACTTCTGATTCATTATGTTTCTGTGAAATGAGGGAGACACTTAAAATTCGCAAAAACTCGATTTATTGGCATTTTCTCGAGAACGAAGGCAGCTGGAGCCAATCTGATGGCAGTCCTGGTTGCGGAATCACGAAAACCATATAGAACATGCATTTTGCGAAACTTCTGATTCATCATGTTTCTGTGAAATGAGGGAGAGACACTTAAAATTCGCATAAACTCGATTTATTGGCAGTGTCTCGAGAACCTAGGCAGCTGGAGCCAATCTGATGGCAGTCCTGGTTGCGGAATCATGAACACCAAAGAGGACATGCGTTCTGCGATCCTTCTGATTCATCATGTTTCTGTGAAATGACGGAGAGACACTTAAAATTCGCAAAAACTCGATATATTGGCAGTTTCTCGAGAACGAAGGTAGCTGGAGCCAATCTGATGGCAGTCCTGGTTGTGGAATCATGAAAACCATAAAGGACATGCGTTATGCGATACTTCTGATCCATCATGTTTCTGTGAAATAAGGGAGAGACACTTAAAATTCACAAAAACTCGATTTATTGGCATTTTCTCGAGAACGAAGGCAGCTGGAGCCAATCTGATGGCAGTCCTGGTTGCGGAATCATGAAAACCATATAGAACATGCATTTTGCGATACTTCTGATTCATCATGTTTCTGTGAAATGAGGGAAAGACACTTAAAATTCGCAAAAACTCGATTTATTGGCATTTTCTCGAGAACGAAGGCAGCTGGAGCCAATCTGATGGCAGTCCTGGTTGCGGAATCATGAAAACCATATAGAACATGCGTTTTGCGATACTTCTGATCCATCATGTTTCTGTGAAATGAGGAAGAGACACTTAAAATTCGCAAAACCTCGATTTATTGGCATTTTCTCGAGAAAGAAGGCAGCTGGAGCCAATCTGATGGCAGTCCTGGTTGCGCAATCACGAAAACCATATACCAAACACCAAAACCAAACAATATAGAACATGCGTTTTGCGATACTTCTGATTCATCATGTTTCTGTGATATGAGGGAGAGACACTTAAAATTCACAAAAACTCGATTTATTGGCATTTTCTCGAGAACGAAGGCAGCTGGAGCCAATCTGATGGCAGTCCTGGTTGCGGAATCATGAAAACCATATAGAACATGCATTTTGCGATACTTCTGATTCATCATGTTTCTGTGAAATGAGGGAAAGACACTTAAAATTCGCAAAAACTCGATTTATTGGCATTTTCTCGAGAACGAAGGCAGCTGGAGCCAATCTGATGGCAGTCCTGATTGCGGAATCATGAAAACCATATAGAACATGCGTTTTGCGATACTTCTGATCCATCATGTTTCTGTGAAATGAGGAAGAGACACTTAAAATTCGCAAAACCTCGATTTATTGGCATTTTCTCGAGAAAGAAGGCAGCTGGAGCCAATCAGATGGCAGTCCTGGTTGCGCAATCACGAAAACCATATACCAAACACCAAAACCAAACAATATAGAACATGCGTTTTGCGATACTTCTGATTCATCATGTTTCTGTGATATGAGGGAGAGACACTTAAAATTCGCAAAAACTCGATTTATTGGCATTTTCTCGAGAACGAAGGCAGCAGGAGCCAATCTGATGGCTTTCCTGGTTGCGGAATCATGAAAACCATATAGAACATGCATTTTGCGATACTTCTGATTCATCATGTTTCTGTGAAATGAGGGAGAGACACTTAAAATTCGCAAAAACTCGATTTATTGGCATTTTCTCGAGAACGACGGCAGCTGGAGCCAATCTGATGGCAGTCCTGGTTGCGGAATCACGAAAACCATATAGAACATGTTGCGATACTTCTGATTCATTATGTTTCTGTGAAATGAGGGAGACACTTAAAATTCGCAAAAACTCGATATATTGTCAGTTTCTCGAGAACGAAGGCAGCTGGAGCCAATCTGATGGCAGTCCTGGTTGCGGAATCATGAAAACCATATAGAACATGCGTTTCGCGATACTTCTGATTCATCATGTTTCTGTGAAATGAGGGAGACACTTAAAATTCGCAAAAACTCGATTTATTGGCATTTTCTCGAGAACGAAGGCAGCTGGAGCCAATCTGATGGCAGTCCTGGTTGCGAAATCACGAAAACCATATAGAACATGCGTTTTGCGATACTTCTGATTCATCACGTTTTTGTGAAATGAAGGAGAGACAATTAAAATTCGCAAAAACTCGATTTATTGGCATTTTCTCGAAAACGAAGGCAGCTGGAGCCAATCTGATGGCAGTCCTGGTTGCGGAATCACGAAAACCATATAGAACATGCATTTTGCGATACTTCTGATTCATCATGTTTCTGTGAAATGAGGGAGAGACACTTAAAATTCGCAAAACCTCGATTTATTGGCAGTGTCTCGAGAACCTAGGCAGCTGGAGCCAATCTGATGGCAGTCCTGGTTGCGGAATCACGAAAACCATATAAAACATGCATTTTGCGATACTTCTGATTCATCATGTTTCTGTGAAATGAGGGAGAGACACTTAATATTCGCAAAAACTCGATTTATTGGCATTTTCTCGTAAACGAAGGCAGCTGGAGCAAATCTGATGGCAGTCCTGTTTGCGGAACCATGAAAACCATATAGAAAACGTGTTTTGCGATACTTCTGATTCATCATGTTTCTGTGAAATGAGGGAGAGACACTTAAAATTCGCAAAAACTCGATTTATTGGCATTTTCTCGTAATCGAAGGCAGCTGGAGCAAATCTGATGGCAGTCCTGGTTGCGGAATCATGAAAACCATATAGAACATGCGTTTTGCGATACTTCTGATTCATCATGTTTCTGTGAAATGAGGGAGAGACACTTAAAATTCGCAAAAACTCGATTTATTGGCATTTTCTCGAGAACGAAGGCAGCTGGAGCCAATCTGATGGCAGTCCTGGTTGCGGAATCACGAAAACCATATAGAACATGCGTTTTGCGATACTTCTGATTCATCATGTTTCTGTGAAATGAGGGAGAGACACTTAAAATTCGCAAAAACTCGATTTATTGGCATTTTCTCGAGAACGAAGGCAGCTGGAGCCAATCTGATGGCAGTACTGGTTGCGGAATCATGAAAACCATATAGAACATGCGTTTCGCGATACTTCTGATTCATCATGTTTCTGTGATATGAGGGAGAGACACTTAAAATTCGCAAAAACTCGATTTATTGGCATTTTCTCGAGAACCTAGGCAGCTGGAGCCAATCTGATGGCAGTCCTGGTTGCGGAATCACGAAAACCATATAGAACATTCATTTTGCGATACTTCTGATTCATCATGTTTCTGTGAAATGAGGGAGAGGCACTTAAAATTCGCAAAAACTCGATTTATTGGCAGTGTCTCGAGAACCTAGGCAGCTGGAGCCAATCTGATGGCAGTCCTGGTTGCGGAATCACGAAAACCATATAGAACATGCATTTTGCGACATTTCTGATTCATCATGTTTCTGTGAATTGAGGGAGAGACACTTAAAATTCGCAAAAACTCGATTTATTGGCAGTGTCTCGAGAACCTAGGCAGCTGGAGCCAATCTGATGGCAGTCCTGGTTGCGGAATCACGAAAACCATATAGAACATGCGTTTTGCGATACTTCTGATTCATCATGTTTCTGTGAAATGAGGGAGAGGCACTTAAAATTCGCAAAAACTCGATTTATTGGCATTTTCTCGAGAACGAAGGCAGCTGGACCCAATCTGATGGCAGTCCTGGTTGCGCAATCACGAAAACCATATAGAACATGCATTTTGCGATACTTCTGATTCATCATGTTTCTGTGAAATGAGGGAGAGACACTTAAAATTCGCAAAAACTCGATTTATTGGCATTTTCTCGAGAACGAAGGCAGCTGGAGCCAATCTGATGGCATTCCTGGTTGCGGAATCATGAAAACCATATAGAACATGCGTTTTGCGATCCCTTCTGATTCATCATGTTTCTGTGAAATGAGGGAGAGACACTTAAAATTCGCAAAAACTCGATTTATTGGCATTTTCTTGAGAACGAAGGCAGCTGGAGCCAATCTGATGGCAGTCCTGGTTGCGCAATCACGAAAACCATATAGACCATGCATTTTGCGATACTTCTGATTCATCATGTTTCTGTGAAATGAGGGAGAGACACTTAAATTCGCAAAAACTCGATTTATTGGCATTTTCTCGAGAACGAAGGCAGCTGGAGCCAATCTGATGGCAGTCCTGATTGCGAAATCATGGAAACCATATAGAACATGCGTTTTGCGATACTTCTGATCCATCATGTTTCTGTGAAATGAGGGAGAGACACTTAAAATTCGCAAAACCTCGATAAATTGGCAGTGTCTCGAGAACCTAGGCAGCTGGAGCCAATCTGATGGCAGTCCTGATTGCGGAATCATGAAAACCATATAGAACATGCGTTTTGCGATACTTCTGATCCATCATGTTTCTGTGAAATGAGGAAGAGACACTTAAAATTCGCAAAACCTCGATTTATTGGCATTTTCTCGAGAAAGAAGGCAGCTGGAGCCAATCTGATGGCAGTCCTGGTTGCGCAATCACGAAAACCATATACCAAACACCAAAACCAAACAATATAGAACATGCGTTTTGCGATACTTCTGATTCATCATGTTTCTGTGATATGAGGGAGAGACACTTAAAATTCGCAAAAACTCGATTTATTGGCATTTTCTCGAGAACGAAGGCAGCTGGAGCCAATCTGATGGCTTTCCTGGTTGCGGAATCATGAAAACCATATAGAACATGCATTTTGCGATACTTCTGATTCATCATGTTTCTGTGAAATGAGGGAGAGACACTTAAAATTCGCAAAAACTCGATTTATTGGCATTTTCTCGAGAACGACGGCAGCTGGAGCCAATCTGATGGCAGTCCTGGTTGCGGAATCACGAAAACCATATAGAACATGTTGCGATACTTCTGATTCATTATGTTTCTGTGAAATGAGGGAGACACTTAAAATTCGCAAAAACTCGATATATTTTCAGTTTCTCGAGAACGAAGGCAGCTGGAGCCAATCTGATGGCAGTCCTGGTTGCGGAATCATGAAAACCATATAGAACATGCGTTTCGCGATACTTCTGATTCATCATGTTTCTGTGAAATGAGGGAGACACTTAAAATTCGCAAAAACTCGATTTATTGGCATTTTCTCGAGAACGAAGGCAGCTGGAGCCAATCTGATGGCAGTCCTGGTTGCGAAATCACAAAAACCATATAGAACATGCGTTTTGCGATACTTCTGATTCATCATGTTTCTGTGAAATGAGGGAGAGACACTTAAAATTCGCAAAAACTCGATTTATTGGCATTTTCTCGAGAACCTAGGCAGCTGGAGCCAATCTGATGGCAGTCCTGGTTGCGGAATCACGAAAACCATATAGAACATTCATTTTGCGATACTTCTGATTCATCATGTTTCTGTGAAATGAGGGAGAGACACTTAAAATTCGCAAAAACTCGATTTATTGGCAGTGTCTCGAGAACCTAGGTAGCTGGAGCCCATCTGATGGCAGTCCTGGTTGCGGAATCATGAAAACCATATAGAACATGCGTTTTGCGATCCTTCTGATTCATCATGTTCCTGTGAAATGAGGGAGAGTCACTTTAAATTCGCAATAACTCGATTTATTGGTAGTGTCTCGAGAACCTAGGCAGCTGGAGCCAATCTGATGGCAGTCCTGGTTGCGGAATCATGAAATCCATATAGAACATGCGTTTTGCGATCCTTCTGATTCATCATGTTTCTGTGAAATGAGGGAGAGACACTTAAAATTCGCAAAAACTCGATTTATTGGCATTTTCTCGAGAACGAAGGCAGCTGGAGCCAATCTGATGGCAGTCCTGATTGCGAAATCATGGAAACCATATAGAACATGCGTTTTGCGATACTTCTGATCCATCATGTTTCTGTGAAATGAGGGAGAGACACTTAAAATTCGCAAAACCTCGATAAATTGGCAGTGTCTCGAGAACCTAGGCAGCTGGAGCCAATCTGATGGCAGTCCTGATTGCGGAATCATGAAAACCATATAGAACATGCGTTTTGCGATACTTCTGATCCATCATGTTTCTGTGAAATGAGGGAGAGACACTTAAAATTCGCAAAACCTCGATTTATTGGCATTTTTTCGAGAACGAAGGCAGCTGGAGCCAATCTGATGGCAGTCCTGGTTGCGCAATCACGAAAACCATATACCAAACACCAAAACCAAACAATATAGAACATGCGTTTTGCGATACTTCTGATTCATCATGTTTCTGTGATATGAGGGAGAGACACTTAAAATTCGCAAAAACTCGATTTATTGGCATTTTCTCGAGAACGACGGCAGCTGGAGCCAATCTGATGGCAGTCCTGGTTGCGGAATCACGAAAACCATATAGAACATGCATTTTGCGATACTTCTGATTCATTATGTTTCTGTGAAATGAGGGAGACACTTAAAATTCGCAAAAACTCGATTTATTGGCATTTTCTCGAGAACGAAGGCAGCTGGAGCCAATCTGATGGCAGTCCTGGTTGCGGAATCACGAAAACCATATAGAACATGCATTTTGCGAAATTTCTGATTCATCATGTTTCTGTGAAATGAGGGAGAGACACTTAAAAATCGCAAAAACTCGATTTATTGGCAGTGTCTCGAGAACCTAGGCAGCTGGAGCCAATCTGATGGCAGTCCTGGTTGCGGAATCACGAAAACCATATAGAACATTCATTTTGCGATACTTCTGATTCATCACGTTTCTGTGAAATGAGGGAGAGGCACTTAAAATTCGCAAAAACTCGATTTATTGGCAGTGTCTCGAGAACCTAGGCAGCTGGAGCCCATCTGATGGCAGTCCTGGTTGCGGAATCATGAAAACCATATAGAACATGCGTTTCGCGATACTTCTAATTCATCATGTTTCTGTGAAATGACGGAGAGACACTTAAAATTCGCAAAAACTCGATATATTGTCAGTTTCTCGAGAACGAAGGCAGCTGGAGCCAATCTGATGGCAGTCCTGGTTGCGGAATCATGAAAACCATATAGAACATGCGTTTCGCGATACTTCTAATTCATCATGATTCTGTGAAATGAGGGAGACACTTAAAATTCGCAAAAACTCGATTTATTGGCATTTTCTCGAGAACGAAGGCAGCTGGAGCCAATCTGATGGCAGTCCTGATTGCGGAATCATGAAAACCATATAGAACATGCGTTTTGCGATACTTCTGATCCATCATGTTTCTGTGAAATGAGGGAGAGACACTTAAAATTCGCAAAACCTCGATTTATTGGCATTTTCTCGAGAACGAAGGCAGCTGGAGCCAATCTGATGGCAGTCCTGGTTGCGCAATCACGAAAACCATATACCAAACACCAAAACCAAACAATACAGAACATGCGTTTTGCGATACTTCTGATTCATCATGTTTCTGTGATATGAGGGAGAGACACTTAAAATTCGCAAAAACTCGATTTATTGGCATTTTCTCGAGAACGAAGGCAGCTGGAGCCAATCTGATGGCTTTCCTGGTTGCGGAATCATGAAAACCATATAGAACATGCATTTTGCGATACTTCTGATTCATCATGTTTCTGTGAAATGAGGGAGAGACACTTAAAATTCGCAAAAACTCGATTTATTGGCATTTTCTCGAGAACGACAGCAGCTGGAGCCAATCTGATGGCAGTCCTGGTTGCGGAATCACGAAAACCATATAGAACATGCATTTTGCGATACTTCTGATTCATTATGTTTCTGTGAATTGAGGGAGACACTTAAAATTCGCAAAAACTCGATATATTGTCAGTTTCTCGAGAACGAAGGCAGCTGGAGCCAATCTGATGGCAGTCCTGGTTGCGGAATCATGGAAACCATATATAACATGCGTTTCGCGATACTTCTGATTCATCATGTTTCTGTGAAATGAGGGAGACACTTAAAATTCGCAAAAACTCGATTTATTGGCATTTTCTCGAGAACGGAGGCAGCTAGGCCCATCTGATGGAAGTTCTGGTTGCGGAATCATGAACACCATAGAAGACATGCGTTTTGCGATCCTTCTGATTCATCATGTTTCTGTGAAATGACGGAGAGACACTTAAAATTCGCAAAAACTCGATTTATTGGCATTTTCTCGTAAACGAAGGCAGCTGGAGCAAATCTGATGGCAGTCCTGTTTGCGGAACCATGAAAATCAAATAGAAAACGTGTTTTGCGATACTGCTGATTCATCATGTTTCTGTGAAATGAGGGAGAGGCACTTAAAATTCGCAAAAACTCGATTTATTGGCATTTTCTCGTAAACGAAGGCAGCTGGAGCAAATCTGATGGCAGTCCTGTTTGCGGAACCATGAAAACCATTTGGAAAACGTGTTTTGCGATACTTCTGATTCATCATGTTTCTGTGAAATGAGGGAGAGACACTTAAAATTCGCAAAAACTCGATTTATTGGCATTTTCTCGAGAACGAAGGCAGCTGGAGCCAATCTGATGGCAGTCCTGGTTGCGGAATTACGAAAACCATATAGAACATGCATTTTGCGATACTTCTGATTCATCATGTTTCTGTGAAATGAGGGAGAGACACTTAAAATTCGCAAAAACTCGATTTATTGGCATTTTCTCGTAAACGAAGGCAGCTGGAGCAAATCTGATGGCAGTCCTGTTTGAGGAACCATGAAAACCATATAGAAAACGTGTTTTGCGATACTGCTGATTCATCATGTTTCTGTGAAATGAGGGAGAGACACTTAAAATTCGCAAAAACTCGATTTACTGGCATTTTCTCGAGAACGAAGGCAGCTGTAGCCAATCTGATGGCAGTCCTGGTAGCGGATTCACGAAAACCATATAGAACATGCATTTTGCGATACTTCTGATTCATCATGTTTCTGTGAAATGAGGGAGAGACACTTAAAATTCGCAAAACCTCGATTTATTGGCATTTTCTCGTAAACGAAGGCAGCTGGAGCAAATCTGATGGCAGTCCTGTTTGCGGAACCATGAAAACCATATAGAAAACGTGTTTTGCGATACTGCTGATTCATCATGTTTCTGTGAAATGAGGGAGAGACACTTAAAATTCGCAAAAACTCGATTTATTGGCATTTTCTCGAGAACCTAGGCAGCTGGAGCCAATCTGATGGCAGTCCTGGTTGCGAAATCATGAAAACCATATAGAACATGCGTTTTGCGATCCTTCTGATTCATCATGTTTCTGTGAAATGACGGAGAGACACTTAACATTCGCAAAAACTCGATATATTGTCAGTTTCTCGAGAACGAAGGCAGCTGGAGCCAATCTGATGGCAGTCCTGGTTGCGGAATCATGAAAACCATATAGAACATGCGTTTCGCGATACTTCTAATTCATCATGTTTCTGTGAAATGAGGGAGACACTTAAAATTCGCAAAAACTCGATTTATTGGCATTTTCTCGAGAACGAAGGCAGCTGGAGCCAATCTGATGGCAGTCCTGATTGCGGAATCATGAAAACCATATAGAACATGCGTTTTGCGATACTTCTGATCCATCATGTTTCTGTGAAATGAGGGAGAGACACTTAAAATTCGCAAAACCTCGATTTATTGGCATTTTCTCGAGAACGAAGGCAGCTGGAGCCAATCTGATGGCAGTCCTGGTTGCGCAATCACGAAAACCATATACCAAACACCAAAACCAAACAATACAGAACATGTGTTTTGCGATACTTCTGATTCATCATGTTTCTGTGATATGAGGGAGAGACACTTAAAATTCGCAAAAACTCGATTTATTGGCAGTTTCTCGAGAACGGAGGCAGCTAGGCCAATCTGATGGAAGTTCTGGTTGCGGAATCATGAACACCATAGAAGACATGCGTTTTGCGATACTTCTGATTCATCATGTTTCTGTGAAATGAGGGAGAGACACTTAAAATTCGCAAAAACTCGATTTATTGGCATTTTCTCGAGAACGAAGGCAGCTGGAGCCAATCTAATGGCAGTCTTGGTTGCGGAACCACGAAATCCATATAGAACATGCATTTTGCGATACTTCTGATTCATCATGTGTCTGTGAAATTAGGAAGAGACACTTAAAATTCGCAAAAACTCGATTTATTGGCAGTGTCTCGAGAACCTAGGCAGCTGGAGCCAATCTGATGGCAGTCCTGGTTGCGGAATCATGAAAACCATATAGAACATGCGTTTTGCGATTCTTCTGATTCATCATGTTTCTGTGAAATTAGGGAGAGACACTTAAAATTCGCAAAAACTCGATTTATTGTCATTTTCTCGAGAACGAAGGCAGCTGGAGCCAATCTGATGGCAGTCCTGGTTGTGGAATCATGAAAACCATAAAGGACATGCATTTTTTGATACTTCTGATTCATCATGTTTCTGTGAAATGAGGGAGAGACACTTAAAATTCGCAAAAACTCGATTTTTTGGCAGTGTCTCGAGAACCTAGGCAGCTGGAGCCAATCTGATGGCAGTCCTGGTTGCGGAATCATGGAAACCATATAGAACATGCATTTTGCGATTCTTCTGATTTATCATGTTTCTGTGAAATGAGGGAGAGACACTTAAAATTCGCAAAAACTCGATTTATTGGCATTTTCTCGAGAACGACGGCAGCTGGAGCCAATCTGATGGCAGTCCTGGTTGCGGAATCACGAAAACCATATAGAACATGCATTTTGCGATACTTCTGATTCATTATGTTTCTGTGAAATGAGGGAGAGACACTTAAAATTCACAAACACTCGATTTATTGGCAGTGTCTCGAGATCCTAGGCAGCTGGAGCCAATCTGATGGCAGTCCTGGTTGCGGAATCACGAAAACCATATAGAACATGCATTTTGCGATACTTCTGATTCATTATGTTTCTGTGAAATGAGGGAGAGACACTTAAAATTCGCAAAAACTCGATTTCTTGGCAGTGTCTCGAGATCCTAGGCAGCTGGAGCCAATCTGATGGCAGTCCTGGTTGCGGAATCACGAAAACCATATAGAACATTCATTTTGCGATACTTCTGATTCATCATGTTTCTGTGAAATGAGGGAGAGACACTTAAAATTCGCAAAAACTCGATTTATTAGCAGTGTCTCGAGAACCTAGGCAGCTGGAGCCCATCTGATGGCAGTCCTGGTTGCGGAATCATGAAAACCATATAGAACATGCGTTTTGCGATACTTCTGATTCATCATGTTTCTGTGAAATGAGGGAGAGACACTTAAAAATCGCAAAAACTCGATTTATTGGCATTTTCTCGAGAACGGAGGCAGCTGGAGCCCATCTGATGGCAGTCCTGGTTGCGGAATCATGGAAACTATATAGAACATGCGTTTTGTGATACTTCTGATTCATCATGTTTCTGTGAAATGAGGGAGAGTCACTTAAAAATCGCAAAAACTCGATTTATTGGCATTTTCTCGAGAACCTAGGCAGCTGGAGCCAATCTGATGGCAGTCCTGGTTGCGGAATCATGAAAACCATATAGAACATGCGTTTCGCGATACTTCTAGTTCATCATGTTTCTGTGAAATGAGGGAGACACTTAAAATTCGCAAAAACTCGATTTATTGGCATTTTCTCGAGAACGAAGGCAGCTGGAGCCAATCTGATGGCAGTCCTGGTTGCGGAATCACGAAAACCTTATAGAACATGCATTTTGCGATATTTCTGATTCATCATGTTTCTGTGAAATGAGGGAGAGACACTTAAAATTCGCAAAAACTCGATTTATTGGCAGTGTCTCGAGAACCTAGGCAGCTGGAGCCAATCTGATGGCAGTCCTGGTTGCGGAATCATGAAAACCATATAGATCATGCAATTTGCGATACTTCTGATTCATCATGTTTCTGTGAAATGAGGGAGAGACACTTAAAATTCGCAAAAACTCGATTTATTGGCATTTTCTCGAGAACGAAGGCAGCTGGAGCCAATCTGATGGCAGTCCTGGTTGCGGAATCACGAAAACCATATAGAATATGCATTTTGCGAAACTTCTGATTCATCATGTTTCTGTGAAATGAGGGAGAGACACTTAAAATTCGCATAAACTCGATTTATTGGCAGTGTCTCGAGAACCTAGGCAGCTGGAGCCAATCTGATGGCAGTCCTGGTTGCGGAATCATGAACACCAAAGAGGACATGCGTTCTGCGATCCTTCTGATTCATCATGTTTCTGTGAAATGACGGAGAGACACTTAAAATTCGCAAAAACTCGATATATTGGCAGTTTCTCGAGAACGAAGGTAGCTGGAGCCAATCTGATGGCAGTCCTGGTTGTGGAATCATGAAAACCATATAGAACATGCATTTTGCGATACTTCTGATTCATTATGTTTCTGTGAAATGAGGGAGAGACACTTAAAATTCACAAACACTCGATTTATTGGCAGTGTCTCGAGATCCTAGGCAGCTGGAGCCAATCTGATGGCAGTCCTGGTTGCGGAATCACGAAAACCATATAGAACATGCATTTTGCGATACTTCTGATTCATTATGTTTCTGTGAAATGAGGGAGAGACACTTAAAATTCGCAAAAACTCGATTTCTTGGCAGTGTCTCGAGATCCTAGGCAGCTGGAGCCAATCTGATGGCAGTCCTGGTTGCGGAATCACGAAAACCATATAGAACATTCA
Organism: Chrysolina americana; assembly: GCA_958502065.1. Lineage (NCBI taxonomy): Eukaryota > Metazoa > Arthropoda > Insecta > Coleoptera > Chrysomelidae > Chrysolina > Chrysolina americana. Next base: position 10,009,035 of record OY293416.1, on the reverse strand, counting down.
TTTTGCGATACTTCTGATTCATCATGTTTCTGTGAAATGAGGGAGAGACACTTAAAATTCGCAAAAACTCGATTTATTAGCAGTGTCTCGAGAACCTAGGCAGCTGGAGCCCATCTGATGGCAGTCCTGGTTGCGGAATCATGAAAACCATATAGAACATGCGTTTTGCGATACTTCTGATTCATCATGTTTCTGTGAAATGAGGGAGAGACACTTAAAAATCGCAAAAACTCGATTTATTGGCATTTTCTCGAGAACGGAGGCAGCTGGAGCCCATCTGATGGCAGTCCTGGTTGCGGAATCATGGAAACTATATAGAACATGCGTTTTGTGATACTTCTGATTCATCATGTTTCTGTGAAATGAGGGAGAGTCACTTTAAAAATCGCAAAAACTCGATTTATTGGCATTTTCTCGAGAACCTAGGCAGCTGGAGCCAATCTGATGGCAGTCCTGGTTGCGGAATCATGAAAACCATATAGAACATGCGTTTCGCGATACTTCTAATTCATCATGTTTCTGTGAAATGTGGGAGACACTTAAAATTCGCAAAAACTCGATTTATTGGCATTTTCTCGAGAACGAAGGCAGCTGGAGCCAATCTGATGGCAGTCCTGGTTGCGGAATCACGAAAACCTTATAGAACATGCATTTTGCGATATTTCTGATTCATCATGTTTCTGTGAAATGAGGGAGAGACACTTAAAATTCGCAAAAACTCGATTTATTGGCAGTGTCTCGAGAACCTAGGCAGCTGGAGCCAATCTGATGGCAGTCCTGGTTGCGGAATCATGAAAACCATATAGATCATGCAATTTGCGATACTTCTGATTCATCATGTTTCTGTGAAATGAGGGAGAGACACTTAAAATTCGCAAAAACTCGATTTATTGGCATTTTCTCGAGAACGAAGGCAGCTGGAGCCAATCTGATGGCAGTCCTGGTTGCGCAATCACGAAAACCATATAGAATATGCATTTTGCGAAACTTCTGATTCATCATGTTTCTGTGAAATGAGGGAGAGACACTTAAAATTCGCATAAACTCGATTTATTGGCAGTGTCTCGAGAACCTAGGCAGCTGGAGCCAATCTGATGGCAGTCCTGGTTGCGGAATCATGAACACCAAAGAGGACATGCGTTCTGCGATCCTTCTGATTCATCATGTTTCTGTGAAATGACGGAGAGACACTTAAAATTCGCAAAAACTCGATATATTGGCAGTTTCTCGAGAACGAAGGTAGCTGGAGCCAATCTGATGGCAGTCCTGGTTGTGGAATCATGGAAACCATAAAGGACATGCGTTTTGCGATACTTCTGATCCATCATGTTTCTGTGAAATAAGGGAGAGACACTTAAAATTCGCAAAAACTCGATTTATTGGCATTTTCTCGAGAACGAGGGCAGCTGGAGCCAATCTGATGGCAGTCCTGGTTGCGAAATCACGAAAACCGTATAGAACATGCGTTTTGCGATACTTCTGATTCATCATGTTTCTGTGAAATGAGGGAGAGACACTTAAAATTCGCAAAAACTCGATTTATTGGCATTTTCTCGAGAACCTAGGCAGCTGGAGCCAATCTGATGGCAGTCCTGGTTGCGGAATCATGAAAACCATATAGAACATGCGTTTTGCGATCCTTCTGATTCATCATGTTCCTGTGAAATGAGGGAGAGTCACTTCAAATTCGCAAAACCTCGATAAATTGGCAGTGTCTCGAGAACCTAGGCAGCTGGAGCCAATCTAATGGCAGTCCTGATTGCGGAATCATGAAAACCATATAGAACATGCGTTTTGCGATACTTCTGATCCATCATGTTTCTGTGAAATGAGGGAGAGGCACTTAAAATTCGCAAATCCTCGATTTATTGGCATTTTCTCGAGAACGAAGGCAGCTGGAGCCAATCTGATGGCAGTCCTGGTTGCGCAATCACGAAAACCATATACCAAACACCAAAACCAAACAATATAGAACATGCGTTTTGCGATACTTCTGATTCATCATGTTTCTGTGATATGAGGGAGAGACACTTAAAATTCGCAAAAACTCGATTTATTGGCATTTTCTCGAGAACGACGGCAGCTGGAGCCAATCTGATGGCAGTCCTGGTTGCGGAATCACGAAAACCATATAGAACATGCATTTTGCGATACTTCTGATTCATTATGTTTCTGTGAAATGAGGGAGACACTTAAAATTCGCAAAAACTCGATTTATTGGCATTTTCTCGAGAACGAAGGCAGCTGGAGCCAATCTGATGGCAGTCCTGGTTGCGGAATCACGAAAACCATATAGAACATGCATTTTGCGAAACTTCTGATTCATCATGTTTCTGTGAAATGAGGGAGAGACACTTAAAAATCGCAAAAACTCGATTTATTGGCAGTGTCTCGAGAACCTAGGCAGCTGGAGCCAATCTGATGGCAGTCCTGGTTGCGGAATCACGAAAACCATATAGAACATTCATTTTGCGATACTTCTGATTCATCATGTTTCTGTGAAATGAGGGAGAGGCACTTAAAATTCGCAAAAACTCGATTTATTGGCAGTGTCTCGAGAACCTAGGCAGCTGGAGCCCATCTGATGGCAGTCCTGGTTGCGGAATCATGAAAACCATATAGAACATGCGTTTCGCGATACTTCTAATTCATCATGTTTCTGTGAAATGACGGAGAGACACTTAAAATTCGCAAAAACTCGATATATTGTCAGTTTCTCGAGAACGAAGGCAGCTGGAGCCAATCTGATGGCAGTCCTGGTTGCGGAATCATGAAAACCATATAGAACATGCGTTTCGCGATACTTCTAATTCATCATGTTTCTGTGAAATGAGGGAGACACTTAAAATTCGCAAAAACTCGATTTATTGGCATTTTCTCGAGAACGAAGGCAGCTGGAGCCAATCTGATGGCAGTCCTGATTGCGGAATCATGAAAACCATATAGAACATGCGTTTTGCGATACTTCTGATCCATCATGTTTCTGTGAAATGAGGGAGAGACACTTAAAATTCGCAAAACCTCGATTTATTGGCATTTTCTCGAGAACGAAGGCAGCTGGAGCCAATCTGATGGCAGTCCTGGTTGCGGAATCACGAAAACCATATAGAACATGCATTTTGCGATACTTCTGATTCATCATGTTTCTGTGAAATGAGGGAGAGACACTTAAAATTCGCAAACACTCGATTTATTGGCATTTTCTCGTAAACGAAGGCAGCTGGAGCCAATCTGATGGCAGTCCTGGTTGCGGAATCACAAAAACCATATAGAACATGCATTTTGCGATACTTCTGATTCATCATGTTTCTGTGAAATGAGGGAGAGACACTTAAAATTCGCAAAAACTCGATTTATTGGCATTTTCTCGAGAACGAAGGCAGCTGGAGCCAATCTGATGGCAGTCCTGGTTGCGGAATCACGAAAACCATATAGAACATGCATTTTGCGATACTTCTGATTCATCATGTTTCTGTGAAATGAGGGAGAGACACTTAAAATTCGCAAAAACTCGATTTATTGGCATTTTCTCGTAAACGAAGGCAGCTGGAGCCAATCTGATGGCAGTCCTGGTTGCGGAATCACAAAAACCATATAGAACATGCATTTTGCGATACTTCTGATTCATCATGTTTCTGTGAAATGAGGGAGAGACACTTGAAATTCGCAAAAACTCGATTTATTGGCATTTTCTCGTAAACGAAGGCAGCTGGAGCAAATCTGATGGCAGTCCTGTTTGCGAAATCATGGAAACCATATAGAACAAGCGTTTTGCGATACTTCTGATCCATCTGCAATCTGATGGCAGTCCTGGTTGCGCAATCACGAAAACCATATACCAAACACCAAAACCAAACAATATAGAACATGCGTTTTGCGATACTTCTGATTCATCATGTTTCTGTGATATGAGGGAGAGACACTTAAAATTCGCAAAAACTCGATTTATTGGCATTTTCTCGAGAACGAAGGCAGCTGGAGCCAATCTGATGGCTTTCCTGGTTGCGGAATCATGAAAACCATATAGAACATGCATTTTGCGATACTTCTGATTCATCATGTTTCTGTGAAATGAGGGAGAGACACTTAAAATTCGCAAAAACTCGATTTATTGGCATTTTCTCGAGAACGACGGCAGCTGGAGCCAATCTGATGGCAGTCCTGGTTGCGGAATCACGAAAACCATATAGAACATGCATTTTGCGATACTTCTGATTCATTATGTTTCTGTGAAATGAGGGAGACACTTAAAATTCGCAAAAACTCGATATATTGTCAGTTTCTCGAGAACGAAGGCAGCTGGAGCCAATCTGATGGCAGTCCTGGTTGCGGAATCATGAAAACCATATAGAACATGCGTTTCGCGATACTTCTGATTCATCATGTTTCTGTGAAATGAGGGAGACACTTAAAATTCGCAAAAACTCGATTTATTGGCATTTTCTCGAGAACGAAGGCAGCTGGAGCCAATCTGATGGCAGTCCTGGTTGCGAAATCACGAAAACCATATAGAACATGCGTTTTGCGATACTTCTGATTCATCATGTTTCTGTGAAATGAGGGAGAGACACTTAAAATTCGCAAAAACTCGATTTATTGGCATTTTCTCGAGAACCTAGGCAGCTGGAGCCAATCTGATGGCAGTCCTGGTTGCGGAATCACGAAAACCATATAGAACATTCATTTTGCGATACTTCTGATTCATCATGTTTCTGTGAAATGAGGGAGAGACACTTAAAATTCGCAAAAACTCGATTTATTGGCAGTGTCTCGAGAACCTAGGCAGCTGGAGCCCATCTGATGGCAGTCCTGGTTGCGGAATCATGAAAACCATATAGAACATGCGTTTTGCGATCCTTCTGATTCATCATGTTCCTGTGAATTGAGGGAGAGTCACTTCAAATTCGCAATAACTCGATTTATTGGCAGTGTCTCGAGAACCTAGGCAGCTGGAGCCAATCTGATGGCAGTCCTGGTTGCGGAATCATGAAATTCATATAGAACATGCGTTTTGCGATCCTTCTGATTCATCATGTTTCTGTGAAATGAGGGAGAGACACTTAAAATTCGCAAAAACTCGATTTATTGGCATTTTCTCGAGAACGAAGGCAGCTGGAGCCAATCTGATGGCAGTCCTGATTGCGAAATCATGGAAACCATATAGAACATGGGTTTTGCGATACTTCTGATCCATCATGTTTCTGTGAAATGAGGGAGAGACACTTAAAATTCGCAAAACCTCGATAAATTGGCAGTGTCTCGAGAACCTAGGCAGCTGGAGCCAATCTGATGGCAGTCCTGATTGCGGAATCATGAAAACCATATAGAACATGCGTTTTGCGATACTTCTGATCCATCATGTTTCTGTGAAATGAGGGAGAGGCACTTAAAATTCGCAAAACCTCGATTTATTGGCATTTTCTCGAGAACGAAGGCAGCTGGAGCCAATCTGATGGCAGTCCTGGTTGCGCAATCACGAAAACCATATACCAAACACCAAAACCAAACAATATAGAACATGCGTTTTGCGATACTTCTGATTCATCATGTTTCTGTGATATGAGGGAGAGACACTTAAAATTCGCAAAAACTCGATTTATTGGCATTTTCTCGAGAACGACGGCAGCTGGAGCCAATCTGATGGCAGTCCTGGTTGCGGAATCACGAAAACCATATAGAACATGCATTTTGCGATACTTCTGATTCATTATGTTTCTGTGAAATGAGGGAGACACTTAAAATTCGCAAAAACTCGATTTATTGGCATTTTCTCGAGAACGAAGGCAGCTGGAGCCAATCTGATGGCAGTCCTGGTTGCGGAATCACGAAAACCATATAGAACATGCATTTTGCGAAACTTCTGATTCATCATGTTTCTGTGAAATGAGGGAGAGACACTTAAAAATCGCAAAAACTCGATTTATTGGCAGTGTCTCGAGAACCTAGGCAGCTGGAGCCAATCTGATGGCAGTCCTGGTTGCGGAATCATGAAAACCATATAGAACATTCATTTTGCGATACTTCTGATTCATCATGTTTCTGTGAAATGAGGGAGAGGCACTTAAAATTCGCAAAAACTCGATTTATTGGCAGTGTCTCGAGAACCTAGGCAGCTGGAGCCCATCTGATGGCAGTCCTGGTTGCGGAATCATGAAAACCATATAGAACATGCGTTTCGCGATACTTCTGATCCATCTGCAATCTGATGGCAGTCCTGGTTGCGCAATCACGAAAACCATATACCAAACACCAAAACCAAACAATATAGAACATGCGTTTTGCGATACTTCTGATTCATCATGTTTCTGTGATATGAGGGAGAGACACTTAAAATTCGCAAAAACTCGATTTATTGGCATTTTCTCGAGAACGAAGGCAGCTGGAGCCAATCTGATGGCAGTCCTGGTTGCGAAATCACGAAAACCATATAGAACATGCGTTTTGCGATACTTCTGATTCATCATGTTTCTGTGAAATGAGGGAGAGACACTTAAAATTCGCAAAAACTCGATTTATTGGCATTTTCTCGAGAACGACGGCAGCTGGAGCCAATCTGATGGCAGTCCTGGTTGCGGAATCACGAAAACCATATAGAACATGCATTTTGCGATACTTCTGATTCATTAGAGACATTTTCTCGAGAACCTAGGCAGCTGGAGCCAATCTGATGGCAGTCCTGGTTGCGGAATCACGAAAACCATATAGAACATGCATTTTGCGATACTTCTGATTCATCATGTTTCTGTGAAATGAGGGAGAGGCACTTAAAATTCGCAAAACCTCGATTTATTGGCATTTTCTCGAGAACGAAGGCAGCTGGAGCCAATCTGATGGCAGTCCTGGTTGCGCAATCACGAAAACCATATACCAAACACCAAAACCAAACAATATAGAACATGCGTTTTGCGATACTTCTGATTCATCATGTTTCTGTGATATGAGGGAGAGACACTTAAAATTCGCAAAAACTCGATTTATTGGCATTTTCTCGAGAACGACGGCAGCTGGAGCCAATCTGATGGCAGTCCTGGTTGCGGAATCACGAAAACCATATAGAACATGCATTTTGCGATACTTCTGATTCATTATGTTTCTGTGAAATGAGGGAGACACTTAAAATTCGCAAAAACTCGATTTATTGGCATTTTCTCGAGAACGAAGGCAGCTGGAGCCAATCTGATGGCAGTCCTGGTTGCGGAATCACGAAAACCATATAGAACATGCATTTTGCGAAACTTCTGATTCATCATGTTTCTGTGAAATGAGGGAGAGACACTTAAAAATCGCAAAAACTCGATTTATTGGCAGTGTCTCGAGAACCTAGGCAGCTGGAGCCAATCTGATGGCAGTCCTGGTTGCGGAATCACGAAAACCATATAGAACATTCATTTTGCGATACTTCTGATTCATCATGTTTCTGTGAAATGAGGGAGAGGCACTTAAAATTCGCAAAAACTCGATTTATTGGCAGTGTCTCGAGAACCTAGGCAGCTGGAGCCCATCTGATGGCAGTCCTGGTTGCGGAATCATGAAAACCATATAGAACATGCGTTTCGCGATACTTCTAATTCATCATGTTTCTGTGAAATGACGGAGAGACACTTAAAATTCGCAAAAACTCGATATATTGTCAGTTTCTCGAGAACGAAGGCAGCTGAAGCCAATCTGATGGCAGTCCTGGTTGCGGAATCATGAAAACCATATAGAACATGCGTTTCGCGATACTTCTAATTCATCATGTTTCTGTGAAATGAGGGAGACACTTAAAATTCGCAAAAACTCGATTTATTGGCATTTTCTCGAGAACGAAGGCAGCTGGAGCCAATCTGATGGCAGTCCTGATTGCGGAATCATGAAAACCATATAGAACATGCGTTTTGCGATACTTCTGATCCATCATGTTTCTGTGAAATGAGGGAGAGACACTTAAAATTCGCAAAACCTCGATTTATTGGCATTTTCTCGAGAACGAAGGCAGCTGGAGCCAATCTGATGGCAGTCCTGGTTGCGGAATCACGAAAACCATATAGAACATGCATTTTGCGATACTTCTGATTCATCATGTTTCTGTGAAATGAGGGAGAGACACTTAAAATTCGCAAAAACTCGATTTATTGGCATTTTCTCGTAAACGAAGGCAGCTGGAGCCAATCTGATGGCAGTCCTGGTTGCGGAATCACAAAAACCATATAGAACATGCATTTTGCGATACTTCTGATTCATCATGTTTCTGTGAAATGAGGGAGAGACACTTAAAATTCGCAAAAACTCGATTTATTGGCATTTTCTCGAGAACGAAGGCAGCTGGAGCCAATCTGATGGCAGTCCTGGTTGCGGAATCACGAAAACCATATAGAACATGCATTTTGCGATACTTCTGATTCATCATGTTTCTGTGAAATGAGGGAGAGACACTTAAAATTCGCAAAAACTCGATTTATTGGCATTTTCTCGTAAACGAAGGCAGCTGGAGCCAATCTGATGGCAGTCCTGGTTGCGGAATCACAAAAACCATATAGAACATGCATTTTGCGATACTTCTGATTCATCATGTTTCTGTGAAATGAGGGAGAGACACTTAAAATTCGCAAAAACTCGATTTATTGGCATTTTCTCGTAAACGAAGGCAGCTGGAGCAAATCTGATGGCAGTCCTGTTTGCGAAATCATGGAAACCATATAGAACAAGCGTTTTGCGATACTTCTGATCCATCTGCAATCTGATGGCAGTCCTGGTTGCGCAATCACGAAAACCATATACCAAACACCAAAACCAAACAATATAGAACATGCGTTTTGCGATACTTCTGATTCATCATGTTTCTGTGATATGAGGGAGAGACACTTAAAATTCGCAAAAACTCGATTTATTGGCATTTTCTCGAGAACGAAGGCAGCTGGAGCCAATCTGATGGCTTTCCTGGTTGCGGAATCATGAAAACCATATAGAACATGCATTTTGCGATACTTCTGATTCATCATGTTTCTGTGAAATGAGGGAGAGACACTTAAAATTCGCAAAAACTCGATTTATTGGCATTTTCTCGAGAACGACGGCAGCTGGAGCCAATCTGATGGCAGTCCTGGTTGCGGAATCACGAAAACCATATAGAACATGCATTTTGCGATACTTCTGATTCATTATGTTTCTGTGAAATGAGGGAGACACTTAAAATTCGCAAAAACTCGATATATTGTCAGTTTCTCGAGAACGAAGGCAGCTGGAGCCAATCTGATGGCAGTCCTGGTTGCGGAATCATGAAAACCATATAGAACATGCGTTTCGCGATACTTCTGATTCATCATGTTTCTGTGAAATGAGGGAGACACTTAAAATTCGCAAAAACTCGATTTATTGGCATTTTCTCGAGAACGAAGGCAGCTGGAGCCAATCTGATGGCAGTCCTGGTTGCGAAATCACGAAAACCATATAGAACATGCGTTTTGCGATACTTCTGATTCATCATGTTTCTGTGAAATGAGGGAGAGACACTTAAAATTCGCAAAAACTCGATTTATTGGCATTTTCTCGAGAACCTAGGCAGCTGGAGCCAATCTGATGGCAGTCCTGGTTGCGGAATCACGAAAACCATATAGAACATTCATTTTGCGATACTTCTGATTCATCATGTTTCTGTGAAATGAGGGAGAGACACTTAAAATTCGCATAAACTCGATTTATTGGCAGTGTCTCGAGAACCTAGGCAGCTGGAGCCCATCTGATGGCAGTCCTGGTTGCGGAATCATGAAAACCATATAGAACATGCGTTTTGCGATCCTTCTGATTCATCATGTTCCTGTGAATTGAGGGAGAGTCACTTCAAATTCGCAATAACTCGATTTATTGGCAGTGTCTCGAGAACCTAGGCAGCTGGAGCCAATCTGATGGCAGTCCTGGTTGCGGAATCATGAAATCCATATAGAACATGCGTTTTGCGATCCTTCTGATTCATCATGTTTCTGTGAAATGAGGGAGAGACACTTAAAATTCGCAAAAACTCGATTTATTGGCATTTTCTCGAGAACGAAGGCAGCTGGAGCCAATCTGATGGCAGTCCTGATTGCGAAATCATGGAAACCATATAGAACATGGGTTTTGCGATACTTCTGATCCATCATGTTTCTGTGAAATGAGGGAGAGACACTTAAAATTCGCAAAACCTCGATAAATTGGCAGTGTCTCGAGAACCTAGGCAGCTGGAGCCAATCTGATGGCAGTCCTGATTGCGGAATCATGAAAACCATATAGAACATGCGTTTTGCGATACTTCTGATCCATCATGTTTCTGTGAAATGAGGGAGAGGCACTTAAAATTCGCAAAACCTCGATTTATTGGCATTTTCTCGAGAACGAAGGCAGCTGGAGCCAATCTGATGGCAGTCCTGGTTGCGCAATCACGAAAACCATATACCAAACACCAAAACCAAACAATATAGAACATGCGTTTTGCGATACTTCTGATTCATCATGTTTCTGTGATATGAGGGAGAGACACTTAAAATTCGCAAAAACTCGATTTATTGGCATTTTCTCGAGAACGACGGCAGCTGGAGCCAATCTGATGGCAGTCCTGGTTGCGGAATCACGAAAACCATATAGAACATGCATTTTGCGATACTTCTGATTCATTATGTTTCTGTGAAATGAGGGAGACACTTAAAATTCGCAAAAACTCGATTTATTGGCATTTTCTCGAGAACGAAGGCAGCTGGAGCCAATCTGATGGCAGTCCTGGTTGCGGAATCACGAAAACCATATAGAACATGCATTTTGCGAAACTTCTGATTCATCATGTTTCTGTGAAATGAGGGAGAGACACTTAAAAATCGCAAAAACTCGATTTATTGGCAGTGTCTCGAGAACCTAGGCAGCTGGAGCCAATCTGATGGCAGTCCTGGTTGCGGAATCATGAAAACCATATAGAACATTCATTTTGCGATACTTCTGATTCATCATGTTTCTGTGAAATGAGGGAGAGGCACTTAAAATTCGCAAAAACTCGATTTATTGGCAGTGTCTCGAGAACCTAGGCAGCTGGAGCCCATCTGATGGCAGTCCTGGTTGCGGAATCATGAAAACCATATAGAACATGCGTTTCGCGATACTTCTGATCCATCTGCAATCTGATGGCAGTCCTGGTTGCGCAATCACGAAAACCATATACCAAACACCAAAACCAAACAATATAGAACATGCGTTTTGCGATACTTCTGATTCATCATGTTTCTGTGATATGAGGGAGAGACACTTAAAATTCGCAAAAACTCGATTTATTGGCATTTTCTCGAGAACGAAGGCAGCTGGAGCCAATCTGATGGCAGTCCTGGTTGCGAAATCACGAAAACCATATAGAACATGCGTTTTGCGATACTTCTGATTCATCATGTTTCTGTGAAATGAGGGAGAGACACTTAAAATTCGCAAAAACTCGATTTATTGGCATTTTCTCGAGAACGACGGCAGCTGGAGCCAATCTGATGGCAGTCCTGGTTGCGGAATCACGAAAACCATATAGAACATGCATTTTGCGATACTTCTGAATCATTAGAGACATTTTCTCGAGAACCTAGGCAGCTGGAGCCAATCTGATGGCAGTCCTGGTTGCGGAATCACGAAAACCATATAGAACATTCATTTTGCGATACTTCTGATTCATCATGTTTCTGTGAAATGAGGGAGAGACACTTAAAATTCGCAAAAACTCGATTTATTGGCAGTGTCTCGAGAACCTAGGCAGCTGGAGCCCATCTGATGGCAGTCCTGGTTGGGGAATCATGAAAACCATATAGAACATGCGTTTTGCGATCCTTCTGATTCATCATGTTCCTGTGAATTGAGGGAGAGTCACTTCAAATTCGCAATAACTCGATTTATTGGCAGTGTCTCGAGAACCTAGGCAGCTGGAGCCAATCTGATGGCAGTCCTGGTTGCGGAATCATGAAATCCATATAGAACATGCGTTTTGCGATCCTTCTGATTCATCATGTTTCTGTGAAATGAGGGAGAGACACTTAAAATTCGCAAAAACTCGATTTATTGGCATTTTCTCGAGAACGAAGGCAGCTGGAGCCAATCTGATGGCAGTACTGATTGCGAAATCATGGAAACCATATAGAACATGGGTTTTGCGATACTTCTGATCCATCATGTTTCTGTGAAATGAGGGAGAGACACTTAAAATTCGCAAAACCTCGATAAATTGGCAGTGTCTCGAGAACCTAGGCAGCTGGAGCCAATCTGATGGCAGTCCTGATTGCGGAATCATGAAAACCATATAGAACATGCGTTTTGCGATACTTCTGATCCATCATGTTTCTGTGAAATGAGGGAGAGGCACTTAAAATTCGCAAAACCTCGATTTATTGGCATTTTCTCGAGAACGAAGGCAGCTGGAGCCAATCTGATGGCAGTCCTGGTTGCGCAATCACGAAAACCATATACCAAACACCAAAACCAAACAATATAGAACATGCGTTTTGCGATACTTCTGATTCATCATGTTTCTGTGATATGAGGGAGAGACACTTAAAATTCGCAAAAACTCGATTTATTGGCATTTTCTCGAGAACGACGGCAGCTGGAGCCAATCTGATGGCAGTCCTGGTTGCGGAATCACGAAAACCATATAGAACATGCATTTTGCGATACTTCTGATTCATTATGTTTCTGTGAAATGAGGGAGACACTTAAAATTCGCAAAAACTCGATTTATTGGCATTTTCTCGAGAACGAAGGCAGCTGGAGCCAATCTGATGGCAGTCCTGGTTGCGGAATCACGAAAACCATATAGAACATGCATTTTGCGAAACTTCTGATTCATCATGTTTCTGTGAAATGAGGGAGAGACACTTAAAAATCGCAAAAACTCGATTTATTGGCAGTGTCTCGAGAACCTAGGCAGCTGGAGCCAATCTGATGGCAGTCCTGGTTGCGGAATCATGAAAACCATATAGAACATTCATTTTGCGATACTTCTGATTCATCATGTTTCTGTGAAATGAGGGAGAGGCACTTAAAATTCGCAAAAACTCGATTTATTGGCAGTGTCTCGAGAACCTAGGCAGCTGGAGCCCATCTGATGGCAGTCCTGGTTGCGGAATCATGAAAACCATATAGAACATGCGTTTCGCGATACTTCTGATCCATCTGCAATCTGATGGCAGTCCTGGTTGCGCAATCACGAAAACCATATACCAAACACCAAAACCAAACAATATAGAACATGCGTTTTGCGATACTTCTGATTCATCATGTTTCTGTGATATGAGGGAGAGACACTTAAAATTCGCAAAAACTCGATTTATTGGCATTTTCTCGAGAACGAAGGCAGCTGGAGCCAATCTGATGGCAGTCCTGGTTGCGAAATCACGAAAACCATATAGAACATGCGTTTTGCGATACTTCTGATTCATCATGTTTCTGTGAAATGAGGGAGAGACACTTAAAATTCGCAAAAACTCGATTTATTGGCATTTTCTCGAGAACGACGGCAGCTGGAGCCAATCTGATGGCAGTCCTGGTTGCGGAATCACGAAAACCATATAGAACATGCATTTTGCGATACTTCTGATTCATTAGAGACATTTTCTCGAGAACCTAGGCAGCTGGAGCCAATCTGATGGCAGTCCTGGTTGCGGAATCACGAAAACCATATAGAACATTCATTTTGCGATACTTCTGATTCATCATGTTTCTGTGAAATGAGGGAGAGGCACTTAAAATTCGCAAAAACTCGATTTATTGGCAGTGTCTCGAGAACCTAGGCAGCTGGAGCCCATCTGATGGCAGTCCTGGTTGCGGAATCATGAAAACCATATAGAACATGCGTTTCGCGATACTTCTAATTCATCATGTTTCTGTGAAATGACGGAGAGACACTTAAAATTCGCAAAAACTCGATATATTGGCATTTTCTCGAGAACGAAGGCAGCTGGAGCCAATCTGATGGCAGTCCTGATTGCGGAATCATGAAAACCATATAGAACATGCGTTTTGCGATACTTCTGATCCATCATGTTTCTGTGAAATGAGGGAGAGACACTTAAAATTCGCAAAACCTCGATTTATTGGCATTTTCTCGAGAACGAAGGCAGCTGGAGCCAATCTGATGGCAGTCCTGGTTGCGCAATCACGAAAACCATATACCAAACACCAAAACCAAACAATACAGAACATGCGTTTTGCGATACTTCTGATTCATCATGTTTCTGTGATATGAGGGAGAGACACTTAAAATTCGCAAAAACTCGATTTATTGGCATTTTCTCGAGAACGAAGGCAGCTGGAGCCAATCTGATGGCTTTCCTGGTTGCGGAATCATGAAAACCATATAGAACATGCATTTTGCGATACTTCTGATTCATCATGTTTCTGTGAAATGAGGGAGAGACACTTAAAATTCGCAAAAACTCGATTTATTGGCATTTTCTCGAGAACGACGGCAGCTGGAGCCAATCTGATGGCAGTCCTGGTTGCGGAATCACGAAAACCATATAGAACATGCATTTTGCGATACTTCTGATTCATTATGTTTCTGTGAATTGAGGGAGACACTTAAAATTCGCAAAAACTCGATATATTGTCAGTTTCTCGAGAACGAAGGCAGCTGGAGCCAATCTGATGGCAGTCCTGGTTGCGGAATCATGGAAACCATATAGAACATGCGTTTCGCGATACTTCTGATTCATCATGTTTCTGTGAAATGAGGGAGAGACACTTAAAATTCGCAAAAACTCGATTTATTGGCATTTTCTCGAGAACGAAGGCAGCTGGAGCCAATCTGATGGCAGTCCTGGTTGCGGAATCACGAAAACCATATAGAACATACATTTTGCGATACTTCTGATTCATCATGTTTCTGTGAAATGAGGGAGAGACACTTAAAATTCGCAAAAACTCGATTTATTGGCAGTGTCTCGAGAACCTAGGCAGCTGGAGCCAATCTGATGGCAGTCCTGGTTGCGGAATCACGAAAACCATATAGAACATTCATTTTGCGATACTTCTGATTCATCATGTTTCTGTGAAATGAGGGAGAGACACTTAAAATTCGCAAAAACTCGATTTATTAGCAGTGTCTCGAGAACCTAGACAGCTGGAGCCCATCTGATGGCAGTCCTGGTTGCGGAATCATGAAAACCATATAGAACATGCGTTTTGCGATACTTCTGATTCATCATGTTTCTGTGAAATGAGGGAGAGACACTTAAAAATCGCAAAAACTCGATTTATTGGCATTTTCTCGAGAACGGAGGCAGCTGGAGCCCATCTGATGGCAGTCCTGGTTGCGGAATCATGGAAACTATATAGAACATGCGTTTTGTGATACTTCTGATTCATCATGTTTCTGTGAAATGAGGGAGAGTCACTTAAAAATCGCAAAAACTCGATTTATTGGCATTTTCTCGAGAACCTAGGCAGCTGGAGCCAATCTGATGGCAGTCCTGGTTGCGGAATCATGAAAACCATATAGAACATGCGTTTCGCGATACTTCTAATTCATCATGTTTCTGTGAAATGAGGGAGACACTTAAAATTCGCAAAAACTCGATTTATTGGCATTTTCTCGAGAACGAAGGCAGCTGGAGCCAATCTGATGGCAGTCCTGGTTGCGGAATCACGAAAACCTTATAGAACATGCCTTTTGCGATACTTCTGATTCATCATGTTTCTGTGAAATGAGGGAGAGACACTTAAAATTCGCAAAAACTCGATTTATTGGCAGTGTCTCGAGAACCTAGGCAGCTGGAGCCAATCTGATGGCAGTCCTGGTTGCGGAATCATGAAAACCATATAGATCATGCAATTTGCGATACTTCTGATTCATCATGTTTCTGTGAAATGAGGGAGAGACACTTAAAATTCGCAAAAACTCGATTTATTGGCATTTTCTCGAGAACGAAGGCAGCTGGAGCCAATCTGATGGCAGTCCTGGTTGCGGAATCACGAAAACCATATAGAATATGCATTTTGCGAAACTTCTGATTCATCATGTTTCTGTGAAATGAGGGAGAGACACTTAAAATTCGCATAAACTCGATTTATTGGCAGTGTCTCGAGAACCTAGGCAGCTGGAGCCAATCTGATGGCAGTCCTGGTTGCGGAATCATGAACACCAAAGAGGACATGCGTTCTGCGATCCTTCTGATTCATCATGTTTCTGTGAAATGACGGAGAGACACTTAAAATTCGCAAAAACTCGATATATTGGCAGTTTCTCGAGAACGAAGGTAGCTGGAGCCAATCTGATGGCAGTCCTGGTTGTGGAATCATGAAAACCATAAAGGACATGCGTTTTGCGATACTTCTGATCCATCATGTTTCTGTGAAATAAGGGAGAGACACTTAAAATTCGCAAAAACTCGATTTATTGGCATTTTCTCGAGAACGAAGGCAGCTGGAGCCAATCTGATGGCAGTCCTGGTTGCGGAATCATGAAAACCATATAGAACATGCATTTTGCGATACTTCTGATTCATCATGTTTCTGTGAAATGAGGGAAAGACACTTAAAATTCGCAAAAACTCGATTTATTGGCATTTTCTCGAGAACGAAGGCAGCTGGAGCCAATCTGATGGCAGTCCTGGTTGCGGAATCATGAAAACCATATAGAACATGCGTTTTGCGATACTTCTGATTCATCACGTTTTTGTGAAATGAAGGAGAGACAATTAAAATTCGCAAAAACTCGATTTATTGGCATTTTCTCGAAAACGAAGGCAGCTGGAGCAAATCTGATGGCAGTCCTGTTTGCGGAACCATGAAAACCATATAGAAAACGTGTTTTGCGATACTTCTGATTCATCATGTTTCTGTGAAATGAGGGAGAGACACTTAAAATTCGCAAAAACTCGATTTATTGGCATTTTCTCGTAATCGAAGGCAGCTGGAGCAAATCTGATGGCAGTCCTGGTTGCGGAATCATGAAAACCATATAGAACATGCGTTTTGCGATACTTCTGATTCATCATGTTTCTGTGAAATGAGGGAGAGACACTTAAAATTCGCAAAAACTCGATTTATTGGCATTTTCTCGAGAACGAAGGCAGCTGGAGCCAATCTGATGGCAGTCCTGGTTGCGGAATCACGAAAACCATATAGAACATGCATTTTGCGATACTTCTGATTCATCATGTTTCTGTGAAATGAGGGAGAGACACTTAAAATTCGCAAATACTCGATTTATTGGCAGTTTCTCGAGAACGGAGGCAGCTAGGCCCATCTGATGGAAGTTCTGGTTGCGGAATCATGAACACCATAGAGGACATGCGTTTTGCGATCCTTCTGATTCATCATGTTTCTGTGAAATGACGGAGAGACAATTAAAATTCGCAAAAACTCGATTTATTGGCATTTTCTCGAGAACGAAGGCAGCTGTAGCCAATCTGATGGCAGTCCTGGTAGCGGATTCACGAAAACCATATAGAACATGCATTTTGCGATACTTCTGATTCATCATGTTTCTGTGAAATGAGGGAGAGACACTTAAAATTCGCAAAAACTCGATTTATTGGCATTTTCTCGAGAACGAAGGCAGCTGGAGCCAATCTGATGGCAGTCCTGGTTGCGGAATCACGAAAACCATATAGAACATGCATTTTGCGATACTTCTGATTCATCATGTTTCTGTGAAATGAGGGAGAGACACTTAAAATTCGCAAAAACTCGATTTATTGGCATTTTCTCGTAAACGAAGGCAGCTGGAGCCAATCTGATGGCAGTCCTGGTTGCGGAATCACAAAAACCATATAGAACATGCATTTTGCGATACTTCTGATTCATCATGTTTCTGTGAAATGAGGGAGAGACACTTAAAATTCGCAAAAACTCGATTTATTGGCATTTTCTCGTAAACGAAGGCAGCTGGAGCAAATCTGATGGCAGTCCTGTTTGCGGAACCATGAAAACCATATAGAAAACGTGTTTTGCGATACTGCTGATTCATCATGTTTCTGTGAAATGAGGGAGAGACACTTAAAATTCGCAAAAACTCGATTTATTGGCATTTTCTCGAGAACGAAGGCAGCTGTAGCCAATCTGATGGCAGTCCTGGTAGCGGAATCACGAAAACCATATAGAACATGCATTTTGCGATACTTCTGATTCATCATGTTTCTGTGAAATGAGGGAGAGACACTTAAAATTCGCAAAAACTCGATTTATTGGCATTTTCTCGTAAACGAAGGCAGCTGGAGCAAATCTGATGGCAGTCCTGTTTGCGGAACCATGAAAACCATATAGAAAACGTGTTTTGCGAAACTTCTGATTCATCATGTTTCTGTGAAATGAGGGAGAGACACTTAAAATTCGCAAAAACTCGATTTATTGGCATTTTCTCGAGAACGAAGGCAGCTGGAGCCAATCTGATGGCAGTCCTGGTTGCGGAATCACGAAAACCATATAGAACATGCATTTTGCGATACTTCTGATTCATCATGTTTCTGTGAAATGAGGGAGAGACACTTAAAATTCGCAAAAACTCGATTTATTGGCAGTTTCTCGAGAACGGAGGCAGCTAGGCCCATCTGATGGAAGTTCTGGTTGCGGAATCATGAACACCATAGAAGACATGCGTTTTGCGATCCTTCTGATTCATCATGTTTCTGTGAAATGACGGAGAGACACTTAAAATTCGCAAAAACTCGATTTATTGGCATTTTCTCGTAAACGAAGGCAGCTGGAGCAAATCTGATGGCAGTCCTGTTTGCGGAACCATGAAAATCAAATAGAAAACGTGTTTTGCGATACTTCTGATTCATCATGTTTCTGTGAAATGAGGGAGAGGCACTTAAAATTCGCAAAAACTCGATTTATTGGCATTTTCTCGTAAACGAAGGCAGCTGGAGCAAATCTGATGGCAGTCCTGTTTGCGGAACCATGAAAACCATTTGGAAAACGTGTTTTGCGATACTTCTGATTCATCATGTTTCTGTGAAATGAGGGAGAGACACTTAAAATTCGCAAAAACTCGATTTATTGGCATTTTCTCGTAAACGAAGGCAGCTGGAGCAAATCTGATGGCAGTCCTGTTTGCGGAACCATGAAAACCATATAGAAAACGTGTTTTGCGATACTGCTGATTCATCATGTTTCTGTGAAATGAGGGAGAGACACTTAAAATTCGCAAAAACTCGATTTATTGGCATTTTCTCGAGAACGAAGGCAGCTGTAGCCAATCTGATGGCAGTCCTGGTAGCGGATTCACGAAAACCATATAGAACATGCATTTTGCGATACTTCTGATTCATCATGTTTCTGTGAAATGAGGGAGAGACACTTAAAATTCGCAAAAACTCGATTTATTGGCATTTTCTCGTAAACGAAGGCAGCTGGAGCAAATCTGATGGCAGTCCTGTTTGCGGAACCATGAAAACCATATAGAAAACGTGTTTTGCGATACTTCTGATTCATCATGTTTCTGTGAAATGAGGGAGAGACACTTAAAATTCGCAAAAACTCGATTTATTGGCATTTTCTCGTAAACGAAGGCAGCTGGAGCAAATCTGATGGCAGTCCTGTTTGCGGAACCATGAAAACCATATAGAAAACGTATTTTGCGATACTTCTGATTCATCATGTTTCTGTGAAATGAGGGAGAGACACTTAAAATTCGCAAAAACTCGATTTATTGGCATTTTCTCGAGAACGAAGGCAGCTGGAGCCAATCTGATGGCAGTCCTGGTTGCGGAATCACGAAAACCATATAGAACATGCATTTTGCGATACTTCTGACTCATCATGTTTCTGTGAAATGAGGGAGAGACACTTAAAATTCGCAAAAACTCGATTTATTGGCATTTTCTCGTAAACGAAGGCAGCTGGAGCAAATCTGATGGCAGTCCTGTTTTCGGAACCATGAAAACCATATAGAAAACGTGTTTTGCGATACTGCTGATTCATCATGTTTCTGTGAAATGAGGGAGAGACACTTAAAATTCGCAAAAACTCGATTTATTGGCATTTTCTCGAGAACGAAGGCAGCTGGAGCAAATCTGATGGCAGTCCTGTTTGCTGATTCATCATGTTTCTGTGAAATGAGGGAGAAACACTTAAAATTCGCAAAAACTCGATTTATTGGCATTTTCTCGAGAACGAAGGCAGCTGGAGCAAATCTGATGACACTGCTGATTGCGGAATCATGAAATTAATATAGTGCATTAGTTTTGAGATATACTTCTGAAAATTCGCAAAAACTCGTGATTGCGGAATGGAATAATAGGAGTAGTACAAATAAGTTTCGAAATACTCTTTATTCACCATGTTTCCTTCAAATGTGGATAGGCGCAGAAAATTAAAAAAACCTGACTTATTTGCCTTCACTCGAAAACGAATGCAGCTGCAGCAATCCTAAGTGCACTTCTGATTGCAGATTCGTAAACTTAGTGAAGTTCATTCATCATCAAGTTTCAGTCAAATGAGACGGTCAACATTCGAAAAAACTCAAAATTGAATCTATTCAGATCAAAAACTAATCAATATAGTTCGGATATTCCACAAGAGAAATTTTCCAAAATCATTTCACTGTCCTTATTGACGTTTTCCAACATACAGATAATTTTAAAGCCAGTAGTCATAAACCATCCCAGAATCGCACATTTATTAAAATAAACAACCATCAACTGTCAAAAAATGGTTTTATTCAAAATAAACATTACAAACTCATATATTAGTCGATATCACATTTTTGACGAAAATAATTTCGCATGCGAAATTAGCATTGATATTCATTGTGATTATTAGTCCCTATTTTCAACAGTACATGGATACAAGGTGGCTACAAAGTCGCACATTGCGTGACATTTTTTTTGTATATTTGATGTCTCCACTTCCAAAATATTCTACCAGTTCAAAAAATTATAGAAATTTCATTGTTCAAATAATTTGAAATATTTCAAAAGTTACGTCATTAGACAATATTGGGGTCTAATAGAATCGATTTGTAAGTTCTTAGATGTGAACTGAAACCCATCTCCTGACAGATTTTCAATAAAAACCATAAATTCTGAATGAACATTCATATAGTTTTTCGAGTTATAACCCTGACTAGTATTGACCCAAGCGTAAAATTGACATTTTTCTTAGCTTTTACTATAAATTAGAGCTGCTCGGTACATTATCATAAATAATTTCTGAATCCTAATGTACGAAGAATTGATTTCAACAAATTGAATCGTGGATCTAAAAATGATGAATTACCATCAAGTAAAGGTCCAATCAATTCAAAATATACAATTTCACTTTCACTTTTTTTCAAAGTTTATTGTTTGCCTTTTTCTCACAAAAAATACGAATATTTCTCGAACCAATACAATGAAATGTTCATCTTATCAATGTAAACATCGCCAATAGTAAATTAATGACACCCTTGTAAGAGCAAAACTTGATTTTAAATCTGCAAACTCTCGCCTGGCTTCTGTTGGTAATAACTATAGCTGCCCTGGGCATTTCTTGTTTCCTCCAACGAATAAGTGTAGTATAATACCTCTATCTCTGGTATGGAATGGAAAAAAAACGGTTTTTGATTTAAACCGAGCCCCTTTCTCTTCCAAAAAATGTTACAAAGGGTCAATAATATTCCAAAAGGGCTAGTTTGGGTAAAACCACAAGCTTTGTGAAATGGGCCTTTACATTTACGAAAAATTAATTGCAAAAGTCGTTTCAATCAATTGTTAATAGTCTAAAATGTCTATTTAACGAGTGCCACTCTACTTTGTTTATTTAAGAAAAATATCAAATTTCAAAGTGTGCCTCTGACATCACGTTCATCGGGAACATTCCCCACCATTATCCACGTTCCGAAATAGGGAATATCGTTCTTCCATTAAATATAGCTACTTGCTGATTATAAGCCATCGAAAAATAATTGAAACTTTGTCACTTGACCTACACATCAAAAAAAATTATGTAAAAGCAATTTTTTATATTATTTGTAACTTTCAAATTTTCTGAACAAACCTCCATTTTGATGCAACACCGCAAATTATAACAACAGTTCTTAACACAAACAACAAAATTTTGAATTTGAAAACCGCATTAACCTCAGGGGTGGTATTCCGTGTACCATAGAATTCTATAGTCGACAGTTATGTCTCTTTGTCTCCCAGACATTCAACCATGTCATCTCACTTATTCTGTCGACTACAGAATTTTATGGTACACGGAACCAACAAACCCATCCGGTATCAAATGACAACTATCATAGAACACAATCCAGATGTAATGATAATTTGAGATTCCATGGTGTTCAACTTATACAACGTTGCCAATAATTTTGATGAACGTGACGTCACGAAACCACTATTTTTCAAATTACAGAGAAACGGGCGGTCAGAAAAAATAATTGAAAAATCCCAAGTGATATTAGCCTATATACTTTCTGATTACAGTATTTTCTCGTAGCCCGTGAAAAGGTCCATTCTAGCAACCCCTTCAGATTTCAAAATATGAGAGCAATGGTGAGACTTTGTGAACACTGTGCACCATTAAGGAATGTGAAGAATCACCAAAATTATAAATACCTACAACTAACAAGCTGCCACCGATTAGAATGGTCTATACAAAATATAAATACTTTGGGAAAAATATAAGTACAAGATCGAATACTGACAGTAAACAACGAAATTAAAAATAGGTTTTTACATCACTGGGGCAGATAGCTATTCAAGTCAAAATATATGATTGAATTTACATCGAGAGCATAAAACAAAACATATACAACACAAGATAAAATTTCAAGAATATCAAGTCGGCAAGAGTTACATAAAAATACCAATAGTCTTTGCAAATTTAAGAGACTGTTGTCTCAGTGAAATTCGAGGTTATTTTACAACCGTGAAAGGAATTTTCGAATAATTTTTTATTAAATTTCTATGTGAAAAGAAAATTTGGTGAATTATCGCAAAACTGCTCAAAACATTCTATACATAACGATTAATATAAGTTCTCCACTTTGATATATAGTTCTACTACTTGCAGAATACGAATAACAAACAAAATCGTGATAGAATTCAGTTACAATAAAATTCGTTATTGATGGACAACAATTATTATTAAATTATCTCAATTTATAAACATCAAATATTATCAATCGCACACTTTTATTAAATTAACGTCTCTAAACTTGAATATTCTTTTGAAAATGAATTTACACCTTCACTATTTCGAACTAAACTTGCCTTTGCTAAGGCAAACATTCGCTAAATTTCTATTCAACTCAATTCCATTTATGGGATACCTTTCCGCGTGAAGGCATTGACAACGTTAACATAAAATAAGCATCACACGGTGATGAAATATCTTAGTTGACCAGTGAATCTATCTCCGAAAACAAGTTCGATTTCTTGAATTCAAACAAAGAGAAAATGTGGAACTAGATTTTGGCATAATTCATGTATAACTCAGCGTACCAATCATTCAAAAACTAGACAGAAATTGCTGTAACAATTAAAATTCAATAATTCTACTTTTTTTCTAGTCACCTTGGTCTCGATTAACTGATTCTGAAATGATAATATATGAGAACACAAATTTTATATTCACTTATGAGCTCGTTGAATCAGATATTGAGACCATAAAATAGCAGACAGATAATCTAGTCAGTCAGTAAAAATTAGTACTAACTATATGAAAATTGAGTAACATCAGTAGAAGTATCACTTTTCTATTCAAACGAAAATGAACTGAATATCGTAGCAGACTATTTAATTGTAAACTTTCAAGAGAAAGTTAATCACAAATATGTTGATTTATCAATGGGATCTTGGTAGCCTGTGAAACTGTAGGCCTACCATCAATTTCAGACATCAAAGTTTCAACCAATGATGACATACCTGATATTTTCATTTACTGTACCAAATTTGCACACTAACTACCTTTAGACCAGATGAGTTTAAAAAAATATCCAGAATAAAACTTCGCATGGCAATATTTCATTCATTCAGTGATCAATTAACCCGAGTTAAAATTTTTAGGTCTGTTAAACAACACAATAAAAAGTTGATATCGAATATGTTACAAAGATATTGAATATTTCAACAGTTTAGTAAAATTAAATGGATTGGAAAATTTCTGAAGATCAGAATGTTGAATATAAATATTTATTGTTAACGTTCATATTATTTGATGTTACCAGTTATATCGATAATTTTAAGATATACTCACAGACACAGTTAACATTTTTGATTGAGAAGCAAATGTCATACAGGCTCTGTCATTTATCTTATGCCAACACTGCTATCTGGCAAAGCGTAATTTATGCGAACAAAAAAGAATTTTGAATTTTTGAAAATACTGAGAAATTGGTTTAAAAAAAAATTTGTGAACATTTATTAACAAAATACAGTTATTATAAAAATCAAAAATTGGATATATCAAAACAACCAAAGATCTGAAAACGAAAAATCTTTTTCCCATCAAAACTTCCGAGATAGCAGCATTAGTTTAAAATAAACTGTATGTATTAGTGAAAATATAAAATATACCTACCAAATTTATGGAAATCTCGACCAATATGGTGAATAAATTCAGTGATACAAACAACTTGTATTTGACACTTTGAAGAATGTATACCTTTTCACAAATCGAAACAAAAATACATACAACACATTCAACAATCTAGCACACACACCATGTGGGGGAAACTTTAATTCGAAGAACCAGTTCGAATATCATAAGGAATGAAAGAAACTCTGACTGAATTCCAAAAACAAACTGATTTGATCTAAAACGTCTTGTCTAATTCAACGATTCCATCCATCGATGGATACATTTCGGCGTCTCCATAAATAATTCACAATATCAAGCCGAAAACACTTACAACTACGGAGTATTTCGAATGTAACATTAGTAAAACTAATCATTTTTTTATTCGTTTTATCAATTTGCGAAACGACGAAGTCCATTTCGTCCTCGTTAGTCTAGCACAGTCGGACTCATCCAAGGCGTCTTTGTGGCAAAATTTTTCTTTGGGGGTGGTGGCGGTGCTCTTGTAGTCTCCGCAAACATCGGAAGAGAAACCGGAATCACTACCGAATCCTAATAAATAATATATGTCATTATTAGTTGAATTCATGTATCATGCGTATGTTTATATGGTCATGTGAAAAGTACCATAGGATCAAGCTGAAGGGTAATCGGTCTAAAAACGCCATCAATTATTAAAGCTATTATTCAAAATATAGTGTTACCCTTCACCACACTAGTCACTTCATTCCCAGATGCGCATTTCGTTAACCAAGTTAACTCCATCAGTAGGATTACTAAACTGATGATAAGTACCAAACCAGTTATATTTATATTAATCCAATTATCACAATTAACATAATATGTAACATAGGGGTGATCCTAAACATACCTATGGCCACGTATAATTACAACTTCCTATAAGTACTGATAAAATATTATTAATCACTTTGTCAGTATCAACTCAAATAGTGTTGAATACATTATCGTTATTAAAAACCCCGTTGAACCGTACTTCTATATAGCCATACTTTCTTTCATAACAATCTAATTCTCTAAAATCATCAACAGATTTACAAATTTTTAATTTTGAATATTGATTTTATGATGAATTTATTGTGAATGAAACCGTGTAATTTTTATGAATTTTTGTTGAATTTAGGTTGATCTAGTGTAGTTCTTTGTCTTAATTTTTGGAAAGCCGTAAAGTTTCGATATTGTTGGATTTGAAATATTCAATTTGGCTTGCCAAAAATTCATAAACCCGGCAATAACATGAGACCTATCGTATCCGTTATAAATTCATCCACTTACAAATTGTCGGGTGAGTCTGTCATCCAGCACGAGAGTTTTCGAGTTAAAAATTTATACGAGTTCGTTGATAGAATAAAAAACTTGAAACTGTCGAGAAGAAGAGGCTTGTTTCATTCGATGTTAGTTTACTTTTTCCCAGTGTTCCCATTCCCTAACCTTGAAATATCTGAGATTTGTTAGAACTCAATAATATTCAAAGGAAAAAGGCTAGTGAGTACGTAAGCTTAACGACCTTATGCATGCAGCAGAATTATTTTATTTATCGAAATAAATTCTTTCAATAGCAAGAAGACACGGCTATGTATAACTGTCTATCACCTTTTATGGCCAATCTCTTCATGAGTAGGTTTGAAACAGTTCACAAGTTACGAAATAGTAATTTTTCGAGAATTTGGATCAGGTCTGTGGATGATGTATTTTGTTTTCGATGGAAAAAACCAATAAATTCACGGTGGAGATGGAAGTTGATGGACAGTTGCCATTCTTGGACACATTTGTTATCAGGAATGAAGAACGTGTGGAAATAGACATTTATAGGAAACCTACAAACACTAAGAGATTTATACCTGCTGATTTCAACTGCCACATTCAACATAAGATGTGTGAGAATTACAACACTCATTGCAATCAATGCGATATTAATTCCGATTCGCTTAAAATAATCCTAGGAACCATTGAACACAATATCCTCTAATTCCAATGTCACATTATTGATAAGTAATAAAGATGATCTTTTTTTTCTCTCTTTTTAAACTTGTCACATCACTGATAGTATTAATATTATTATCTGATTTTTTTGTACTTAGTTTTTTCATTGCAAATATATATACTAAAACATATTTATTCCACTGTTTATTCAGTATGCAAACGAAAATCTGTCTGTATTTTCATTACATAATATATACATGTATTTAGGCTCAGGCGGCCATCACAATTTTGTCCTGTAAATGGATTTATCTGTTAGGCAATAAAATTTATTTTTCTTTTCTATTCTTCTTTTCATAAGATGACGAGTTTCAATTTCCTTATTCATAGGACATTGAGCTTTCCTCTCAGTGATGAGCGTCTTCAAAAATAATTCAAAATAATCAAGAAGATAGCCATTACCAATGGGTATTCTCCTAACATAATAGATAATTTGTTGAAAAAGAAAAAGTTCAAAATGTCCTTCAAACAAATATCTATACTAGATCAACCAAAAGACAACAAAAAAAATCATAAAAATTACACGATACACGGCTTACGAGAGGTCTCAATTGTATCTTCCGGGATGTGAAACTACAGCTTGTACATAGCAGTACGAACAATCTCCGATTGGTATTAGGTAACCCGAAAGACAACATTCCAACTTTAGATAGATCAGTTCACGAAATTAGCTGTCAAAATTGTGATAAAATTTATTATGGCCAAACCAAGCGAATTACTAATGTACGTTTTCGTGAACATTTAACCCATGCTGAAAATTCACGAGAAAATAAATCGAGTGTTGCTGATCAATTACTAGAAACCCATCATAAAACCAATGGTCAAAATTTGAAATTAGTAAAACCTGTTGATGATTATAGAAAATTAGATTGTTGTGAAATTATGGCTATACAAGAACGGTTCAAGCAAGCCCTTACTTAATAACGATAATGGTCTATTGTATTCGAAACTATTTGAGTTGATACCGACGAAGTGATTAATAACATTTTATCAGTATGGATGGTTGTAATTATATTTGGCCTTAGGTATGTTCACAAGTTAGGATTACCCCTATGTTATAAATAATGTTAATTGTAATAATGGTTTTGATATAAATATAACTGGTTTTATTGTTGGTACTTATTATCAGTTTAGTAATCCTACTGATGACGTTAACTTGGTTAACAAAATGCACATCTAGAAATGAAATCACTGGTGTGGGGAAGGGGAAAACTATTTTTTGTTCTCACTGAGTAACACCACAGACGTTCAAAACCCCATTTTCTATTATTCTTGTGTTATTTTTCCATACTTTGTGACACTTTTTCTGCATACTTTGTGTAAATCAACAATCTAAATGTGAATGATATGTGTAGGATAACACAGAAAGCATTGTCATGAACCAAAATGATGTGAAGATTTTTTTTTAACTCACGATCATCTACCATTCATATGAATATCCAGCGCATGACGATGATGTGATCCGATTGGTATAAAAAAATGTAGTGAAAGTACAATCAAAAACAAGGTAAAAACTGCCGTCTTCAGGAACAACAGCAAGAAGGAACATTCGAACTAGTGCGACCAAATTGGATTAGACGGGCCCAAGCTGTTTGCAAGTCAATGGAGAAAACTTTGTACTCCTTTTGTAGAGTGGGTTGTTATTTTCTGAAACAAGGCTGAAGAGGCTTTGGAGAAACTGTAGATTAAGCCAAACGAACAAATCGACAGTAGCGGAACACGCGCTCAATGAAGAAGATCACAGCATACTTTTTGAAGACGCACTACTTCTTGCCCAAAACCACCGTTATCATAGTCGACTTGTGAGCGAAACAATACAGATCCACAAGCACATGAAGAAGAAAAATCTAAGAACCTAAACCTGATCTGAAATGCCATTCTCAAAAACGCAAAGGAAAGAATAATCAAGAACAATTTAATGACAGCAGGTACAAACATGTTATCGAATAACAACACAGTCACAAGTATAGGTGCGAATCAAGAAACAATAATTACTGAGCCAGACTATCTGTAGCGCAATAAATATAATTTGCTGAGTAAGAAACCTTGAGTCATCGGTGAATTATCAAGATGAAATCTCTGAAGAAGTTAGCCATTCGTGCTAACAAAACTTTAGGAAATGATTCCGAATAACGACGGACAAAAAACTCTAATTAACATAGCGATACTAAAACTTCGGCCACGAAAGCTTTAACCATTTTATCGGTTTGTTCCAAAGTTTTCTGTTGGACGGACTTTTACCAAAGTCGTTTTCGAAAAATAAGATATTATTTAGAAGTGCGTATATGATTTAATTTTTGACAATTTCTCTGTGACATCACGAGACTGGAAGGGCAATTGGAAGATGTAGTGACGCGGTCTGATTGGTTGATGGCGGAAGGTAGCTGAAAATGGAATGCAAGCGCCGCAATAGCTACTCGTGAATACTATTTCTCAAATATCGTCTTTCAAAATTTCTAGCAGATGAGTTTTCTTTTACAAAAATCAATAAAATGGAATATCGTATGGTAATTACATATTTTTTCGAACGAGAAATCAAAAGATGAGATCAACAAGGCAACAAGGCGTATTTTTCAAGTCGTTCCACTATTATTGGCATCCGAAACGGTAAATGGTACAAAGTTGTTTAAATTAGACAAAAGTTGCCTATTTCAGTGATCAATGAAATGATGTTTCCAAGTCGATATCACAAACCGCTTTCAGAATATACGTGGGAAACCGAAATGGACCGTTTCATTTTCTTCACGAGAGCATCCTATTTTAACAATATGGAAACGTGTTTGTGAAACTTTCTTCTGTGTGTTATATTTGCTCTAATATGCAAAACTAAATGAATCAAATCAGATGAGAAGGAGAAAATAATGTTCCTAAAAACGGAGACACTATCACAAAAAAAAGAAAACAGGTTTTTTCGGTTTTCTCCATAAGCAACTTTGTACCATTTTCATTTTCAAAATGGAAGTGGTACGATATGAAAGAGGCATGTATATTGAAATAACAATATTAATTAAAATGCACATGCGTTCATTATTGTAAATGAAAAATGTATTCAAAGACGAAAAACACTTTTTGATGCAATATCACACGATTTAAAACGAGAACTAGAATCCAATATTGTGTTTTTTATTACTATTATTATTGACTACTTTTATTTGTGAGTTTCTAATGGAATCTTATTGAATACTTCAAAAATAAAATTCAGGTTTATTGAGTCTTCAATATAAAAAATTACAAAACGACGGCACAATTCAAACTTCACATGAAAAGTACATTATAATATTCACATTTATAGGCCCAATCAAATATTCTTACTTTGTTTTAAACAATAACTATTCTTTACTTTTGAAATTCAAAATTCAAATTTATTCATCGAAACAGCAATTTCAATAATTTATTTTTTGAAATATATTAAATTACAATTTAATCATTCAAACGACGTGTGATGATTAGCGAAGGTAAAAAGTGGATTTTTATAGACACAATAATTTTCAATTTTGTTGTAATTAAAACTCCATCTGTAGCCTTCGAAGACTTTGTAAACATTGTAGGGTTT
The DNA here is from genome assembly GCA_958502065.1 of Chrysolina americana. Classification (NCBI taxonomy): domain Eukaryota; kingdom Metazoa; phylum Arthropoda; class Insecta; order Coleoptera; family Chrysomelidae; genus Chrysolina; species Chrysolina americana. The sequence continues at coordinate 9,979,004 of OY293416.1, read as the reverse complement.
GTATAACCCCAGATAAACAGTGTTGAAATTTGCCAACCTGAATATTTTCATTTTTTTATTTAAGGGCCGACAAATAATCCATCAACTTTTTCATTAGGCATAGCTTAATGTGTAGAGGAAGTACAATCAAGTTGTTCCGTAGAAATAGGAGATAATACTTCATAAATTTTCCCAGGATTTGAAGAATTAAATTAACAATTAAGAATTGACCAAACTAAAAATACCCCATAATTTTTTTATATACTTTCAGCTGTCATTTATTTTAAGAATTAGCAACTATGAAGATGGTTATCTTTCATCTTTTCATTGAAAATGGAACTGGGCATGCGCGAAAACGGCAAAGTAACACGGAATTTGTCATTGAATAATTATATTTTTATATATTCTGCTTTTTTACAATTTTGAGCCATAGAGTGATATCTGTAAATATTTCATTACAACTTTATCACAATCTAATAGATCATGATATGTTAACCATAATGGACGATCGTAATTCCTAATTTCTCAGTTGATGTTCATAAACACCGTCATGATTGCTAATTACTAGTTTTTGATTGTTAATTCTGAATTCTTGGTTTGGCTGAGTTTATAAATCCGCCATCAAATAGAGTAATAACAAGGTTAAAACACTAGTTATTTAACAAACAACCTGGGTGTAATATGTGAATATGTCACCGATAATAATATAAGTGTCACAAAATTAATATAAAACTAGATTTGTCTGTGCTGAAGAACATTTATTATATAAATGACTAACAAAATGGGTCCTAAGACCGTTCATTGCGGTACCCCACGATATCCAATTATTTAACACTTTCTGCAGCTGTTGCATACTATGCATACCACCTTACCTCTGAAACTATTTCGGTTCTCCGGAATCAGTCCACGAGTAAAGCTGGAAGAGTCCGATCCAGAGCCGTCGTCCATGAAGGAAAGGGACATTTCGCCGAACGGCACGTTTAAGGATGAGCACTCGCTGGGGCCTACGCTCTCCATGTGGCAAAACCACTCGGAGAGGTTCTCGCCTTCGCTGTGAATCGGAGACGGGGGCGGTTTGATCATGTTGCGCATTTCGAGGAACGGGGTTTGAAGACAAGCGAATAACTTGCGGCTGAAATAGAAAGAAGAAACAAACATACAAAATTTTCAGTTTTTTTTTTATAACAGATAATCGATGCAATGACTTTTATTTTGTCAGGTATTATATCATAAACATATGGAGCAATAATTGTATAATTTTTTTGGGAAATTGTTTTGTTAATTCTGATTTCAGTTGTTATTTCGTTTTTGAATCTGGTATTATAAATGTGATTTTTGTTTTTGAAGATAGATCAATATATTATAACAGTATAATTGTCTAATGTCCATTTTTTGCTTTCTCTGAATGGAAGATCAGATGAATATCTTATACCTTTTTTATAAATAATTTCAAGAAACCATTTATGAAGAATTTCTAAAGGCCTTAAATTATTATCATCCAAGAATGCCATAGCGTTAGTCGTATTTGCACGAGTGAATAATTAAGCATTTTCAATTGAGAAATGTTTAGGAATTGTTTAAGAAACTTGAGTTTTGATAACAAGCTTCTCAATTTTCTCGTAGAATCTATTTGTAAATTCCATTTGAGATTCCTGTCAATTATTATATTTATAAATTTGAATTTGAACATGTTTGAGAAGTAAAAGAGATGTAAGAATTTTGTTTTTTTTAAATTTATCTTTAACAAATAAACATCTAAAAATCCATTGAACATTGGAAAATTATGTCGTCAATCAAGGATTTGTTGTTTAATTCATTCGGTGAAAATAAAAGAAAAAATTTTAAACATTAATTTTACCATCAAATCCTCTATTCATAAACCAAACAGGCAAATTAATTATTCATGTTCGACAAAAATAAAAACAATTTTGGAAGACGATCTATTTCTTATGATGGAATCAATATATACAACTCCTTGCCCACAGATCTAAAAAGTATTGGGACAAATGACAATCGTGAAATTCAAAAACAAACTAAGATAATACATGCTAGGATAGAATCATATTTTACTATACATTCCTTATATGGATAAGATAATACATACTTTGGCTTAATAATATTATGTAATGAAGAACTTTTTGTTCTCTGTTATAAACACATGTTGTTTCTTGGGAATAAATATAGTATCATTATTATAAAAATAGATTCTTCGAAAGTGTAATTCAATGTTATAAATGAAAGAACTCAAAATCCAATTAAATTTTAATGAGAAACTGAAAAACATAGGCGTCACACGTATTTCACCTCGATGCTGCTACCTCTTCACTTCGTCAAGAAAGGTTCACTAGCTGAATTTAATAATATCTGATAATAAAAAATTGCAGAAAAATTTTTAAATTTGAATTTGTTTGAGAAAAAATTATTTCCTTGTATATTATGACAGTGTCATCAGGAAAGCTGATGATTTGACTATCTTTTTCGAACAAAAAAAAATATTTTTCATATAGACGGTGAATATCAGAGGCCCTAACTCAGTACCCTGAGGCACGCTACGTGTTATTTCTTCTGTCTCACTAATTTAATTATTCATTGTAATTTATTGTTTACGGTTCTTCAAGTAAGTTTATTTTTTTACCAATATATAACCAAATGGTAAATTAGAAATTAGATTATGCTTTCCAAATTGTGCTTTTAACAATTCATTTTATTACTTTTTTCAGTATTTTGACCAGACTTGATATAAGGCAAAAAGGTCTGTAATTTGCAAACATCATGTTTGTCACCTACTTTGAAAATTGAAGCTACTATAGGGTTTTTGGAGGCTGTTGGAAAATTTCTTGATTTTAGTAAATAATTATCGATTATTTCACTAAGGGGAAACCTTTGGTATCATATCCAGGTGCCTTTTTAGCTTTAAGATCATGTTTTATATGTTTATGTATATGTTTGACTTCCCTTTCCGTTGGTGGATATAAAAACAAGGAGTGATTGCTCACAGTCTTTTTCTATCTACAGTTATGAGGCAATTTGTTAGACTAGCTTTTTTCACAGATTTATGAAATACCTGTTCAATATGTTTGCTATTTCTTTATTTCAATAATCACTTCGTTATCGTCTATGATGTATTGTATTTCAACCCGACTGTTTGATATGATTTCATTTACCAATATCGCTGACGTTTTCGTTGAGTTTTTCTTTGTCTACCTTTTTATTGTAACAATCATTTTTTGCTTTTTTTTATATGCCTCTCAATTTCCTTTTTACAATCTGTATATTCTATTTTTTTCGATTCGTCATTTGGTTTATTTTTCGACCCATTCTAAAGACTGTTTTTTATCAATATATTTGAACAGTGAGAGTGGCGGGGGGAGTACTAACATCGGCTTGAATCTCCTAATGTAATCGCATTCCACGTTTCATTAAGCAAATTATATTTTTCGCCATGATTTTTCTACATTGTACAATTACAGACATTGCATTAAAGAGAATCCTCACCGGATAATCCAGGAACAATACCGTCAGAAAATCAACAAATCATTTAGAAAAGTTCTTGGAACGGAACAATTCAACAACAATTGTGTCTGCCGGATGGAACAGACGACAATAGATAGGATATATGAATAAAGGGACCGAAGATTAAACAAACGGTCATGAAATGCTTTCTGTGTTTGAGCTCTTGAGTTTTAGGCTTTCATATGGATATCAGGGAGAGTCAGGAGATTAACACAACTGTTTGTCAAAATGTATCTGCTATGTTACATTTTATTTTACAATCGGTAATACAATTTTTTTCAAATGGCAACATAGTGGCTGATCAATTTAAAAAAAAAAAACATTCAATTGAGAATAATTTTATACCACACAATATTAGGTTTCAAACAAAATTTCGTTCGATACTTGACAGAAAGCCTTTGAAAAATAGATCCGAGAGAATGTCGCAAGCCAGAATTCAACCTAAAACAACTACTACCCCTTACGACCGCTGAATTATATCCATCGGATTATTGGCGAAGCTTCTGAAATACACAAAAATACTTGTTGGTTGTATCGAATGTACCACTTACTCGGATTTACGATTATTCGGCGACATCTTTCGATAGGTTGACTTCGTATATGCACAAACGGAGCATTTTTTCACTGTACAAGTTGCGAGGTGTTCCACAGCCTTTTGAAATTGGGACGTCAACGAGCTGTTCGACTTTTCCATCAACTTCATTTGCTGTACCTGAAATATTCAATAAATTCACATATTTCAAAAAACGTGCATGGATTTTGATAGGTTGTAGCTTTGATTTTCATCAAGTTATCGGATTTCTATTCTATAATTTCCCCTGTAGCCAAAAATGCTTTTGTATTCTACCTAATAATTATTTTTCAATCAACCGTCAATTGCATTTATTGTGGTTTGGAATTAAAATATGATGGGGTTTGATTGGTTTACACAATATGAAGGGAAAATTCCATATTAATATACATACGAACAGGAGAACAAGATGAACTGATGAAAAATGAGGTTTTGTAAAATATCTTATGAATAATGATTAAATTTTTTTTGTGACTGTTCGAGATTTGCACATTTTTTCAGAGTATTCCATGGTCATGTAAATGTTTCTTTTGTGACTTTTACATAAAAAAAAGATTCCACTATAATTCTACCAAATCATTTCACATATAATTCTCAGTTCCTCTTATTATTGAATTATTCAGTGTATTTAATAAAAGTGAGTTTTTAGTTACTTTCCATTTCGATTTCTGAATAAAATTTGCACAATAATAAATAAATGAACACATCCCACACACATATATTAATAACATTCTGTGATGCAATCAACATGCGAAATCGAGTCGAAACGATGAAAACACCATCGTAAAAGTAGATTTGGGAGATCCACAATGACTGGAATTTTTCCTGTTTGTCTGACAGTCGTCAACAAAGAGCATAAAAATTGTGAAAGCATACGATTAAAAAACAAATCCACACGTAACCTCAATATGTTACCTTACCATTTTGATACTAATGTGATAGGTCTGCATTGTAACATGTCTAACGACATCAAGGTTGCCGGATTGGGAGCAATTGCTTGAACATGCATTCGAACATTTCATTCACGGAAAAGTCCGTCAAGTTGTGCAGAACATCTCAAAAAATACTTGTTGCTTTACCTATATAACTATGATCAATTTGTAAGTGAATCGAGAGACAAATAAGGTTCGCTCAGTCTAGATTACTCCATCTAATCTGATGTTCTTGTGGGAGATGAGGATCAGCCATGGTGTTGACTTCAATAATCCCGTTTATTTTCATATCTCTCTGCCAAAGCTGTGAGAAGGAACCACTACAACCTCATGTCCTCCTATATATGAATCAACAAGAATAGATACTGGCACTAAGCAAGTAACAGTAACAGTAAAAAAAATATATGGTACAACAATCTTTGAGTCGGACGTGACGGTGTCACCGCAGATCCGAGGATTCCAATTGCTTCTCGATGCGATGGTATCGAGGTGACTGACAAAACTTCGAACCTTCTAGACTGGTATGACTGGCGATCTGCGAGGACATATAAGGGGATCCAATCAACTGAACAAGACACTTTGTAGTGTAAACAATACAGAGTTGGCTGAAAAGTACGCACACTAACGGCTGTTTTTGGTTCAAATAAATTAGCAATTATATTTTACAAGTGTAAATAAATTTGTGGAATATAGTTGAGCGTAATTTTATCATCATATGGTAAATGGAAAGAAACAATGGCCCAGAAAGGGGTTAAAATAAACACACGGTGCTTTCGGATATGGAGGACAGGAATTGATTGAGCAAATGCCTACATTGATAGATACTTATCTGAAAGAATACAACCAATAAGATGGACACAAGAATAATTTCTCCAGATTTTTTTAAGTACGTGCTAGAACTACAAAAATTATCTCCTGAACCTAAAAAATAAAAGGTAATTTGTTGAAGGAACTAAAAATATATTTATTCAATGTGGAATCAGAATGAGCAGATGTAGTATAGACGTAATATTTACCTTAGTATAGTAAAAAACAAGAAAACGAAAAATATAGTATGGTAATATTATTAGGAATATAATAAAAAAGGTGGAAATGACAGCATAGTTGGAAAAATAGAACACAGGAATATTTTGAAATCAAAGGTGGGTGACAGACAATCTGGCTATTGTAACGAAAAATAATGGCGAACTGAGGAACACAAGAAAATGGTTGGAAGATTGAGCAAGGGTGCTGGGTTTATACATGAATGTAAATGAGATAAAATACAAGGAATGGTCAAATGGAATATTCATATAAAAAAAATATATAAAACTAGTGAAATACGAATCGATAATAATCAAGAATGATATAAGTACTTGGGAAAATGTTCACAAGAAAACCAGGCGGAGGCACAGAAACCTCCCCAGCAAGGATCGTATAGATTGATGAAGGGTTCTTGAAAAGATGTATGAGAGGAATCGAATAAGAATTATTTTTCCCACTGGGTCCGTTCACTTCTGCGACTCCTGATATTCTATCTGATAATATCATTGTTTTTATACCAACCGATCCATATCTACATTCCCTACAGGTGAGGCGGAAGTTTATGACAACTCCAAAGTACTTGACCTCCCCTGATATCATTATTTCTACAGCTTGGAATTTGGGAGAAGTAAATTTCTCTGTATTTCTCATCCTTTGAAATTTTGTTGAGGGAACTTTACACAAGCTCCCTGACTATATTGTTGAAATTCATACTTACTGTGATGACTAAGTCATCGGCATGTCTTAACTCGGTAAATCCCCTCATGCAACAAGACCACACATTGTGTACATGAGTAAGCTATGAACAAATTTGAAATGAATTCATTTCCATTGTTGAAGCTCTTGACAACTGGTGAAAACAAAATTGATAACTGAATCTTTATTTTTATTCTGTTTCAGAATAATATGGGATTGAAAAAACATATGAAGTACACTAAATTCAAATATATTACAAAAGTTTCTTCTAGGAAATATTCAATGGTGATAACCTTCGAAGTGGTCAAAATGAATAATAAAAAAAGACTGACGTTATTTTCTCACCGTAACCCTAATTTGGAAAGGTTTGGATCATTGTTATAACATTATTGAGCAATTATCAATTTTCGAGAGTTATTCGGATAAAAAATGTTTTGCTAAGACTTTTTTACATTGCAAAGTCCCTAAAAGCTTTCCATACAAACTTTAACTGTAAACCATATTTTTTACATAATTCATTCGATGAGTTCATCAATCTTCTCGTCAGTATTACAAACAAACGTAACATTTTGAAATGATTAAATATTTGAAACATCAAAATCCAAATAAATAAAAATGTCTCCATAAAAACGTAATACAGAAAAAATAGCCCCTGGAATTTGTTTTCAGTATAATGTTGTTCTGTACTTGAGCAAAAAATTATCAACACAACGCTCCAGCGGAAATGGGAAAAATCTCTAAAATATTAAATGGGAAAGGGTAGTAAAATCTCAAATAGGAGAAATAAGCTGGTGAGCACTTTTTCAATCTGTTCGAAAAAATAATAGAGTCCTTAATAACAACCACTTTGGGAAATCGAACAGACATGACTGGTAGTAATATGATTTTGCAAGATCTTATTCACTTCCAATGATACATTTTCAGTTAGACTGCGGCTGAATAACAGATGACTTGGTTAAAGTGGACTGATTCAATGGACACCACGATCACCCGATTTATCGCCTCTAGATGTCTTCTTATAAGAGAAACCTTAATCAGCTGTTTATTGAAGCATCCTAAATGTTTTCACCACCAAAGTAGGACGATTTTCGTCAATGAGTTTTCAGCTCCTGGCGAAACGAATATCGTCCGAAAAGAGGAGAAAAAATGGACTAAATATCGAGATCTACTCTTTGAACTCCGCAGGCTTTATCCAAACCATTCTGTTAAGATGGTGGATCTGACAATAGGGGTCCTTGGTGGAATGATGGACACGCTGCTCTCGAATCTAAAAATCATACCGGCATGCCGTGACGCGGGAGAAAACCTCGCCGGAAGAATGCAGAAGGCCGTTATTCTTGGTTCACTCCGTTTACTTAGGGCACATGATTCTCGGATCCAGTAATCACTCACCCCACGGACGTGGGGAGTGTTTGCTGGGGTTAATTATACACCAGCGCGCCCTCTGGTAGTATCGGAGCTCCGGGGACAGGACCTGACTGGTACACCGTCCTTTACGTGCACAGGCTATGCCATTGGGGAATATTATCATCAAATTGGACAGAAAATGAGGGCGCTATGGCTTAGGGCATTTTTCGTAAGTCGCTCTTTAGCTCTACAACAACAATAAGGTATTGAACGACTCGTAGTGGCGGCCCCATTCGTGAATTTCCCGGATGGCATCCTTGCCACCAATCCGACGATGGTTACAAATTTGTATATAAGAGTATTACAAAATTAACTTTTTCACACACAAGACAAGACAAGACAAGTGAAAATGTGTGTCAACTTTTTAATAAAAAGATCAAATACCTATCAATTAATAATTAAAAAAACTAAGCAAGTATCTTCGACATTTGGTTAAATAACCACCAACTTTCTCCGCTACACTACGGCGCCCCGTCAACTTGCGATAAACATTGAAAAAACCGATCCGGCAACCTTGACGCATTCATTAAAAATTCGTCTCATCGCCGTAACAGCTCGATGAATCAGAATTGATGCGTGCAACGCCTAAATTACCCTACCTGTTTTTCCATACAATCTAGATTGTCGTTCAGTCTTCTTCCTCGAATCAGGTATTTTCCCATGCCTCTCCTCTCCGCCTCCAGAGCTTCCTTCAGCTGGTCGTTCTGCGCAATGAAAAAAAAAGTTATAGCAATTACTAAGGTAATTTCATATGGACAAGTGAGAGTAATTAGAGATTCGGTGTTAATTAATTATATGGGAATGCATTATGATAATATATCCTTTGTAGACCGAAATCGACGGAGAAAATAATAATGAGGCAGCGCGGATCTGCTGATTTCCTTCAGCTATCAATTACTAAGGAGATTATAAGCTTAGAGATTAGTGTGAAATGACCAAAACAATACTCAACAATTGAACTGTATAGTAATATTATTATTTGTTGTCCAGAAATCATTTTTGAAAATATTGCTGTAATGGTTGCTTTGTACTGCGTTTACGATGAAAATTTGGCAGGATTTTTTTGGTTTTTCTGTGATATCACACCTTCAGCGAAAACATACAGGAATGTGATTCGTTTAGTTATACAGGCCGTTTTTTTATCATGTGGTAACATTGCTATATTCTAAACCGTAATAGATACAAAGACGATTAAATGGAAAAAAAGGTAACTATTGTGGTGAGCAGTAAATTGGTCATAGAAAATTCACGGGGATTCTCGCCCTTCCCAACTTATACAGGGAAAACTGAAAATGCTGATTTCGGTTTTTTACGAATAGAATTGTTACTTCAGAAAATATAAAAAAATTAAAAAGGAAAGTTTTATTGTATTCAAAATGTACTAGAACTTGTTGGTTATTCAGTGGAATGATTGGGGAAATCAACTTTTGGAAAAATATATTTCGTGACAGTAACTACAATAATAATAATAACAAAAGTCATCATGCATTCAACATAAAACAACTTGATTAAATATACATAAATACAAAGGGTTCACGAGTTGCATATCTTATTTATTCAACAGCCCCTCTCAACGTGGTGAACCGATCATAAGTATTTTCAAATGCTTCTCAAACGCTGGTCTGGAAATAGCCTTCGTAAAAATATCAGCCACCATATCTTGAGTCGAGATATACTGAACATCCACAAGACCTTTCTCAAAAATCTCCCTAATGTAGTGGTAACGGATATCAATATGCTTGGTACGTGAATGATAAACAGGATTGCGCATTAGTTTTTGTGCACCCTGGTTATCACAATAAAGCATAATTGGAGATTCTGGTTTGAGAAGATAACCAAGTTCCAAAAGGAAATTCCTCAGGTAAACAGTTTCTTTTGTGGCTTCAGACAATGCCATATACTCTGCTTCGGTACTTGATAGTGCCACAGATTTTTGTTTTCTAGCTTCCCAAGATACAGCACTTCCTGATAAAATGAAAACAAATCCTGTGTAGGACTTCCTATCAGTCACGTCTCCTCCCCAGTCAGCATCAACAAAGCCGTGTAATTGTTCCTCAGATTTCTTGAATAGTAAAGCTAAGTTTGCAGTTCTCTTCAGGTATCTAAATACACGTTTAACTGCTGTCCAGTTCGCTTTACTTGGATTGTTGCTGAACTGGCTCAAAGCACTGATTGCATAGGCGATGTCTGGACGGGTGGACACAGCTAAATACATCAGAGATCCAATAGCTTGCCTATATGGAACATTCATCATCTCAGTTTCTTCTTCCTTCGATATGGGTACCTTGACTAATTTGACATTCGAATCCATTGGAGTAGAAACTGGGTTACATTCGAGCATTTTGAACTTTTTCAAAACATCTAGGGTATATTTGTTTTGGGAAATTATGATTGAGTTTGTTAACTTATCTTGTTTAAACTCGAGTCCCAAACAAAAATGTAATAGTCCCAGATCTTTGATTTGAAATTTCATGGCCAAATCTTTTTTCAGTTCAACAAATACATTGTGAGTGTTCGTCGCGACTATCAAGTCATCCACATAAACAGCCATAATGAGAATATCATTTTGCTTCCTCATTTTGTATACACATTTATCAGAAGTCAATGGTGTCAGTCCTACGGATTGCAAATAAGCATCGAGTTTCTTATACCATTGCCTCCCTGATTGTTTCAAGCCGTAAAGTGATTTCTTCAGAAGATAAACTTTATCTTCTTCTCCGGGTGATATGAAACCTTCAGCTTGTCTCATAAAAATTTCCTCTTCAAGATCACCATTTATGTATGCCATCACAACGTCCAATTGGTATAGAGTTAAACCAAGCTCCACTGCCAATGCAACAATTGATCGTATAGAGCTTTGTCTTGTAACTGGAGAACTCGTTTCTTGGTAATCTACACCTGGTTGCTGTGTATATCCTTTAGCGACGAGACGTGCTTTTCTGCGTTCGATGCTACCATCTGCTTTGTATTTCGTTCTCAGAACCCATTTGCTTCCTATTATCTTTCTGTTAAAGGGTTTATCAACTAGAATCCATGCATGACTACGGCAGAGAGCTTCAAATTCCTCTGTCATCGCATTTTTCCATTCTGTTGCATTTTCTCCTCTGAGGGCTTCCTCATAACTTGGGTTTTCTTGTTCTATCGCTAACATTTGCGCTTCATCTACTATTTCTATAAGATTGTATCTTTTTCTTGGTCTACCAACTGAACCGTCTCTTATTATTGCTGGCCGTCCTTTTCCCTTTTTCAACAAAATTGGTTCAAGTACATCTTCTATTATTTCATTTTCTGTACTTTCCATTCTTCGAGGAATGACCTCATTGGTTTGCAGTGGATTGTCTTCAATTTCTTCCATATTTCCCTCCACAGCTATTTCTCTTTTTCCATCATTTTGTTCATCTGGGGAAGCTTTTTCTTCCTCTACGGATCTTGAATGTAGATCGAAAGATGAAAAATTGTTGGAAGATTCACACCTTCCACTCTTTTCAATATCATTGAAAGATGTTTCAATGAAACGTACATCTCTGCTTGTGATTATTTTTCTCGCATGTTCATCCCATAGGCGGTAGGCTTTTGATTCGGATGAATAACCCACAAAAATGCATTCTTTTGACCTTGGTGCAAATTTGCTTTTGTTTGGTATTTTATTCAACGCGAAGGCTTTCGAACCAAATACTCTGAAATGGGAAACCAATGGTTTTTTTTCTTTCCACATTTCATAAGGTGTAATATCATCCAAGCTACGTGTTATACATCTGTTTCTAATGTAAGTAGCTGTAGAGATAGCTTCTGCCCAGAATCTATGTGGAAAATTAGATTCTTGCAACATACATCTGGCCATTTCCACTAATGTCCTGTTCTGGCGTTCAGCTACTCCATTTTGCTGGGGTGTATATGCAACAGAATATTGCCTTCTAATACCGTTTTCTTCCAAAATTTTCGAGAAATTTCTTCCTGAATATTCTAATCCGTTGTCTGTTCTAAGAACTTTTATTTTCTTTCCTGTTTCAGTTTCTACGAATGTTTTGTACTTCAGAAATGCTCCTTTCACCTCATCTTTCGTTTTGAGGAAGTAAGTCTGGACCCACCTCGATTTATCGTCAATGAAAGTGGCAAAATAACGTGCTCCTCCTAGAGATTCGATTCTCATGGGTCCACAAATATCGGAATGTACAAGATCTAACAATTCTTCGCTTTTTGAAGTTGATATACGTGGTAAAGCTGTCATTGTTTGTTTATTCTTTATGCATACTTCGCAAACTGTTAGATTTTCCAACGGGTTGAAATTTATTCCTTCCACCAAAACTTTTGACTGGAGGACTTTTAAATCTTTCTCGTTGAGATGACCATATCGCTGATGCCATTTTTCAATTTCACTGGATTTTCCATTTACTAAAGCTGATGATTCTTCTGCCTAATGTACATAGTAGAGTTCACCTCTTCGTTTAGCTTTCAGGATGATTTCGCCTTTTGGGTTGTCTATTTCAGCGTGATTTTCATAAAACTTCGTGAATCTGCCATTTGTTGCTGCTTTCGAAATTGAAATGAGATTAGTTTTCAATTCGGGTACATAGAGAGTATTCTCTAACTTGATATTCTTGCCTTCAGGTGATTCGTTTTCCACCACTATGTTCACAGAACCTTTCCCAAGAATATCTGTTGATTTATCAACTGCCAAACGGACTTTTCGGTTCGAAACAGGAACAAGTGTGGAAAATAATGATCTATCATGACACATATGGGAAGTTGCGCCACTGTCTAAACACCAATCATCTGTTGGGACTTGTTCCGTTTTGTAAGCTATTTTGATTTGTTCTTCGACGATAAAAGCTTCTTCTTCGATATGAGCTGCTTTCTGTTGTCCACCAATTTCTTTCTTTCTACATTCGGAAGCTTTGTGTCCGATCTTGTGACAGAAATTACACTTATAAGGAAATTTTCTTGATGATACTTCTTCTCCTGTCCCAGACTTTGATTTATGACGTACTTCAAATCTTCTTATCTGTTTTCTTGGATTTGAATAGGATTTCGTATAAAGTGCACTTTGGTCATCACTTTTGTAATCTGAACATTTTCTAGAGTTGAATTCATCTAACAGCTTAACTTTCAGAGCTTCTGGTGTTGGTAACTCGTCTCTGGCCTCAATTGCACAACGAAAATTCTCGTAGTTGCTTGGCACACTATATAACATTATTATGGACAATAAATCATTGGCAATGTCTTTGTTCATTTCTTTGAGCTTATCAACGGTATTGGATATATCATTCAAGTGATTTGCCATGGCATTGTCATCTTTCATTTTTGTGAACAACAATTGCTTCAGAAGGGTTGCTTTTCTGGCAGGTCCTTTGGACTGATAAGTCTCCTGTAGTTTTCTCCATACCGCATTTGAAGATGTGCAATGTTTTATAATGCATAATTCTGAAGGTTGCATTGCTAGAATGATATCTGCACGTGCTTTCTGGTCATTCCTTTTCCAAACTTCGGCTTCCGCTGCTTCGACTGGCTTTGTAATATCACCGATTACATATCCCCAATAGTCATTTTTTATGAGAATCGCTTCCATTTGTAATTTCCAGGTATCGTAGTTCTCTTTGCCCAATTTTTCGACTTGAGTAATTGATGATGACATTACTGACTGAACTGATATATAATACTTCAGAAATACTACAAATATGATCCTGGGCCCATAACCTGTTGGTTATTCAGTGGAATGATTGGGGAAATCAACTTTTGGAAAAATATATTTCGTGACAGTAACTACAATAATAATAATAACAAAAGTCATCATGCATTCAACATAAAACAACTTGATTAAATATACATAAATACAAAGGGTTCACGAGTTGCATATCTTATTTATTCAACAGAACTACGTAACGATAAATTTTTAATCAAACGTTTCGGGTCAACACCGCCATCATAAACTATTTTTTTCAAATACGGATCTGTCTATTTTATCACAAATATTGATAGAGCTATAAAATCACAATTCAGTGGTATATCACACTCGACATTTTTATAACGTTTCATATAAAATAACTAGGATCATCAGTGACAACAGCATTTTTAGTTTTCCCTGTATATGTCGGGAAAGGCGAGAGTCCCCGTAGATTTTCTCTGACCAATGTACTGCTCACCACAATAGTTACATTTTTTCCCATTTAATTGTCTTTGTATCTATTACGGTTTAGAATATAGCAATGTTACCACATGATAAAAGAAACGGCCTGTATACAACTAACTATACCTATTCATTTCAAAAAATTTTAACTCTGCATTTGATGAAAAAACAAATTTTTTACAAAACTTCATGTCAATATAAACCTTGATGATGATGCGATACTGTTGCAATAAATTCGTTCGTTCGTTCGATAAGGTCCCAACGGCAATTTAAAATAGTACCACTCAGGCAACTGAGGTCGTAATTCAATTGGTCTATTACCATATTAATTATAATGATGCTCCCTACTAAAGAGTTGGTCCTCGCAAAATAAATGCTTGAATTCCTCGCGCCCAAGTAACTACCTGAAGTTAATACTCTCTGGTTAGAACAAACGAAAAAAAAACTCGTCCCAAAAGGTATGTATTTAATTTCCTCGCGCCCAAGTGCTTACGTAAGGTTGATTCGTTCTGATTAGAACAGACTAAAAGATTAGTACTCGAAAAAGTAAGTTAAATTTCGTCGCGCCCAAGTGACTACGTAAGAATAGTTCGTTCTGGATAGAACAGACCGAAAACTTACAGTATTTAATTTTCACGCGCCCAAGTGACTACGTAAGATTAGTTCGTTCTGATTAGTACAGACTAAACAGTTAGTTCTCGCAAAATGTATGTGTTCAATTTTCTCGCGCTCAAGTATCTACGTAAATGTATGAGTTTAATTTCCTCGCGCCCAAGTGCCTACGTAAGGTTGATTCGTTCTGATTAGAATAGACTAAAAGATTAGTCTCCGAAAAAGTATGTTAAATTTCCTCGCGCTCAAGTGACTACGTAAGAATAGTTCGTTCTGGATAGAACAGACCAAAAACTTACAGTGTTTAATTATCACGCACCCAAGTGACTAGTTCGTTCTGGTTAGTACAGACTAAACAGTCAGTTCTCGCAAAATGTATGTGTTCAATTTTCTCGCGCTCAAGTATCTACGTAAATGTATGAGTTTAATTTCCTCACGCCCAAGTGGCTACGTATGGTTGATTCGTTCTGATTAGAACAGACTAAAAGATTAGTCCTCGAAAGAGTATGTTAAATTTCCTCGCGTCCAAGTGTCTACGTAAGAATAGTTCATTCTAGATAGAACAGACCAAAAACCTACCGTGTCTAATTATCACGCACCCAAGTGACTACGTAAGATTAGTTCGTTCTGGTTAGTACAGACTAAACAGTCAGTTCTCGCAAAATGTATGCGTTCAATTTTCTCGCGCTCAAGTATCTACGTTAATGTATGATTTTAATTTCCTCGCGCCCAAGTGCCTACGTAAGGTTGATTCGTTCTGATTAGAATAGACTAAAAGATTAGTCTCCAAAAAAGTATGTTAAATTTCCTCGCGCTCAAGTGACTACGTAAGAATAGTTCGTTCTGGATAGAACAGACCAAAAACCTACAGTGTTTAATTATCACGCACCCAAGTGACTACGTAAGATTAGTTCGTTCTGGTTAGTACAGACTAAACAGTCAGTTCTCGCAAAATGTATGTGTTCAATTTTCTCGCGCTCAAGTATCTACGTAAATATATGAGTTTAATTTCCTCGCGCCCAAGTGCCTACGTAAGGTTGATTCGTTCTGATTAGAACAGACTAAAAGATTAGTCTCCGAAAAAGTATGTTAAATTTCCTCGCGCTCAAGTGACTACGTAAGAATAGTTCGTTCTGGATAGAACAGACCAAAAACTTACAGTGCTTAATTATCACGCACCCAAGTGACTACGTAAGATTAGTTCGTTCTGGTTAGTACAGACTAAACAGTCAGTTCTCGCAAAATGTATGCGTTCAATTTTCTCGCGCTCAAGTATCTACGTTAATGTATGATTTTAATTTCCTCGCGCCCAAGTGCCTACGTAAGGTTGATTCGTTCTGATTAGAATAGACTAAAAGATTAGTCTCCAAAAAAGTATGTTAAATTTCCTCGCGCTCAAGTGACTACGTAAGAATAGTTCGTTCTGGATAGAACAGACCAAAAACCTACAGTGTTTAATTATCACGCACCCAAGTGACTACGTAAGATTAGTTCGTTCTGGTTAGTACAGACTAAACAGTCAGTTCTCGCAAAATGTATGTGTTCAATTTTCTCGCGCTCAAGTATCTACGTAAATGTATGAGTTTAATTTCCTCACGCCCAAGTGGCTACGTATGGTTGATTCGTTCTGATTAGAACAGACTAAAAGATTAGTCCTCGAAAGAGTATGTTAAATTTCCTCGCGTCCAAGTGTCTACGTAAGAATAGTTCATTCTAGATAGAACAGACCAAAAACCTACCATGTCTAATTATCACGCACCCAAGTGACTACGTAAGATTAGTTCGTTCTGGTTAGTACAGACTAAACAGTCAGTTCTCGCAAAATGTATGCGTTCAATTTTCTCGCGCTCAAGTATCTACGTTAATGTATGATTTTAATTTCCTCGCGCCCAAGTGCCTACGTAAGGTTGATTCGTTCTGATTAGAATAGACTAAAAGATTAGTCTCCAAAAAAGTATGTTAAATTTCCTCGCGCTCAAGTGACTACGTAAGAATAGTTCGTTCTGGATAGAACAGACCAAAAACCTACAGTGTTT
The DNA here is from genome assembly GCA_958502065.1 of Chrysolina americana. Taxonomy (NCBI): domain Eukaryota; kingdom Metazoa; phylum Arthropoda; class Insecta; order Coleoptera; family Chrysomelidae; genus Chrysolina; species Chrysolina americana. The sequence continues at coordinate 9,962,111 of OY293416.1, read as the reverse complement.
AATTATCACGCACCCAAGTGACTACGTAAGATTAGTTCGTTCTGGTTAGTACAGACTAAACAGTCAGTTCTCGCAAAATGTATGTGTTCAATTTTCTCGCGCTCAAGTATCTACGTGAATATATGAGTTTAATTTCCTCGCGCCCAAGTGCCTACGTAAGGTTGATTCGTTCTGATTAGAACAGACTAAAAGATTAGTCTCCGAAAAAGTATGTTAAATTTCCTCGCGCTCAAGTGACTACGTAAGAATAGTTCGTTCTGGATAGAACAGACCAAAAACTTACAGTGTTTAATTATCACGCACCCAAGTGACTACGTAAGATTAGTTCGTTCTGGTTAGTACAGACTAAACAGTCAGTTCTCGCAAAATGTATGCGTTCAATTTTCTCGCGCTCAAGTATCTACGTTAATGTATGAGTTTAATTTCCTCGCGCCCAAGTGCCTACGTAAGGTTGATTCGTTCTGATTAGAATAGACTAAAAGATTAGTCTCCGAAAAAGTATGTTAAATTTCCTCGCGCTCAAGTGACTACGTAAGAATAGTTCGTTCTGGATAGAACAGACCAAAAACTTACAGTGTTTAATTATCACGCACCCAAGTGACTACGTAAGATTAGTTCGTTCTGGTTAGTACAGACTAAACAGTCAGTTCTCGCAAAATGTATGCGTTCAATTTTCTCGCGCTCAAGTATCTACGTTAATGTATGAGTTTAATTTCCTCGCGCCCAAGTGCCTACGTAAGGTTGATTCGTTCTGATTAGAATAGACTAAAAGATTAGTCTCCAAAAAAGTATGTTAAATTTCCTCGCGCTCAAGTGACTACGTAAGAATAGTTCGTTCTGGATAGAACAGACCAAAAACCTACAGTGTTTAATTATCACGCACCCAAGTGACTACGTAAGATTAGTTCGTTCTGGTTAGTACAGACTAAACAGTCAGTTCTCGCAAAATGTATGTGTTCAATTTTCTCGCGCTCAAGTATCTACGTAAATGTATGAGTTCAATTTCCTCGCGCCCAAGTGCCTACGTATGGTTGATTAGTTCTGATTAGAACAGACTAAAAGATTAGTCCTCGAAAGAGTATGTTAAATTTCCTCGCATCCAAGTGACTACGTAAGCGTAAGAATAGTTCATTCTAGATAGAACAGATCAAAAACCTACCGTTTTTAATTATCACGCACCCAAGTGACTACGTAAGATTAGTTCGTTCTGGTTAGTACAGACTAAACAGTCAGTTCTCGCAAAATGTATGTGTTCAATTTTCTCGCGCTCAAGTTTCTACGTTAATGTATGAGTTTAATTTCCTCGCGCCCAAGTACCTACGTATGGTTGATTAGATCTGATTAGAACAGACTAAAAGATTAGTCCACGAAAGAGTATGTTAAATTTCCTCGCGTCCAAGTGACTACGTAAGCGTGAGAATAGTTCATTCTAGATAGAACAGACCAAAAACCTACAGTGTTTAATTATCACGCACCCAAGTGACTACGTAAGATTAGTTGGATCTGGTTAGTACAGACTGAACAGTCAGTTCTCGCAAAATGTATGTGTTCAATTTTCTCGCGCTCAAGTATCTACGTAAATGTATGAGTTTAATTTCCTCGCTCCCAAGTGCCTACGTATGGTTGATTCGTTCTGATTAGAACAGACTAAAAGATTAGTCCTCGAAAGAGTATGTTAAATTTCCTCGCGTCCAAATGACTACGTAAGAATAGTTCATTCTAGATAGAACAGACCAAAAACTTACAGTGTTTAATTATCACGTACCCAAGTGACTACGTAAGATTAGTTCGTTCTGGTTAGTACAGACTAAACAGTCAGTTCTCGCAAAATGTATGTGTTCAATTTTCTCGCGCTCAAGTATCTACGTTAATATATGAGTTTAATTTCCTCGCGCCCAAGTGCCTTCGTAAGGTTGATTCGTTCTGATTAGAATAGACTAAAAGATTAGTGTCCGAAAAAGTATGTTAAATTTTTTCGCGCCCAAGTGACTACGTAAGAATAGTTCGTTCTGGATAGAACAGACCAAAAAAAGTCAGTGTTTAATTTTCACGCGCCCAAGTGACTACGTAAGATTAGTAAACAGATAGTTCTCGCAAAATGTATGTGTTCAATTTTATCGCGCTGAAGTATCTACGTAAATGTATGAGAGTTTAATTTCCTCGCGCCCAAGTGCCTACGTAAGGTTGATTTGTTCTGATTAGAACATACTAAGAGATTAGTCCCCAAAAAAGTATATTAAATTTCCTCGCGCCCAAGTGACTACTTAAGAATAGTTCGTTCTGGATAGAACTGACCAAAAAAATTCAGTGTTTAATTTTCACGCGCCCAAGTGACTACGTAAGATTAGTAAACAGATAGTTCTCGCAAAATGTATGTGTTCAATTTTATCGCGCTGAAGTATCTACGTAAATGTATGAGAGTTTAATTTCCTCGCGCCCAAGTGCCTACGTAAGGTTGATTTGTTCTGATTAGAACATACTAAGAGATTAGTCCCCAAAAAAGTATATTAAATTTCCTCGCGCCCAAGTGACTACTTAAGAATAGTTCGTTCTGGATAGAACTGAGCAAAAAAATCCAGTGTTTAATTTTCACGCGCCCAAGTGACTACGTAAGATTAGTAAACAGATAGTTCTCGCAAAATGTATGTGTTCAATTTTATCGCGCTGAAGTATCTACGTAAATGTATGAGAGTTTAATTTCCTCGCGCCCAAGTGCCTATGTAAGGTTGATTTGTTCTGATTAGAACATACTAAGAGATTAGTCCCCAAAAAAGTATATTAAATTTCCTCGCGCCCAAGTGACTACTTAAGAATAGTTCGTTCTGGATAGAACTGGCCAAAAAAATTCAGTGTTTAATTTTCACGCGCCCAAGTGACTACGAAAGATTAGTAAACAGATAGTTCTCGCAAAATGTATGTGTTCAATTTTATCGCGCTGAAGTATCTACGTAAATGAATGAGTTTAATTTCCTCGCGCCCAAGTGCCTACGTAGGGTTGATTCGTTCTGATTAGAACAGACTAAAAGATTAGTCCTCGAAAAAGCATGTTAAATTTCCTCGCGCTCAAGTGACTACGTAAGAATAGTTCGTTCTGGTTAGAACAGACCAAAAACTTACAGTGTTAAATTATCACGCACCCAAGTGACTACGTAAGATTAGTTCGTTCTGGTTAGTACAGACTAAACAGTCAGTTCTCGCAAAATGTATGTGTTCAATTTTCTCGCGCTCAAGTATCTACGTAAATATATGAGTTTAATTTCCTCGCGCCCAAGTGCCTACGTAAGGTTGATTCGTTCTGATTAGAACAGACTAAAAGATTAGTCTCCGAAAAAGTATGTTGAATTTCCTCGCGCCCAAGTGACTACGTAAGAATAGTTCATTCTGGATAGAACATACCAAAAAAATTCAGTGTTAAATTTTCATGCGCCCAAGTGACTACGTAAGATTAGTAAACAGATAGTTCTCGCAAAATGTATGTGTCCAATTTTCTCGCGCTCAAGTATCTACGTAAATGTATGAGTTCAATTTCCTCGCGCCCAAGTGCCTACGTAAGGTTGATTCGTCCTGATTAGAACACACTAAAAGATTAGTCCTCGAAAGAGTATGGTGAATTTCCCCGCGTCCAAGTGACTACGTAAATATAGTTCATTCTGGATAGAACAGACCAAAAACTTAGTGTTTAATTTCCTCGCGCCCAAGTGCCTACGTAAGGTTGATTCGTCCTGATTAGAACACACTAAAAGAATAATCCTCGAAAGAGTATGGTGAATTTCCTCGCGTCCAAGTGACTACGTAAAAATAGTTCATTCTGGATAGAACATACCAAAAACTTAGTGTTTAATTTTCACGCGCCCAAGTGACTACGTAAGATTAGTAAACAGATAGTTCTCGCAAAATGTATGTGTTCAATTTTCTCGCGCTCAAGTATCTACGTAAATGTATGAGTTTAATTTCCTCGCGCCCAAGTGCCTACGTAAGGTTAATTCGTCCTGATTAGAACACACTAAAAGATTTGTCCTCGAAAGAGTATGGTGAATTTCCTCGCGTCCAAGTGACTACGTAAAAATAGTTCATTCTGGATAGAACAGACCAAAAACTTAGTGTTTAATTTCCTCGCGCCCAAGTGCCTACGTAAGGCTGATTCGTCCTGATTAGAACACACTAAAAGAATAATCCTCGAAAGAGTATGGTGAATTTCCTCGCGTCCAAGTGACTACGTAAAAATAGTTCATTCTGGATAGAACAGACCAAAAACTTAGTGTTTAATTTTCACGCGCCCAAGTGACTACGTAAGATTAGTAAACAGTTAGTTCTCGCCAAATGTATGTGCTCAATTTCCTCGCGCCCAAGTGACTACATAAAGCGAGTTAATTCTGGTTCGAACAACCTAAAAAATTACTCTTCAAAAAATGTTTAGAATTCAGGCGCCCAAGTGACTACGTAAGGTTAGTTCGTTCTGGTTAGAACAGACTAAAAAGGTAGTCCTCGCAAAATGTATGTGTTCAAGTTTTTCGCGCCCAAGTATCTACGTAAATGTTTGAGTTTAATTTCCTCGCGCCCCATTGACTACGTTAGAACAGTTTTAGGAATGAATCTTCGCAAAATGAATTTGTTCTGGAGGACTATAGGCTAAACATAAGGCAGTAAGTTTTGTTTCGTTTAGAGTGATCATATGGGTCCTTGGTGGAATGATGGACATGCTGCTCTCGAACATAACACCGGCTTGCCGTAAGGCGGTGGAAATCTTACCCGAAAGAATGCAGAAGCCTTCATTTTTTTTTCTAACGATTAGTAGGTATATCCATTCAAAGTCGAGCTGCGTTGCACTTGGGCCCTGTCTAATGTTTCAACTCACGAATAGAAATTTAAGACCAAAATTTCATGTACTTAATTTGAGCAACAAACAAATTTAATGGCTTTAGAAATCTCAATCGTGGCCCACGTGGAAAACGCACAATGAATAAACTAAATACATTCCGTTACATCAGCTACGATCAACATAATGAAAACTAATTAAAACGATCCACAAATAACTTCTTTCAGTAAAAGATTGACAATACTTACCAAGACAGTTGTTTTGTTTGTACAATGGCTTTTCAAATTAAATAAATGCTATAACGAACCAATTAGTGCATATACGGAAGTACTAATAATCCTTTATAAAAACAAATTCGAAAGACGGAATCATTCTCGTTTCTATCTGGTCACTGAATTAAATTCTGGGAATTGTCATATCCGGTATTTTCTACACTTTCTAATATTATAGTTCAAATCAAACCTTCTGTCTTACGTATATTAAAAAAAGTTTTGAAGTTTGAGTGGATTTTGAGAAATAATCACGTGAAGGTAGTAGAAATTCAAGGTGTTTTCGAATAGCAATTAAAAACTCCCGACTTTTTCATGTTTGATTCTTCTTCATTATTATTGCGTATCAACCCACTCAATTATTGATTCTGTTCGCAATATTCATATCCTTTTGGGCGCCCATATACAGAGTAATTTCAATTTGGTTATCGTTTTAGGAGTATCGAAAACAATGTAAATTATAGGCATGACTGTATTGCGACAAGATCCATGATATTAAAATGAGAATGATCCAGAGAGCATTTTCTCAAAGGAACTCCTACACTGACATAATATATAATCGAATCTTCAACGTTTTTTTATCATGAGCTATTCTTTCTGATGCAAGCAATTGATATTGCAACATGACTCGTTTTGTTAGAATTCTTGAAATGCCGACAATTTTTATATAAATACGGAGTCACCTCAAAGTTGTCAAAAAAAAACGATATTTATCAGTTCATCCAAATTGATCATAATAGTTATTTATGTATCAAGGGCGTAAAGTAAGCGTTTATGGCCTGCGGCGTGGATAATGGCCCGAAGGGGTTAGCCGAGGGCCATTACACGCCGAAGGCCATAAACGCATTTTACGCACGTGATACATATAAAATTTTATGCACTAGCGGTTTATACAGTGTCCACCAACATCTTGGAACAGCATGGGAAACTAAATTTTAAGAAGAATGACATTTTCTGAGAAACTATTAATAAAAAAGTTTTCCATATGGTTCCAAGATTTTGGCGGACACTGTATATATATTTATATCGCAATTATCGTGTCAATAATCATCTTTGTATACTGAAATAGATTCATTTATTCAAATTGTACACAGAATACCCAGTATATACCCACCTAATTATGACGTTGTTAAGCAAGCTGGTTGTTGTCTAGCAACAAATTCAATAAACAAGGTAAACGGTCATCTTCATGTTTATCTGAAAAAGTGCGTGAGTGAACTCAACACGAAAATTATGGAATCATCAGATGAAGACCATAATATATACATACCAATGGAAATTTTGGAATCGGCTGAGAGTGCCAAACTCGAAATGCTACCAACAAAGTCAAAAAAACTTTACGAAAAGACGTATAATGAGTTCATAAAATGGCGCAATGAAAAAGTTGTTAAATGAGTATTTCTTTATTGAACTGAATTCATTGTTTCGTGGTAGGTCTTCCGTGATGTGCGTAGGTATATATAGACAATTTTAGTATATTGTCTACTTTACCGCCCGCGGGCCATGATGCGCCCACGGGCGGTAAAGTGCCACTTTACGCCCGGCGAACCGGGCGGTAAAGTGTACTTTACCGCCCGCTAGTGCATAAAACGTTTTATCTGCTGGAATATTATAATGACACACTATGTCATTGTATTTTAGTGACATGATGAAGTTCATTAAGATTTCAAGGTCATAATGAAGTTCAAAAAGTCCAGTACTATAATGAAACTCAAATGTCAAGTTTCTAAAAGTTCAGCATGAATGAAGTTTAAAATAAAAAATGCAAGTACTCAATATCAAACATATTCAAAATACAAAACATCACCCTTCAAATCCTATTGACAGCAATGTATGCATAACAGTGAATAAATAATTTGCTGTTGCATTGTCAGTAGTAATATCCCGACAAAGTGCAGAATTTTCGAAAAATACTTTCGCCTTGCTGGCACGAAAACTGTGTTGCTTTGAAACACCACGAGAGCTTGCTCGAGTAGTGTTTTGTACAGCAACACAGTTTGAGTGCCTGGCAAGGTGAAAGTATTTTGGAAATCCTGCATTTTGAAGGGATATTCGATCAGAAAATTTCACGAATACATTATATTATGGACTAGATGCGTATTGCAAGAACGGTTCATCTTGCGTAATCAATGTCAGTTGAAAAGTTGAACCGTCAAACTGACGTTTCTATATTTACCGTAATTGTCGTAACTATGGAAATGTATACACAAGCTAGAAGCGAAACCGTTTTGAAAATACCACGGGCTGGAGGAAGTGTTTTCAAAAAGTCCTATTCTCATTGATTCGAAATGAGAAAATTATGGCATTTGATTGGTTTATATAATGTGAGGAAAATTGTCAACGAAATGGAAGGCACGGCTTGCTCGCACTATTTTTCATAATGAATAAATCGAATGTATCTGTTGTTTCAAAAATACTAAATTCAGAATTTGAATATTATGTATATATCTATTGATGCCAGCAGATAAAGTCTGGTGTGTAATTCGGGTCATAAACGATAATAATTATGGTGCACGCCATATCCTCGCCACCTCGCTCAAAAATATTATAAATAACTATTAGTTCATACAGGTGTGCAGTACTTGTTGTCAATTTATTTTTATTTAAAGGCTAAATTTGAAAATAAATCAATGCCACAATTTTGTTTGTTTGATAGTGATTGGATAAAATTTTTGTACCTTGTACTGGAATAAATGCATCATATATTAAAACTGAAACGATGATAGATAACACAGTTTACTATAGCTGATATTCTGAGCGGCTGCAATTTATCCTTAAAAAAATTGCAGGTATAAGACCCTTCTAATCTTATAAATCTGAGTGAATAATAAACAGAATGGCCTCAATCCAACAGTTGTAAATACAGTGCGGCTTGTAATAGTCCCCCTGTTAATATTTTAAAAACGTTTGGAGGGTATTACCAATGCTACGTTTTGAAATAAAACACATAGTAATTGCTTCATAGATTGCGCGGAGGGCTCATCAACTCGAAAATTTGAAACGGCATTAGGGGTCAAGTGTAAAGGAATTTGAAAAAATTTTGATGGTTTCCAATGATGTGACTAATGATATGACACTTGACCCCCCATATCATAAATTTTCAAGTTGATGTGCCCCCCACACCATTTCTCGTGCCTTCACAATATGTTTTTTTCAAAAATTAGTATCGGTGATACCTTTCAAATGTTTTTTTGTTCATGTTTGTACGTCAAGCCGTTCAAAAGTTAACAGGGAGGGCTATTAAAAACCGCACTGTATGGAAAAAACAGAATATTCTAATACAAATTTATAACTCATTGAACTGAATTTGTCCCTTGAAATTAAACCCTGTTACCATCACAATTTGTTGAAAAATCGGACTGTGTCAATGAATCTTCAGTAATCCCGAAAATGCCATTTAACTAATTATGAATAATAGATTGAACAATCCAGTCTTCCGCTTTACCCTATAAGTAATAGTTATAGTCGTCGGCAAGTTTTTAAGAGAAAACAAGTATTGACCCCTACGACTGTAAAATTATATCTGTTAGTTATATTCTTTGAATATCATAACTAAAATTATGTTTCGATTCAGGAATCTAACAGATATAAATAATTCAACGGTCGTAGAGACTTGCCGACGAACTGGTCTATTGTATAGTTTGAAGCGGAAACTGGATTAAGTAATCCATTTTTCATTATTGAAACACATTTTTTCCAAAGCACACTTGAAAAAATTTTCCAGGTATACAATTTGAATTTGGACCTGACAATTATTTATAAAGGTATTACATGAACTCCTATTCCTTATGAAAGTGTACGCTGACATTTTTCCTGAATACGAATCTGTTCAGTTTCCCACTCTGCAGCTTCAACTCGAAATATTTGTCAGACTTCGCGCATGCTAATTTGAATTTATAGTGGTGTGTGCACAGGCCCTAAGGGTGGCTTTTAAAATCGAATGGTTGAACCACGTTTAATACACCACTTGTCCTTGTACATGTTGGCACAGGTATCTAATACATCCAATCCGATAGTCGTCAAGGCATTGGCCAGAACGGTAGTAATTTTCTATTATTCTGGCCAATAACAACTCTTCTGAATAGCATAATGCGAAAAACTGGAATTTTTTAATCCATCAGTTCATTTTGTAATTAACTTTTCAATGTCTCTGACAAGTAGTTTCAGAACCCACGTTAGAGAAGTAACTAAGGTCTCGTCATCTCAACTTTCTCAACAAAACTGGAACAACTAAGTTTGCGGATGGAAGTTCCAAATCACTGTCAAAATGTATCCACACCATCACAATTTCGATCTTATGAGTCAACTTTTGCAGAGATAATTGGGTCAGTCATTCAACTTAATTATCATTAACATTGGTCCATATCTCCTTCTACGTGATACCTCTACATTCAAAGTAACGGAACAAATCCTACTCAATAATGCCTGCGGTGTTATGGATAATGGATATTCAACATTTCTCTTTTCCAAAATTGGTGTGGACTAAAGATAAATTATACAGAAAATCACACTATGAACGGAAATGGGAGATTCTTAGTAAGATATCAGTGTGATCAATAATAACAAACAAAATCCAATGACATTTGCCTCTCTCCTCTAGCCCTACCATTTGACGAAAATCATCCATTGATCTTGCTATATCACGCCATATTATCAATAACAATATCTAAGTGTAAAGCCATCTTTGCCCTCAGCTAATTTCATGTATGAAGTAGTCAACACTGTGAGGGCTCCCTTTACCGATTGCTCTATTTTTATTCTACCTCTCTTTTATTCGCAATGAGAACTATACTGTATTACTGATATCAAAATTGTTGAACTCCAAGTTGATGATGATCTTCATTGAAAAACAAGAATAGTTGGCTCTGAAATCAAAGACTCATCCATGAAGTTTGGGGTCATAGTAAACTTTTTGAATGTCTACCCAATGAAAAAAAAACATTCCAATCGGTTGAAAATTGAATATTTCATGAGGGTGCTTCCATTGTAAATGGGTCACACTGTATACTTTCTGATTCACAACATGGATTCCGGAAACGAAAACCAACACATTCAGCCATATTCAACTTTATTTAATCTATACAGTGTGTCCCGCTTTTCATGAATACACCCTAATATCTCAGTTATTAATAATGCGATTTTCTTGAAATTTTGGTGGTGATTATACCATAGGCGTGCGGTGTGGGGGGGGTAAAAAAAAGCTGTTTTTTGGGAAAAGGATATTAGGGCTCATTTTAGATAACTTTTTTTATCAGAATTAGAATCAGCATCCCCAAAAACCCCCCAATCCATATTTTCAAAATCTCAAGAGCTGATTTGAGGCGAAAAAAAATTAAAATTCACTTTTTTCGTCTCGGAATCAGCATCCCCAAAAACCCTTCAATTCATATTTTCAACATTTCAAGAGCTGATTTGAATAAAAAATTATTCAACTCTTTTTTCAATAAGTCCTTGTAAGCAAAATTCAAACCGTCTTTCAAAATAACCATTTATCACGGTATGTGGAAATTTTGGTTTGAATGCCCTAATCCTGTTGCGTTTCAAACATCTCTATACTTTGTTTTTCGTTGAATTCATTGTCCTCGCAACTGCCCTTACAGTACCAATTGGGTTGTTTCGAAATTCGAAATGTTCGTCGTCCGGATAGTGTCTTTGATTTAAATTGTACCTCCCTGGTCTTGTCTTGAAAACCGCTCTAGTCTTTGCGAACAATCTGTTGATTTTGGCGTGAGAAATTGGTTCTCGATCATGATGCCTTCCATTGAATATTCCAGCAACCTGACGCGTAGATCTTTCATTATTACCAAATAATCGGATAATCTCCACTTCTTCTCCAAGGATATAAGGGGCTCATTTTAGACAAGTTTTTTTTATCAAATTTGGAATCAGCGACCGCAAAAACCCCTCAATTCATATTTTCGAAATCTCGAGAGCTGATTTGATTAGAAAACAAAATTAAATTCACTTTTTTTCAATAGATTGTTTATTTCTAACTTTTTATTTCAAATGCCCTAATCCTATATTAAATTTCAAACACCTTCGTTTCCTTATATTCTGTATCGTCTGCAACTGCCCTTATACTACAATTTAGGTATTTCCGAAGATACGCACACTTTGTTACCGTTGGCTTGCCGATTTGAGTTTTCATGCAAATTAATGAAAGAGTGCTTTGAAACAAAAGTTTTTGTTTGACATCGGTAATCAGTACGAAATGTCAATAACTCAAGCAGTGTTACTTAACTGTTAATAAGATGGCACACAACCGAAGAGTAGTTCTTACAATTGGAGAAAAAGTAGAGATTATCCGCTTATTTGGTAATAATGAAAGATCTACGCGTCAAGTTGCTGGAATATTCAATGGAAGGCATCATGGTCGAGAACCAATTTCTCACGATACCGTTGCCAAAATCAACAGATTGTTCGCAAGGACTGGAGCGGTTTTCAAAATAAGACTAGGGAGGTACAATTTAAATCAACGACACTATCCAGACGACGAACGTATCTTAGCAGAATATCGAAACAACCCAAATGGTACTGTAAGGGCAGTTGCGAGGACAATGAATTTAACGAAAAACAAAGTATGGAGATGTTTGAAACGCAACAGGATTAGGGCATTTAAACCAAAATTTCTCATACTCTGTTAAATGGTGATTTTGAATTTTGCTTATGGTTGCAGGGTAACTATCTTAACGACAGACTTTTTCTGAAGAACATGATGTTTACTGACGAGGCAACGTTTACAACAAACGGTGTGGTGTCTAGTCAAAATTGTAGGTTTTGGGCAGCTGAAAATCCGAATTGGGTAATTCATTGTAAAAACCAATTCAGTGAAAAAGTTAACGTGTGGTGTGGCATATTCAACGAACGGATTGTTGGCCTTTATTTCCTGGATAACCTGACCGGACAAAATTTTCTAAATTTTTTACAAAATGGTCTCTCATGGAATTGCCATTAGCACAAAGACAAAACTTAATCTTTCAATTAGATGGGGCCCCCGCACACAATTCTGGGATAGTTCGGAACTTTTTAAATGCAATTTTCCCTATGAAGTGGATAGGTAGAAATTCTCCTTTGGAACCATAGCCCCCTAGATCGCCAGATATGTGGGGGCATTTGAAGAATAAAGTGTATGCTACTCGGCCGCGTAATAGAGAGGAACTCTGCTTTGCAATTAGGCAAGCGTGTCAGGAAATAACTCCCCAAACTTTAAGAAAAGTGAACGTACGTTTGAGAAGAATTATTGAAAAGTGTATTGTTTCAGAAGGTAGTTATGTTGAAAACACAAGAATCTAAAATAAAGTAATTCGTAATTTTGTTACCACTGTTACAAATAAAGAACTTATTAAAAAAAAGACTTAAACTTTTTTTTTTTTCAAATCAGCTCTTGAGATGTTGAAAATATGAATTAAAGGGTTTTTGGGGATGCTGATTCCGAATCTGATAAGAAAAGTTGTCTTAAATAAGCATTAATATTCATTTCTCAAAAAAAGGCCTTTTTTCTCTCCCCAACTTCGCACGCAAATGGTGAATGAATATGATCACTATGCCAAATGCTTAATTTTTCTAACATAAAATCACCACCAAAATCTCAAGAAAATCGCTAATAACAGATATTCGGGTGCATTGACGAAAAAAGTGAATTTATTTTTTTTTCTCCTCAAATCAGCTCTTGAGATTTCGAAAATATGGATTGGAGGGTTTTTGGGGATGCTGATTCTAATTCTGATAAAAAAAGTTATCTAAAATGAGCCCTAATATCCTTTTCCCAAAAAACAGCTTTTTTTTACCCCCCACACCGCACCCCTATGGCCGATGAAAATGTTTACTATGCCAAAATACTTCACTTACCTAACATATAATCACCACCAAAATTTCAAGAAAATCGCATTATTAATAACTGAGATATTAGGGTGTATTCATGAAAAGCGGGACACACTGTATATGATAATCTCAACAACATAATGTGATTGGTTTGTTTTATGTTCTGAGTCTGTTTTTGATTTGGTAGATCATCAACGCCTGTTGAAAAAAATTGTCTTACGAAACCACCAACACATTACCTGGGGTTCCGCAAGGCTCAATTCTAGGCCCACTATTATTCATATTTGTTAATGACCCAAGTCGCTTATGGAAATCAGCTGAACCTACAGCAGCATCACCACTGCTGCATTTGACGGCGTTAAAATGTAAAAGCCAGTCCTCACACCACCGAATAATGGGGTCGAGGTCTTCTTGAAGGGATTTATGTTCAACGAAAGCATTCCGTTACGTCCATGAAAATCTTCAAATTCCATTCAATCGTTGTATTTCGAAATGCAAGCCGTTTTCAAGAATTCGAATCCGAATATCGAACGAAGTATTTCAGTAGGTTGAATAATTAATTAATTAACAAAACTGTCACGGAAATTTCATGTACGATATTCGAAAATAGTCATTTGTATTGTAAATAATTCATAAGGAGAATAACCAATGCATTTTTCAGAAGTATGTCGATCGCTTATGTAAGTTTTCAAAATCAATTGATATTCGTAAGTGTCTCTTCAAATACTTTTTTGAGATTTTGTATTAGTTGCTTATAACTGAATATCAACAGCAATACATATTTAATAATACTCTATTGTATTCCTTGTCAAAACATTTGACAGTCTTGTACATCTGCCTTTTCTAGTTGGATTACATGCTCTTTTTTCGCAAATCGTTCAGAAATTGTTGAACGGAATCACGATATTGAAATATTAAACCGGAGGCATTCCACAAAACTATCACTCCATAAATTAACAGAGTACAAAAATTACGAATTGTTACTTTTCGTTGCTTGAAAACCACTAGATAGATGAAATATTGCTATTTTAAACAAGATTTTTATTGGAAATGTCAATATTTGTGAACGAATTGGGGAAAAAAGTTTTTCTGAAAAGCATTATAGCCTATCTGAAAAGGTGAGTATTCACGACCAAAAATTTCTCAACTTTCAGAGGTTTCCGGGTTTGTTGATCGCTTGTTGATTACTAGACGTTTCGTCTACATCTGCTATAATACATTAAAAAACGTCACAAACCGGAAAATGAAGCTTCTGAAGAAACAATACATCAAAACGGTATTCAAATCAACAAAACCCATTGGTCAAAGGCTGTGATCCGCAAAAGAGCCGAAAGACCCTCTCTCTAGTCCAGGTATTCTCTGCATCCCATGCAGCTGTGGTACCGTACATATTGGAATGACGAAAATGAAACACCCGCCTGGCGAATACATATCCGCGCAAAAAAAGTTCGCACTGATTCGGGTTTTCGCGACATCCCAGATTTCCCAATTTTGCGCAAATGATTCCTGTCCACCACATACGGATGTAAGCGAAATAACTCTGTTTCGAGTATTGTTTTGTTCTTGCCGGTGCTACAACCTACATACTAAAACGCCACTTCCTGGGGGCTTGGTGCAATTATACGCTTCAGAACCACCTGTTTGATTCAGATGAACATGAGAACGTGAAGGGTACAAGGAGCTATTTTGTACTATGCTTTCAATATAATACTGGGGCAACTGCTGATTGCATAGGGCTGGTATTTCTTGCACAAGCTGCGGTGGCATGCGGGTTAAGTGCTCGCTTCATAAGCCAAAAAGCATGAGTTCGAATCTCAGCACTGCCACCGGTCTCGTGCATGGCATCACACGTATTAAAAGGTAAGGGCTACGTCTTCCCCTAGCTCGCACAAGTATCTGACTTCTAAGGGTTGCACGTAGGGGTGCAACCTGTTTACGGATATAACAATTTTAAGAAGAAGAAAATTTTATCCACACGCATCGCAAGGGTAAATTTAATTTTCGCGATCAAATTCAAACGAATTTTAACCCTATGAGAATTCTCGAGTTTGAACAGAAGCGAAGTGTTCGCGCAAATTTGTTGGTATACGTGCAAAATCGCTGGTAAACGCGCGAAATTGCTGGTATACGCGTCATCTATCTTCGCGCAAATTCGCTGGTATACGCGCACACACTCTGAGAAAACTTATGGTATACGTGAGAACACTCTTTCGGGAATTTGCTGGTATACACACGAACACTCTTTGCGCGAATTTACTGGTATATGCGCAAATTTGCTTGTATACGCGCCAACACTTTTCACGCGAATTCGTTGCTATGCGCAACAACTCTCTTTGTAAAAATGCGCTGGTATACGTAACAACACTCTTCACGCGAATTTACTGGTGTATGCGCGAATTTGCTTGTATACGCGCTAACACTCTTTACGCGAATCATCTAAAAGTGGAATTGCTATAGATTTGCGAAAGTATGTTTCCGGATTGTCAGTTTCGACATTACTGCGATGCCTTTAAGACAGTTTCAATCACGGTATGCGAATCTCAACATCAGCAAATGAGAGTTTGGCTTTTTATTTTTTTTTTCCAAAATTCAGATACAGCGTGGATTCGAAAATTTTTTATTTGGAAAAAGGAGATTGAAGTAATTTCAGTTACTGTTATTTTGTGACACTTTCTGGAATTTGATGTTTTTATTCCCGGGGAATTTTAACCCCCCTATTCCCTGGGTACGGCCTTAAGTGCAAGCAATGAGATTTAATTGAAAATTACTGTTAAGCTATTATTATTTGTATGTTTGTTGATTCAACTAATCTTTTTGCGGTTATGCAGTTTTCAAGTGTGTTCCGCAAATATTTCCATTGAAACTCTTATCTCTGGATTTGTAAGTTGAAAACAAATATGAGGTATATGATTTCTATAAACTTTACTTTTTCTGAGAAAATAATTATTTACGCATATTCAAGTCAGCGAAATTTCAGAAAAATATTCGATTAGGTATAGAAAATGTATTGGTTTCAAACTCTCCAGATTTTTTTCTCAGTCAATTGGAAATATCAGATTATGTGTTTTGCAAAGGTGAGGTTGTAAAACAATATACAGATAACCTAATGACGAAGATAAATACGATCAATACGATCAACTATTGCGGAGCCCCCGCCTCATGAATAACAACAAGCTAATCCAATAATATTTTCCAGGGCGTTTCAGGTGAACCATCCAAGATGACTGTCGATGAAACATTCCATATTGTTACGTGATTGATAAAAATCCCCTAGCTACGCCACTGTCGCCGAACCATGAAACGTAACTCAGTTGTTTATTTGGATGGTTTTCTATACTGAATAATCTGAAGAACGGAAGTATCGCGAAAGGTCTGGTCTGAACAAATTGAGTATATTAAGGCAACACATTTCACTCGGAAGAGAAGTTTTTAGGAAGTTATAAGGAAGTTAACAAGTTTTTGAAGAAGTTAATAAGTGTTTGGAATATTTAGCTAGTTGAATAGATTTAAGAATTTTATTAGTCATTGAAGTAGTTGTATGTTTATAGCGAAGGTGATAAAAACAGTTTAGTAGTGTGATCGGCGTATTATTCAGTAAATATCGAACTGAGTTCAATTATTGCTAGGGATTAGACAGTGAAATTTCTAGTTCCTTAGCAACTTAACTCAGTTTGGTTGAACTGTTAGTGAACTTTTTTTGTACAACTCGTAACTGGCTCTAAGTGTTTAAATATGAATCGACTCATACAAGCTGAGAAACTATTTTTGAGTTTGTGAAGTAGTAACTTGTAAAGATCATTGGTTGGTGTTTTTTATTTTTTCAATAACAAATTTTGCAGTGATAAAAATTAACACATAACTATAACTAATGAATTGTTACTGGAGCATAAAAAATAAACCCAAATTTTTCATGGCAATAATGATAATCCAGTATACAAAAACGTGACCTCGAACATATGAATACCTACCTTATCATTTATATTTTTCGCCTTCCATATCTGTTGTGAATAGTGACCTACAGTATGTCCCCAAGCGAACTCAGAGAGTAGAAAAATTTTATGCGTGGAATTGCAATAAGAATACATGGTTTGCTTGTCAGGAAAACTTGAACAAATGTCAAGCATATTTTTAAACAGGATGAAAAATCACCTCTATGAAAATTGTGAGATGAGGGATATATCATCAATTGAAAATCATGGAAAAGTTCGAAAAAAATCCAGTACAGAACAAGCCAGTACTCGTGTTGAACACTTGATAACGTGTTTTTCTAAAATAATAGAGAGATATTGTAATAAACGCCAGCCAGTATTAAAGGCAACTTTATTAATAGTGACTGGCACTGTTCTGTGATTAGGATATTACGTTTTGTCTGTTCGTCCCTTATTTTTCATTCTACATAACTTATTTTATACTATGATACAATTATTGTGATGATAGAATTACCAAAGGATGCTTCAATATCAATTTGTATTGAAAAAGTCATATAATCATCACCCGAAGTGAAAATAAAGCAACTTTAAATCCGGCCTTAATCGTCCTCTAATAAAGGCAGGCAGTATTTTAATAAAGTTGTCCTTATTCCAGATTCACATTGCGCGCGCGTATGTCAAAATAAGGACAACTTTATTACTGACTGACGTTATTATGAACTGCAATATCTCTCTATTGACACATCTTTACGAGAACAACGAACTTGTATACATGCTTTCAATATACAGGAATGCAGAATGCAGCTACCATGTGCTTTAATGTCGACAATTCTATGCATACACTAATAATCCCATAAGTGGCTGTTTTTTGTCACTACGACAGCGATAAAAGTTTGTCCTAACTTTTCCAGCGACGAAACGGAACCCAACTTTTAGAACGGTGTAATTCTAGTAGGTCTAGCAGAGTGATGACGATACGGTTCTTAGTTGCCACGACCTGACAACAAAATCGTCAGAAATCGTCAGAAATCGTCAGAATTAGTGTTATGAAAATGTCTCGATTTGGAGAATCTTCATCAGAAGAAATTGAAAGAGAGATCCGAGAACAATATGCTTATATGATTACTATAAATTCCACTTCATCAATTTGGTGGAAATTAACGATGTTTTGTAAGGAGAGAAAATGTACAATAGTAAAAGAAACGCCCATTGAAGAGTTAGTACTTTTCTTGCAAAAGTTTGCACGAAACGTTCCGCATTGTCTTCACCGATGCTTCTTTAAATTCGGCCCCGCCTTTCTTTCTCAGATTGACCGCCCAATCTTTTAGTATCAACGCCAATTCTTCTAAGCTTCTATGTTCATTTAATTCATATTCTCGTTCGCAGCAAAATTCCCCAAATATATTTGTGACTGTAGGAATGCAATTATCAGTTGTTATATCACAAGAGAGTGAGAATAAAGTGAAAATAATTTGACAGATTTTTCGAAAACTTGTTGCCAGGCAATAGACACGAGAGCCCGAAGAGCTCGAGTGTGGCTATTGCCAAATGGCAACAAGTTTGAGAAAAAATCTGGAGAATTATTTTCTACTTTATCGAACTCTCGAGTGGTATTCGATAGATTATTTTTTGATGCCCCCATCATAGACCTATTCTCTATACATATAAAATATTTATTTCAACAATTTACTTGAATCACTATAAACAGAATGAAGTTTGGAATTTGAAGTTCCTATTATGAAATATACAATTATTATGGATGTTTTGCCCTTGGCCGGAGGATTCCGTAACATTGGTTTGTTCTGTTGGATTGAAAGCTATTGCTTTCTTTCTGTCCCTAGGTTATCAATTGAAACTGTTTCCAAATTGACAAGATACTCAAAATAGTATTCTTACACTGCAGCTAAAAAAGACAAACACGAAATTCATATTTCCACATAAAGTGTTCAAAGTTCTTCAGTCTAATTTTTTATTTATATATGTTTGCCTTTCATATTTGAACAGAGAACTACAAGCCAAAATAGTTCTTCAAATCAGTATTCTCACATCAAAAAAGTATTTCTTAATCATTATTCCATATCAACTACAACGAACAGAACAAAAACGTTGCTAACTTCAAGAACTGTAATGTAATCCTTGAAAAAAATGAACGTGCAGATCTAGAAAGGATATACATTATTTATTTATCCCTGTGTAATGACAATGTGGCATATTATTTTTCAAAAATTGAACATGATTTTCGAATATTTTCATCTCAGAAAATGTCACTTGGTAATTATTAAAATATTAATATATTTGATTCAATACGAATTCATTATAGTTACATTATTGTCTACCCAGTTATTGTATTTTTGAATAGATACTGTGTGTAGTATGCGCAGTTTTCCTAAAAAAACTGAATACAGAATACCTTAATATTTCGTTCCCTTCTGACTCTAGTGCAACTATTCATCCTTGATAGTTACGGATAAAAATGCCATAAAATTAAAATTGGTACTATATTTATTCGCCCAATAAAAAAATCGACTCGTTGAGCAATATTTGTCCAATTTCGTAAACGTGTTTCAATAAGCTAGACAGGTGTGTTTGGTATATCGTTAGAACGCCAAATATTTTTCGTGGCGTTACGTAAGTTGATAAGACTAATAATCATTACCCATACCGTTTTGGAAGGTCGCTTATTAATATCCGTAACACGAGATAAATGAAATCAATCGTTGAGAAAACAGCAATTTGGTCTCAAGCAAAAAATGTTTCCGAAACAACAGGGTAATTATGAAGTATTGTATAGAGTTTTCCATTGGCTATTCACGAGAATAGTTTTTGTTTTTTTGACTTACAAGGTTTTTATAATAACAATACATTCACCGTAATTTCCACACTAATAATATACTCAACAAGTTAATGAAGATTTCGAACCGACCTCATTGTATTTATTGTATATAAAATAAGTATTTGAAAATTAAATAATATCTATATCAAAGAAAACTAAATATTACAGTTGCTGATATATAATACGAAACCGTTCGTCATATATTTACGATGAACAAACTTTCGGAGATTTAAACCAAAGACCACGGCAAAACCCGGAAACCAACCAAAATATTGACGCCAGCCGTGATAGCGTACATTCCTACAATTGTTCATTATTTCTGATCATTCAAAAACGAAAATACAAAAAAAATAGGTCGAATGACACAATCATTATTTCTGATCGTTATTGCATCGTATGCAAATCGCTAATCGAATAAATAACCTTCAGGCTATCGGATTAGATGGCCTGCTTGATACGTAAGAAATTTCATTATTGGAAACCCATGCAATCGAAGGGGGCCGTTATAGCAGTGAATGCCCAGCTTTAGTTCATTAACTAGCACGCTCCGGTTTAAATCGTTTTACGACGCATCCGACATTCAAATGTTAAATAAAGTGTCACTCACCTCTCTCTCTAGGCAATCTTTTTCGTTCTTTATTTTCGTCATATGATGGACTACCTCTTGGCGAGCCTTTTCGAGTTTCCTCCTGTTGTATTCGGATTCTTTGGCTTGTTCTTGAAGCTGAAATTCCAAAATTTAATACTGAAACTATTGTTACAATATTCAGAATGTGTACTTCGTTGTCATATTTCACTCACAATTCTTAAAGTTCTAGCTTTTTCCTTTTCTATGA
This sequence comes from Chrysolina americana, assembly GCA_958502065.1. NCBI lineage: Eukaryota > Metazoa > Arthropoda > Insecta > Coleoptera > Chrysomelidae > Chrysolina > Chrysolina americana. Next base: position 9,941,607 of record OY293416.1, on the reverse strand, counting down.
GCTGCGTTTGTTCCTGACATTTTTCCTTTTCAGCCTTCAACTAAAAAAAAAGAAAATTTTATTAAACATCATTAGATTCAAAGACGAATTTAGGTAACCACAATCTTGAAGTTGAAAACCCCTATACAAATCAGTACAAAATTGATGTCGATCTACAATTAAATTCAACTACATAAGGAATAAGGAAAAAGGAAATAAAAAAAATCCTACAAGCGTGCGTGATTTATCCTATTCCCCATCTCGCACGCAATTTAGTTAGAGAGGTGTCAATTTCCTGCACTAGTGAGGAAAGAATTTTCCCCGAGTGCGAAAGTTTGTTCAGGAGCGCTACAAGATTTTTTAAAGCGCCTGTAGAAAAAATCTTGACCCTAACGGATACGGAAAGGTACTCTAGACTGCTTACCCGAACTCCACTTTGCATTGTTCGGGTACCGGCAGTCGCATGCGGGAACTATTTCCGAACTTGTTGCTTTGAAAGAACTACTTGAAAAATTCCTTTCCTGCATTTTCCAACCTTTCTGGGGTTACAGCTATATAACCTAAGATAGAAAAAATAATTCTATGACAATAGGTTTTTGGTCTGATTTTCTTTCTTTGATATCAAAACAGAACACTATCTATCATTTTTGATCGGAATAATGCATCAAATCGTAGTATGGTAGGTAATAATAAAAGCATTATATAATGAGGAAAATTAGCTAAATATCTAAATTTCCAGTACCTACCCAGTTGGATTGAAAGTATTTTTATGAATAGTGGAGAAATCTCGCAAAACATTTCATATGAATAATGCTCACGTTCTCCTCATTAATCAATCCTAACATAAACCTCCAAGAAAACACATACATTCGACAGGATTCCGTAGATCTTCTGATCTAGATATATTAAACTAGTTCTCATGGCCTTAACTCGAGGTAAGTGAAATTAAAGTCGAACAAGACAATGAAATTAAAAATTATGTTTCTGGCCTTTTCAATGCAACAACACAAGACTGAAATATAAATAATAATCGAATAAACTCAATAGTGATCGCTTTCGATGTTCGCAGATTTTCGATAAAGAAGTTTCCCATGGGGTGCGTACTTTGGGGATGATACTGTATTAGTCTAGTTCCTAAATTGTAGATAGTGACTCATCGGTTGTACGGTTCATAATTCATATAAAGCAGGTCAAAAAATAGAACAGAAATAAGCTAGGTACTCGGGCTAATCAACTTTTACTTTGCCACTTTCGTACATCCCCTCCGCACTTTCAAATCCCGTATAAACCAGAAAATGTACGATGAGTCACTATCTACAATTTACGAACTAGACTATAGACTATTGTAGAACAAATTAAGCGTCAAAAATGTATATCAGTATCTACGCTGACCGACTGTTGCATAAATTATCATAAATTATATGCAAGATTGACCTTCATTGTAATATTATCTTTTAATTTATTCAATACAATGTCTTTTATTCGAAAAGAAATAGAAATAACAGTTGTAAAATTTCAAGTAAATAAAATATTCTCCGCCTATAGTCGGTGTACAAAGCGGCAAATCATATTTTCTTTCAGTTTTTTTATTTTATTCAACTGACTTCAAACTATATTCAAGTACAAAAACATCGTAGATAAGAAAACTGAAGTAGGGTCACTCGCCGCCACATTTGAGTCTACATCCTCACCCCGAATTTTGCGTTTAGCCGATGTATTCTGTGCTATCGCGCAAACAAAATGAATCCATGATAGAATGCCGTACGTAAGACCAAGTGAGACAGGACAACTCTCAGCTGACCCCTCTTACCCCACCGCATGCCAGAAAAAAATAAAATCTGAACCCGATACATCAAAGTTGCCGACTGGGAGTGAATCTACTTCAGTTTACTCATCTACGCCGCCAAAAATATCAATTTTACATTGACCCTAATCGTGTTACTGAATCAACAGCCCGTATTCCACTACCAATCTACACACGGAAATCCCCATAGCAATTGACTAAGAATAGAACGAAAAAAATTCAATATCAAGCTTGAGATCACTTCCGAAGATATATCGACTGACGTATTCTAAAAGTGTTCACTTTCCAGGTGGATACATAAGGAACCGGAACAAAAGGCAATGACATCAACATCGGCATCAAATCATCATCATTAATCATGAAACCAAATATTTATGAGCGCATAAAAATTATTCAAATCGATTTAATTGTTACCTTTTAAGTAAGACAAAAAATTCGGCTAGTTACCCTTGGAATTCTCTTGCATGTCAATTTTAAAGAAATACTCGTACGTATGCGATAGACTCTCCCATAGAGAATCCGCGTTTTTTGTTCAATGTTGTTTACCAACATTAGTTTTCATAATGATGGTTATGAATTTATAAGTATGAAATTAAATGGAAAAACAATTTTATATCAAAAATAGTATTAACGCAATGTCACAAATCGATGTAGCCGATATTTGAACAAACGAAAATGCCAAACTTTTCTAAAACTTCTAGCTCGAAAACTTTTCGTTACATCATGGTTTTCACCTGCTTGAAAATTCAGCCTATTAAGTGCAGGCCAATTTTTCAATCTCTCCTAGAATCACCTCAAACCCCCTAAGGTGCCCAATTAATTCACCCTGTATGTATCAGAATATTTTGAGTAGAGAACGTTTATATTTAATCACTTCACTTATTACTGTGACTTCTTTTTCAACGTAAATCATGAATAAAAACATAACGACCGAAAACGAACTGTCGTCTCTGAAAGAAAAATAATAATCCCTGGAATTACCTTATCACACTGCTCCTCCAAAAAAACAACCCGTTCGAACTGCACGAACACCTCGTCTTCTTTCTCCCTCAGCAGACTCTCGTTCGATTCCAATTTCCTAGTCAGTTGTTCCCTCTGTTTGATCAAATCGTCCCTTTCCGTCTGTAAAAAGCACATAATTAATTAGGTGATGTAATTCACAATTTAAAACTATGACGTCACCTTGACCTCGTGGTATTTCTCTTCGAGGTAGTAGGCGATGTTCCTCGCTTCTTCGTACTTTTGCGAAAGATGCAAATACTTTTCGTAGTGCCGTTTGAACAAAACGAATCTGAAATAAAAAATTGCAGTGAACCACGCGTCGACAGAAAATCTGGTGTATTTACAAAAAAATGTATTCAAAAAGTAGTCAGTCCAAAAAGGCAGATGATCCGGATTTTTTCGGAAAATATAAAAAAAGGAACTGTCATATTTGTCAAGGCATAATTGAAATACGAATAGCGATTTTTTATATTCTTTACTGAAACTCTGATTATACACAGTGTATCCTCAATAGTAATTAGGATAAGTATATATTACTTCAATGCTTTTATTTAACTTTTCATGTACTTGCTGCATTAAATGGAGCTGACATGTTTTCGAAAAAAAATCACCTCACGCGCAAGAACTCTGTAAAATTTCCAACTGTGTCTAAAATTGCGGCAAAAAAGTTGCGAAAATAAAATCGGAAAACTTTGTAAAATAGAGAAAAACATGGAACCGTTGGATAATTCAATTTCAAAAATATTTCTCCCTCCTGATCCTTAGCGATTCGGAAAATTTCCCGGCGTGTTCGGACGTGGAAAATTAGTCAACATGAGAGTTCGCTTGGGGTGCTCGACCTCCTCTCATTTTTTTAAAAAATGTTAAAATACGTGAAAATTAAATCGAAAAAGTTCATAAAACTATTAAAAACATCGAACTGTCGAACAATTTTCCAATAAATATTTACTCCGCTGTCCCCATGGAAGCTAGAAGGAAAACGCATAGAAATTCGGAAAATTTTCCGGGGGGGTTCAATCGTGGAAAATTGCGAAAAAATACAATGTCGGTCGGGGGGCTCAGGCTCCCTGTTTTTCCTAAAGAAGTTGAGAAAACTCGCAAAAATCAAATCGAAAAAATTGGTAAAAACAGTGAAAAATATCCTGCAGGGATTTATCAGGACATAGAAAATTTTCTTTGAATTCCAAAGTCTATCAAGCAACGAAATGAGATGTCTGAAAATCCTAATGTACCGTTTGTGTGGATTCTGTTTAGATTTTTTTGAAGACAAAACAAATGAATTCGCGAAAATAACACCAAATTGTGTCATTTCTCCAAAATAATCTAAAGATCGTTTGAAAGTCAATAGTTGTGACGGAATCAAAAATTTTGTTGTGCAATTTCCATATATTTTTGACTGTTATCTACGTTTCTACATTTTCCTGTATTTTATACCAAAGTATCGAAAATAATGTATCTAGGGTATTACGGTTCAATGAGAGCGTAAAGAATAGAGTGCTAAATATTGAGAAAGCACTGATTTCTGCTCGAATAGCTCAAAGAAGGGGTATCGAATTGTCGTTCAACGAAAATACACAGAGAATCGAGTGTGTTATTATAATATATTTGCGTTTTTTGTTACTCTTCTAGATTTGTCTAAACCCAAGATATTTTTTTCTGATACTGTATTATTTTTCTAAATAATTTGACCTTGTTCCGTTTTCATGTCGACAATTCATAGAGATGAACAAAATAATTCATTTATATTCAGTTATATCAATTTAGAACTGACATTTCATTTCAAAACTCGCCATGCTCTAGTTGACAATACTTTATGGCAAACATTTTTTCAATTCGATTCAATCAACTGGATGTGTTTGTTGTTTCTTTAAATGGTCCATAAGTATACGCCGTAAAAGTTCCTGGTAAAAAAATCCCCATTCTTACTAAAATCTATCAATTTTGCAAATCATCTAGCTTGTTCAGGTCTTGATTATTTCACCATTCGTTCCATATGTTAAAACGATGAAATATCTTCAGTGTAGTCATATGATAAGAATAAAATATTAATTTTCTTCGAACAAAATTTTACTTAATTGGAAATATCACTATTACTTGACAAGGAACAGATTATAAAATATAGAAGTGACACCACTCATCCCACATATCACTGCTGAAAATCAATTAAATTAAACTCAAAGGGACAAAACTATTTAGGTGCATTTTCATAAGACGCTAGATGCTAGATTTTAGCGTCCAATGCGATCACGTGATGGAATATCAAGATCAACGCCATCTTGAAATAATGTGCTAAACATTGTTCACCCACACAATAGTACCAAATAACTTTAGTATTATTCTGTGACCTCGAGAAATATAGAGGGTGAAATTTGAAGAAAGGAGGAGGACCAGAAAGCTTAGAAATAAGTAAACATAATAAAATTATGAATAATAATGGTTGACCAGTACCAATCAATTTACTCTATAGCATGTTTAAATAATCTATTTGATACCAAATTATGTAATTCGTTCAGTAAATAAGGAACATTTTGATTTTTAAAAGATTATAGTTGAGACTCAGATACCTCTACAGGGTCTTGCAGCAAGGGCGCGGTCTTCCATATCTCCATTATGGTAATAGACAGATGGATCATTTCGACACTCCCAACGAACAAAGACGTAACTCACTTTTCATCATATTTCAGGAGAGCCAAAATACTGAAATTTTTCTTCAATGTTTAAATCGAAATACAACTTTTTTCAAGTAGATTTCTTCGTAACTACTTGGTCTAGAGATACGGCTTCTTTATCGTCAGCATCAGTTTTTTAAGCTGAATACGCCTACACCTATAACTGAAAATAGCTGTAACTTTAGTTACGGCTTTGTTCGTTGAGGGTATCGATTTAATGAGCAAAATGATACTACTTCCTGAGCTCTACAAATTGAAAATGCACTCACACAGGGTGTTCAGTTTTTTCTCAGCGGGTCCCAACTTTGTTTTTTTAAATGGGAAAATATTGACGGTTTTCGAGATTTTTAGCATGACAGCTTTTTTTCCCCCAATTTCGTCATTCATACTATTTGAAATTATGATGTTGTTCCAAGTCCTATCGAAATGAGTTTTTGGTCAAATTATGTACGTTGGTGACTCTTTCAAACGATATATCAAAAATTGACCTGTGATATACAGGGTGCGAAAAATAGCTTGCCAAACATTGTAAATAAAAATGTGCAAAATCGTCCTTATTTCAAAAGGAGCACCCGGTATATTATCGATCCATAAGAAGCGCCAACAAGTGCTCTATAAATTTTATTAAATCAATAGTTTTTCTTAAAAAAGCATTTTTGTGAAAATGACAATTCTTCGTATTTCGTCGCTATAGTCTCAAAGAACGACTTTCTTTACCACAAAATCCATTTAAAACGACTGAACAAAAAGTTCTAAATATCATTAATAAATCAATTCATTTCAAGTAGTTATTTCAATTGTCAACTGGCAAATTGCAAAACTGTTATAGGGATAGTTTAATGAAAGTTAATAATAAAAGTTTCGCAAAATATGTCTTCCAGCTTCTTGAATGCAGAGCTGAATTCTATGTTCGAAAGACGGTTCCACCCTGCGCAAGACAGCTGGTGTAATGTTGCGAAAAGCATTCATTATTCGAAGTCGCATATTTTCGGAAGAAGTTGATGGCTCAAAAAAAACAATATTTTTTATGTATCCCCATAAGAAAAAATTTAGTTTTGTTAGGTCGGGTGATCTAGCGGGCCACCTGACAGGTCCGTTCCGTCCTATCCATTTATTGGAAAAGGCTTCATTCAGATGATCTCTCACTTCTCTCGAATAGTGAGCAGGAGCGCCATCATGTTGTAACCACATTCTATGGCGAAGAACAAGAGGAATATCTTCTAATAAACCTGGTAAATCATTTCGTAAGAAATTGAGATACATTGCTCCTTTCAGATATCCCTCAAAAAATTATGGACCAATAACATATTCTCCAATGATTCCTCCCCAGACATTAATTGACCACCTATGTTGATAATGTACCTGTCTTAATAAGTGGGGATTTTCAGTCGAATAATAATGGTAATTATGTAGATTTACAAATCCATTCTTATGGAATGTCGATTCATCTGACCATAATATGATATTGAAAAAATTGTCGTCTCCGCGAATTTTTTCCATGGCCCCATTGCAAAATCTTACTCTTTTCTTAAAATCCGTATGCAGTAGTTCTTGATGTAATTGAATATGGTATGGATGACAGCGATTCTTCTTCAAAACTCGGTGCACTGATCTTTCACTTATATCCACTATTTTACCAATCTGTCGTTGACTTCTATGCGGATCTTCTTCAACAGCAAGAAGAACTCTTATTTCATTATCCTCATTAGTGGCTGGTTTGATGCGCTCATGTTTGGAGTAATTGATACAACCAGTTTCAACAAATCTAGTTAGGACCTTTTGGAATGATCTTTCATCTGGATGTCTTCTATCTGGATACTGTTGAGAATACATTCTACTTGCCAATAAACAATTCCTGTCTGATTCACCTAATATGAAAATCATATCAGTTTTTGAAAACAAAATATTGATTAAATTAAACCGAAACTTCTCAATAGGTAGGTAGGTAGACGTAAAAAAATGATGGTGAAGAAGAATTTCCGTTTTTCGACAAAAATGCTTTTATAAGAAAAACTATTGATTTTAACCATAGGGAATATTTGATGAAATTTGTAGAGCACTTGTTGGCGCTTCTTATGGATCGATAATATAGCGGGTGTTCTATTTGACATAAGGAATATTTTGCACATTTTTATTTACAGTGTTTGGCAAGCTATTTTTTGCACCTTATATATCACAGGTCGATTTTTGATATATCGTTTCAGAGAGTCATCAACCTACATAATTTGACCAAAAACTCATTACAATAGGACTTGGCACAACTTCATAATTTCAAATAGTATGAGTGACGAATTTTGGGAAAAAAAAGCTGTCATGCTAAAAATCTCGAAAAGCGTCAGTATTTTCGAAAATAAGATCCATATAAAGTACTTTTTATTTCTCATGTAGAAACCGAAAAACTGATGAAAAATACTGGTTGCCATTCAAAACAACAAAGTTGGGATCCGCCCTGAAAAAACTGAACACCCTGTGTGAGTGCCATCGTTTTCAATTTGTATAGCGCAGGAAATAGTATCATTTTGCTCATTAAATGATCCATCTATCTATTACCATAATGGAGATATGGAAGACCGCGCCCTTGCTGCAGGACCCTGTATCTAACGTGCATGAATGAAAAACTTTGTTTCTTAAAGTTAGTTTAATTTTTCCTCCGGAAGATGGTCGCTTGGTGACTAAAACGAAATAAAACTTTGACAGAATTTCATTGTAAATCAAATCTATTTGTCAGTGAAGTCGCATAAAATGTGTTGCGTAGCAATAATTGTGAAAAAAGTCAACTTCTTTCCACACTTTCATGTTTTCCGTAAAATAATGAAATGGTTGAATAATTACGAACTTTTTTGATAGTTATAGAAAAACGTATATCTGTGTTGATGTTATCTATCTACTAAGCGAATATAATTATTCCTTTTGAGATATTTTAAAATATAATTATTTCTATCAATGATTTCTGTTTATCTCCCAATTCATCGTAAAAATTCCTTACATAATTCAAGAGGTATTGTGTCTCTCTGTAGTGAAAGTGACAGTGATTCGTTGATTCGTTTATGGATTTTCCTCTATTCAATACAAGTAAGCTACGAATTAATGCTTAATGAAGCTATAATGAAGCTGAAGCGGAACAAATTGTAACTCTATTATATAGCGAGGGATATAAACAAAATAATATCGTACGTCTCTCTACATTATGAAAAATATGTTTCAATGTTCAACTGAAAAACTCTCATCTTTCAGTGAAATTTTTACCAATATCTGCGACATACAAACTTTAAATTATCTTCATATTTACAAAGATTTTCCAGGGTGTATCGAAATCCTACAAGTCCAGAAGTCAATAATAGTTCTAAAGTTACAGTTTGAAAATAGAGATGGGTAAGCAGCAAGTAAAAGTCGGGTCCCCACTTTTATGTTTCCTTACACGTCTTAACCTATACAAGGTGTTGAAAATGTTAGTGGATAGTTAAATGCCAAGACAAGTGTAGTAATATTCATTAATAGCCATTATTTGGGACTACTAATGAAACTACAATTTTTTCGTTCAACAGGTTAAATCCCTTTCGCTTGTATACTGATTAGATTTAATTTGATTTTCCCGCATTCTGCATTTTCAGCAAATGATATACTTACTAATATGCAGAATTGTTTGGAATTAATTTTAATTTCAATAACATGAAATTACACCATCCGATATGACGGCGATATAATTCTATATAGTTACAACATTTCTGCTTCGGTAATTTTTGAATAATGCTGGTGTACGAGAATGCACATTACCTGCAGATTTTTGCAGATTCTACTCATAACATAAATTAGATGTAGTTAGTGATGGAATAGCAACGGCCTTCCAAGGCTCATTCTCTCAATTAATTCAACGTGCATTATACGGGTAGACATTTCCATAAGATATGTAGCAAATTTATTATAAAAAAAAAAATTAGCTCCTGTTTTGCCTTTTTCGGTGGTTCTGACTAGTTGAGTTCATTTCACGTGAATCAGTTTATCTTCAAAACAGTACGGAGCTTATTTGTGAGTTGATAAATGATATGATTAGGTACATTTGAATCTGTATTGAGTTCAATGTGTTTGGAATCTATTGAAATTAGAACGTTTATTCTATCAAGTCAGTCATCTTTGGAACATATTTTTGTTGTTGTTATTACAAATATTAACAAATATTGATAAATGAAAATACTTCATACAGTTGTCAAATAAAAACTTCGTACTTTTCTCTATTATATTACTATTAGGAAACGGTTCATTTTCCAACTGAATCACATGTTAAAAAGTAAGGTCCTCGTCTTCCCTAATTTCTCGAATTGCCCCTAAAGGGTGCTGACAGTTGACAGAAAGAACCAAGAACAAATTTTGTTATTGCAAGAAATTTGGTGGAATCCTTTCCAATTTTCAGTGAAAGAAATTGTTCACAATTTTCAAATAATTAAGAGTGATACAAAACGCCGTATAAACATGTATATAAAGTTAGCAGGCCACTTGCCAGAAAATGGATGAAACCAATTCTAGTAATTGTTGAATATTTGGCGATAATTTGTTTCGAACAAAAAAATTGTCGCGCTCTTAGTTTTTTTTTATATGGTTTGACTATGCTAAGTTTTAGCACTGCCGCTAACTGGACAAATAAACATGAAATTTCATCACTGTGGTAACTAAAAATTGTCGAGTAGTTATCGAAGTGTATGTGACATAAAGAAATGTGGAAAATATTTTTTCAAAGCATAGATATGTATTGTTTATTGGATTTTTTTAAATGCGAGGAAATTTTGCGTTAATGGCAACACCACATGCATATTAGGACAATATTTATGCTTTTTTCATTGAATTACTGTCAAATATATATTGGTTATCATTTCTTTGGGAACAAATGAACAACTTATATTTAAAATTAAAGAAATTCAGTGTTCCAGGACTAAATCAATATAACTTGATTATTTTTTTAGACTCCAAAAGTCAATGGACAATTGTCAAATGACTAAAACACTTTGGTCGATAAAACTACTGTTTTTAAGCAGAAAAACTGCAATAAAAATGGTGGATAATGAAGATATCCTATTTTCTCGGTAATACACTTACACAATTTGGTTGGTTTTCTTTCTGCGCCCGAAGATCAACCCAACAATTGTCGAATGACCATAAAAAATTTGTCGTGAAACGTTGAAATTTTCTGAAGCGAAAGAACTACCTGTAATTGCTAAAATTCAATGATTTCCAGTCTCTTGTTATTACCTACTCATATGAACTCATACCTGGAAAACTGAGTTTCTCCATTTTTCGCAATAAGTCTTTCATTGTTCTAAAAAAAAAAGCAAAACCAATATATAATTGACAGTTACTACTTCCAAAACACTCTGTAGTTCAGATGAAAATACTACGCCAGTATGAAACATGACTCTTATCATTTGAAAAAATGCAGTCAAAAATACAGGTCCGTATTTGAAAATAAAAAGTTGAGGGTGGCCCGGGTTGTACGATGCTTTGTATATAATTATAATTTGCATATTTGGATAGTCTATAAAAAGTTGCTATAGCAAAGTGCCAAAAGTTTTGAAAAATCTCCGCAAAATAAAAAGATATAAGCAAAAAAAAGAATTTCGAAATTTTCGATTTTTCCTATACAACTCCAGAATCAAAGAAGCCAGATCAGTTTCGCGTAAGTTACCTCTGAGATACCCAACTTTGCCCCTATTTAACCACCCTTTTATCTTTCACCGTTACCGAGATCCCCATGCATAGACACGAATTTGAATAGCCCTGTATATTTTATGGAATGCAGACACTCTAGTTCTCAAAGACCTACGAAGTTTCGTGTTCAAAAAGCTGCTGGAAGTTCTTGCTTCAGTTCTATTGGTATTGATTTTCTGACCACTCTGCGAGAAAAAATTGAGGAAAAATGTCTACGAACTTTTTAATATATCATCGAAATTGAAAGTTTCAAATACATTAAGAAACGATAAAAAAAAACGAGTATTCGAAAAAAAAAGAAAGAGTTTGTGGGAGTTACCCAAACTAATAGAATACCTATATCTTCTATCGGAAATTTGAAAAGTAAATAATCTACTATTGATGAGAAACCAACAGAATAAACTCAAAGAGGGGTGGCGCCGAATCATACTAACAGGCATTGAAAATAAAGCGAAATATTTACAAAGTTTGGACCTTTGTATATCAGATATTATGATAGGAATCGATAAATCAAAAAGAGAAGAGCCATAAATGCAACCGAGCAAAGCAGAAGCGTTCTAGCATCAATAATGTCACCATGAAAACGGTTTGGCAGAAATCACCGTTTTGTTGGTCGTTCTCGCTTGAAAGTGGTCAGGAACTGTGGTCGATGAAGATGATCATTCAAACGGTGATTAAAATCATTCAGAAATATCACATATTCAACATTACATCCCAGTCATTCGATTGGACAGATAAGAAAAGTGTATTTTTATGTGTATATTTATCTTTCAATTTCACCGATAATTAAATTCGTATGAAATAGTTGAGGTTTCATCTACAACTCATATTTTGATCGATGGGCGAATTAAATAACGAACATACTTATGATTTTCAGAAAATTCCCGAAAATCCTTGTAATAATTTAATTTCTAAGACTCCTTCAGCACGTGATTTCCGAGAAATATCGGCGATCATATTAATTCATGAAATTTTGAGAGACTTTGGCAAAATATATGAACTTTTATGAGGTCTCGAGCAAGTTGAAATGAAAATCAACAAAAATCAAACAAAAACCGTTGATCAAGTTGGCAACTTCAATTAGCTGATTATAATAATAAAAGAGAGAAACTTACACAATACTTACTAATTTTATGAGGATCATAATGACGATCATTATGCTAGTAGACGTGAATAATGAATGACTTCATCTGCTAGCATCAATGAATATATACATAATTTTCAAATACTAAATTTAGTTGAAACTACAGATACATTTGAGTTATTTATTATGAAAAATAGCTGTGCCTTACCATCGTTGACAATGTAAGAGCAAAATATTTATTCACTGTCAAGCACACACTGCTGTCAATTGGATTTGAAATGAAAATGAGCGATTCTGATGATAATTCACCTTCCGATTTGGAGGGCAAAGTTTTGTATTTTGAATGAAATTGTTTGATTAAAATACTTGCATTTTTTCTTATAAAGTTCGTTCACTCCAAACTTTCAGAAACTTCATATATTTGAATTTCATTATGGTACTAGGACTTTTCGAACTTCATTATGGTCCTAGGACCATAATTAACTTCATATAAAGGCGAACCTAACCTAACTTTTAATTTATTTGTTTTACGAACGACTCTTGAGATAATCTCATTTATTATTAAGAATTACCTACTATTGTTAGTAAATACTATCCTATGGAATGGCGCGTTTTACGGTTTTTACATCTTGATAATGATAATATTTATTATTCGTAAGTTATACTATGATGTGGTTCAACAAATGGACTTCAGTACTAGAACGAGAATCCCGAATAGAAAATCTAAATAAAAAAAATAAAATTCAAACGCCAAAATTCAAAAACGATTTTTCTTTAATTTACTTGTTTAAAAAACAGTTACTCCCACTTCGGTTTGAGAAGTTCATTAACAATTTTTCATAGTTATTGAACTATATTGCATTACATTTCATCGGCTCTGGCGCCCAGATAAGATTCACACGCGAAGTAGTGTTCTTGACTCACACTTGTATCAAAATATACAGATATATTGTAATTTGTCATAGATACTATGTGATCAGTTGTTCCACAAAACTCCGAAATGATTTTCGAATGAATAAGCACACTGAAGACAAATCTACCAAAAAAGATTTCCCTCACAAGAAAAAGCCTCGGAAGAAGCGACGTTTCTCAATCATTTTCCAAATTTTGGCTATTATATATCTGATTTCGGATGGACATGCACTCTCCAAATAAACATAGTGTACCTATAATGTTTGAAATTCGGATAGAGACTACCGCAAAGACAATTATGTATAAATGTATAAAAGACCCCTAATTATTTATTTAAACGTCGACGATTTTCATAATAACAAATTCAAGGCATCATTCTCGTGGTTACGTATTCTACTTTTACTACTGTAGATCTGGTCCCTTACGAATTATTATGATGCAAGAGCTTTCTAATAACAGAATGATCAATCATCAAGAATCCGATTCGTAATCAGTAATCGGTCACATTACAGATTCACAGGCCATACAAAACTTCAACCCTTTACATTTCTGTAACTGGTCAAAAATCGTCGTGAGGGTTTACTTTCTATTCACCTATATCTTACATTAACGACCGAGATGAGATTAGTGATTAAGAACGTTTTAAAAAGTTCACCTCTTATCAAGAAAACCCGTTTAAACCGTTCCCTGCTTTTCTTATTCTTTGAGAGTAAATGGTTATTTATACAAAAAAGAATATATAGCAACAGTTTTTGCAGTTTTTCATAACGAGCCATAGGCGAGTTATGGAGCCTCCCAAGTGCAAAAAAGAGGCTTTATATGGAAAAACCGCAGAACAAACTGTTCTGCGAATGCCCAGCACCTTTCTGTAAGAGGCTCAAATTCCTGGAAGGAGCATTTTTAGCTCCCAGGAAACTGATAAACTTCGTACGGAGTCTCAGAATCCCGGTTCTTGAATAGATGAAGGGTCACGCACAAAAGACCTTACAATTTACAAGTTTAACGCCGTAATTATTGAGGTAGAAATCTGTAAAGTTCATGACAGGTAGATATACCCGAAATATAATCTTGTCTGGGGTTGATCTGAGCGACACACTGCATGCCAAGGCGATGGAATTTAATGCAAAAATTGCTTCGCGGGTCTCCATAAAATTGTTGCGCTTACTTAATAATAATAATCATGCCCAAAACTATCAACCTTCACACGCCCTACACTGTGGTCTTCCCTAAAAGAGAAGACTGGGTTCGGAATGAAACTGACCTATGTAGGGCAAATTAACGTTGGTTTACCGATGGTTCCAAAACTCTGGAAAGCGTCGGAGCCGGAATATACGGGATGAACCCAGTAGTGAAACGCTCATTCAGTATGGGTAAATTAACTACGGTATTCCAGGCGGAGGTATATGTTATTGAAATGTGTGCAAGGGAGCTGGAAAATCGACACCACACACGAAAAACATAAAAATATCGTCAGATAGTCAAGCAGCACTGCTTCAAATCCAGAGCAGTATGGAACTGCAGAGAAACCTTAAACCGAATGGCACAACGCAACAATGTTAACCTAGTCGGGATACCAGATTACACGGGCCTAGAAGGAAACGAAATAGCGGACGCCCTAGCAAAAGGGGGGCCAAAATAACGTTCACTGGGCCAGAACCGGTATAGCACATAGCTCTGCCAAGAATGTTATAACATCCTGGGCAGACAAACTGCTAGAACTCAGTAGAGCACATCTCAGAGTTATAGTAGGTTCGCTCACTGGCCACTGCAAACTCAAACACCACATGCATAAAATCGGACTTGCACAAGATACAGAGTGCCGTCTATGCATGGAGGAGGATGAAACGGCTAAACACATTTTATGTACATGCCCCGCAGCGGCCAGAACCAGATTCTCAACATTTGGCAATACAACAGTAAGGCCAGAGAACCTGCTAAATTGTTCTCCCAATGCACTCCTTAATTTCGTTAAGAGATTGGATATACTGGGAGAAATATAACCATGTGGTTTGCCACAATAGGCCATTGGCCGCAGTGGAGGGCCAGATATGGGCCCACTCACGTTCAAACCTAACCTACTTGATAATAATAATAATAATGATACTCCCTCATAAACACTCATAGAGTAGAGGACTGCTAAGTACTATTATTAGCCGTGGCGCTTGCACTTGTACTATTTTATTACACCTGCATCATAAATCAAATGCACTACTTACTAAGACGTGTGAAATCTTCAAGATAAAAACACTTTTATCTCTTTTCTCCTCTAACGGTAAAGTTAACAAATTACTGATATGAATCAAGAAGCAAGGGAACTTACCTTCAAACATAAATCCTGAAACCAATCAATTGTTCTGAAATATTTGGATGTTCCAAGAACATTTATTATTCATTTGGTTGAACATTGAATATAATGAAAAACACTCTTTGTTTACCTAATGAAACGACGATACCGTTGAAAAGGATAATAAAAGAAAAGGAGATTGTAGATGAAATTAGTCAAATCTTGAAAGTCAACTAAAAGTTTTTCTGGGAAATAACGATTTTTGTCATTGACCGAAGCCTTAGCCCTTTTGCCTCTTATCCTCTCACAGTATAGGACATTTTGACAAGTAATTGTCAGAGAACAACTACTTCCTTGGCTAATATCGTGATATGTATTGAATGATATCAAACAAAATAAATTATGTACTCGCCTTGTCAATAAGGAACACTGCACAAAAATCTGTGAGATATAATCCAGTCCGGCAGTGGTATTAGCAGGGATATAATTGTTTTCTAACAGATAAGTAGGTACCTACTTGCCAGATACTAAGTATAGGCAAATGGGAGTAACATCGTTAAACCTCTGTTACCTATTTACGATAATTGAGTAAGATCCAATTTATGCAACTTGTCATTATCATAGTCTACTACTGGAATGTACAGTTTCAATTTCATTTTATGATTAAGACAGTGATTGTGATTGGGACTATGATAATGACAGAGTTGCATAAACTGACCCTACACAGGTACATTTTTCAGGTAAGTATTAAATAATAAGTAAATAATAATAGTACTTAATTAGGGGATGTCATTTCACAATAAAATAGGAATCTTCATTTTGAACATGAAACATAAATGTATAAATACAAGATAGGTACATAAGTACATTGATAATGTAGGCATAATACATGAGTGTACATAGAAATACTAGGAATAAATGGACATGCAAAATATTTAGCTTGAGATATGTTATTTCCATTATCCCACAAAAGTATATTGAAGAAGTGAACTGAATTTACCATTGCGTGCTGAACATATAATAGATCTTTCTCTTTAAAAACTTTTTTGAATTGTAGCAAAGCATAAAAACTACTGCTGATCCTCTTACATACGTAATTTCCAATTTGAATCAGAATTAAGTAATATGAATCCCTAAAAATTTTATGGTCACTGATTATAATTCCAACATGTATTGGTTGCTCAAGGTGTTTTTTCCGAAAAATTGTAACAGCACCGTTTTACTCGCATTTAAAATGAGTCTATTGGAGCGACAGCATATTGAGAAATTTTTCCCTATTGTATTGAATATGGCTTGAAGGTATCATAGGCGAAAAGAGATAATGACGTTAAGCCTATATGTTGTGATAGGTCATTGATATGAACCAAAAAGAGTGATGGTCCCAAAACAGAGCCCTGCAGAACACCAAACCAAAGTCCACATTTAAAAAATGTGGATCAGTATTATTTCATTTCACATATTGTTCTTCTGTTTTGTGTTTTAAAACTAATGGGTACATCAGACTTAATGAACAGACACTTTGTGAATCACACTATTAGTCATAATCAATCACAATCAGAATAATTAATTATATATGCACAATTACAGTTGAACCCATACAATAAACATTATAACTGCTTTGTAATTTACAGCTGGACTGAAACTCTCATGTCAGTGTAGGGGTTGTCAGCATGCATGACTTAAGTTTGTTCAAAAAAGGTCATAAGCCAAAGTGTTTTGATATAAAGTGTATGAAATGGTTTCACTTAGATAGCAATGTTGAATTGGTTGAAGTCTTCTAAGTATTTTATTCAGTCTTTTACATATTAGGTAAGACGGTATTTAAAGAAGTTTATGGATAAGTTTAAGGTGGTTTTTGATTTATATTGTGCTTTGATTAGGGTAAATTCTGAGAAGAGTTTAAAATTATTTTACCAAGACTCCTCCTCATAACTCTGTGAAGCACATTGGAAACATTGTGAAGAGAACTTTCCTTTGTGCTTATTGGAAATATTTTTTGTGACCCCATACAATCTCATCATATTTCATATAAAGAGAGCAATATAACATGGTTTAATGTCCCTCCAAGATAAAGATTAAAGCAGGTAAAGAGATATATTTTCATTCTCAAACTAACAGTAATAAGCTTCCTGGTGCTAGAATAGAACCACAACTATTTGCTGTAGCACTCCTGAGCCATCAACTGATTTGACAGAGGTTAAATTAATTCAGAAAAGCCATTTATGGATGAAAAAAATTAACACAAATGAGATGACAACATAGGAAGGTATATCATTTACCCAATTAGTTTGAAATTAGCAGTACTCGGTAAGTATTATGAAGATTCAACACAATAAATCTTTATTTTTCTCATACATGGTGAGTACATGAGCCATCAATTTATTTGATCTTTACGATTACGTAGTGCTCTACAATAACAAGTTGAAAATAATCAAGTTTCCCACCTGAACATCCATAAAATTTGAGGAACCAAAATTAGCCAATAGGTATTGAATACAGCAGTGAAAAATTAGGGTCATACATCACAGGAGGCTATAAAAAATACCTAGGAATCCTTCAGGATAAAGCTTCGTAATAATAGTATTCCACCCACCTGTAGAAATCATTGTCTGAGACAATATCTCTGATACTATCTTGTGGGTCAACTTTATCATAAACAGCAACTTTTCGTCTCTGAGGTTTTGGCAGCAATACTTCTTGATCATCCACGGAGTCCTCTTCAGTTGGAGTTACGTACGACGATATATCCAGAAGATTTTCCGAGTGCCCGTGGTGAATCTCTTCAGGAACAGGAATATCCATGGAATTTTGAAGGACCAGTTCATCACTTTTGCTAGACGCTAACTCATTATACAGTTCACTTTTAGATGCACGGTATGTGTCCAGAAATGATCGGGGAAAAGTGTCTCCTCGAGAAAAAATTAGATCAGTCATGTTTGAACCATTACATATTTTTTGCACTCATTTCACCATTGTCCAACATTCACAATCAACAAACAAAACAAATAAAGTCCCAGCTGAAAGGTCACAAATGTTAAATCTGGCGAATATGCTTTAAAATCATTTCTAAAAATATATATAGAGTTATTACGAATCTGACGGAATGACAGCATTCATTTACATTCGCTATTATCGTTTACGTTTTACGTACATACAACAAACTTCCTACGTCTCACTACTAGTAATACTAGTTTACTAAGATTCTTATTCATGACAACAAATGAATTAAATTATAGTAAAACCACGGAACGATCAAAAACAAGGATTACATTTTTCACATTAGGTGTCAAAACTGTCAAGAGTGTCAAGTAGAGCAAACAGATTACCAACATGAAGACATGAAGAATATGCTAATATCAGAGAGCCCAACAAAACTCATGCAAAAACATGAACATCCAGATAAATAGGCACTGATAAGTGTTGGTTATGGTGTGTGGGTGCGGGTGAAATTGAAGGAAACAAAGTTCTTCACGGTTATTCCGCTCGGTCATAGGTAAGGTATCTCAAAGTTGCCAACATAAATGTTTCCGTATTTATCCAGGAAGCTCGAATTCAAATATACACCATTCCACAATCACCAGGGTAAGTGAACGTTTCGTGAATCGTTTGTGGACCAGAAGAATAAAGCCTCTATTGGTGGTCAAAATTCCCTAATAAGAATCAATGGAC
Source organism: Chrysolina americana (assembly GCA_958502065.1). NCBI lineage: Eukaryota > Metazoa > Arthropoda > Insecta > Coleoptera > Chrysomelidae > Chrysolina > Chrysolina americana. The sequence goes on along the minus strand of OY293416.1, from coordinate 9,922,507 downwards.
ATTTGACTTGAAATCATATAAAACTTCTCTACGCTACCTAAAAATAACTACTTGGAGACATAGAGATGAAAACCAAATAAGAAGGTTCAACATCAAACACGCACCAAAAATACCAGAATGGATCTGTGATCGGATTTCTTTTGCTCTGGCATTTTCTATTATTAGTCACAAATTGTGCATGGAACATACTTGTTTGAGTATCTTGAGCAATTCACTGGGCTCACGATCAAATAGTTTGATCAGACTTCCGTGAAGTGGTGTCATTTCTATTAGTTTATTTCAAACTGTGTGAAGCAAACTAATAGAAATGAGGTTTCTTCAAGGCTCCACTTGAGCGTGAGTCACAGGCAAGAATTCCAATCTACCATTCTCCATTATAGACGATCAGCATGCATGGACCAATCAGAACTGTGTACCTAATTCAAAAAAATTACGAAAGAAGGGCAAACTCACTTATAAAACTTACGTCTTTTGACAGGAAGAATTACAGATATTGGTAGTTGAATAATCGTGTATTCATTAGCCAATCTGACCTGACCTGGATAACCTGTCTATAATCCAAAAGTTTTTAAATCCTTCAATTTCCACACGCCCACTTTACAACTGTCCTGATTGCTCCAAGCAGATCACCTGTTATTGTTTAATCTTGTCGATTAGAATTCTTGAAAGACACGGGCTCAGATTACAGAATTTTATAATCTATGACACGGGCTCCTATTCTAAAAGCGGATTTACCGGATTCATAATGCACAATTAAATGCATATGCATAATTTTAAAGTACAATTCATAACATTTCAATACTCAGATTCATATGAAACCAATTAGGAATTATAAATTATGAAACGGGAAAATGGTTTAATATGAATCTGAGTATTGAAATTTCATGAATTTTAAATTAAAATTACGCATATGCATTAAATTGCGGGCATTATGAATCCGATAAATCCGCCTTGAGTGATTTGCTCTCCTCATCCACACGGCCAATCTAAAATGCGACTCTGAGGGCACCACAGTCTTTGACCAGAAGAATAGAACAGCTGACAAATGAAATAATTTTATCTTTCCTCACGCCAGTACCTTGTTGAAATATACCTTTTATATTTCAGTGCACTACCCAGGATAGGGCGGGAGGAATCCCCGCGTGTTGGGTGGTATGCTGGACAAGTGCGCCAACAGGAAGCAAAGTAACAAATACAGAGAGAGAAAAAGTGAAAAAAAACTTGACAGGAGAATAAATTAATTGATAATAAATAATAACAATAACAAAAAACAAACATTTAACTTTAGATATTGTGATGAATTTAAATTAAATGCAGTTATATAAAATAATAATGATGAATAAGTAACAAATGATTTTGAAATAAAACGTTTGGGGTGCTTTAAGATTTCAATACAAACTCTACTCTTTAAAAATGAGTAAAAACCTCCAGTCTGCAACAAAATTGACTGAATTTGCTCCTCTGCAAGCCGAAGATACCAAACCACAGACCGTTGGGCAATTCTTGTCTAGCTTTTTTAAGAAAAAGTCTATTCCAGAAGACAACCCTAATGAAAATACTGATACTACAATCCCGGAATCGCTACCCAACTGGGCAGTGGACTCTACAACTGATACAAAACACATAGAAAATGATTCTGCCACTAATGTATTTGCTGTTGATGTGAATGAGGGAAGAAGTTTACCAAATGTTGTAAAAAGAATAAGCAATCTTCTGGCTCTGAAAAGTAGTGTAAGTAGAAACAAATTTTGATAACTGTACGGAAAAGTACAATAACTATAAATGTTTCCTTGAAACTGAAATTCAATTTCAGAATCTGCAAGATTATGGAGACACTGAATTGAAACAATACTGGATGCCAGATTCTGTTAGTAAAGAATGTTATGAATGCTCCGAAAAATTCACAACTTTTCGCAGAAGACACCACTGCAGAGTTTGTGGTCAAATATTTTGCTCTCAGTGTTGTAGCCAGCAAATTCCTGGAAAAATATTTGGTTGTACAGGTTGGGTTATCTACTACATTACTCAATGGAAAAATAAAATAAACTACAATTATTGTATTTACAGGTGACTTGAGGGTGTGCACTTATTGCTGCAAAGTTGTTCTATCTTACTTACAGTCCTCGGATTTCACCACAGATTTGTCTGCCGATTTGAGAGTTCTGCAAGAAAATTTGCAGCTGAAATTTAGGAAAGATGAATCACCAAACCTATTGGATGATAGCACACTGAACACATCTAATTCCAATTTGACAGAAGAAAATACTCTGAAGCGAAAGATTTCTGTCGGTTATCAAGAGGAAAAGTTTGCCTCTGGAGGGTGTGTTTTGAATAGAAAATAATAATAATAGTTGTTCTTTTACTGGACTGTAGAGATTTAAATTTTGAATTTTAGGGCCAACGTCACATATCTCTCGCCTGAAGAAAAGTCTAAGGCTCTTCAAAATTCATCGTCTCTTAGGAGTCTCTTTGAAGAACTCTGCAAACCTGCCACAGGTGTTCAATTTGAAACACATAGATATCGATTGAAAACTTATACCGAATGTTTCCTTGGATCTGAGTTAGTGGATTGGCTGATTTTTCAACAAAAAGCCAAAAACAGGTGGTACACAGTTATCAGTAGCATTTGGTGAACTCTATAACTTCATAACATTTCAGAGTTCAAGCTGCAGCAATATGTCAGGCCCTTCTGGAAGGTGGATTCATTGAAAGTTTTTCAGACCCACAGACTTTTGTTGACGGTTACTCTTTTTATAGCAAAGGAGTTGCTTCTTCTCCTGAGATACCTAGATCTAACCTAAATTTCGATGTACCATATCAGGAAGAACCACATTGGGTTCAACAAATACCACAGGAATCTAGTACTACAGGTTGGCCAAATGATAATTACAATGACTCCTTCATGTTAACATTTCAAACATACAAAAAATCTCTTTAATTTTGTAGACTCTGACAATGAACAGATGTCTCCAATGAATATTACACAAGGAAATTTGACTTCTTCTTCCTCATATATGTTGGATCTTAACTTAGAAGCAAATACTGTTTACTTATCCAGGCCCCCTGATAATGATTTAAGGTCACCTGATATGAGTGAATATGAACAGCGTGATAATGAAGAAACCACAATCGTGAGACCTTCAGAACAGCTGGAAGTTGCTCCAGAATCAGGTATATAATGCTAGGGTATAAACTGTACAAAAATATTCGAACGACCAGAATCAGTATTGAAACAAACTGAAAAACTATCCCACTGACTCAAAATCAATCATTTGATCTCAGAATGCCTACAATCCCAAAATTATTCACAAATACTTCAACATTCTTGAAAATGAATTGATAACAGATCTTTTGTTTGTCAACAACAGTACTCTGCAAATTGGTTCAAATCAAATTTGAGTCCTCATGCTAATCTTTTCTTAGATCTAGCAAAATCTGTTTTTGACAATACCTTGTGACCTTGAATTTGTCAGTCCTGACATTTCAACAATTGTTTTCCTATAGTGTCAGAGGGATTTCATCAAAGTGGATAAAGTCTTTTCTGATGTAAGCAGTATGCAAGTACCATGATGGAATACATAATGTGAACTCGGAAATCTCCGAGTTACGGATGTATCACAGGGCTCTATACTTGCCCCACTGTGTTTCATGTGTACAAATGATTTTGAGTGTATATCATTTGATATACACTAATTTTTTACCATTTACTCAAACAATAGTTAATAAATTGAAAATGTCTTATAGTTATGTAAATGTAACAATATTCTTCATATCTCCACAATTAGTTCAGCTCTTATTCGCTGCTGTTCAACTTTAGACTAATTAAAGCAGTTGTACTTGATGTAAATTCCTTGAATGAATAATAAATGTATACTTTTTTCGGAGGGTTTCAATTAACTCAACACAAGAGCTTCAATTACTGTTAAACTATCAAATTTGACATTACTGGCCTATCTCTATCACAATATCAGATCCTTGTTAATACAGAACTAACTTTTTATATGAATAAACTCGTACTTTCAGAGTATTTAAATACTTTTTATTATTTTGAAACTTACATTCGCCTTCTGCTTTCTGTCTTTTTTTTGTGTATATATTTCCTTAGAAACCAAATGAAAAAATTAAATGATATAAAATGAATACAGGAGGATAAAAAATAACAAAATCTAGAATCTTCAACAATTTACATCAAAATCAACTGTAGTATAGTTCATAATAATTCCTAGATAGTGAATAAAATTTTGAACGGTTCAAAATTAATATAAAGCAGGTCAATAAATAGCACAGAAATTAGTTGTAGATTTGAAAATGTATATTATTTTTGTTCGCCACTGATTTCAGATACTCCGAACTCTCAACCCCCATAAAAACTGAAAATTTACTATGAGTCACTATCTAGTATAATTATAGTGTATTATGCAAAAGTAGAGTAGCCAGATGTAGACATAACTTTCAGGGAAACTGTACTATTTCTCAAAGTATTCATTGCTCAAAAACATATTTTATATCTCATTTCTCGAAAGCCCAACACATACTCTTGCAAAAAGGTATTCATAACTTTTGAAATCTTAATTTTGTCCAGCTAATTTGTATGCAGTGCGGCTTTTCATAGTCCCCCCCCCCTATTAACTTTTGAACGGTTTGACGTACAAACTTGAAAAATAAACTGTATGGAAGGTTTCACCGATACTACTTTTTGATTGCTCGATAGATGGCGCGGGGGGGGCACATCAACTAAAAAATTTTAAATGGCATGATGGGTCATGTCTCACATCGTTGAAAATATAATTCAATTCTCTTTTCAACCATGTAAACATTTTTAGAATTTCGCTCTATTGAAAAAAAAGTTCTGTCCCGTTATTTCACATCAAACCATTCAAAAGTTATCCTGGTCAGGTAAGAAAAGGGATTCAGACCGCCAGATCCGCACTTATTCTGTCATTTCAAATGCATATTGTGAAAAAATGTATCAACGAAAATCTAAAAAATTTAGATGGTTGAAAGGAGAATTGAATTATCTTTTCAACGATGTGACTCATGACCCCCCATGCCATTTATTTTTTTTTAGTTTATGTGCCTCCTCGCGCCATCTATCGAGCAATCACAATGTGTTTTATTTCAAAAAGTTGTATCGGTCAAACCCTCCAAACATTTTTTTTTTAGTTTGTATATCATACCGTTTAAAAGTTAACAGGGGGGGACTATGAAAAGCCGCACTGTATATGTAATTATAATACCAGTATTATCCAAATTAAGTGTTCACTATTAACAACTGTGTAGTTGCAAATGATAAAAAATTATTCATGTTCGGGTTTTGAAATAAAATATCTTTTTTTAGTAAAACCCTTTTATATTATAATTTTTCCTTTGAAAACTTTAAATTTGAGGCAAATAGCTTTCTTACAATACCTACTTAATGAATTTTCTTCAATGATGAAAATCAATGACGTTATGGAGCCCAAACAGGAACAATAAATTTGTATAAATAAACTTCATTTTACACAATTTATAGTTCAGCACATTAAAATTACAAATAGATGAAAGTAACCTCAATATTACAATACTGTAGAACACTGTTGTGTAAAATAAAGTTTGTAAATATAACTTGATTGTTTTAGATAACACCATTAAAAATGTTATCCTTGAAAAAGCTTTTTAAAAATTCGAAGTAAGAAAATAATGTGCGAGGTTTTGTGTATTGTTTTATCTTGATGAGCATTGAAAACAGTACTAGTTTGCTAATTACCAAATTATTCTAGGCAAGTTGCAAGTTGCCAATGGTAGACACTTAGTTTGGATCGACTGTATATACTTTCTGTAACAGAAGAAGTTCAGTACTACTCTTGAATATCATGGCAAAAACAAAAAATTAATAATCTGTATATGTTACTTGCGTTTGTCACTTACAAATAAAGGATAAATTTTGTTAGGTTGGTTTAATGCTTCTAACTTGAGAGAAGAAAATGGTGAGAAGGTTGCCTATAGTTTACTAACTGAAACATTCGAACAGCATGAACAGGGCTTCCTGAGGCAGTTGTTGTCTTCAAAAGGGTTATCACATTCTTGGACTGAAGTCATTATACCACTGATCCATAACATCACAGCAGTGATTAGACCAGGTAATATTATTATATTTGAATTACAATTTTTTGTGATTTACTATTTGAATTTGAATTGTTAATTCCGGTTGTTAGTAATTTATTCACAGTCAACTGAAGAGTTAAATACCTTTCCATCGCTTGTCGGAAGTTACTGTTCAATTGACGACCTATAAGATTATTGTTGATAAAATAATATTTAATGCGTCAAACGAATGACAAATATTTAAAGCAGAATCACTAATTTCAGATATTTGAAATTTGTATTTAGTTTATTTTGTTGGAAAGGAATAAAACTCGTTTAAAAAAGTGGAAAATTATTCAAAAATATTTTTAGAAAATTATATAAAACAAAATTTGGATATTCAATTTTTTTATTCAGTAACCCCTAAAAGGTATCAATATTCGGAAAATATTGCACAAAAAAGATATTTATGATTTGAAGTACAATTTGTTTAGGAATATTTTTCAAAAAACAAGCTGGACAACATTTTTATTTTTCTTTGGTTTATGTATCTTATCTTAAGTATACCAGTTTCCAGAGTTTTTTTGGTATTTTCTGGCAAATAAGTTATCGTGTTCACTGACGCAGATTTACTAATAATTTTTTCATGTGCAGGAACTCTTTGTCATTTTTATTTCAAATATAGATAATGTATTGATAAACGAAGGCTACAGCGCCATTGGCTAAAGAAAATATCTGTTCATGAAATAAAACGTATTTGAAAAAATTCCAGATGATATTAAAATTCAATTTACGTTTTTTGTAATGAAAGCTAATAGAAAATTGGACAATAGATAGGTACCTCAATAAAAGTGCCTTTTAATATAGAAACTCCAATCAAACATTTTTTGCTTAGTAAAATATATAAATGCTTATTTGTTATTGTTAATTAGACATACTTATAACGTACGGAATGAATCATTGCTTTGTTTTCATTTGCAACAAGTAATACTTTCCAAATAGTGAATGATCTATCAATACTAAAGCTTTGCAAATGATTTAATCAAACCGCCTTGAATAAGCGACTATTTCAACACAAAATTATAGAAATTACGTCACTTCAGTCTGTGGGGCAATTGCTAAAAGTATTACATTATGAAATGGTTTCTGTTGAGAATACCCAGCTGACTAGACTACAAAAATTAACCACCCAAAAATAGATAAACTATACAGGGCAATTCAAATTCGACCCCCACCATTGGGATCTCCTAAACTACAGGAGATACGTCGAAGCTTAAATTGGGGCAAAGTTGCGTATTCTGGTGCTTAACAAAATACTGTTTTGAAACTTGGAAAATTCCGAGTATTTCCGGAAATATCGGGAAAAAACTGAAAAACGGAATTTTCGTTTTTATTTTTTTCTATCGTTATTTGACAACATAGCTCAAAAACAAAAGTACATTTTCATTGATACTTTTTTTCAGCTACATGTTTTCATGTTCAGATTTACTATCCGACGTTTCGTCTTCTGGCATTCATCATCAACTTTTTTTCTGTTATGGGTGCCATATTGTTTTTTTATACAGAAACATATTGATTCTCATTCTGATTTCATTCATGTATAATTTGTTATGATTTGCACTTCTGAAACCACAGATATTAAAAAAAACAACTTCATCTGAGATGGTCATGACTCCATCGAAAAATTTTGTTTAATAAACACTAGTTGTCAGAACTCATTAAACATCATAAGTTTGCACAAATACTTCAGTCGAAATGTCCTCATACTCAAATGAAGAAAAACGAGATATGTTGAAACTTTATTATAAATTTGATAGGAATAGTACGAAAACAGCATAAATTTATTTTGAATTATATCCGGAAAGACAACAGCCGGATAGAACATTATTCGGAATTTTGGACAAACACTTGGCTGAGTACGGTGCGTTTCAAAAACCAAGAATGAAATCATGAGCTTGTAAAAAATGCACAAAAATTATTACAACAAGTGTTCGAAATGATGGCCTTCCTCTTGAATACATAACCGAGCTCGTCGTCTCAAATTAAGAACAGCCCTAACAATATCCCTTCTTCTGATATCCCAATGGTGGGGGTCGAATTTGAATTGCCCTGTATTGGGAACACAAGTTGTAACTTGTATCCCAAGAAATAAAATACTGTTTCAGTGATATAAGTGAAGATCAGTAAGTGTATGATTTCAAAATTTTTCCTAAATTCAATAATGCTCCTAACTCCAGTAATGTTTATTGCAAAAATAAACAAATTAATTGGGTTCATTAAAGCACTTGCAATGCAATTGCTGATAATTATTGTAATATATGTAAAGTTGAAAAAAATTATCACACAAAAATTACGAAAATTGTTTTTATTTCATAGACAAGAACCATGACGCTGTTGACCTAGACATAAGACATTATGTTCGATTCAAAATCTTGTCAGGTGGTCTGAGGACTGACACATCTCTTATTGGAGGGATCGTCTGCAGTAAAAATGTAGCGCACAAAGCAATGTTGACAGATATAGACAATCCGAAAATACTACTGCTCCAATGTTCAATTGTTTACCAGAGAACCGAAGGCAGACTAATGTCGTTGGAGCCTGTGCTAATGCAAGTAGGTAATTTTGTATGATATGATTTGTGTAAACATTAACCTTAAAAAATTAACACGACATTTAAACAAACACGAGTGTCTGGCATGTGTGTAAAGGCATTTGTTTTCCATTAAATACCTGCCAGATGAATTTCTATTTTGCAGAATTACTGAAAAGTTTGGCTTTAAAATACATTTATTGTCGACTCTCACCTGGACAACCTAAAGAGCTTAACATTACATCTGAACACCTAAAAATATATTTTTTTTAATTTTCCAGGAACACGAGTATTTAAGACATGTAGCTGCCAGAATAGTTGCCCTGCAACCGAACGTCGTGCTAGTCCAAAAGAATGTCTCTAGACTGGCTCAAGACATGTTGAGGCTGCACAATATCACTCTTGTTCATAACGTTAAGCAAAGTGTTCTGGAAAGGTTATCCAGATGTACACAGGCGGACATAGTTTCTGCTGTTGATGCTCATATCGGCCGTCCAAAATTGGGAACCTGCAAGAGGTTTTACTTGAAAAGTTTCAACACTGAAAGAGGTCGGTAGAATTTGATTTATCATACTCGTTTGAATGAACTTAACACACTTGACACACATATGTCGAAAATGCGGATGTTATCAATTTGTCAGCAAATATGACTTATTTTAGACAGAATGTGATATTTTACTAATAGGATATTCTATATTAATAACTGGTATCCAGCCCTGAAAAAACGAAAATAAAATAAAATAAAACCATCAAATAACACCTACGTATTTTTAATAATGTACGTATGTTAATCTGATCGATTGCATGATGGGGGTGGTCGTAAGTAAGGGTTGAAAATGAAAAAGAATTTTTTAGGGGATGAAGTGAACCTAAAAAAAAGCTCCCATGCAATAATCTGACGATGTCGATGTGACGCAAACTCGCGGCCATTATTAAAATATGAAAAAAAAAATCGTCCTTTTGAAATACTCAAGCGCGTCAGATTAAGATATATATGGTTCATCTTTATGTCCTAGATGTGCTGTCTCCTAAGCTGACGATTATCTAGAGGGGTTCGTCTAGTCTGACAAAAAAAAATTAGGAAAACGGTTGACCCTGAAGGCCATCCCTGCAACTTCCCGCTAACTCCTTACCTAAGCGCTCAACATTTCACTGTTTTGTTTTTGAGCTCCTCGAGTTCAAAAATATGATTTTTGTGTCATTATGAGCTCTCCGAGCTCAAAAGTCTGATAGAAGTTTATACAATTTTTTGAATTTTCAAACCGCAATAACTTTTGAATAAATGAACCGATTTTCACGCGGTTGTCGGCATTCGACGCAGTTTTCCAAGCTCCATGAAGAATCTTTAAGTTTAAATTGATCGAACTAGAAATTTCAGAGTAATTCCAAAAAACCCTTTTTTTTTTTGTTTTTCTTCGATAACGATAACTCACGAACGAATCAAACGATTCTGACCGGACTGGCGGCGATCGACGTGGTTTTCTGATATTAAGAGCTGATTAGTTTTTTAAATCAATCGATGAAGCCGTTTAAAAATTATTCCAAAAAGAATTCTCAAAATGTACCCTTACGAATCGGTTCAAATTATATTCAAAATCTATGTTTGGCCATGCCAAATAGATAGAGAGAGAGTGAGAGAGAAATAGTAACGCGGAGAGGGGAATATAGGCATTACGCAGCTGCACGCATTAGACTTTATCGACGAATTTTTGTTATTTCGGCTTGTGGAAATCGTCAGATTATAAATTTTTTATTATCCTTGAATTATTTTCTTCAAAATAAAAAAAATTTGCCACGCTCGAGAATGTCGAGATGACTTTTCTTTTCAACTTTGTAGCCCTCCCCTTTCTTTACAATTCTCTGAAATTGTCAGATTAGTAGAATATACACTTTTTAGCATATAATTACCTCACCCTATCTTAATCTGACGCGCTCGAGAATTTCTGATGATCAATTTTTTTTACTAATCTGATCCTTTATCCTGGACGCGCGGCCTTATTTATGAGGTTCATATTTGATTGAGGCACTTAACCGGGTACAAGGTATCCCCTTATATATTAATCTGGCGTGCTTCAGTAAATCCCGAAATTCCCGCTTGGGCTCCCCTGCTATTAAATAAGTTATCGAATATTGGATTTTGCTGCTAAGATTATGGTCTTTTAAAAAATTATTTGAAAATAGAATTTAATGTGTTGAAATTGATGAAACTAGGAGTGAACAAAAAATCTTCCATTTTGGTGTGCCACAGGGGACAGTTTTGGGGCCACTTCATTTTACCATATGTATATCTCAACGACTTTTTTTATAAGTGAAATTCATAGGTTTGCAGATGATACAGTAATATTATATAGAGAAAAAAACTTGATTATAACCTACTCACAATGAACTTTAAAAAAACGAAATATCTGCGAATAACATTTTATAGTAATAGGACCACTCATACCTAATCATAATAATAGAACATAAGAAACTGATAGTATCAAGTACTTAGGGGTTATGCTTGAAATACATCTAAAATGGACACACAAATAGTATTCCTGTTGAGGAAATTACGAAGTTTGTTATCAAAATTCAAGTGTCTCAAAACATTTATGGACATAAAAACCCTTGAAATTTCTTATTTTACATTAATTCATTTTCAATTGAATTATGAGAGTCTAGCTTGGAGAGGATTCATGAAATCTACCTCAGAAATCTTGAGGTTCTACATAAATAGTTGAAAATCATATCATAATTATTCATATCCAACTGAAAAGCTTTACAAAGGATCAAAAAAAAATGTACACAAGACAATTATTTGAATACAACATAATGATTTATATATAAATTCGAAGATCATATTATTTATAATTATAAAAATAATATTGCAGTAAAAAATTAAGTTGAAACAACAAGGTCTTAGAAATATTTCTAATATTAATTGCCATTTTACAGTGATTTGGTTCCAAATGATAATCGATTTCACCTCATCAATTTTGCTGATGATACAACTCTGGGTATAGCCGAGTCTACCATGGAAGATATGACTAATGGCATTGAACAGGCAATAGAAGAAATGACCACCTACTGCAACTCAAATAAACTTATATTAAATTGTCAAAAGACCAAAATCATTTTTTTCAACAAAAACAAGTTAGCCAACGAATTTCCCCATATGCACCACTCCACAAAGTTCCTAGGTGTGACGATTGATAGATCACTTTTGTGGTCTGACCATATAGAGTTAACATCAAAAAAACTCTCTAAGTCATACTTTGCCATCACTCAATTGAGATACGAGCTTCACGAATCTATCTTAATTCAGGTATACTATGCAATTGTCTACTCTGCCATATCATTCCATATCATTCTTTGGGGAAATGCAAGCGAGGTCAACAGAATATTCGTAGCCCAGAAGCGAATTATTAGATTGATGTTCAATATGAAGCCACGTGACTAATGCAGAGATACATTCAAAACCAAAAAAATACTGGCTGTTTGCTGCATTTTTATTTTAAAGTGTTGCTTACTTATCAGAAAAAATGAGCGAAAATTCGAAAAAAATAATACCCATCATCAATACAAAACAAGAACTGGGAATAATTTACTGACCACTACTCACAGAACAACCTGCGAGCACTAAATTATACAACAAGCTTCCTAATTATATTTAAAGTTGCCGTACTATCAATACATTTAAAAAAAAACTGAAATATCTGCTTTACTCAAAAGCTTATTATTCATTATCAGAAAATTTTGATGATACTCATATGGCAGAACCCATATTATGAATTTGATGGCCAAAATGTACATTTAATACTTCATTCTTATAATTTTTTCTTTCAGTACTTTTATACATATTCTTATACTTATTTTAATGTATTACTCAATTATCCATAGGTATGTTTATTAATTCGACATTTATATATTGTATATGTTATATTATTTTACTCAATTATCCATAGGTATATTTTTTATTTTTTATTTTTGATAACAGTCTATATGTTTGTGCCTATGTATGTATGTATATGAAAGCAGGAGCCGAAACGTCGAGTTATAAACTCTCAACGTGGTTCAACCCAGGAACTTAGTGATCTACACATACCTATGTGTGTATATATCCTTAGAATATTTGTTTTTATATCTTCTGTACTGGTTTTAAACGCTAGTTTTTAACTCTTGGACCTGTCCAACACCATGTATGTGGTTTTTATGGATTAATAAAGTTCTATTCTATTCTATTCTATAAAAATGATAGAGTCATTATTTTCTTTTAAAAAGCAAAGAATGGATTCAAAAGTCTCATCAAAATTATTTCATGATATCTTGCAGTTAACTCATTCAGTTTATTTTATATTATAATTTTATTCGATTTAAAAAATGTATAAAATTTATAAACAGAGTTAGTCAAAAGTATGGACCCGCTCATTTTTCTCAGATAATATGAGGATAATCGAAAAAAGTTCATATGAAAGTTGAAGGGTATTTTGATCTGCACTTTTATAGGATTTCAAATATTTTTTAGATGTGCCATTGATGGAGAGGTGACGTCATGGGCATTTTTTAAACTGAACCATATGTCATGTTTGGTATCAATAGAAAGCTTATTTTTTTCTCATTTCAGCAGTACCAATATTTATTTAACTATATCGATAGGTATTAAGGGTTAGTTATTAAAATGTTTTGGATGATGCACGAATCAGGTTTATCCATACAAATGGAGATTTTCTTTTAACAAATTAAATAATAGGTGAGTGAATGATAGAGGCGGACAAATAAATACGAAACACACTGTAAATATCGAGATAGTTAAATAAATGTTGGTACTGCTGAAATGAGAAAAATAAGCTTTCTATTGATACCAAACATATAAAAATGATGAAGTCGTTATTTTATTTCAAAAAACAAATAAAAAAATGGATTCAATAGTCTTATCAAAATTTATTTCATGATACCTTTTTCTACAGTCAACTTATTTAGTTCATTTTATATCATCATTTTGTTCGATTTTAAAAATTTATAATTTATAAAACATATATGCAATTCTCACTCAACTTCAGGGGTACAACTAAATTGTTTATTCACCTTTTTTACAAATTGATATACATGCTTTGTTATTGAATTTTGAATAAACTTTATTATTATTTATCCCAGATTTCTATTATTAGATCCAATGTATACTCATTAACACATTCTGAAGTACAGAAATATAAACAAAATCAATAAAGTTTTTGAGATTCTTGCTTAACCCAAAGTAATCTGTGATAATTTCTACCGTAATTCCGACATTTGAAGCAGATTATGTCCCCCATTAAAAAATAAATAATAAAACATTTAATCAATCATTTATAATGATAATTAAAATTAATGAATGAATCCCTTCATGACTAGTTACCTTTTAAATGCATTAATCTTAAAAGATCTATACTTACAATGAAGATTTGCAAAAACTTTTTGGAATATTTTCTTTGTACTTCTGTACGACTCTCTAATAGATTTATCGGGTAGCCTTTTTGAAATCTCTTTTTTTCTGTTTATGAAACAATGGAGAACAAGTTGTGTTTTAAAATGTAACACCTTCATAATTATTCATGAGTTATTGTATTACCTCATAAGTCTGTGTCATTTTTACAGGTGGGATGAAAACCCTCATGTTTTTCGAAGGCCTATCAGTACCACATTTAGGTGGTACAGTATTGCTAAGAGGTGCACCTAAATCCGAACTAGCTCAATTGAAAAAAGTTTCTTCCTTATTGTTATTCACGGCCTACAACTGGAGACTAGAAAAGTCGTTTTTAATGGATGAATTTGCCATGCCTCCTAACACTAACTTCGAGTTTTTCGAAGAGAGCAGGGAAAACTCTCCGGAAATTCTGCAAGCCAAAGTTGTATCCAGTGAAGTACGTGAAACTGTGTCAAGTCCGGCTGATACTAATAAAAAAATAGATAAAGTGAATTCGAAACGAATTTCGAGGGACGAACAGGCCAATGAAGGCAAAAAAATCACCGTCGAAGCGATTGACGATTTCACCGATCCCCTGCACTCGTACGACAATGATTTGCATTCCGAAAAATCTGGCGCAAATACCGAAACATTCACTGTCGCCAAGTTACCGTTTTCCAACAATTTCAGAAAGCACTTGGATGATGTGATATTGTGTATATCACCTTACATACATTTTCCAGTACCGTATTTGGAAACTGAACTAGGCAAAAAGTGTAAACTGAGGATGTTCTTCCCAAGAGATATTTATTCTAGCGAACAGTTTGGAAATTGCAAAAAAAACAAACGAAGAGAATTGGAGAGTTTAACCTCAAATCCGAATGATTCAAGTAAAGATATGGTAAGTTTTCTAGATAATTTTTGTGTTTTATCTGGTTTCAAATATATCGTTATCATACATTTTCAGACCAAACCGTCTCATCCATTTTTGGTTACAAAAATAACATCCAGCGTAGAGGAACCGAGTATTCAAAATATGCTCGCCAACTTCAGAGCTTGTGGTGGCAGATATGAAAAGAAAGAAAATATTTGTCTTAAAATCGAGCCAAAACCACTCGAAAAGTTGGAGACTGATGTCAGTGCCAAAGACGCGTTGGATCCACATAATCACCAAAAATTGGCAGTACTATTTTGTAGTTATAGTTCAGAGTCCAACAATGCTCCAGCGTTTTGTGTCAATCCTTGGTAGGTACAAAGTTTTATTAATAGTTTTTGAAAAAAAAACAACGAAAAAGTTGGAAGTCCTTTTTTGTAATCTCAAATTGTTCTACACAGTCAGGTCACTTCGTTTTCTAATGAGACTTCAATTGTAATGAAACGTATCTGCAAGCATTTCATCTATTTGTGTTAAATAGAAGGGAGTTAGTAGCTGGTGTCTGTTAGTAGCAGTTCAGACATGAGAAACTGAGTTGATATTGTGGAACACTAGAATTTGAAATCTTGACTCTTCGTTCTCTAGACAAAAGGGTGATAATCAGTATACCATCAGACCACTACGTTAAAATTCGTCAACTTGTAAATCGAGCGGCTCAATATTAGAATCTATAGATGTTATATACATCAGCTTGTTTTTTATTAGTTGGACGAATTTTTTTCTTAATTCTTAATGCTGCACTCTTAATCAATCAAAATATACTTTATTGTCTGAAATAATGTATCTTTATTGACAAAGCATTAATAGATTCTCAGAAAATTTCATTCCTCATAATAGTTGGTGCATTCAATTAGACTAAATACGCCCATAACCGATATCATCAGTTGTGTTACCATTAAGCGGAAATTGGAAATATTGTCAATAATTCTCATCAGTGTCAAAACTCATTAAGTACTTATTGAAATTAGTAATTAGTATACCAAACTGGTCAAATAGAAATATATTTCAATTGCAAACAACTTTTTTTCAATAAAATTTTTCAATATTGTGCATAGTTATGACTTTACTCTTATAGTAAATTTAGAATATCGGCCGATTTCCGCTTAGCCGCACGCCACTGATAATATCGGCTAAGCGATTTAGTCCAATTGAATCCCCGATCAGGTAGCAACCTAGATGAGTAATACTTAAATAGTACTGAAGGTGACATCTTTTCTTAATCTTTTCATAATGTAATCCCTCAAATCATGACATTGTTGCCATGTCGCAATTTTTTAAGAATATAATACCTAAGCACGCCAGCTACATTTTGATTTCTCTCGGGTATATTCATGGCAACGAAAACCCAAAAATACTGGCTTGAATGCAATACCTATATAACAATAAGAAGGCAATTGAAAAGTTCATTGCAGTGCTTTTTTCGTGAATAAATGGAAAATTCTGAGTTAATTTGTGTTAAACTATCGTTAGTTTTTATTATTAAGCATTGGTAAGCATTGTGAAATGTGTAAAAGATCATTTGAAGCTGGAAATCAAAATATCTCATTTCATAGGTAAGCTACCAGTGTCGTAACTATCGGAGAAGGGAAACCGAATTGGAAACAAGGGCGTCGATATGGGGGGTAGTGGGGGTAATTAAATAGTATTTTTGTATTTTTAGTATTTTTACATAAAATTAAATAATTAGCATATGCAAGTCCAATATACCTGAATGATATTTGGATATCGATGTTGGATATGACTTGTTTGTTCAAAGAAGTTTAGTTTTGTTTCTGAATCTAATATATGTTACTCATGGTTCTATATTACACTGTTTTTTTTTAATTACCCAAACCAAAAAGCCTTTATCTACCCCTCCCAAGAAAAAACTTAGCGACGCCCTTGATTGGAAAAGAGTAAAATGAATGAATTATGAAAAAATAGGTCAATTGGAGCATCGGCTGTTCTCAAAATCCTTTGGAGATTCTTCCATCATAATTTCAGGTTTTCATTCCATATTGGCTTTCCATTATTTCTATTTTATTGAACCTCAATATTTTTGTAAACAACGCACGTCACTGCCGGTGAGAGAAGATGTCCCTTACAAACAAAGTGTAAGGCGTAAGTTTTCCATATGGATCCAAGATTTTGGCAAACAGTGTATGAAATACAGTAAATAAATTAGAAAATAAATATACTAAGATTAGTAAAAAATAATCATTGAATCTTAATATACAGGGTATTTCAAAATTCAGTATCAATATTTTTCAAGTCAAAATGAGACTTTTTTTTCCTATAAACATTTGTCCGCAAACGCTTTGTTACCGATCTACAGGGCGCTGAAGTTTCAAGATTTTTTATTTTTCATCATAGCTCTTTCAGTTTTTGAGATATTAAGATCAAATCTGAAACATAAGTTACGTTTCAGGGCTACATCAAGCCTCATAAACTTTTTGTGGTGCGCCGCTGGTGGATTCTGGTAAACAAAGTGAATTTTTTGTTTTTCTTATGAACTATTTTTTCGCATCTGTAAACGTTAACTTGAAAAAATTTGCTGACGCTATTTAATTTTTTTACAAAAAGGGGGAAATCTATTACAATGAAAACAAAAAATGAGTGGGGGGCATCGTGCATAAACTACATTTGTTGAAGAACTTGTAAAGACACTTTCTTCACTAATGCAGGCAATTCGTTCTGTAAGAAGAATACATATGTATCACCATTTATATAAAATTCACGGTAAAGTAAAAGGACCAATTAAAGTATCTCCCATTATTCCTGCCCATATGTTTACGCTGAACTGTTCCTGGTGTCGAGATTGTCAGATCAAGTGTGGACTCCGTCGCGTGTAAATTGAGCTTAGTCGGTAAAAAGGATGGAAAATAAAAATTCGAGATCATCTGAAGAACTACAAGCATCGTGGAAAATCTCGAGGAAGCAAGCCTTGGACGCGTTGGATATAATATGAGTATAGCCGAATTTTTGTCGATAGCACTTAAAATCTCCTCATCTATTACTGGGTTTTGTGCTTGTCGTGGTCTGTCAGCATTGTTTCTCGCGATAATGGTTGCAGATGCATAAAAATTACGGGAGACCAAAAAAAAATTTAAGCAGAAAAAAGAAAATTCACTTCACATATCTACTACGGGGAATTCTCCTCAATTTGAGTTATTGGAGCAAATGCAAGTTTGAACAAAATAAAGTTGAGTTTCATTCATGAGTTTTTCAATTTCAATGCGAAAAGTATTCAAATTAATTTTTCAAATTTTGGGTTTTAAATTTTAAAGGGTTTTGTTTCTAATTAACATGTTGGCAACAGCGCCTACAAAACGTAGGGGATGGTAGTATGCTAGAAGAAGAAGTACCATAGTCAATATATCTGTCTTTGTTAGGGGTTAGGAACACAGAACACAAAATGTCACAGAAGACTCGGAACCACCGACCTATATTTTATTATAGGTCTGTGCTCGGAACATTGTCATCTCTGTTTAACTTATTAACGTAACAGATTTGTTGTCCTTTCTTATCTGTGAAAGTTGTAACCGATGTTGCCAGATGGTGAAATAGAAACAAATCCCTTTAAATTTTAAATGTCCAATTTTATTTTTAATTTTTAAGTACTTGAATAATTTTTTGAAAGAAAAATGTTGAAACGGTGTGTTTTAAATGCAGTGTTTTATAGATCTTTAATGGAAAATACTTGATTGTCGTCAGGTGGAGAATTCCCCATTTCATACAAGAATATTTGGCACCCCTTTCTATAACAGGTAGTCTGTGAATAGGATATATTATGTTAAACCTGTTTCTACTATCGTACGAATGTATATTGCGGAAACTGAGTTTTTTAATGGGTTCAGTGTTCTTTTTAGGCAAATAAATATTTTTCCTAATACTACTATTACATAAAAAAATTAACTGTATCTAACAAGAGAGAACTTGTAGACCATCTTCACTTGAGTAATGTGACATCAACCCTAATCTTTTATATTAACAAACTTATTGAATTTCCCTTGTTGTTATTCATATAGTGGATGTTGGGCAACAGTTAATTAACATTATTTAGTGTCAGCTATGATTTGTTCATCATGAGATTATCTGTAAAAATGTTGTACTTGCTATCGTGATTTTAGATTATCAAAACTTTGTCTGAATTGCCACTAACTTACAGTCACCACATTTCTTTGCATTGAAATTTGAATGATCCAAGTGTCTATGAAAGATAATACCAATACAATCGTCAGTAACCTTTTCAGGGTAGTATATATGGATTTTTATGGTCGAAACGATATACCCCTTGGTTGTTTCCTGGAGCGTTACTGCTTCCGTTCCTCTTACATGTGCCCTTCCAAATCGTGCGACACTCCGATGGTGAAGCACATAAGGAGATTCGTACACAATACGGGCTGCGTGAGCATATGCCTGAACTATTTCGAAAACGAATTTTCCGAAGAGCACGTGGTCATGTGGTCGTGGTGCACAAAGTGCCAAAGAGTTTCGCCAGTGGTTCCGTTATCAGCCGACAGTTGGTCGTATTCGTTCGCCAAGTATCTGGAACTGAAATTCCACGGCGATATATTCAACAGGAGGGGCCAGTCTGCCTGCGATCACAGCTTGCATCACGAGCACTATCAGTATTTTGGGTACAAGAGCTATGTGGCATCTTTCAAGTGAGTACAGCCTTTCATTTTCCTGTGGTATACGGAAAAAATACCCCCGAAAAAAAAACCCGGAAAAAAAAAACGGAAAAAATACCGCCCGGAAAAAAAAAACAGAAAAAAAACTCCTCGGAAAAAATACCTCTTTATGCTATAACAATGGCCAGTACACAAAAAGTAATGAAATTTCAACTGTGTGTCATGTTAAAGAAACTGGACCATATTTGATTCATTTTACAATACAGAGGGGTGGAACAACAGATTTTCCAGCCTTACAAAAAGACGAATCTGTCACCAGGTTAGTTCGTTAAGGAACAATCGAGTCATAAAAATATAAAAAATCGTCTTTTTTGGTCGTCGACGATGAACATACCACAAAACATTCCATTAAAACTTTTATTGGTATTGTAAAATGAATTAAATATGGTCTAGTTGATCAATATTGGGTCCTTTACTATTTGCCATTTATATTTTCGATTTTGAGAATGCAGTCAGCCACTGTAAAATAAACTACTATTCTGATGATACTCAGTTGCATTACACATTTTTCCCTGAAGATTTATATAATGCACTTGATACCATAAACAGTGACATCTCTAAACTGGTTGCCAAATCCAAATATTGTGAATGCAGATAAAACAACCGTAATGGTTTTTGGCTCTAAAAGTCATAGAACTCTTCTGAGAGGTAAGGTGCAAATATTTGTGGGGAATGCGGAACTGACGCCTGAAAATTAATCAAGGAATTTTGGATTGATAATAGACGATGAACTGAGGTACAAATCTCATATTTGCCATATCTGTCGAGTAGCTCACATGAACCTTAAATTTTTTTATAATAATAAGCAGTTCTTAAACAAGAAAGTTAAATCTGTACTTTGTGAGGCCTTGGTATTATCTCGCTTCAATTACTGTGATTCGATCTATGGGCCATGTATTGATTTTGATGATATACGCCGCATACAGGTTGTGCAAAATTCATGCCTGCGACTCATACACGGTATTAGACGACGACAGAACATATCCCATAGACTGAATGATCAAAATTTGCTCAATATGTCAAGAAGACGGTTTCTTCATTCAGCCTGTCTATTTCACAGAGTCATTATGTCGAAAACGCCCCTTTATCTAATGAAAAGGTTAACACTCCGAGAAGATGTCCATAATGTTAACATTAGATTCAAAGGAGTGATAACACCCCCTATTCACAGAACAACGATTTTTAGAAGAGCATTCTCATATCAAATTTCGCGAATATATAATTCCCAAAACATGAAATCCTTTACTGGAGTTGGTTTCAAAAAGAAAATGATGAATTACCTCATGAATGAACAAATGAACGAGAATGTTTTGGTGAATTGATTGGTTATGATTTGGATTATTATGATATAAGATACTTTAAGTGAAAATATGTTTACATGATATTTATTTTTTTGCTTGAGAATAATAACAGAGATTTGTGTACTGTGTACTCTGTACATAGTACATTGATCACCTGATCTTCGGCATTTTTCCATAATTGTTTGATTTAGTGTTCTTAATTTATTTATTTGTTATGGAAAATAAAGACTTATTTATTTTAATTATTATTATTATAGTTTAACATGACACACATTTCAAATTTCATTACTTTTTGTGTACTGGCCATTGTTATCGCATATAAGGGTATTTTTTCCGGGGGTATTTTTTCCTAGATTCTTTTCCAGTATACAGAGAGCATCATAAGTATTACCCCTCTATCTAACTCATTACTGGACTCTTGTTGGAAAAATGGCCGAGATACAGAGATACGTCGACCTTGGATTTCTGCAATGTACATTTTTGTACATTCTACAGATCCTCGGCGCCGATTCATCGTCCTGCATAAACAGTATTCAAATAATTCCTCACAGAAACTGCAAGATAAGAAGGAGCTCCAACTTGTTGCAAAATAATTTCCATGTAAAATTCGCCTACATTATTTTCGGCAGTTACGACTATCATTGGATTTATCACTGTTTCTAGCATTTCCAAATAGAGGGCTTTTGTCAGATTTTTCTCAATAAACAGGGTATTTCCGAAATTGGAGCAATAAATAAAATGGGGTGTTCATGAGACATAATGACACAGTGAAAAGATTTTACCTTTTTTTCTTCGACACTTGAAAATCTACCAAAAATAGACTCATTTACTCACGATTGTTCGGGAAGCACTGGTTTCATTTATCAGTTCCTAGGGCGCCTATATCTTCTAATATTGTGTTTATTATACTCGTAATTCCCGCACCGTTGCCAGTTTATTATTATTTCGTAAACCTTGGGAGTTATTACATTTGGCTTCGAAGTGAACCGAAATAAAAACACTGAATTAAATCAAAATGAGGGCAATGAGGTATTCTCATTTTACAACTGGCGATTAAAAAGTTACTGAAAATAAACGGAATTTGATTTCACAACAGGTGTTCGAAATGACCACAACCACTTTTTATGCAGAGTCCGCACGACGAAGTAACGAGTCACAAGCACGCTGAAAACTACCTGGACACGATTAGGAAACCGTTCTACATAAAGGTGGGATGCTGCCTCAGAATTTTGATGTATTTCCCCATACATTAGAAGCATGTTGAATATTAAACCAGGAACTATTAGAGAATTCTATTCAACAGTAAATAAAATGAATATTTTGTGATTCCAAGTTCAAAAAAAAACGTCTCTTTTATTTTGACAATCTACGATACATCTTTTTTTAAAATCAATAAACTTGACACCTTTGACCATATACGGAGCATTCAAACTATAAAATATAAATTATTAACATTCTCCAGCCTCCAAGAACAGTAATTTGTTGACTGGACAGACAAATTTTCCAGTTTTGGTGTTAATTTCCACAGTTCTGATTTGTCCATCAGAACCGGGAAATAACTTCGATATTCTGCCAAGTCTCCAATGGTTTCTGTTGGATTCGTCGGGAATGGCGATTATACTTCCAAGAGAGATATCTTGACTTTTATTAAACCATTTCGTTCTTTTCTGTAAATTTGGCAGGTACTCCTTAATCCGCCTCTGCCAGAATCGATCTGCTAAGCACTGGGAGACGCGCCATTGTTTTCTTCCGTATATGTCACCAGCCTGGAATACTCCAGGTATATTATCAGTGTTCGCACTTCCTATAAGAAAATGCATCGGGGTTAACGCTCCAATTTCGCCACTATTTGCATCAAGAGCAATGTGACTTATTGGTCGGAAATTGACTGTTCTCTCGGCCTCTAATAACAATGTCATCAGCAGTTCTTCTGAAGGATGTTGTTCTATGAGCGTATTGTATAATACTTTTTTGACAGAGCGAATCAAGCGTTCCCAAACACCTCCTCTATTTGGAGCTAATGGTGCATTAAATACTCATTTTATTTTGAATTTTGACAATCCTGTTTCCATCTTAGTCTGATTCATTTCTTTGAGACTATTCTGCATCTCATTTTCTGCACCAACGAAATTGGTTCCATTATCGGAATGAAGTTCTAGCGGTTGACCTCTTCTACTAATGAATCTCTGAATTGCATTGCCATTAAAGCTGAATCCGTAGTCAGAGTTTTAGCAACTTCTATATGTACTGCACGAGTATTGAAACATGTGAAAAGTACACCATATCGTTTTTCTCGACTTCTTCTCACCTTGAAATAGTCAACACCACAGTATGTGAACGGTCTTGTGAAGGGTTTTAAACGACATTCTGGGAGAGGTGCCATTTCTGGTTGTAAGGGTCGAGAGTTTCTGATTCGGCATGCCTGGCAATTTCTAAGAGTAATTTTCACACTTTGTCTACTTTTCAATATCCAATATTTTTGTCTTAAATTATTCAGTACAGTTTCTTGACCTACGTGGTTAACCATCTCATGAAAATGAATAATCAATAGTTCAACAGATCTGTCATGCTTAGATGATGGAAGAATAATGGGGAATTTTGTATCAAAACAGACATCGGCATATTTTATGCGACTATCCATTCGCAAAACACCATTTTCATCAATAAATGGAGACAAGCCAACAATTTTTGATGTCTTATCAATTTTTTGTCCTTTTTCTAAATCAATTATGTCTTCTCTGAATTTTTCTTTCTGAACTTTCCTCCACCACACTGCTTCGGCAAACTTTATTTCGTCAGGATCAAGATCATGTTGATTTCTTGTCTTCGTTTGAATATTCTTTAAGAATCGAAAAATCCATGCAATTGTCCTTACCAGTCGAAGCCATTTCGAAAATCTGTTAATGTCGTTAATGTCTGGTAAAAAAATTTCATTTCTAACGATTACATTGATATATTCTTTATCCGTGACCTTTTTTGTTTCGCATTCTTTTGGCCAATCAGTTTAACTTGCTTTCAGGAATTGAGGCCCTTGAAACCAAAACGAATCTATTGTGAAATCAACGTCATTGCTTTCCTTTGTAGCTAAGTCAGTAGGATTGAGCTCTGATGGAATCCACCTCCAGTCAACCACATCAGTTAACTGTGAAATTTCATCAACCCTATATGATTCGTAGGGCTTCAATTTGATTGATTCTGATCTTATCCACTGGAGTACGATTTCTGAATCAGACCACCAAATTTTTCTAGTAATTTTATAAGAACTTTCGTCGCTGATTTGTTTTCCTAACCTGGCTGCTAAAACAGCTGCTTGTAGTTCCATACGAGGTATAGTTGTATTTTTATTTAGAGGTCCAAGCTTGCTTTTCGATGGAATCATGGAAATTGCGACTTTACCATCAAAATTCGCTAGGTAATAGGCAACCGCTGCATACACTTTATTACTCGCGTCACCAAATACGTGTAGCTCAACCTCTTTCGGAGTTTCCTCGAAATATTGTCTTCGAATTTGAAATTTATCCAAATGTCCTAGGAGACGGCACCATTTTTTCCACTTTTTGTAAGTCTCTTCCGGTACCACTTCGTCCCAATTCATTTTTCTTGCCCAACATTCTTGGAAAATCAGTCTTCCTTTGACTACAAGAGGAGATAAGAATCCTACAGGATCAAATATCGTCATTACTATTTTCAAAATCTCCCTCTTAGTCGGTAATTTAGAGCCATTTGATAATTCTGTGTTTATTTTCCTGAATGTATTTCCAAATGTTAACATGTCTGTTTTTGTATTCCAGTAGAGTCCCAAAATTCTTTTAAAATTATTAGAATCAAAATTCAGAATGCAATTTTTAGCAAGATAATCAGGAGGGATTGCTTTGAGTGCTTCGGCTGAATTTGATAACCAGTTTACCATTTGGAAACCTCCACGACGATGCACTTCTATCACACTTTTGATGGTTTTGATAACTTCTGGTAAATTGTCTTTGGAGTCTAAGTAGTCATCTACATAATGCTGGTTTAACATGATTCGCATTATATCAGGAAATTCTTCTGAAAATTCGGCTGCATTATGATTCTTGACATACTGAGCAATTGAAGGAGAGCAAACAGCACCAAAAATCATGACACGCATCTGATATATGTCTGGATCGCGATTTCTGTCCATACCACGAAATAAAAACCTCTGACAGTTACGATCTTCTTTTCGAATCAGTACTTGGTGAAACATGTCCCTGATATCACCGCAAAATGCATATGTTCGTTCTCTGAATCGCAATAGGATAGAAGTTAGTAACGGATAGTAATCTGGACCTTTCAACAAGAAATTATTGAGACTAACTCCATGACTTTGAGCAGCAGCATCGAATACGAATCGAAATTTTCCGGGCTTATTAATATTTTTCCCACCAAAGTGTGGAAGATACCATGTTCGACCACTTTCTACTTCACATGCCATCTTTGATAACTTCTCGCAATACCCGTTCCGCTCATATTCCTTGATTTTATCACAATATTGCTCAGCAAAATCACTATCTTTATCCATTTTCTTCTCCATGCATTGCAGTCTTCTGTAAGCTGTCATTCTACTTTCAGGAAGAATAGTATTTTCATGTTTCAATGGTAGACCTATTTCAAATATTTCGCCCTTACGTTTAATTGTCTTACAAAAAAATTCTTCTGCCCTTTTATCTTCTCTTGATACTTTAGCCGCTGTTGTAGATACGCTATTTTCGATTCGAAAATTTTCTTCTATCATTTTCATCATATAGTCCTCATCGTGGTAACACATATTTACATAGTATATTCTGGATCCATTTTCATTTCAATATCATATGGACCATGGACCACCCATCCCAGTTTGGTTCTGGAGGGACAAATTTTCCATTTTTGGTGTTAATTTCCACAGTTCTGATTTGTCCATCAGAACCCGGAAATAACTTCGTTATTCTGCCAAGTCTCCAATGGTTTCTGTTGGATTCGTCGGGTCCTGAAAACAATTCAAAAACCCCAACCAAAACGTGCAGTTAATATCCCCGATATCACGCAGGTCCGAATTTTAATTCTAAGGATGAGTGGGCTAAGTTAATTTCCATTGTTATGACTCTAGAATTAATGGAACAAATTTCAATTCCTTTACACGGTTGTATAGGAAGTAAAACCCCCTTCCAAAATTGATCTATCACTCACAACCCCATGCTATTTAAATTTTTCGAAAGGGTGTAAGGAATAAAATTATGGATAAACTATTCATACAAAAATGTACGTTGTATAAAACAAAAAGTGACATTAACGAGTTAGATAGGGGGGGTACCACTTGTGATGCTTAATGTATAACAACTCTTTGTTCACTACAAAAAATGTTTCAATAAACAGTTATTGACATAGCAGAATTAATTAGAAGGTAATGAAGTGATTCAAGTCTAAATTTCACATAGTCTGGGATTATTGAAGTGAACATATTTTCCAGATATTCCCCAATCAGTATTTGGGAAATTTCATTGCCGCCGTCACTTATTGAAGTGAAGTATGATGTAAATAAGCTTCAAGAGGAGCTCATAGACGAAGTTAGGATAATGGCCCAAAAAGGGCACGAAATTTTCTCGTTGATATTGGACAAACTTATGGTGTTACCTGGAGATGAATCAGATGCCATCAGTAACTTGAAACTGAACCTTAGCAAGGAACATGTTCAGTTCAAGCAAAAAGTGGAGGAAGTTCAGTTGAAACTCACATCGCCAACTATAGAAAACAAAGAATTTGACGAAAAAGGTAAAAATGAATTACTTAAACATATATTTATTACAGCGAAATCATCTAAAATATTCACTTTATTAAGTACTGACATCACATAATGTTACGTATTTCAATATTCTTTTCAGAATTGTATGTAGCATACTGGAAAATAGCAGATGTTCTTTTGCGAATAAAAAGGTCAATTGTTGAAAGCGTGGATTCTTGGAATATACATTTGAACGATATTACGCGTAAGAAAGACGGGGATAAAAAGAAGGAAAAGATCGTTCCTGTAGATTCAGACGGCATCAATGTGGAAGAAGTCCTTCAAGAATCTCTAGAGGGTGTGTTAATTGCCAGTGCTGAAGAAAAAGAATCTGGTAATTCAATAACAAAAAGAATCAAGAGCCTAGACAACAGCGACAGTAAGCCTCTTAGTGGTCAGTAGTATCGATTTTCAAAATGATATATTTTAGATGAATCATTGGCCCCATCGTCTCCCAGGAGTCATCACAGGTCACAGTCTGACGGTACCATAATTTCTCAAAACGAGGACTCCACCGATGGTAAGAAAGAGTCCGATAAGAATAAAGTGAAAAATATTTTATCACATTTGCTTCCGTCATCGTCAAACATATCTTCAATCAGCGTAAGATCCAAAATTGATTTTTTTTTCTAAACTTGTCCTGAGCACTTCATTGTTTTCAGTCTCCTTTCGGCAGTCAAGAGCATTATATCCTTCCCGATTCGGCGATTCCTATTGTCGTACTGGAAAACGAACCGAGTTCCATAGTAGCGTACACTCTCACTTCTAACGATTACAAGAAAGCATTTGAAGAGTTGACCAGTAAAAAGAGTCAGAGCGATCAGTCTCCGAGTCCTATAAACAAGAGACGAAGCAACAGTGCAGATAAAGACAAAAATGACGACGAGAAGTCTTCGAGTTTACTGGGATTCTTGAGGAACAAGGATTCGAAGTCCGATTTGTTAGGACAGCCTCCGACAAGTACTCCTTCAGAAAATGGGTATGTTTCTGGTTACATGTATCCATAAATATGTTCCTTATATAAATCGTTATTATTTTTCCAGAAAAAATTACCAATATATTTCTAGTAATACTGAAGAGATATTTATTTTAATTATAATGTGTCTAAAAACCTTGGTGTGTCGACTGATTACATTTTTTTGACGACAAAACAAATTAAATCGTTGTTTGCTTCTGTAATCGGTTCCAGAGATGGCGCCTCGTCCTCGTGTCAATATTCTCGAGACATAGTGATTGTGATTGATGTTAATTGAATTTTACGGAAGGTCAATAAACTTTTTAAATATCGTACTATAATCATATTCCGTTTTTATGTGGACAAAATCCAGAAAGATGAACAGAATCATTCATTATACCCATCAGTACCGAAAGTAAGTACCACATAGAATCTGTAACATACTTTGAAACCAATTTGAAACTTACATTTTATTTCTAAACTCCCAATGCTCTAATGGACAATACTTTATGGCAAATATTATTTCAAATCGAATCAATCAACTGGGTACGTTATTATACCCCACTGTTTCTTTAAATCTTTCTGGAATACAAGTTGTTGAAGTAAAAAAATCATCATTCCTACTGAAATCTATCAATATTGCCTATCATCAAGCTTGTTTAGGTTTTCATTATTCTACCATTAAATCAAGTGTCGTTGGATGATCCATAAAATATTAATTTTTTCGACAAAAATTGCATAAATAAAAATATTTTTACTATTCAATTACATTCAACAGTTTTTAAAATAGTGGAAAAACATTGTAATATACAACTCATCACACATATCACTTCTGGAAATCTATTGAACTCATTATTATTATTATAAGCGACATTATTACTTAGAAATCTTTATTAGGAAAACTCGAATACGATTGACAGGTTCTAATGGTGAATTTACATGCAGCTGAATTTCAATTATTTCATTTGAAATGTGTGATTATTTATTCCAGTAAATTGCATTTCAGAAAACAAAAATAATAGAAAAAGAAAACCGACGGTGGCGGTGCACGCAAGTATCGGGGGATATTTGGAAAGTAGACTGCGATTTCGATTGTTTTCTCATAATCAAGCTAGCGAATGTCCAGCATTTTATTCTACAGTTTGACAGGTATAAGTCGGCACACCAGGGTTTTCAGGCATCTTAATTTCAATAAAATAATGCGCATATAGGGGTTTATTGCAAAGCACACATTTTTTTTCTGTAATTTCAAATCAGCCCCAAAAATGTCACAAGTCTATTAGATTTATCATCTTCTTGGCCAAGACCTCAAAAGTTTACCAGTGTGACGTTTTGTTATTCTCCATAGTTTTTCGATACATAGCATTATTCATTAAAATCATCAACACATTTTATCATGTTCATTAGATTTATTGACTTCTTAGCCAAGACGTCAAAAGTTTACCAGTTCGGCGTTTTGGTATTCTCCATAGTTTTTCCATACATCGCATTATTTATTAAAGCCATAACCAAACGTTTACATGTTCATTAGATTTATTGTCTTGAGGTAATGGAAATGAACGGTTCACAAAAAAGGAAGGTAGAATTGGCACGACTGACAGTTATTTATCCTATGTCATAAATATGGCGGAGGAGTTTGATCAAACTTATGAAATGAATATCATCCATATTTATTCAGATTTTCACACTTTTGAATTTTCAAACCGTCTGGCTGACGTTTCATACCTTACTTTGAGTTTTATCATGAACGTGTATACACGATTCCCATAGTTTAACTTTCTTGCGTTCTTGCATTACCTTACCTTACGTTTACATGCACCAGCCTTAAGACCTCAAAAGTTTACCAGTTCGACGTGTGTTTCCATACATCGCATTATATAAAGTTTTCCAGTTATGTTTTGGTATTCTCCATAGTTTTTCCATACATCGCATTATTAATACATTAGTGTTCCCATTCGAATCTTTTTTGAGGAAAAAGTTGAAAATTTAAACTTCATACAAAATATTCGCGTTTAAACAAAGCGTATGAAAATTAAAAAAGGTATGGCAACATTAACGGATTTTCGATGAATTATAGATAGATACCTCCAAATGCCAATTTGTGTTTGGTAAATAATATATCAACTACAATAATAAATAAACAAAGAAGTCGCGGTTGTGAGGATTCAGTGACATGTTTGGGTAAATGATACCAGCGCTTCCTCCAATTGATTTGAAGAAAAAGTTCCTGACTAATATTTACAAGGGGATATAAAAAAACATGCAGGCATCATTATCATCAACATGGAAATGAAAACACTTCATGATCCAATTATTTCCTATACAATTTCAGTGAATTTATCTTCTTATATAGTTACGAAACCTATAGAATTTGATACTTTTTTTTATGGTCATCAGGTTATGCTCTCGGCAATTATATTTACGGTTCGCGTTTCGTATTTCTTAGTATGATTGAAAAGCATGTAATTTTTACCAACTCTTACTAGAGAAAGTAGTTTTTCACTCGAAATTGTTCTTTTTTCATTTTTATCAATTCAACTGGTTATAGCAATGTTACCACATGATAAAAGAAACGGCCTGTATTTGTCATGGTGATTTCGTCACATGAACCATTGACCTTATTCCAAAATTCAAGGTAGACTTGATATGGTATTTTTCAGTTCCGACGCATCTCCAAACTCATCAGAAAAAAGTGAAGACGCCAAGAAGGCTAGAAACGCCCATATAGAAGTCCAATTCCAGGATTTGAACAGTAACTTCTTCTGCAGAGTATACTTGGCCGAGAAATTTGCGGCTTTACGGGCTTCTGTTTTACCAATAGGAGAAGAAGGTTACATAAGATCTTTGTCTAGATCTATACAATGGAATGCCAGAGGGGGAAAATCTGGCTCGAATTTTGCCAAGACTGCAGGTTGGATTTGATTTACTTTTTTTATGTTAGGCTAAGTTCTTTTACGAAAGATGTAAGACATCGTGTTTATCAATAATTAATCATATTCTATGAATTTTTCACCGATTTGGACACGGTACATCCTGGTTATTGTTTCCCTTGCAAGTGATTTGGTTTATCCCACGTTATTCCATGATTGATTTTTTTTATTATAGATGACAGATTTATTTTGAAAGATATGTCAAAGTCAGAGGTGCAATTGTTCTTAGAGTCGGCGTCAAACTACTTTGTTTACATGAACAAATGCCATACTACCAAGCAACCGACGCTTTTGGGAAAAATTGTGGGCATTTACCAAATAGTGTTCAGGAATAATTCGAATGTGCCATATCGAAGCAACATATTAGTAATGGAAAATTTGTTCTACAACAGAAAGGTTACGCAGAAGTTCGACTTGAAGGGATCGATGCGAAACAGGCTGGTCGTGCCTGATAATCAGGAAGGAGAAATCGTCTTGTTGGACGAAAATCTCTTGAAGAGTAAGTCATTAAAAAAACAAATGAAAAACGCATGTTGAGTATAATTTGTTTTTTAGTGACATGTGATTCTCCTTTGTACATTTTACCACATTCCAAGTCAGTTTTGATAGCTGCCATTCAAAACGACACCGAATTCCTTTCTACACAATCAGTGATGGATTACTCCTTACTGGTTGGATTGGATTCCGAAAATAAAGAGTTAGTACTAGGAATTATAGGTAAGAAATATTTGTGAAAATTTTTCGTTTATTTATTTCTGTCAAAAAATATATGTGTTGATATATTTCGGTTTGAGTACTTGAGTAGGGCGTTGGGTATTGCTGCCAGAATTTTAATAGACAATAGCTACACCACAGCCGTCTTAATTCTCCGAGCCGCGGTGAGAAAATCGGCAACACCGCGCGGTAATCAATTTGACGGCCGACCCATTTATTCGTTAACGTCAATTTTTCGGCTTGTTTGGATAACTAGGAAAAAAACATAGGAGAATGAATTTGTAGAAAAAATAACGCCGATTGATGTGGTTGTTACATTTCCTTCATCTCAAACGGGAATCGCAGTTTAATCAATTTCTTAGAAACGGAAAACTGTCAAGTTCGGTTTTTCCATGCCTTAAAACTCACATTTTAAAAGATTTTTTAAAATTATTTTTTTCTGATAAGTATCCAAACCACAAAGATGATCCCTGATATTTTTTTCAGATTTTTCATTTGAAGTCTGACAGACTGAAAATAATATGTTATTAGAAGGTATATATACTAAATGTAGGTAAATTGTTACAGATAAATATATGCTAGGTATTCACAACACCCATGTGGTACTATTGTGCTGCGTTACTTTTTATTTTTTGGGTATTCCATCAGTAGCCCTATTTTTCCACGATAAAATATTTGTTATTCTAAAAAACGTACTCATAAATGAATAAACAATCAAAAATAATAACAGTGTACTTCCTGAAAGAAAGGAAAACTTATAATGATAATAATATTAACGAAATCCCTCACATTTATCCCAAAAGGCAATATGTGAGTAAATGTGAATGTTGGTCGCTATTCTCACAAGATAGTGTAAGGACTTTTTCCAAACATAACAGACTTTTACCCATCAATTATCAATCATATTTGCATCGGCCTGATCTGAGTTGCTTCCGAACCTTGCCAGAATATTTTCTAGTTGTGACCACCTACTCAATTTCAAATCAAACGTAAGAATTCATTTCAACTCATTGAATCCCAACTTATTATTACCAAGGTAAACTTGGACCTGCATCTCATTCAATATTATAATTTGCGAAGTTATCCTCAGTTTATTCTCATTATCAGATAATGAAACATCTGATTGCAAATCTAGTACATAGAAATAAAGTTTACTATCAGTATGATGAACTTTCCAATTATCAAATTTCAGTTTTTCGGCATATTCCCTAATTGGTCGTAACTGTGGATGATATCTGATTTTTCAAACTCTTCTACTAAATTATTATGAACATCTGAACATTTCTGAATTGTGTCATTGGCTTAGATCTCAACAATGTTGCAGGTTTCGAAAAAAAATTAAGTGAATTCGAAAACACTGAAAGAACTATAGTTTTAATCAACTTTTGGACGTTTCAGCAAATTTTTTCCTATTGATCCATATGGTAGAGGAAATGTTTCATATCAGTATCATGAAAATGAATCGCACATTCAACAGACCTTTGAGAGGGGCTCCAATTTTTATGAGGTATTGCAGAAATCCATTTCTTTATCAATTCCTCTTCTTTCGGGAAATAAAATACTGAGATATGGTTTTATTGAGAATCGTAATTCGACTTACAACCCTGTCACACAACAAGGAGTAGGCATATTGGCATCAATGAGTAGAAATTTCCTCCAAAGGCAAAAATTGGTATAAAGATAACCTCACAATCATATTTGATTTTAATACTATTTTTGATGGGCTTTGAACACACTTTCACTAATAAATCAAACACTAGATTTTTACCAATATATCGTAAACCATTTCACATGAATCGTGCGTTCATGCATCAATTAGAACACAAGTAATTCACCCTAGAATGACTACTATAACAATCACCATTCCACAATAATATGACTAATGTTGTCGCATGGTAGGGCGCTTTCACCGTGTTGTCAGATTTCTTCATCATGGCTCGGAGAATTAAGACGGCTGTGGCTACACATAAGAAAATGCATAAAAGTTATGTGGAACGTGTAGCTATTATAAACAAGAAATTCTACTCAGCGTGGCAACATTGCAAGAATTCCTCATCAATACATTAGCTCAAAGCCGAATCAACTTTACCAAGAAGAGTTATAGAAACTTTTTTGTTGCAACTTTAATCATCAATCGAAATACATAATAAAATATAGGGTGTTCGTTGAAAAAATACTTTGAAATATTTTGAGAACGCGTTTATCAATTTTTTTGTCTTGAACTGTGATATTATGTCCTTGAGAAATGCAACTATTTTGTCCATTTAAATGAATTCGTAGCGTCAATATTAACGAAGTTGTCAATTGTGTCGAATTAATTAGAACAGGCTGATATACGATATGCTTTTTCAAGATGGGTACAAGACATGAGGTTTCATTAGAACACATTTTCCTCCTATCTAGGAGGATGTACGTAGTTTAAGTTTGAATAGTACATTTTAAGTTTGAAAAGATGCTGAGAGTTACATGAAAGCTGCAATTTTCTAAAAGAATTAAAAGTTTGCCAGTCATCTGTTGGAATATCAGCATTCATAGCGCTAACACACTGTATAATCCTTGATCATTTACTAGTGCTTTTTTTAGATTATATTAGAACGTTCACGTGGGACAAACGATTAGAAACTATGGTGAAAAAAAGCGGCATATTGGGTGGGCAAGGAAAATTGCCGACAATCGTATCTCCTGAAGAATATCAAAAGAGGTTCATAGAAGCAATGCATAGGTATTTTTTGGAGGTACCCGATCACTGGGCAGGACTGGGGAAAGGGTTAGATTTATAACTTTTTTGTTATGTTTATTTTGTGTATAGCGTTATCTATTGATTTTATCATATTTTATATATTATTTATACAATACATATTCTGAATTAGTTGAACTTTTTTCACATTTCCAATATATTAGTTTCAAAGAGTATAATAAATTATTTATATAAAATAGTTTCATCATGAAGCAAAGCTTTCGATCCAGAAACAAACATAATTGGCAACTCTGTATATCACCATACTCCATATAAACTACTACGGGTTCATATACGATATTATATAACAATTCATAATCAAATTTTCACTTATAATTGCACGAGAGGCTTGTATTTTAACGGGTAAATTTGGGTTGATTAATGCGAGAAACTGTTGCCTAGCAATTAAACGAGAAATACTGTCTATTAAAAATGCGAAGGTGAAGCGATTTAGGTTGAAAGTTTATCGAGTCAAATTGCTAAAGGAAACAGTTTAGAATTTGAACAACACAAATTTACCTGATAACAATATACAAACATCGAGTGTAATTCGGCAGGACAATTTAATGAATACAAAATTTAGAAACATATCAATGCAAACTGTATTTATGAAACATCAAATAAACACATTTTTATTTAAATGTACGATTATTAAAATCGCAGTCATTGAAATTCATACTAGGAACAGTGATGCTAGTAGGCACACAGGTATTAATAATTTGACTAATTTCGGTGTTCATAGACTCATTGTTAGTGCTTAGAAATTCATTAAGTTGTTGGCAAAGATGTCAAACTATTTATTTTGGGAACCAACACCGCGATAATTAATAAACAAATGAATGAGTGAAAAAAACCACTAGTGCATTTATCGCTGTAAAAGTTGCAGCTTACTTTTGCCGCTGTCAAAGTGACATTTGCAGTTTGGCATATGCGGTTTTTTATACATGAATTGAATTGTGAATAAAAATCACATTATATAATTTTGATCCGATTTATACAACTGATACCTACCTATATTATTTTGTGATGCTTCATTTCATTGAAGTTTTTCATTATTAATATCTTTAGTAAGGTAACTTTGAGAATTCTCCACAACTTCTTGCCAATTATATCCCACCTCCATGAAAAAGGGAAAGGCAAGACATTTTTTAGTATGAGTACTTGATAAAGTGGACTTTTAATTGAACATTTACAAACCTGTCTCACCTCCTCGTGGCTATCAAATACTTTTATTTCTGATCCCCTACATACCAATTTTTTTATGGCTTCACACACGTATCTATATAAACAAGTAATAAAGTTTTCGTTCATGTGCACTAAATTATCTCCCAAATTATTTTTCGTTCCCCCCAGTAATGCTACTAGTGAGTATACGCCCCTGTTTCGTTGACCTTGTCAGTACAAGGGTTTTGGCCCACCTTCATTTCTATAATCGCTGATGTCGCGTTTATCTTCATCAGCGTTATGGCCGACCAGAGGCAATCCCAGCCTTTTGTTTTGTGAGGACCCGCCTAGAATCAGAATCGTTTTTTCTCTTCTGTTGAGCTAAACTATCTAAAATACTTGGTTTGAGTGAGTATATACTTTGGTCTCACTTGGAAGGTCCAGACCCTTGCATCTCCCCCTCTTGTGGTTGACTCTTATCCTGTCTCCAGGGAATAGTGTCCTTTGATATTTCCCCGTTACCCTAACGGAAAACTTGTACTTCTTCAACGGATCCTGCTCAGTGGTTGTGGAGGTCTCAAGGCGATTTTCACGGTGTCTTCTAACTGTGTTACTGTCTTGTCTGTCTCAGTCGATGGGTACTGATCTCAATGCCCATGTAACCTGATTCACGTCATCCATTCAATTAACCATAATTTAAAGAACAATCGACTTAGGACGGAGTCTCATGCATTCGTTTATCCGACGGTACGATTATGCGAGAGTGTTTCTATTGGGCGAAATTCAAATATGGACGGATAAAATTTGAATTTCGACCAATATGAACACTTTCGAATCATCGTACCGTCGGATAAATGGATGCATGAGACTCCGGCCATACCTGTAGGAAGTTCGTTCTGAATTGTATCAGATGTTCATCCAAATATATTGATACACGTAGTAGTTCCGCTACTTGTGTCAATATATTTGGACAAATTTTGTAATACAATTTAAAGAACAATCTACTTACCTGTAAGAAGTTCGTTCTAAATTGTACGAGATGTTCGTCCAAATAAATTGATACACGTAGTGGAACTACTCCTCACAACTATACTGACATATGAAAGATAGTCGCTGCATAGTAGATATTGATTTCATTTTATCAACCATCATAAATAAATGTCTAAAAAAGTACTGATAATCTTTAATTAAGTGAGCATCATAAGTACTTGTATAACAATGGTAAATATCACTAGGTAAATATTTTAGAAAAAAAAGTATGGTCCTACCGAAGTATATAAAAGGATTATTAGTATACATATTTACAAATAATATAACTACAATTTAGACCGCCTTTCATCTATAAAGGAATGTCCACAATAATACTGCTAGCGACATAATTTCACTATGACACAAGAAAAATAGAGATCCTAATCTTCGATGTTATTTTATTATAAGTAAGTATTTCCAGAATCCGAACTTGTCTTTTTATTGATAAAATCTAAGAAGAAAGCCTGTCTGACTACTAGAAACTATCCTTATCTCTGTTGCTGCCCCTTCAACCCGCCGAACTATGCCTGTCTCTTCATAAAAGTGGAATTCCAGCCAGAGTTCTTGTAAGTAACCCAGATAATATCACATAACAATATTAAGTTGCTAAGTAAAAGAATGACATCCTCAAGTCACTAAGTTTATGCTTGAATAGTGGACATTGGTATGGCTTTAAAAGTTATGATAGATTCGTCGTGGAGCAAAGGTCTCTTGTCCTCCTTCTTTTTGTTAGTTTTTCTCTTCCCTCGTTCCCTGTTGACCACGCCGTCCTCTTCATCCATCATTCTGAGAATTTGCGTTTGATCGGAGGAATCTATCGGAGCGACTGATATATCGCGGACCGCTCTGAACTTACCGCAATTGTTCAGATGTTCGTTTTCCAGTCGGAAAAAGTTCCAAACGAATCTTCTGAATACTTCTAAAGGCGACAGGATCGAGGTCATTATGTCACCGCTGACATAACCGTACTCGGTGAGGTATAAGGATATCGACCAGGCAAAACGTAGGACAAAGTCTTCGATTATTGCGAAATAGTAAAACTGAAAATAAAATGGTATGTGTTACAGTTCGTTTTTAATGTCATGATTTAAAACCAAATCAAAAGTCTGTGGCTAAGATAGTTAACTTGCAACCATAAGCAAAATTCAAACCGCCGTTCAAAATCACCATTCAACAAAGTATGTAGAAATTTTGATTTAAATGCGCTAATTGTATTGCGTTTCTAACAACTCCATACTTTGTTTTTCGTTGAATTCAGTATCCTCGCAACTGTCCTTATAGTACCATTTGGGTTGTTTCGAAATTCTGCTAAGATACGTTCGTCGTCTGGATAGTGTCCTTGAGTTAAATTGTACCTCCTTGGTCGTGTCTTGAAAACTTCAGTCCTTGCGAACACGTGTTGATTTTGGCAACGGTATCGTGAGAAATTCGTGCTCGATCATGATGGCTTTCATTAAATATTCTAACAACCTGACGCGTAGATCTTTCATTATTACCAAATAAGCGGATAATTTCTACTTTTTCTCCAGTTGTAAGAACTACTCTTCGGTTTCGTGCCATCTTCTTAATAGTTAAGTAACACTGCTTGACTTATTGACAACTCGTACGAATTACTTAATGTCAAACAAAAACTTTTGTTTCATAGCACCCTTCGATTAATTTACTTGATAACAATCCAGGTCAGCAAGCTAACGGTAATACAGTGCGTGGTGCAATCTTAGCAAAATTTCGAAAAAACCTAATTTGTAGTATAAGGCAGTTGCGAGGATACTGAATTTAACGAAACGATATGGAGGTGTTTGAAATGCATTAGAAAAAATTAAAAATAAATCTGCTAAAATCAGCTCTTGAGATTTTGAAAGTATGAATTAAGGGGGTTTTGGGGATGCTGATTCTTAATCTGATAGAAAAAATTGCCTATAATAAGCCCTAATATTCTGTTTCCAAAAAAAGCTTAACATTATAAGACCATCAATGAGAAATGTGTTTGTTGTACTTTTTGTGTTTAAACAAGCAAGTTGATTTTGAAAAAACACATTTTCCATTACTTTTAATGTGAATCACAAGAGACAAAGTACATTTTCCTATGTGAATGGTGGCTGAGGATATTCGGTTCTTATGGCTATATATAATTATGATGTTAACAATTTATTGGTTTAGAATATCATGATCGATTACGCTTCGAGCAAAGTTCATATAAGATTCCGAGTTTTGTTATACATAACTTTAATGTAATCCCTTATCCCACCAGGCCAAATTTCAAGTTGACCTCTAAAATTTGTTGTTGTTGGGTTGTCGCTATGGACTATTACTAAACAACGTCATTAGCATCTTTTAGTGAAAAAATATGCCGTAGATCTTTTGCATTCATCACCATCACAATTATTAGAGCAGTTCTTTTTGGAACTCTTGAATAATTTGATGCTGCTAAGGTAAGCTATCGGTACTACCATACTTGTGTTGGCTGCTCAATTGTGTATATTCAAACTCTAAATACCAAAGTAGACGAAAATGGCCGTATCATCTAAAAAATTGTAAAATTTCCACCGAGAGAAATTACCAAATCATGTAAATACAATGATAAGGAAAGAACCCAGAACAGGCCTATAAGTAACCACACATGTTTCATTTTCATATCTGACGTTGATCAATCAATATTCATCAATTAAATGCTATAGTTGGAAACCATGAAATTGAGCAATACATTGTTGTATATTTGTCTTACTGTTGACGTGTAGACTATTTCCTCTCTCAAAAATGTGTTTTCTCCAGCCGACTTATCGAAGAGTCCCCAATCCATTTTGATGTCCCATGTGTAGGCATAAGAAGAACTGACTATTTGGGATGCTATCCATAAAAGTACAAATGGGTTTTCTGATGAATTTGCATAGTCGTCTAAAAAGAGAAATTAAACTGTATTCCAGTTATACTATTATGAGTAATATATGAAGTTACCTTTATAAACAGATTTTAATGTTGCAAAAATAACCACTAAGAAAGTTGTCGAGTACTTTCCGGCATTCACCAAATGCGGAAACGCCTCTTTGGTATCGTAATATCTCCTGAGGCATTGTGCAAAACGTATCCATGCCGGAATGCAATTAACTAGAGGTCTGATGATGAAATTTCTTTCCATGCATTCGGACGTACCTGAAAGATATTCACAAAAATGCCCATGATTTACCCAAATATTCAACTAAAAATAGTGAAAATAAGGAGTCTCAACTCAAGAAAGTATTTTGATCAGGTCGGAAAATTCGTCGCAATGAAAAATACATTTTTTGAACGAATCTTGTCCCTCGTGAGGGTCGTGTTGGTAGGTCATCTAGATGTGGTTGGCTAGGAAAAACATTGGTTCAGCCCATGGCGTTAATAAAGTGCATATAACAAAAAATTAATATTCTGTTCAGATCAAGAATCAATAAGTGAATGACATATTCACAATTTATATACGTAAACAGACAAATATCTCGTTGAAAATACTTACTTCCTGCTTCAAACCAACTTCCATTCGTGAAATAAAAACAAGTGAGGAATTGAAAATCCAGAAGGGCATTCACAAGACTGTTGAGCTGATCAGCAAGCCAGAAATCAGCAAATCCTACGTGGAAAAAAGGAGCACCAAACATCCGACCCTGAAATATTCAATATATTTTTATGCAAAGGAAAAAGTACAAATAGTAAGTATAAAGAAGCCAAAGAGGAAAGTGGCTAGCGAAAATACATTTTTAAATGCCTATATTATGGGAACTCATCAAAACAGATGCACAGTTCGGAATGGGGATATGATCTCTCCCTTTTCGATTGCCTGGGTGGTCGATAATACCCCGTTGGTCGGCAATTCTGGTCTCGGGACAGACATATCACCCCCGCTGGTAGTAACGGTTTAAGTTTGGTTTTGACTCCTTCTTTCTGGGCTTGGGTATGTCTAGCCACCTGCATTAGCTTTCGAGAACCTATTTGTTCAGAAATAACTTTGAGTTCAATCAAAGATAACTGAAACAATGCACAAACGATGAATAAAACACCCCTGTTCAGCCAGAGAGTAGCGACACATTAAGTCGTCAAGCAGCTTTGTTTTACGGCAAAGATAATAGATTCTTGTCCAAGTTAAAAACATTAATGATCTATGGAATGTCCAGCCGCAAATTGCCACAGCGTGACTACGTGAAAACAGCGTATTTAGATGGGTTAGATGAATTTCTGCCAGAAATTCACTACAGTATGTTCCGAAATGGAAACGTCAATCCCAAAAGAGAATCTGGTGATGTACAAGGACGTGGTGGAATTAGATGAGGCACAAGGCGAATTTCAACTATGGAAATTGTTTTGGCACGGCAAAAGCCCTTCGGGCCGATCTTCTTGCGCCATCGAGGCTGTCGGACAATGCAACAGGCAATAGTATCACAACATTTCTACGTTGTTGATCATCTCGTCGACTCTTCCAGTAAAAAGTAACCACGTGCTCTCCGGAAAGGTCATTTTCCACACTTAGACGCCAAAAAAATCTATCTCTGGAATTCGTGTGGCTAGAGAGGCTTGCCGGATTGGCCTTAATGACAATTCACAGACACGTCATCATCTCAACTGATGATGTTATAACTGAATTTGCCCGTAAAAGTTTAGAAGGCTTAATTTTGTGTTATGGATTGGAATTTTGCGATTTTTAGTTTTGAAAACGAATATGTTAGTTCAATGGCAGGCTTCTTCCGAGTCAATGTAAAAGTAATATAATTGAATTTGAATAAACGGGTATATTTTTGAAATCCCCTTCCCGAAAAAAAATCTAGGGATGGCCTTGTTCTGCCTCGACGTGGTCAGTACAAAATATGTTTCCAAATACCGAGTAGATAGATACCCTCAAGAGATAGGGCTAGTGAAAGTTTAATCAAAGTTGTCAAGTTAGACGAACGACAGGCGTCGTGATACCGATATTGTATCCTAATTCCAGAAATAATTATGGCTAACTTTAAGTAAAAAATGGTAAATCAATTCAAGAAATTACTGATGGCCTATTCAGAGTGTAAAACCGTAAAGATTCAATATTGTATTGATCTGAACTGTTGGAAACTATGAACTTAGGGATGGCTATTTACGGTCGGGTGAAACTTGAAAACGTTTGTTTGAATATTGAATAGATGAGCTGTTCTTGGTATTTTCAAGCGCCCGACTAAATCATTGTAGGGCTTGAAATGTAGCTATTCGTACACAGTATAGTATGTTTCAATCAAGAAATATCATTACTCACACAGATCCTTATAAACCAAAATCTCGCATCATGTCTGAACACTTTCAGAGGGTTTATCAAAAAAAGTATCATGACGAAGACCAAGACGGCCGGATTCACATAAGGCGGTATGCTCAGCCCGTCACTGTACAGGAAATTGAGCAAGCTCAGTGCCCAGACCACTCCAAAAATGGCAGCTAATTCCATCAGATGCTGCTCGGACAGGTGGTTTCTGGGATCAAGTTCGAATATGAGAACGTGGTTCACCCCTGACGATCGCCATCCGTAAACATTCACTCCGATTAAAAATAAAAATTCGATGATGAGAAGAGGACCTCTGTATAAACGGAAAGCTACTTTCAGGTTTTCGCTGGAACCTTCATGGAATATTGCTGAAAAAAAAAAAATTCAACTGACTCAAACAGTGCAAATTGTTGAAAATCACTATTGGAACGAGAATTTTTTTATTTTCTTACAAATCACAATAATTTTTTTCTAAAGATAATGCAAGAAGCAAAATACCCCCAGGATTCTTTGTATATTTTTGGAAAATATTTGGGAAATATCCAGAGATTACATATGGAAACGACTTGTTACGGTAAAATACATGGAAATACCATTGGTAATTCTTTAAAACCACGATTGAAGATTGAAATTACGTTTTCACTTGCATTTGAACTGTGAAAACTTAAACAAAATGTAAGAAGCTTCTATAAAACTAGCACTGACAGTTGGTAATCGCAGTATGGTAAGCCAGTAGCGAATTATCTTGATGACATTGGTAAAATTTCGTCACACGCCACTATCATTCAATTTGCTTCCATTACACTCTGCCTTAAAGAAAACAAAACTTGCTTAACTCGACAACAATTTTACCAGCTGGCTGCGTGACTATCAGCTATTAATGCTACTGACAACTTTACTGATATTTTTGATGTTTTCTGAATTTTTTTTACAGAACTTCGTCACTATCCATCTTTTGATTTCAAAATAAACGAAGAATTTTAAGAAATTACAACAATGAAATAAATAATGACAGATAGTACTAACACAGCTACTTGATTTTAAATATAAATTTTTTTGCGGGTAAATATAAATATGTTCGGTTGCATACGCCACTGGTCACTATATAAATATAATATGTATTGGAGCAATGTACGTTGGGTTGCATATAAGTAAATCGTTGATTAATAGAAAATCATTCATTAACAGGGGTCATTAATAAACGATTTTGAGTGCGTTGAAATACATCGTAAATAAACGGTCGACGGAAAAAGTAGTTTAACGCCCGTTCGAGCTTCCATCAGGGATGATTTTCATGGTCATCCACCAACTGTTGTATAACAAAACATTGACACTCTACGAACTATGACTAAGACCGACCAGTCATGTGTGACTTATCGTGAAATAGAAGCAAATACCACAGGTACTGCGTGAAAATTCAACCAAAATTCGAAAATCCAGACAGGTATATTATATTGAATTTACAGAGGGTCAGATAGGAAGGGGTAGTAGAGGTTTGTTCCTGCTCTGCCGCCAAGGTCTTCGGCTCGGCCAAGAGGCCTCACGACTATTCATTCACCCTCGCCTGCTCCTCTCAGTTGTATGACATTTGTTGTTGATTCTATTGTTAAACGTCAGACTATCAGGGTTTTGTTGCTTGTGTTATTTTGTTTAGGTCCAGGGAAAACTAAACTACAAAAAACATGTTTTGGGACTGATCTTCAGCGATGTTATGTTCAGAGCTTGGTATATGAGCCTACCTTATTGGCGTGGGTTCTTATGGTGTGAAAAGACTTAGCATCCAATTGGAAATACCTAGAAAATGGTAGTACTTAATACATTTTAGAAGAAGCTCCTAATGATAAGTACATCATTGCACATTGGGGATCTACAGTAAAAACATTATGATTGGTTTTATTGGATCAAGTACGTCCAAAATTTAAGATCAAAGACCAAGAATCAGAAATCAGATGGAAATAGAGTTAGCGAGGAACAAACACGATCTTGAAGCAAATTCTTAGGATTCAATCAAGGCAACAGAAACGATTTCGTTTACATATATAAAGATTTTTCAACGCAACCCTAAAGCCAAAATGAAGGTCAGCCTGGATGGTATTAGATCTAGGAGGGTGTAGTTTTACAGTATAATTACGTGCCGCTTGTGAATTCCTCGAAGTCCACGTTTCCGTCGCATAACAAAAACATAAACTATAGCCAAAAAATCAACCAAATTTTTC
The DNA here is from genome assembly GCA_958502065.1 of Chrysolina americana. NCBI lineage: Eukaryota > Metazoa > Arthropoda > Insecta > Coleoptera > Chrysomelidae > Chrysolina > Chrysolina americana. The sequence goes on along the minus strand of OY293416.1, from coordinate 9,878,752 downwards.
TATAGAACCATTGATGCGCATTAAACTGAATATCATCTAAGGAAATTGTTTCTCTACAATAACTATTTCGGAAATAATAGGTTGATCAATTTTCAACCTCAATTATATTATGTAGATATTCCATGTTTATACCCATCTGATGATTGACAACCTGGGAATTGTTGGTAATCAATTCTTTGACTGAAAGCTGTCATCCACAAAAGAAATATACGGAAATTATATAAAACAATTACAATTTTCCGGGTGATGAACTATACATTTTACATTAGTCACCTTATGTCGCACACAATTCTCACAAAACCTGAGTACCGAATTCTAATGTAAATGATGTGGTCTTCCGGTATTCCATATGCAATATCATCGTGTATATCCTAGTGAGGAATTACCATGTAGTCATATAATACAAAATCTCAAACGAAATCTATCAACATTTTTACAAGGATATCCAAGGCATTCTCATACCTATTCCTGCAAATCACTAAGTTTCACAGTCCTAAAACCCCAATGAATTTCTGAGGTATTTCCACGAATTTCCTTCTCATTGTCCAAGGTATATTTTCAAAGATTTTACAAAATTTACGAAAGTTTACCGTTCCCACAATTGTTTTGACTTATTGGAGTGTTTTTTCGCGAATAAAGGGCAAATTCTGAGTTAATTTGTGTTAAACTATTGTCAGTTTTTATTATTAAGCAATGGTGAAGCATTGTGAAATGTGTAAAAGACCATTTGAAGCTGGAAATCAAAATATTTTATTTCATAGGTAAGCTACCAGTGACGTAACTATCGAAAAAAGGAAACCGAATTGGAAAACAGTAAAATGAATGAATTATGGAAAAACGTGTCAATTAGAGCATCGGCGATTCTCAAAATCCTGTGGAGATTCTTCCATCATAATTTCAGGTTTCCCTTATTTCTATTTTATTGAACCTCAATATTTCTGAAAACAACGCACGCCACTGCCGGTGAGGGAAAATGTCCCTTGCAAACAAAGTTTGTGTTAGTTGATCGGAGATTTAATAGACCATCTGCGGCACGTGACTAAGTGGGCGTGTCCTCTTTGCTTGGAGGATAACCATCCAAACTAATTTAGTGATTTAATGCATTTATAATGCAAATACTTCATCTTTGAGTCCATCTTTATTTACAGATTTACTTGTAACATATTTTTATTTCATTTTATTTTTATTTATATTTTGTATACACATGCTTTGTCTTTAAGAACCCGATTCTTCCGACAATAAAGTATATCTTGATTGATTGATTGATTGATTGATTGATAACACAAATTCACTACCATACAGAAATTAGACATTGTATAATGAAATCGATTATGTAAAACCCAAGGAATTTTTAACTTAAACCAAAACACATGTAAAATATCAACGACCGCCATCATTGTTTATCCTCCAAGCAACTGATTGTGACGTCAGCCGCAGATGGTCTCTGTGACTGCCCTCGAGAATGTTACGCTTATATGTCAGCATGGCTAGACTTAGAGCAGCTTTACATTTATGCAATGCATTTGCAATGCAAGACAGGTATTGCAAGGCAATGTAGAAATTGTGTCTTACATTTATGCAATTATTGTTGTGTTGCCAGCAGTTTATACCAACATAATATATTTCGAGAAAATCTAACCTCAATAAAATATTTTGATATTTGTACTTATCTGAAATTCGAAAAATTATATTCCACGTATCACTAACGCTTTTGACAAATTTTCTATTTATTTTTTAAGTTGGAGTTAAAGGTTAGGAGACATTCGAAAAACAATATCTACAGATACTTTGGTGTGCTATTGGCATTGAATTTCTCACCAGAAAACTCACTAGAATTGCTCACGAATTGCGTGAAAATTTCAACCAGTCGAAATTTTTTGGGCTTGCACATAACTTGCATGGGCGCAAGTGCAATGTAAAATTTAGTCTTGCATTGCACAAAAATTGCATAATGTAAAGCCGCTCTTAAAACCGTGCTTAATCGATTGATTACTCCCACTCTCAATACCTTTCTCTGTCCTTACTAGGCGAGTCGGTGATACTTGTCGGAATAACATTTGTCGATTTACGAATGACTCGCTTCATCTTGTGTGTTCTATAATCTAAGTTGTTTAGGACTCTGGACTAATGAATCATTGTGAAAAATTACTGAATGGTATTTTGCAAGTACTCCCAGAAAACTATACAATGCAAATTTTGGGGATAATGAACATTTCTACTAACCTGACAGGACGACCGTTATGAGTAAAACGATAAATGAACCTGAAAAAAGACCAACTTTAAATGTAGTCCAAGGCGACTGTTGTTCACCTAACGGCGGAACCCGCAGCTTCTTCATCGCTTTCTGCCTGTCCCCCGCCTCAAGTTCATTGGTTACCGTATTTTCCGTGTCTGCTATCATCTGATCGATATCCTTGTTGGTGAAAAAATGAGAGGTTTCCACTTGCTCCTGTCTCCATTTCGCACCTACATCGGTAGTCAATAACTGAAACATATAAAGGGTGTTGAAGTACGATTGTCGCAATATCATCAAATATTTCCTTGAAAATGGACAAGCATATTTACTGTATCTATCTTCTGGGTGCAGGTGATGTTCCTTGCCCCGAAAATTAGCTCAACTCTCAAAAATCATAATAATTTGAACTCTTGCCACATTGTACAAAACTTCTTTAATTGAATGGTCATATATTTCAAAAAACGACTGGATTCTACACAACTTTTCATTTGTTCAGGTTCAAGGAATCACCTGTGTGAAATACAGCATGCAAACTTCTAACCCCACGTTTTTTAGTACTGGTATATTATAAAAATGGAAGCAATGTGTACCTACCTTATCGTGCTTTTTAAGGATTTTTCTGAAACCGATGTGATTCAGAGTCTGGTAATTTTGCAGTAATATCAAACTCAAATAGAACTCGCTGAATGCCAGTTTGAGTTCTTGCATTTTTCTGACCGGTATATTTCTCTTGCCCGATTTCTTCTTCCCCATATTCATGTGTTTGACGGAATCTATCAGCTCGCTATTCAAGTTAGCAAACTTCCTGGTGGCTTCTGCCAGTTTTTCCGCGTAGAATGTATTGATTTTCTTCAGTTCCTTGTCACAGTAGTGGAAAAACTGTTCATCGAAATTTGCAAAGTGTCTGGCGACTACTTCTGGTTCCACGCTTTCGGCGGAAGGTGATTCCTCTACCGCCATGTAAAGCATGGCTTTCATTTCCTAAAAAAGCAGAAATGCGGGTCTCGATTTTAGACAAATAATTTTCAGTTTTGTAGATTTTTCATACAGGGAAGTGATTTAACAGAAATCAGAAATGTATTGGTGCTTGTCAAACTACAGTTTTTACACAGGTCAATTTGGTACAAAAATAGTAGAAAAAATAAATATAGAAATAAAACTATTGCATAAATTACTTTCACAATCACAATGACATGGAAGGTATAAATAAAAAAGATACATTTTTGGAGTCGTCGTAACATACATGTAAAATAAACTACTGAGTATTGTCTAGAGTTTTAAATCTGAGTCTACGTCAGAAAAGGCTTGTACAGTTGATAAATTCTTCATAGTTATAGAATGCTTTACTTAAGAGCATGCGTTTCATGGCCGAAGAAAATTTTACCAGTGGTAGTGATTTAATTTCTTCTGGAATTTTTGCAAGGAATAGAGGACCATAATAATTTGGTGCAATTCGTGAACACTTAAGTCTGAGGAAGTCTTTATGTATATTGTTATTATTTCGAGAGATATGACCAGGATTAGGGCTAATAAAACTGACAAATATATGAAACATAGTGGTCTAATCTATCTGGCCCTGAATATATTCAATGAGATTTCAGAAAAGATTAATTTCCTAGCCATAGGCACCACACGGATCAAATTCAGTTTGTCTGGAAACTTTCTCACTTATGAAAACCCATAAATCATGAATCCAATAATATGAAGCAAAGCTATTGAAATTCATCCACTTAATTCAGAGGAGGTGGAGACGGTCTGAAGAACAAGACCTTCCACAAGACCACTAGTTTGAAATTGTATGAAATTACAAAATCATAAAAAGCGACTTTTACGACTTATTCAGAACTCCAACCGTCATATAATACTGGATGATAGAGATGAGGGAGACAAAAACGAAGATGGCATTGAAATTTTAAAAAGTTGCCAGTTCGTTGACTTTTTTCAATGTTTAGTGAAGACGTGTTATTAAATTTTTGTTATTACCATGTGATTTTGGATATTGATGATTTGAATAGTATTATGGTACATTATTCAACAAGCGTGTATTAATTGCTATTACTCATGATAATGAGTGCGAGCCGTAGGCGAGCGTCGTAAATCGTTCGAGCTTTTAGAGCTTTACGCTGATTTTCAAAAATAATACTCTCATCCTAGAGACTCGGAGTGTTTCTTGTTCTGTTGACCTACTCTTGCACTGATGAACAGCAAAACCTCTAAACTAGTCTGCAGGTGGTCCCCCTCTGCAGAATCAAAACAAAATTATTCAAGCTAGTTACAACTAGCACTTGATTCCTCTGCAATGAGGAACATTGTACAAGTATCTGTTGGATATAATTCAATACTCGTCGTGCCATTAACCAGGGGAGTAGCAATTTTCTGACAGGTTTTTGTCATATTATTATATATGAGAAAAAAAGAGGTTGAAGCATTTTCATTACATTATTTATTGAGATTGTAGTTTCATTTTGTTGAGGAAATTCATTACTGGACATCCTCCGAAATTTTTCAAATTTTTCAAAATCTCAATGAGGCTCGGGTTTTCATATTTTTCAAAATTTCAATGAAGTTTAATCACCCTGAAAACACTTTTTCAAAAAAATGGCCGCTGTATACTTTGTAGCATTTCAACACAATTCCGCAATAGTTATACATCATCGCAGTGGAAAAATCGACACAGGTCAAATAAATAAAAACCCTTTGATATTGGAATATCTACACCTTAGAAGCTAAAATACCTTGACAATACCCAATATTTACCAATGAACAAATTATGTTTGATCTACTGATTAACAATTCAAAACTCAAATATGGTGGGTATGTTTACATTCAAATATTAGTTGGTAATCTAGTTCAACATTCAATGAGTTAGCACACACTAATTCTGACAGATTCAAAATGTGATTTCATTTCTAATTCAGCATGTGTTGAAAGATCGGTATTCGTTTAAAATTCTTTTTCCAGGATTATGCAAAAAGTAAAAGTATTCTTTATTTTAGTTGACTGATTGACAGATGTGCAAATTTCGAACATGCAAAGAATTCATGTAAATGTATAATAATACATTATGCAACGATCATGTAATGATAGTTATTAATACACGAGCATTAACCGGGATAGACTATCCAAATATGCGAATGAAAATTATATACAAAGTATAGTAAAAACGGACATTCTCAAATTTTTTTTAAATACGGACCTGTATGTTTCAATTCATTTCAAATGCTGAGGGTCATGTTCAATATTGGCGTTGTATTTTCATCTGAGCTACAGAGTGTTTCGGAAATATTGAATTATTACCAGTAAAATTTCAACGTGTTTTTAATTCCGTTACAGCTGTAATTGAAAATTTCTTATCCTAGATCAGATATTTTATTTCACGTAAAATTTACCTCTGAAATACTTCCGCAACTTTTAACAACCCCTTTTTCTTTTACCGTCAACGAGATTCCAATTCATAGACTCGAATTTGAATAGCCCTATATACATCATGGGGAAATAAAAATTGTATTTTGAGAACAATATCTGGAGTACCACAAGGATCAGTTTTAGGGCCCATTTTATTTTTATTATATGTTAATGACCCTGCCAATTTGAGCATTTCCAGAAAATTCTCTCGATTTGCTGATGACACGACGATATTGCGGAACAGCAAAAACTCAAATAATTTTGCACGACGCAATTATCTATAGATATGAATGAAATCAAGGAGTGGTGCGATGCGAATTTGTTAACCTTTTATACCTCAAAACCAAATAATCATTTCATTCAGATGTTCTCTAGATGACCTAGCATTTGGCGACAACTTTATAATTGAGAGCAAGTCAAAAACTAAATTTCTAGGTATACTAGATAGGCTCAAATTTGACGACCATATCAAGCATCTTAAAAGTAAGATGCTTCTGGATGTTATGCAGTGAGAGTAACTTCAATAAATTTGGGAATCAAAACTGCCAGAACGGTGCATTAACGCTCTTTTAGAGTTCCATTTACGTTATGCAATACCGTTTTGGACTGCAGAAACGAGCAATCAGGTATGTATAAGCTTAAACCTCGTGATTCATGCAAATGCATATTCGCAGAGGAAAATATATTGACTTTGATTGCATTATTCATTTTAGAATCAGTTTGTCTCATTTACAAGAATTTGTCCATTTATGAGACTGTGTCCAATCGTTATAATACTCGTTATAATTGCGTTGAAATTGCCAATTCCCTTAACAAATATGGCCAGGGCTTCAATTTATTATAATGAGCTCAAGATGTTTAATCAATTTCCACCAGATGTAAGAGAGGCAAATTTGAAAAACCCAAAGTTTGGAAAAACAGTTGAAACATTTTTAGCTGATACCCTATTATAATTTGCAAGAGTATTAATGATGATTTTACATATTAATATAATTTGCATATTTGAATCTGTTATTCGAACACAAGGTGTAATTGTCGTGCTCTGTGGATGTTTTTTACGATGTTTTTGATGATGTTTTTATATTTGTCAGTGTTATATTGTGTTTGGCTATTTGAACTGTGTTTTAACAAAATTGAATATTTTAACTGTACTGTTACAAAATTGACTATTAACTGTATAGTTTTATGTTCTCACTTTACTTCATTTAAAAAATACTGTTATTATACTTCTTGCTTAGCGGTCTAATGCACAGGCCGTTCGAAACTTCAGCATAGCGATAGTCGGTTCGAGCCCGATGTAGGTACAAGAGATTTTTTCTCAAATACTTTATATCGGGTCGATAGGCGACCGCATGCCTTATTGAAAAGCAAGTGTATTGTGAGTTGTCTAGATGCCAATCTCGTCTAGTGCTAGCTTGGAGTGCACACCAGCCACCCCAGGTGGTGCTGTAGGCTATGCCTTTGGATACACTCAACGAGTGTTTATGAGGGAGTATTATTATCATTCAACGCAAGCTTTGTCCACAAGAGTTATTTTTAATGACACTAAAGTATACTTATTATTATTATTATCAGTACGTTTTGTGTGGTAGCTCATTTGCACAACATAATTGAGTACTTTGTATAGCTGAATACTCCAACTAGAAAATACCGAACTTTTAAGTGCAAAATATGTTGAAAATAGAATAAACTACTGACAGCTTCCTCCCATACATTTTGGACTGAGGTAATATCAATAATAATGCTTCCTCATAAACACTCGTGGGGTGTACCCAAAGGCATAGTCTGTACGGGTAGGGAACGCCTATTATTATTACTTGGCATGGCGCTCCAGGGCGACTCACTGATTTCTGAAGGAGTATCTACTTTTCCGATGAAGGAAAACCCAGATAACGTACAGCACTACCTTACAGCTCTCCGAGCAAACATCAGACGTCAACAAGGCATGTGTTCGCCTGTTCCTAGAACTCAGGTATTCAACCTGGTCCGCGATAACAAAAGTTTTAGCGGTCGACATCTAACCAATGCGTTACAGACCACATATACGATTTCTTATTCCGTAAATCTGAAATTTTGTGGGTGGTGTTTTATACACCTTCTGTTCTGTTCTGTCTGTATCTCCTTAAAATCGTCCAATAGTGACCTAGCGGACCAAAAAGTATTTTTTTTCTGAAAGATCTCACGTAGTAAAAAAAAAACTACTACTTCTCTGGCTAATATCACCACGGAAATTGAACTACATCTGACACATATTCGTGCATCATTTTACAAAGAATCAAATAGTAAATATTGTATTGTACTTCACGACCTGAAAATTAAGCAAGCATTCATACTAGCTCGGGTAAAAAATCTCTTAGACGCATTGACAAGCACTTTGGAACGGGAGGCTGCGAAACAATTCTGCAAAAATCACAATAGAGCTCGAATGATATAGAAGAAGATCCACACAAGCAACCTTAGTAAAAAAGAAGTGTTGCCAGGAAAAGATCTAAAAGATGATTCAGGTAAAATTGTACACATAAGTAGCAAACGGCCAACATTCAACCTCCATATGACGGCAGAAGGCTTGTCGCGGAAACCATGCCCAGATGACTGTTCACATTGCAGACGAGCAGAAGAGAAAGAAAGAAGCAAAACTTTGTAGAACCATGGCAGTAGATGATTACTGAAATTACAGGATCCATAAAGACCAAGGGAAATAGAAACAATGGAAGAAGGACGATCCTACTAGGCGCAACGGACTTTCCTTACCCTGAAAAATGGGGTAGGGTACTGGAGCGTGTGTTCGAGTCCGAATATATCGGAGAAGAAATACGTCATACAGTAATACCCAGGAACAGAAGACAGGAAATGCTCCAAGAAATCGATAATGGGATCACCGTAGACATCTTAGAGTGACGAAGACCCTCCAGAAGAGAGGCAACGGTTGTATTGGGTTAATGGTCCGTATGCGCTGACATCATTGGACCTCGAATAAGACCTAAGACCAAGATGTGTCAGTCAATTTGAGAGATTATCCATGGATGTGATTGGCTCATTTCCAGAATCTGTCCATCGGCAATGGACTACTTCAGAAGTGGACAGAAGCCTAGGCCCTTCCCAACCAGGAAGCCTACACTATCGCGAATGTCCTCGTAAAGAAGTGGATATGTCGATTTGGTGTTTCGTTGGAGCTACATTCTGACCAAGGCAGACATTTCAAGTCCTACGACCTAATTCAGAAAATATGTAAACTATTGAACATCCAAAAGACGAGAATCACCACTCTTCATCCACAGTCTGGGGCGGTATACTCAACCCGCTACCCTACTCGGCGAGCGATCCCTCAAGGTAGAAATTTGATGCAAACTCCCGATTCTCAACTAGTGCTGTTGTCGTAACTTTCCACTCACGTTTAAAATAAGCGAGCGTTTGCGCTAGTTGAGAATTGGGAATTTGCATATCGCCTACAATTAAATCACTTAGGGATCGCTTAGTAGGGTAGCAAGTTGAGGATACCGCCCCAGATGCAATAATGGATCGTTTGAATAAATCGTCATCTATCCAACGTAGTCTGGCCATCAAAGATACTGGGCTCAGTACATTTTCTCAGATGGCCTATCGTTCAGCAGTGCATGAGTCAACAAGCCAATTTCCCGATAGTATTATAATAGACCGAGAACTGTGACTTCCCTGTGACCTGAATTTTGGGAAGCACCAGGACAGGACAAGACACTGCAGGAGATGGTTACGTCAGCAAACTTCGGCAAAGAATGGACGACCGCCACGAACGAGTCCTTTGGAACATCCAGAATAAAGGAGACCTATGAAATCAAGGCAACTACTGAAGAATTTCAAACGGGTGGACTAGTTTGGCTGTACAACCCTGATCGTTATCGGAGTCTATCACCGAAGTTGCAGAACGCGTGGGAGGGTCCGCACAAGGTTATAAAGATGATAAATGACCTAGTCTACCCAGTATACTGAATTCAGAAGCCACCCCGAGGTAAACCTAGGGTCGGCCATTTCAAAAGGTTGACCCCTACGGCGGATAACACGTTCAAATTCGCACCTTCAGACCACTGGAGGATGGGACGACATTCCAGGAGTTCAATGCTACACGGAGTAACTCGAGAGGAACCACGAGATCATTTCAAGGTACCGGCTGATTACGCGCTGCCTCACTGTATGGAGGAAGATCTTCAAATGTCCAGGGGCATCGCTGTGGCGTTCTTCAAGAAATTTGGTCGACTCCAGATCCTAGGGAGACAGTATCCAGAAGTTGGAGGGGTGCTACAGTTGAAAAAGGGCTAAATGAACATCTTCTCCCTGGTAACCAAAACGCATTCCCCTGATAAACCGTCCTATGAAGGTGTCTGGAAGAGGTTCACGAAACTAGATACGATGCTGGCCACAGAATCTTGTAGACCTGCCAATCCCAAAATTGTCCTGTGAGATTGATGAGCTTGACTACAGAATTATAAAAAGTATGTTGATCCAGCGACGTCAAGAGTTTGGAGTGTTGAATGGGACAATGCAACAAGCTAGAGCCGGACCTGTCTGTTTCTGGCCTCCGTGCCGTTCGAGAGAATATGTTACGTCATCACTAAGATTCGAAATTGGTGCCCTATAGGCGAGATACGCAATACCGAACAATCCAGACCTTTCTAAATAACGGTCTGCCAAGTAAATGTGTGAGCGGCCTCTCTTATGGGTCCTATAAGGCCCGCGACTCATCAGGAACTGCTCTGCTAGGTTATAGCGTAGCAAGAAGGCATATGTGGCAATACATAGTTGACAGAGTTGAAAATAGTATTGCATATGAATAGTGATATACACATAGATACACAATCAAAAATTGAATGATCCTATGAAGGAATGAAAAAAAATGTATATGAATTATTTCGAAAACGGATAGACTTCAGTAAAGAGTATTACACGTGAGATATATATTCAGCGTTTGCGTAGAATATAAAAAAATGGTAAGGGAGTCCTATTTAAAATAAAGAAGTTTGTGTCCACTTCTGGTACAACCGGATATCTCCCACCAACAAAATTTTTAAATTCACCCCACTTATTGTTTTCCATATACCAATTTTCCGGAGGGACCCTTCTGTATATGGTATGACGAAGTAAGAAATTGTCTCTGCGCAACGTTTCAAAAAATGAATACTCTGCCAGAAACTACTAAAGAAATCATAAATTTTGATAAATAGGTCAAAAGGCTGGTTGTTAACATCAGGAATGCATGTGGTAGAAGCGCTATATACACTGAACTAAGCTTTTTTTGTTGAATATAATTCAATGTGAGTTCATACAGACAACAATTTATAATTATAAATCATCTTTATACAACTAGAATGGTGGAAGTGTCAGCAATTTGCTGTTCAACACAACTCTACTTATTTGATCTGCAAACTTTGAAGAAATGAGGAAAACTCTTTTTTTGCTTTGAAAAATAAGAAACCTAATGACACATTCAAAATCCCAGGCTAGTTCATGCACTGAACAAAAGTTAAACGTAAAACACTAGTGGAGCTGGCCGTTTCTTTAAATTATTAATATAGTAAGTACATGTGAACAACAAAATTCGTTCTGCACAAAAAATCAGTTTCTTTTGAAAAGGAGAATATTTCATTGCAATTCAGAATAATCGAAAATTTCGATCTGCCTAAAAATAAGACGGTGACATTCTTGTTGTTTTTCTAGAACTATTTCATTGAAATAATCTAAATGTATAACACATTTGCAATAATAACCCTGAGCTAATATCTAAACAATTCTGGTTTGTTTTGATAGTTTATATGCTTATAACCTACAATTTCAACAATTAAAAATATTTGATAAACGTCCCATTTGCGAAAAAATAAAACTGCAATACTCACTTCGTAATTTATATATTGTTTTCTCCATTCTGGCGTTATATGTGCGGAAAGGTGTTCAGCAAATTTCATACTTCAGTCCTTTAAATTTAAATTCATCTAACAAGTAAATTGGATTGCCAAAGGAAGGTTCAACTCTACATGAGATCATTAAAACATTGCCGATAATTTTAAATTACTTTGAAGATACTGTAAACTTGTCTTATCTGAATACATAGGTGATAATCATGTGTAAACAATACATTATTTGAACATTGAATGAATGCCTTTGATTGATAAAATCATCACGAATCACGGGTCTGTATATTGTACCGCTTATTTCAAAGTAAGTTGAATAAAAGTTTAATAACAACAAACAATAAAAAAAAAACAAATCCAAAATGCCATATTTTTCTTTTTGCATAACCTATTTTGTTATGACAAATGACAACGACACACAACCGCACAACGGCAACTCTTGGTCTGGGCATTGAGCATCGACTTGAAGTAAACCGGTAAATATTCGGTAGTGGCTCTTATACGAACGCACGGTAAAAAAACATAATTTTAACTTGATACATATCCGTATGTTGAAGAAACTACTATTAAAGCAGAAAAAAGCTGTTGAATACTGTAGAGCAGAGCTTGTGCGAGGAAGGGAGATCCAGGACCTACTACTTACACACAACTGATACATATAACTGGATTCCGAACCACTTTAGTTCATTGGCAGGCGTTGGGGATCCAACCCGGGCCGCCTGGGTGAGAAATAAACGCTCTACCATCACGAGCCCTACGCTTCTAGTTTCAAATTTAGCGCCATTTCCAAACAAAAAACACCAAAAAATTTAAGTCCCTAGTGATGAGTATTTTATGGAAACTCTTAATATTTCTACCATTATACACTTTTTCAAACCTAGTACGGAGTTCCTGAGGCTGCCCGGAACCTTGACATGAAGAGAAAAGTTATTGAAAAACGTGTCGGTACTTCAAACGCCAAAAGTTGTATGGTGCCATGACGGCAGACGGCGTCCTCATTCGAAGTCCTCTGTGCTCTATGGACAAAGATTTTTCGTGATCTGTCAAATCACTTCATGAACTTCCCAGATGTACTTGTAGCTTGGAGTTACTCCTTGTGGCATTTGAAAAGTGGCAACGTTGGTTATCTGATCTGATCAAATAAATGAAGATTGGAACCTTCGGTGTGAATAAAATACAAGAATGGAAATATCCCAAAAACACCAAAACAACGTCAATATCTTTCGACGCGCGTTTTGCCAACAAAGTTGGCATCCTCAGGAGTTCACAAAACGTACACTAGTACTAGTTCTTGAATCTGATCTGAGTCACAGAACAAGAACACACATCTGACATTTGAGTGATCTGTGATCGGGGAGTGTGATCGTGAATCGTGATTCATTATCTGTTTCTGTAAATTCTGTGATCTTTTTACGTAATAAGTAGTGAACAGGGTTTTAAAGTAAATTTACTATTTTCTCAGATTATTTAATAATCTTCGATTTCCAGAAATGTCTGCGTGGAGGCAAGCCGGTTTAAAGTGAGTACAGAACCTAACGTCGGAATTCACTTTGCAAAAAAGTTTAGGTTAACTATATAAAGTTCTCAATTCAAAGCTTAGGTCCTTGTTTCCAAATATTCTACCCCACATATTTCAGGAATTAATAATTGAATTAAATATAATTTCATGTCGATACAATTTTATGTTAAATCCGATTTTTCAACAGCTACATAAATTACTCAAATATTGCTGCTAAGTTACTGCGACAGGCATTGAAACCTGAACTAAGGGCAGATGCTATGAAGAGGGGTGATACACACTTGAAAGTCACCAAATGGGAAAGCGGAAAACCTATTAGTAAGTAATTTTTTCCTGAATATGTAGCTCAGCTGTATTCAGAGCCAATAAGAATTTGATAGACTTCTCACATTCGATACCTGCTTCAATGAATCAAAATTGGAAGTTGGGGGTGTAAAAATTATTGAATGGTCCATTTATGTTTCATTGATGATGCAATAATTGTTTTATGTTATGTATTTATAGTGGCATTGATTACTGTGATCATTAGCCACTATGTGTTCTGGAGCTCTAAGTGTGAGCAATAATTAATAGACATTTGTTTCAACAATATTGTGATTCAATATATGGGAGAGATTAGAAAGATGAATGGAATAGATCTCTTCTGGGAACCGCAAAGGACCAGTATATTTTAGAAAAAAAGAATAACTGCTTCAATCTCATACTTTGAGCTTTGTTTACCCCTCTATTTGAAAATTTCTCATTATCTTCTTGAATTGGGGTGTCAAACAATCATACTATTCACTAATGCAAGCCTAAAATAACTTATTTGTATTACTGGTTGGATGGCAGGAAATCTTTAAAATTAGAAAGGTTTGTATGAGCTTACAGATGACACTACTTCACATGAAATAGTTATTAAATATTATTTGTTCTTACAGATGCTCGAGAATAGCTGTTGTAAGTTTATCTGAGAGTGATTTGAAATATACCAATCCCAATAAAAAAATAATATTCTAGAATGAGAGCATAATTAACCCATAAACAACAACATATACCGTTTGTTTCCTAATTATGGTTAGTTCATTGATCATTTCATACCCAAAACTTGAGATTTGTACTCGGCATATAGACTCACTCACATTAAAACTTAACTAGTTGAAGTTATGCCTCCTGCTACTATGTTTATTAATATTAGTCATTTTTCAAAATTATGCTCTTGTTCTGGAATCATATTATCCCTTTGAGTGTAGCCATAACCTGCTAGTTCAATGTCTAGAGTGAAGATAATAATAACCAATTGTTTGAAGATTCATCCTATTAAGAATTTCTAAGATTTAAGTAACAGTGTGTTTTCTGAATTTTTGTTATGAAACCCTGTCCAAGTGTCCAAGTTTGTGATTTTTTCCAACAATAATATCACCAATAACTAATTTCATTGTTCTGATACATTTTTTCTTTTTGCAGAAGAATCCATCTACTAAATGATCTAGTGCATAAGCTCCAAATATTTGTAAATTAGTGAAACAAAGTGAATATGAATGTCAATAAAGTGTTCAAGTTGTACATTGTTCTTTAAATTTTCATACGATTTTAAGAATAAATTAAACCAGACATTCCTTATGGTCTGCTTTTAAGGGTTTTTCCCTGGAAACATGGGTGAATTCGTAAAAAAAAACAAACAAAACAAATTGACAATTTTTAGTTTATTTTAATTATAATTTGGAATAAATCATTACAAACAGGAAGAAAAACATTAGAAGTGATATACAAAAAAACCTGGGGTGCCTGCTATAATAATAACAGATGGATTGTCAACACTTTGATATTGTTAAAAAAGCCTAGAGTAAAATTATTAACTCGATAATCCACAGTTACTAACATTGTGAGAAAACAAATATAAAACAAGAATAACAATCACCACAAGAAAAAATTAATAATCTTCACTCTTCTTATCTTCTTTTTGGTTCTCCCAGTTCATCTAGCAAATGATCCTCGAGGTTTTCTGAAATTTTTGGACCATCCCCAATTCTCGTATTTATGATGTATTTGAGTGCACCTACATTTTGTCGCTTAGGTTCAAATAGCGATTTTAAATCCTGAAATAAAAACAATTAAATATTTTTTGTATACCATAGATAGCAGACCTTACCTCCCTAATGGGTTTTTGTGATACAGGTATTCCTTTGACATATCCTACCGAAAACGGTGTTGGGGTAGGAAAAACATAATTGATTACAGAAAGGACTTCTTCCACGACAGATTCGAGTAGATATAAACATGCATTTGGACCAGCGTCAAACGTATAGGCAACCTGAAATCATGGATTAATTTTCAATTAGGCATATGAGATTCAAGAGGTGCTAATAAAAATTTAATTATCACCATATTTTCTACTACAATTGTTCAATCATATTCAATATACATATCCATGTTTTCCAGGTTGGGTGCCCACCAACCTGGAAAACATGGAAAAGTCAGGGAATTGATTTGTGTCCTGGAAATCAGGGAAAAACGTTAAAAAATGCCCGTCATGGAAAGTCTGGAAATTCTATTTCTGACCATCAAGGGAAATGTATGTAAATCTTGCCATCATCGATAATTAACACACAATTCCCTTCCTAAACATTCCCATTGGGACATTGAAATTTTCTTTAACATAAGAAATAACTTTTATTTTGATTTAATTGATTTTTTAAATTAATGATAAGAAATTATAATCACTTTACTCATTGAATCTATATCTGATTCAACTGATAAGTAACCATAATTATCCACATAATAGGGCTCAGAGTCTGTTTGCATAGTGGGGATTTTTTCAACATATCCGTTACTGGTCATGGAAAATTCGAAAGTAAGACCTGGAATACGTGGAAAAGTGAGGGAATTCAATTTTACAAAATTGGTGGGCACCCTGAAAGAGTATCTAGATTTTTACTTTAGATGACATACCAATACAAATAACTTCTTCCTCCTTGATTATCTCACCTTATCGGAATTCTTGAATTCGTTGTAAGTATGAATCACATCGACTATCGCATGAGAAATATCGTTCATATACACACAAGGTGGATATGTGTCCAAACATACAGCGTGAAACTGATTGGAATCTTCCATCGTAGTACGAGCGAAAGCCTCAAAATTTTTGGTGATAATTGCCTCCTTTATAGCCTCAATTCTTTTAGGTACAATTTCGGTAGCTCTGTATTCAAGCAGCTTCGAGGTTTCCACGCTCCTCTGCATTCCAGATGTTGAACTGTACTTTTTTCTCTCGTCGTTCACCACTAAAATCATAACCCTCATTTGAGGCCAGTGTGATGCTGGGGCTATTTGCTTGGCTATGGAATCTTCACCTGTTGGGCTCGATCCCATACACCACTGAACCTGGAGAATGGAATAGTTGAACGAAACTCTACACTAGTCTATCATTTGAAAATTATTAAAGAAACCTATAAACATTCATGGATTGATTGAATGATTTGAAATCCTCGAGTTCTTTCAAATCAAAATATACACATGATATTGGGAGTATAACGACCGCCAGTTTCATGTTCATAGATTTACCAAATAATAATAATAAGCATGGAGAAGGCCAACTACCATCCAAGGCCTTGGTGAGTGACACCACTTTCTGAGCAACCGGTGCAAAACCGGACCGGCAGCCAAGCCGCACCCTGGAGGGAATGCTCATTCTTTCTGATATTGGCCGTGAGTAAACTAGGCTAACCCAACGGTATAACCTACTACTCGGCTCAAGATGGAAGAGGACCCCACAACCGACCCCCGATAGACAAGGTGGTGGGGCCCAAAACGATGGATTGCCACCTTATAATGACCGCAATGTAAACGGACGCTTTGAGTGGACAAATGAACTAAGGGACGGTCTTCTGTATGAGAGCAGTGAACCCGCCGGAAGAGGATACATGGCGAGAATGCATGCTTTGTGGTGTAAGATACACCTAGAGCATGCTGCCTTTTCCGCACAAAATCTTAGAGACTATGTATCTCATCTTCGGGGTCCCTCCTCAACCGATTAACGAAGTGGCAGATATGCCATGTGTCGGTCTAGCTGTAGATGAGGCCCGCATCATACCACCAACGGAAGGCATCAAAACCCGCAAAGCACTGCACAACACCTGGCACAGGTGGATGCGGAAATTCACGATGTCGTGTCAGAAGAGGCTGGTACCTGGCAAATAAACTCTGCCGTGTATAACGCTGATCTGACTCTGCCCCAATCAGAGAGGAGGAATACCGCCCCTCTGATTGGGAGGCATGAGCGACGCATTCACAAGATGGAAGCTAAGATCAAGTCGGCGAGACAAAAAGTCGTATCCAGTGTGTGGCGGACTACGTGGCGGCCAATATAGGCCCGCAGTGTGCCGAATTGCCACAAAATTATAACGAGCCCACCACACACTAAATCAAGGCGTCCTGTTTACCATCAAACAGCACTATCTTGATAGGATACGAATGCTGGTGGCTGCCAAAAAGTCACTAGTGAGGCAGGCGAGAAGACATGAAGTTCCGCGATAAACTTTCCAAGAGCCTCCACGTGTTGTAGATAACCCGCCGGCGGCTGATCGGGTGGAAATCTTCTGGAAGAACATCTGCGAATTTCTGCAACCACTCAAAGTAGATACTCCAGCCCTAGCGCAGTTCGAAGCTTTCTGCAGGAGGCTTCGTTAGCCTGAGCTCAATGAACTGCGCAATCCGATAACTCCAGAAGAAGTTCGACGGGCTCTCAAAACCTCGAAGAACTTTGCTGCTCCAGGCCCTGATGGGCTGAATAACTATTGAAAAAAATGTCCAAGCTTAAAAGCATGTTATAAGATGTTTACCCGCATCTTATACATGAATCTTCGCAGCAGAGCCGGTGTATGATATATGAGCAAAGAGGGTCAAAGAAGGGGGTCGCTGGCTGCAAGAAGAATCTACTGATCGACAGATGCATCACGCAGGACTCCGTGCAGTATAAGCGTAACCTTTCAATGGCCTGGATCATTTCTTTTCAAGGCAGCAACCCGTTCAGCCGATGAACTCGATCTCGTATTCGACTCTGAATGGACGAACCGAAACTCTGTCCAGCAAAAAGCCCACGTCAAAGCTGCGGAGAGTGAGAGGCTCCTACAGCTACATAAGGATAAGTCAATACATGGGTGTTCTTTAAGAACATTGAAGACCTTGGCTTATCCAGAAACCTGAACTACGCTTTTCTCAGGTCAAGTGGGCTGAAGTCAGAAACCGAGGGATTCATCATGTCCTGCCAAGATGGTGTCTTCATCCTCGTCTACCGTAGTCACGTGATGGGTAGAGGTCCCTGACACTAGATGCAGAGCGTGTCGTGGGGCAGCTGAGACCGTAATGCATTTGCATTCAGCTTGTCCAGCTTATGCGATCTCAGCCTATATCCACAGGCATATCGCGACCCTACGAGTGTTGTACTACCATCTACGACACTCGTACGTTATTGACGAGATACCGGTGTTGCCTCATGCTCTAGGGGATATTCAGTCCGTTGTGGAGAATGAGAAGTGCCGAATCTATTGGAAATACTCATTCCCCGCCATCAGGCAAATACAAGCCAATAATCCTGATGTAGGACGATTTTCTTCATAGAGTTTTCGGCTCCTGGCGAACCGAACATCGTCCGACAAAAGGAGAAAAAACGAACTAAATATCGAAATCTACTCTTTGAACTCCGCAGGCTTTACCCAAACCATTCTGTTAAAATGGTGGTTCTGATAGTAGGGGTCCTTGGTGAAACGATGGACACACTGCTCTCAAACTTAAAAATCATACCGGCTTGCCGTGATATGGCAGAAATCTTAGCCGGACGAATACAGAATGCTGTTATTCTTGGTTCACTCCGTTTACTTAGGGCACGTGATTCTCGAACTCGGTAATCACTCACCCCACCGTCGTGGCATAGCCTGCGCGGGTAGGGGACGGTTATCATTATTATCGAGTAGCGCTCCAGGGCGACTTACTCATTTTTGCAAGCACCAGACGTCGGGATTGGCATCTAGACAAATTATATTGCCTATCGACTCCTATGAAATACAGAAAAATGTTCTCATTCCCAGGATTCGAACATGGTCCAATGCAAGCGGAAGTTTCCATTTTTTTTTTATTAAAAATTGTTTTTGAATTTTTTTTTTTTAATAAAACCTTTTAACGTGCGATTCCTAGCAATGGCCGGCATCTAACCGCGTCGCTATCGATAAATCTTTGCAAATTGAAAGTGGAAGTTCTTTTCCTGATAGACGACAAAACAACTTGAGATGATCTTGAGAATTTCAAGTTATTTGACCTAATGTCAACTGCCAACCACCCTTCTTGTTAGTAACTGAAACTCACCCATCCTCCGAAAACACTCCTGCACGCACTGCCAGATCCTCTTCTAGCTATAGCAGAAATGTCGCCTTCAATTTCATACAGTGCTGCTAAAGCAGATACAAGACATGCGTAACCTGCAGCAGAAGATGCTAAACCAGCTGCCGTCGGAAAGTTGTTTTCCGAACATATGGAAATGTTCCAGTTTAGTTGAGGTAGGGCTCTATTGGCTCGACGTTTTACTAAAAACCGATCAGATTTTGTTTCAATACATTGCCAATATTATAAGTATGCTAGTACAGCCGGGCCTTTATATAAAAAAAATCATTGTATAGATTGCTATATGATTAGACAAAAAATATTGAACATTTGATCTTTCTAACTGGAGGTCTTCATATAAATTTCAAAGAAATCAATATAATTGTTTTTAGATTTATATCTCAGAATTAAAGGCATTCCTCGGTTCTGTAATTTTTGAAGGCTAAGATTTTATTGGTGGTAAATGTGTACATTACGCTTCTACACTAATCAAAATGAGGTTGAATGAAATACATAGAAAGTTCTTGTAAGATTTTAGTGAAGAAATGGTTTTTTGGAATTTTTTAAAACACATAGTTGAAATGAGCATGGAAAGAGAGGGTATTATGAAGCATGAAATCAGAATATTTCATTCCTAATCACAAATGCAATTGTTTTATTTGCTATGGCGAGAATGTTCTCGTTTGTATTCATGTTGTTCATCTTATATCAAGAATGAAACATACCTACTAATCACTTTCACTATTTCAATTCGGGTTTGGAGGCCGTCATGATTTGGAATAGTTCCCTAACGTTTCGCTAGCCCAAGTGACTAGCTTCCTCAGAGGTTCATTCTTCTCCGAGTCATCGGAGAACGAAGATTCTTACGAATTTGTTACATATATTCTCGAAGTTTCGCCAGTTTTCTCCCATTCTATTATGTTTGAATTTCAAGTATAATTGACAAAATCCAGCCCTTCAACGAGTACTTAAGGCAAAAGTTGAATGCAAGAACTTTTGTTAGTTGAAAGTATTTTGTATGAACGCTACTACTAAAATCCACTGTGTCAACTTTTTCAAAGATAAGGTAAAATTAAAGTCTGGTCTATGAACCAACCATTATTCTAGTTAAAAATAAATTCAAATACCTAAACTTATAAATAATTCATGAAACATACAAAAAATGGTAATAATACTCACCTTCTCTCAAACAATTCTCTAACCTTTTGTTTTGAGTGGACTGTTCCTTCCCATTCAGCCAGAATTTATTCTCTTTCAATGAGGGACTAGCTAAAATTGTAGTTTTTGCACACATCTGAAAAAAATTGAGTTTATTAAAAATTCACCTCATATAGTGTGATTCATACTACTTACAAAATCTGTACTCAGTGTTCCACTGAGTGAATCATTAATAGGTAGAATCAAATCTTCATTTTTTTTACCCCCTAAAAACACAAAATTTCAGATGATTAAGACATTTTCAGTTTCCAAAATAAGACACTGACAATTATGCCTGGTAACTCGGACAGTAAAATCACATTTCATTGACAAAGATAGAAGTTATGAAGAAGATATAAAATATATGAACAATACATAATTAAATTCACAAAAAAATATATATTCACAATAACAGGCTTATCAAAACTAAAAATGTCATTTAACAAAGGCATTGAGGTTTTTTAATGCACTGGAAGGTCTCTTAACATTATGTCTTCAAAATTAATAGGAAAGTTTCAAGTCAGCAAATACTAAGCAATAGAAGCTAGCAAGTTTATCTGAAATTATTTCAAAAAGATGACTGGCTAACATGTTTTAAACAGACTTCTATACAATTCATGAAAAGTTTTAAATTAATAAATGTAGGTTCAAAAATATGAGTAGACATGAATAGCAATAAACCCTGATTTGGTATAACATTTTATACTCACAATATTTTATAACTGCTATATTAACAGGAGCAACACTTGTGACTATCTTCATTTTAGAAACTGCTATCAACACTCAAAAAACTACAACAAAATATCATACATATTGGTGAATAATAAATTTTGAATTATTTGGATTGAACATCTGTTTTCTCACTAGCAGATATATCAAATCAAAATGCACCTGACCTGTCTTATAAGGCCACCATAGTAGAAGTGAAAATGAAATTTTACTGAAATTATATTTAAAACAATTTTTTGTTCCATAATTGGTGCAATCAAATGTAATAATAGAACAGTACTTTCAAGCAGAATTATTAATAAGAAATGTTTCAAAATACTTTGGAAGAATTCGTGTTCTTTAAAGAAACCATGCTTATCTAGATTTCATCTAGAAGTGCTGTAGAAATAGGAATAAGGAAAATAAACCAAATAATTACTTTATCCAAGGAACTCCTGAAGTAGTCACTTTTTAGTAAGAATAAAAATAAACATAGGTTCTTCTCTTGTGTCTCACATATGAGCTCTTGAAATTTCCTGAGACCCATGTACAACATTGTTTTGGCCAATAAATGAAATTCAAAATTCAAAAGTGTCAATTACACTGGTTCAGATACCAATATTTATCTAACTAGGTACAATAGTAATGTTTGCCAGTTCTTGAGATGTGAAGTGTATTTTTGAGGAATTGATCACTAAAGCAATAAGGAATTTACCACTTGGTCTTATGGATTCAAAATTTCTTCGAATAACAACAAAAATCCATTGAATAATATTGAAATTATTTTGCCGTGAAAAACAATCTTCTGGAGTCCGTAATCTCTTCCTTGGTCGTTACAGTTTTTGTATTATTAACTAGTGAACCAAAAGAATGGGGCTCACCTTGTCAGATCTCATTCACTGGAAATAGTTAAAAATAATCACAATGAAAATTTCAGCTTACAATTTAGAAAAAAAGAATCACCCATTTATCCATTCATTCAATGAATTATTCATTACTTGCGCTACTTAGATGTACTGAATTGAATGAGGTATTTGTATTTGGGTAATCGCAAACGAAGTAAACAAATTTAAACCAAATTCAAATCGTGTCACATTACAGAAAAAAGTGTTCTGTGGTCAACATTGTCAATTGTCATCCAACATATGTCACATGTCACATCACTCACAAACCAAAAGTCAAAAGTTACAATTCTTCTTATTATTTTTTATTGGGTAGAACAATTTCAAATGGAAATACATATGAATACGTATGCCCGTGGCTCATCTCAGGTTTGATCACTTCATGGCAGTTCAGTCAAATCATTTGACCGTGTGCCACAGGCTTCATGACCACAATAAGGTCGATTCAGGTACATGCGTGCGCATTTTGGAAGACGTGAGATTTACACGCATATGCTTTTTTGACCCTTATGCCTGAAAACTACATGACCATTCACATATGTGCCATTCGCTTGCGTTTCTATGACAAAGTTATAGTATAGACAAAATCGGTCTATAGCTGCATTCTTTGACATATCGGTTCACATTCCGTGTACCATAGAATTCCATAGTTAACAGTTGTCTATTTCTCTCCCATGCATTCTGTCCGATATACGAAAATATGAAACAAAACGCCCCACGCTTTTTTCACAGTGATATATGATTATATAATTTATTACTATTTTCTGCCTATATAAATAATTATTTTTTACATTTCAGTTCAATGTGTTATAAAAGCGTGTTTTTTAGTTTTCTTAAATTATATTTATTTTTCACTTTTTAGTTCTCAATTTATTATGAATCTAATCAAACCTGTACATAAAATCACTGCGGTCTCGGCACTTAAATCATTTTATCTTTGTAGTACTACTGGCTTCAGTACCTTTCTTCAAAAGATGCTCTGACATCCTTTTCCCGTGATATACGAATTTATGAAATAAAGCATCCCACGCTTTTTTCAGTGATATCAATATTTTTCATTTATTATTATTTTCTGCCTATAAAAAACAATTATTTTTTACATTTTAGTTCAATGTGTTATAATAGCGTGTTTTTTTAGTTTTTTAAACCTATATTTATATTATTTCAATTAATAGAACCCCCGGAATTTTTTTGATCTGAGGAATAGAAAATTCATGTATCTTTCATTTCGTATATATGGCTTCCCTTGTTCCCTATACCTTATTGGATTACGTGGCTTCTTGAAACGATTGTCGACAGAGCCAGTTTTTTTGGTTTTCAATATCCTTCTAACGGTACCGAAGTGAATATTGCTTTCTGGATGTCGGTAATTGAAAATACAAGCAACATGGCATATTCTCACCACATAAATGAACGATTTACACTTCATCTTGGGTGTATAACATTGTTGACTTGACCTTGACTTGATCTTGACTCGACCTTGACTCGACCTTTACTTGACCTGTCCTTGACTTGACTTGACCTTGACTTTGATCTTGACTTGAACTTGACTTAACCTTGATTTGACCTTGCCTGACCTTGACTTGACTAGGCCTTGACTCGACCTGACCTTGACTTGACCTTTAATTGCCCTTGACTTGCCCTGACCTTGACTTGACTTGACCTGACCTTGTCCTTGACTTGCCCTGACCTTGACTTGACCGAATCTTGACTTGACCTTGACCTGACCATAAATTGACCTTGACTTGACTTGACTTGCCCTTGACTTGACCTTGACTTTACTGACATTGCGTCCCTACATTGAAAATCCACATCAGTTTCTCAATGAAATGAAAAAACTAGATGAACTTTGCAACAACAAAGACGAATTGCTGGAGAAGCATTTTTTTTCTGGTAACAGAGGCCGAAGTGCGTATTTTCTGAGCAATATATGAATTAAACTCTTGTTTTTATCAAAATTATGAAATTTGAATAATATGTTTTGTTCGCATCGGTAGAGCGAAATATTAAAAAAATAAAAATAAATGGAAAAAAAGTCGAAGTAACAGTAAAGAGTAAACATTTGAAGAAAAGGTATAAAATTGAAAACTGAGCAATTTTTCTCTTCGGCATTTTTCTAAATTTCCAAAAAAAAAACTGATATTTTCAGTTTTCGGAAAAAATGGCAAATTTGACAGGTTTAGAGTAGCACATGACAAAAGGAAAAAGGTTGTTTTCTACTAATTTTTCACGCACGAACTAACTGCAAAAAAAACTTCCATAAGTTGCGATCTTAAAGTGTGACAAAATATACCTATATATGTTATAACAAGGGAAAGCTTCACAGTGTGGGTATCTGGTATTTCCTATTTCCTACCAATTACCGCGGACAAGGTTCTTGAGCACACGTCACATTCGCCGATTCTTCGGAATGGTCATCAGAAGTAGACTGACCAAAACAAAAGACTCCAGTTGACTTTCCCCTTCCGAGAGAAAAACCCATTCTTTCGATTCGTCCCACTCTTCCCACTGGTGGTACATATCGCTGGGTTCCACCTTTGGTATACCTGTGTATGACGTGAGAGTAGTCACCTACCAACCCACTGACATTGAACGTTCGAAGTGGTGTTTGAATTCATCATTAAATTTAAACTCTCGTTTCCTTTAGTTTAAATCACTGTGTGAAATGGCATTGAATGAATCTATTATTGGAGTTCTAAATGTTGGAAACAATGGTGTAGTTGATGTATAATTTCTATAATTACCAATGTAAGTGAAAACATATAAATATAGTCGATCGGCGTTGAAAAACACCTGTTACTTTTTTATTTTATGGCTAGGTTCGGAGTAAAAAATTACTAATTAGGTACAGAATATTACCTACCGGAATCCTGAATCACGCTAAAAAATTAATTTTCAATGTTCAGTTTTGATGAGTATCGTCATTCAGCTCTTCAGATGTCGGTATTTTTTAAACTTTAAGGATGCATTCTTATCATTGTTGAATAGCAGCTCTATGTAACTTTACACAAACATATCCTGGGGAAATTGTATCAAGAAAGTCTGTGGAATGTAGATGCACACCTATACGACAAATTAAATGTGAAACCAATTTTGGTTGAATTATTCATTGCACGAGAATGAAGTCATTTCTCATATAAAGTGAAGAGTATGACGAATTCATTTATGAAATGATACCTATTTTGAATCAAGCATTGACTATTAATATTATTGGCGAACATAAAAGTAGGTACTTTCTCTGCATTCCATCGATTGTTAAATGAAGACTTCAACTCGTCAAGAACATTTCATGAGTTTTTAGAAGGTGTGTAGGTGATAGAAATAGTCGTTATATAATTTATTGTAATATATCCATCTATTCAACATCAGAGGTAAAAAAAGAACATTTCAAATATAAAAAAATCTACATTAATATATAAATTTCAGCAAGTAGATAGATTTATCCTGAGTGGATCACGTAGAAAAAAATTGAACGAGCATTAAAATTTTCACAGGTGACCCCACAATCAATTTCAGTTAACAGTGGACCAAGTGCAATAGCTGATGAATGCATTAAATAAATAAGAAATTAGCTTGGTCCTTACAACATTACCAGGTTTTTATTATTGAATGTTGAAACAACCTACTCCCACTTATTGTGAAATTGTTATTTTATTACTGTCTAGGACATAGCAATAGTGAAAAAACACTCAAGGACAGCAATAATAAGCGCAATGTTGAAAATTGTTTGAATAAAAAAATATCACGTTTTTGAAACTTTTCAGAAACGGACTAGAAAAAGTTTCTTCTTGGCCCATATGAGGTTTATAATCCCTCTACGTATAGCCGTGTGGACCCAGGTTCGATTTCCTTTCCGAACTATTTGATTTTTAGGTCCGCAGAACCGAATTATATAAAAACGCTTGGACACTACATTGGAACTACATTTTCAAGGGGAACATATCGTTCGCAATAAAATTCTCCCGAACTACATTCCATCCCCCGCCACCCCTAAATTTTTAAAATGCAACATATGCCAAGTGATACCTCATCTGGAAGGTATTTTCCTTCTTAATATCAAACAACAAAAATAAGTTAATTCTTTCGATTCATTTTCGAGATATAGGAACTTGAAGTTGGGAAATCACTTTTTATTCACTCAGTCAATGAAAATAATATCTGATAAAGCAACTGAGGCAGTAATTATTATTGTCAATGAACTAAATAAAGTTCTGTTCAAAATGAGACCTCACATTTCGTAGCACTTCCGGCGTTATTCGACGGTAGTCCTTAATGATTCTACTTCGTAAATCTTCCAGAAATTTTGGTTCAGTTGCATAGATTTTGTTTTTCAAGTGACCCCACAGAAAAAAGTCGAGTGGGGTTGAATATGGAAATCTGGCCGGCCACTCTACAGGGCAATTCAAATTCGACCCCCACCATTGGGATCTCCTAAACTACAGGAGATACCTCGAAGCTTAAATGGGGGCAAAGTTGCGTATTATGGTGCTTAACAAAATACTGTTTTGAAACTTGGAAAATTCCGAGTATTTCCGGAAATATCGGGAAAAAACTGAAAATCGGAATTTTCGTTTTTATTTTTTTCTATCGTTATTTGACAACATAGCTCAAAACCAAAAGTACATTTTCATTGATACTTTTTTTCAGCTACACGTTTTCATGTTCAGATTTACTATCCGACGTTTCGTCTTCTGGCATTCATCAACTTTTTTTTCTGTTATGGGCGCCATATTGTTTTTTTATACAGAAAAATAGTGATTCTCATTCTGATTTCATTGATGTGTAATTTGTTATGATTTGCACTTCTGAAATCACAGATATAAAAAAACAACTTCATCTGAGATGGTCATGACTCCATCGAAAAATTTTGTTTAATAAACACTAGTTGTCAGAACTCATTAAACATCATAAGTTTGCACAAATACTTCAGTCGAAATGTCCTCATTCTCATATGATTTTTGTGTCATTATGAGCTTTCCGAGCTCAAAAGTCGGATAGAATATACAATTTTTTAATTTTCAAACCGCAGTCACTTTTGGATAAATGAACCAATTTTCACGCGGTTGACGACATTCGACGCAGTTTTTCAAGCTCCATGAAGAATCTTTATGTTTGAATTGATCGAACTAGAAATTTCAGAGTGATTCCGAAAAAACACTTTTTTCTGTTTTCTTTCGACGATAACTCACGAACGAATTAACCGATTCTAACCGGACTGGCGGCGATCGACGTGGTTTTTTTATATTAAGAGCTGATTAGTTTTTGAAATCGATCTATGAAGCCTTTTAAAAGTTATTCCAAAAAAATAAATTTGAAAAATAATTCGTATTAGTTTTTTTGAGATTTCTCAAAATCTACCGGTACGAATCGGTTCAAATTATATTCGAAATCGGAGTTTGGCCAAGCCAAATGATAGAAAGAGAGTGAGAGAGAAATATTAACGCGGAGAGAGGAATATATAGGCATTACGCAGCTGCACGCATTAGACTTTATCGACGAATTTTTGTTATTTCCGCTTGTGGAAATCGTCAGATTAAATATTTTTCGTTATCCTTGAATTATTTCCTTCAAAATAAAAAAAATTGCCACGCTCGAGAATGTCAAGATGACGTTTTTTATACAACTTTGTAGCCCTCCCCTTTCTTTACGTCACTCTCAAATTGTCAGATTAGTAGAATATACACTTTTCAGCATGTAATTAACTCACCCTACCTTAATCTGACGCGCTCGAGAATTTCAGATGATCAATTTTTTTTACTCATCCGATCCTTTATCCTGGACGCGCGGCCTTATTTATGAGGTTCATATTTGGTGGAGGTACAAGGTATCCCCCTATATATTAATCTGCCGAGCTTCAGTAAATCCAGAAATCCCCGCTTGAGCTCCCCTGCTATAACGGAGATACGGGGGGTGTATCATGATATCCTGTTACACCCGGTATACAATTTTGATTTCCTCGATCTTTCCTCGCACATATTTGGGCATTTCTTGATATTTTCCATCACATCCGAGATATTCTCTCTGTCACTTTTTATATTTGACACACTGTATTTTCTCAATTATTCTAGGATGTGATATGAAAGAAATCATAAAATCTCCACTCTCCTGAAATAACACTTCAAGCATCCACGGAGGCTTCAGAATGGACGTTTCGGATCGAACGCTCTCCTCTTCAGATAACGGGCTGGACAAGCGGAAGGAAGAGACCTCCCATCGACCGTTGAGCCACTATGACAATAATAACCTACCAGAACACAAAAACTTGCTGTCATCCAACAAGAACGCGAGCGTACAGAAGATTCATCCCGTTGTCTCTACTCAAAATGTTCATCTGAGTACGACAGTGCCGCAAAATGTATTCGAACAAGACATAATCGGGAAGCACGCGCCAACAAGAAATAGCCTGAGGCACAGCAGAAACGTCGTACTCAATAAATCTGGTCAAACAGGTACATTATTTTTTAGACTGTAGGTAACATAGGGTTTGAAGGCTAATTGATTCTCTGAAAGCTGGAAACAGTAAAGAGTTTTTTGAAGTTTGCACAAATTTTTTCGTGTATACAAGGTGTCCCAAAAAAACTGGAATATTTCGGACTGTTTTCTGGCGCTATCCGATCTTCAATAATTCGATGTTGCAGATCTTACAGAGACTCAGGTTCCGTTGCATAGATCTTGTTTTCCAAGTGACCCCACGGTAAATCGAGTCAGGTTAAATCTGGAGAGCTAGCTGGGCACTCCTATAGGACCTCTTGTTCCAGTCCACTGATCTAGTATTTCCAAAGAAGTTTTTCCTGTCAGATTACCTTCGATAAAAATTGGTCTTCAAAAATACCGACATAGAAATTCTGTTTTTGGGGAGTTTAAGTTGGATACTGAACTATTTCCTGATGTACTGTAGAGAAAAGTATGTACGTGTGGAAATTTTATACAATATAGGGTGTCGGCAAACGTCGAACTATTGTATAGAGGATATGCGAAAGGGTTGATTATTTCAAATCAATTATCTTTTTGTGAATTTATTGTTTTTCGTCAAGTAACACAATTCCACAGGAAAAATATTTGACCTCATTCAAAATAAAAGACATTTATTCAACATTTATTCAACAAAATAAACAGTAGATACATATAATATTCAATTTATTCAAATTATCTTTATATTACCATTTCTATTGGTTGAATTGAAGAAACTGAAAGATGGTACAGAAAAAGTCTATCTGTAGACTCGCATTTTACAGCTACGCTACGAAATCGAACATTAATAGGTATAGGTATTATTAATGATCGATTTCGAAAAATCATACATTGATGACAGAATCGGCCATTATTAGGAGTCATTAATGGTCGAATTCGGTTGCATTGAAGAACATTGAACAGACATGTTATCAATTCCAGGTCGATGGAAAATAATCGTATCAACCCAATGAAAGCATCATATTGTTATGATATTTCCGAATAATACTCGGATTACACTACTTACTAAACTGTTTTTATTAACTTCGGTATAAAAATACAACACTGGCTAATAAAACACTTGTATCTCTTTAAACTGCTCAACTGACTTCAACTTATAATACATAAATCTTCCAGAAAAAACTTCTCTGAGTGAAACGTGTCGCCTTATAAGTATATTACATACTCAATTCGAGCAGAATTTTCGGGATTCTTCCGTTCTCCAGAATGATCAGTATAAAAAACATCGAAAACAAGTGGAGGAATTATTTTCAGAAAATGGTCTGTTTATTTGTTACGCAAATGAGTTACGTTTTAAGGTCGGCATTCAACAGTGACGTAGCTAAGGGATTTTTATTCGAATCAGAACAGACAGAAGACAACAATTGCCATTTTCACCAATAAACACTCTCAATCTATTCCGGAAGCAATACGGATTCTTGCTTTCATATATATTTCCAGAAGATGTATGGAGTTTGATAAACAACTCATTCAATGTTTCTCCGTAGAAAAAAATCAATTCGTGTGAGGTCCGTTGACCTTGGAGGCTACTGAACTGGCCCTCCTCTACCTATCCATTTTTCACCAAATCTGTTGTTGTTGATGTACTACCGCTCGTCAGTCTGGTAATGTGTGTGTGTAATATGCTATTTATTCATAATTTTCTACCAGAATGAGTGTTTTCTTTGAAAAAGATCAACTTTATTTGGCCACACTTCAATGATACACCCTGTATGAATGAGAATGATTTCGGAAGATAGTCCTGAATAGTACGTTTGGCAAAAAATATGAGAATTCGAAATGATAATAATACTCCCTCATATACACCCATGTGCGGGTAGAGGACGGCTATTATTATTATTATTTGCCGAGACGCTCCGGGCGACTTACTGATTTTTGGTGGCGTACTCACTTTTCAATTACATTACGACTTCTATGGATTAGAGAAAAATTTTCTCATTCCCAGAATTCGAACCTGGCCCGATGCAAGCGGAAGTTTCAAATCACAACGGATCAATTGACCGTGGAAATCTTGTTGACTCAGCCTGTATAATTATAGTAATTCAATATTCTTCACTTCCAGTAACTACATCTACCGTATCAAGTAATTTGAAATTCAAGGAACTGGGAAAGCTACTTTTAATCGGAATTTCAGTACTTAGTGGATTGCTGATGGCTATAGCTCTTTGGTTGTTACTCTGGTCTCCAAATCTGAGAGCAAGGGATAATCCATACTGGAGTGCAATACCGGTAAGTGAACACTTAATTCTATCAACAATAAGTTTATCAAAACAAAAGGCTGCAGTAAAACGCAACTATCCCCTCGTAGCATTAAACTCAACCTGAGCCTCCGCAATAAAATGCTACTCTTCAAGCGTATCCACCAAGTGGAAACAAAGGCAAACCTCTGTCAGAAAACAACTACTTCCCTGGCTAATACCACGACGGACATTGAACTACATCTGACAGATATTTGTGCAACGTTTTTCCAAGAGGACCCAATTGCAAGTGCGTATATTGTAAATAAACAGAAGATCATCGTTCATCCTTTGGATGGAAATGACTACCTGCAGACATGCATGTTTCGAGGTTTTGCCTCTCAACAGTGCCAGGGTAGATCAGACAACATTATCATTGTCCTGTCCCTGCCAAATGAATAATAAACAACTGTTTGACTAATAGTTCCCCACGGATGAAACTAGGACCCACAACTGAGTTGATCGTAGCGCCATCCGCACGGAAAATCAAGAAACAAACACTCCTAGGCAGCACAGACTCCGGGAAGAGTAAACTGTAATATTTCAAACAAGTTCGAAATGTGCCGGAGAGTATCAACATAGAGAAATTAATACGAAGAAATAAAAACAAAGCCAAACAATAAACCTACTTGTACTATCTAAATGAAATTTGTATAAATAAAAACGATGCAAGCATACTTATTAAAATGAAGGGCAGGCATATTTCAATATCAACACAAGGTTTCACAGCTAAATGGCTTCCTGCAGGATGAGCGTGCTTTTACTTTACAAATGCCTTTTTTTTGTGTGACTTTGTATCATCTGCAATAATTGCTTGCTGCATATCCCAGAATGTTATACCATAGAGCAGGGCCCGTATTCTTAACGGTGATAGAGTGAAACGATCGATTTTCTATTTCACAACAATATACACATAAAATATTTATGTTTGTCTCTTTTATTTGTTCCCAAATTTAAGGCGAACGATTCAAGAATCGAGACCCAGGTGGGATTCGATAAGCTCTAATAAATAGGCTGTTAAGCGGTATAGTAAAACCCATATTTCTTGCACAATTTCGTGACATGCTCGTTAAATTTAAATTTTTTGTCAATGTGAAGTCCGAGAAATTCGAGTTAGCAGGCATTTTCGATATTATTTGAGTCTAAACTGAAATCAGAGAGCTCGCAGCGGAATGTTAGTAGATTCGTTTTAGAGGCATTAAAAACAAGTTATAGTCCCACCAGAGTATTCAATTTTGCCTATATCTGATTATTATGATGTATGCTCATTTTTATCATGCCAAAATGTGGTGGTGTTGTTTCGTGATATCGTTTATATGAAGTAAGAACAGTGGGGGCCCGAGTACAGATCCCTGTGGTGCACCACATCGGGTTTCCTGAAAACGAGAGAGGTGGCTAGTTTTGACCAGTTGGGCACGATTTGCTAGGTACGATTCAAAAGTATTCTAGTTTGTTTAGCAGGATTTTGTAACTTACAGTCAAATGCCTTAGATAGGTCACAAAATACTGCTGCGGCTGCCTCACTTTCATTTGTTCCATAATAAACTTTTCTTAGAAAGGAAAATATTGCATCATTAGTGCTTTTTTGCCATTGAAAACCAAACTGGTTTTCACTCAAAATATTATTTTGAATTGAAAATTTTGTAACTCTTTTATAAACTAATTTCTCAATTATTTTGGTACAAGTGATATTGGACGATAATTAGAGGGGTCCGCTGGTTCGGTAAACGGAAAAAAAAGGAAAAAACCCCGGAAAAAATACCCCCGGAAAAAAAAAACGGAAAAAAACCCCCCGGAAAAAAAACCCTGAAAAAAAACGGAAAAAATACCCCTATATGCGATAACAATGGCCAGCAAACAAAAACTAATGAAATTTCAACTGTTTGTCATGTTAAAGAAACTAGACCATATTCGATTCATTTTACGAAGCAGTGGGGGGGAACAACAGATTTTCCAGCCTTGCAAAAAGGCGAATCTGTCACCAGGTTAATTCGTTCAGGAACAATCGTGTCATAAAATATAAAAAATCGTCTTTTTTGGTCGTCGACGATGAACAGGATAGGTTAAAACTTTTATTGGTATTGTAAAATTAATCAAATATGGTCTAGTTTCTTCAACATGAAATTTCATAACTTTTTGTGTACTGGCCATTCTTATCGCATATAGGGGTATTTTTTCCGGGTTTTTTTTTTCGTTTTTTTTTCTGGGGGGTATTTTTTTCGTTTTTTTTTTCAATTTTTTTTCCGGGTGGTTTTTTCGGGAGGTATTTTTTCCGTTTTTTTCCCCTAGATTCGCTGGTTCACCTCCTTTGTGGAGGAAAGACACCGTGTTCGAATGATTGATTGATGAGAGCTGCATCTAGCCCTGATGTCTTTTTATTTTTGTTTTCTCTGGCTATTTCTTTTAATTCAGTGGCACGTATTGGATCGAAATGGAAGTTACTTTTCGACATGGATTACCGAAAGCTGTGCATTGGCAATCAGCTTACACCAAAACGTAAAACAAAAATGCCATTACCAAACCATTAAACAGAGAAATATTTTGTAACGGTAATAGTCCTCTGTTTTTTTTTTTCAGGGAAAACTTCGATCATACATAATTTCAGCTCGATATCGGTTGAGTACCTTTTCCTTGAAAGCGTAATAGGAAAAAACACAAACATCATAAATTTTGTATAAATAGTACAGATAATTCAAATTAATATAATTACTCCTAAATAGAACCTTAAAAACCACTTATGCAGGTACTCTCGCTGACGATAATGCTCCAATTGTCTATGCCTTCACTCCGTGTTAATTCCATCGTGATGTGGTTAAAAACATCATAATTTCCGTGAATAGCAATTAATTATATTTTTATCATCGAACATGATGAATACAGAGGTGGAAAAATACAAAATCCTAATTTAATTTATTGATATGTTTTGTCAACAGTTCCCGGTAATTATGGAGGTCATAATGGGTATAACTGGTAGGTAATTATCCTAAAGCCGACCATAAACGTTCGGTTTAAACTGCACGTGGGTGGGTATTCAGTTCAAATTAACTGCAAAATTAAGCAAAAGAATGAAATTTCAATATTTTTAACTAAATGGTGTTCAACTGATTGTTGCGTTCAATTGCCATCAGAAGTCATCATGTTTGGCTAATCTATTAGCCGCTTAATTTCTATCGTGTACTACCCATTGGGCTATTGCTTAGACAGGTACTTATTTATTTTATAATTTAAATCATAATGCCACTTGGCCCTGGCTCTCGCTGCCGCATCTATTTACTGGTAGTAAACCACTTCGCGTCTGTTTCCACCATTGGATGAATATTCCCGGACTCTAGTTAGAATAATAATTAATAATAGTATCTCGGATAGAATATCTTAATTTATTGACTGTAACAAAATCATCATCTCTCCATGACCTGATAAATCGTGTAAAATTGTTTATGGAGATTCACTCGACTATAACAATTCGCTTGACACAGATTTAATCATGTACACTATCCTACTGCTGTCGATCCGGATCCGTGTCACTAGTATCTAGCGCTTTGATCATAATAATGATTATATTTCAGAACCACTTCACCTGAGCGGACACCAATCATTAGTTTTTACAAAAAAGTATAACAGACCGCACTAACAACTCCCATGCATGCCTTCGCTGAGTCATATTATGCATTATTGAATTGAAAAAAAGTTCTTCATCTCCTGGGATGATATATGTCATCCAGATCATCTTAGTAATACTTATCATTATATGCCAAACCTTGACTTATTAAACCCCTTCAGATCACACACAGCGAACTAAAAATATTAATTGAATTTGAATTGGCATATCATTGGCGAAATAATAATAATATCGTTTATTATTCCCAAGAAACAATAATATGTTTATAATAGGAAACTTTGAGAACCATTGTTAATAAATACATTCATAGTAAAAAAGCAGTAAACGCAAAATATTCGTGAGGAGAAATGAATAATGTATCAGAATATTTAGATAACGAAATGAAACTTTTATGTTAATAAATATTTCTTCAATTTACTTTCGAACACTGTTAAACTTTTTGTGAAAAATGCAGGATTGAACTGAAAGTGTGTGTGGCCATCCTAAGAAAAAACCATCATTCAAAGGTTGCAATTCATAAAAAAAGAGTTATTGTTTGAATAAGAAAATAATTGTCGGAAGTTCATTAATTTTTTTTTAACGTATGACCTTTTTTTTCTGGATCCAATTATTCTAATGGTCTCCTCCGTGAAATTGTTTAATTGTTATTTAATTGAGTTACTATTTTTTTGCAGCTCTTGATATCACATTTAATAAACGATGGTCGAGTTGTATTTGATAGGATCATCGTTCAAATTTTAAAGCAGTGGGTATAGTTTTTGACTCACTAAAGATCGAGAAGAGTTTTAATATGGTAGGTTCGAACACTTCACCTAAATCAGAGTTTGCGTATTTGAGTGACCACCGCTAGCACCGCTATATTGCTAGCTTGTTATATCACTATTGCAAAAATGTGATGCAATTATTTTTTCACGGTCTTCGTTTTCAGTATATAATAATGAGCTATAATTGAACGAGTGCAAAATTGAGCTAACCAGAACTCTCAAAGTTCTCGGTATTTTAATGGAAGGTAATTTTTGATGATCATGAAGCTATTTGAAAGTTAGATTTAATTTTCAGGACAACAAATGAATTCAAAAACCTCACCTCCATCATTAAATTATCCAACACAATAGTCAGACCAATTATTGATTTATCCTCGATTTTATAGAATTCGTTTTATTTGAAGACTACACGTAATGGGCGAGTTGATTAATTTTATCAACTACAAGTTTAACCAGCATCGTCATCAGTTTTCCTAAACATCTCGGAATTTGCTAATTCTGAGATAATAAGTCGGAATTTTCTGACTTAACATCTCTGAATTAGGTAATTTTTAGATACTATAAGTCAGAATTCTACGAAGGCGTAGAAGGGCCAACAACAAAATATTTTTAAAAATAGTTGGAATTGCCACTTTGAAGTGACAATTGCCACTTCGACTGGCAATTGCCACTTTTAATTTGACTGAAAAATAATATTTTTGCATGGAGTTGGCAAAAAAAGTGCCAGTTTGAAGTGACAATTGCCAGATAGAAGTGACAATTGTCAGATAAAAGTGACAATTGTCAGTTCAAAGTGACAATTGCCAGTTCAAAGTGACAATTGCCAGTTCAAAGTGACAATTGCCACTTCAAAGTGACAATTGCCAGTAAAGTGACAATTGCCATTTCAAACTGACAATTGCCAGATCAAAGTGACAATTGTCAGATCAAAGTGGCAATTGTCACTTCAAAATGGCAATTCCAACTATTTTCAAAAATATTTTGTTGTTGGCCCTTCTACGCCTTCTGACTCAAACATCTCGGAATTAGTTTATTAGTCATCAGATATATCTATTGAAGAATTTGCGACAATGAAACTGTCCTGATTTGGTTGGATGGTAAAAGTATGTCAATTAATTCCTAACGGACTCATGGTGTCACCAAGCGACTTGATATTATCTTCGATCTTTTCATTTTCGTTCTAGTCAAAAATTGCGTCAGATAATTGTTGTACGCTCAGAATCAAAAGACGCACTTTAGTGACTTGGTATAAATAATGTACTGTATTGCAATTCACCATTTTCTTTTCTTTTTTCAGGCAATTGTTTCCGGTTTCCTGGGAATCACTTACCTCACTTGCTGTTTCAAAGAATGTATTCAGCATAGTAAACTAATATATTTCTTGAAGTTCCTGAAGGTAATGTAGATTCTGAACGTTATTGTTGGCTTACTATATTTTCATACTTATGTTTATTTGAAACTTTTGATGTGAATACGAATTCACAAACTTAGAGAACTATTCAAACACCAAATTTTACTAAATTTGGAACAGTCCGGAAAAGACATCAACTTTCGATTTGCATATGTGAAACCCTGTACAGAATCCATTGTTGATATAAAGAGGTTTAACCCCCTGAAAGTTCCAAATAATCAAAATACTACTACACTAGATCGTGTGGTATAGTGTTGAATAGAACGTTCCTGTGATTTCCCGAAAATATTTCCAAATGTGTCAAAAAGTGCCCTCTGGTGAGCATATCAAGTTTTCCCAATTTCAGATATATAGACAGGCAAACAAAGTAGAAAAGGGGGTT
Organism: Chrysolina americana; assembly: GCA_958502065.1. NCBI lineage: Eukaryota > Metazoa > Arthropoda > Insecta > Coleoptera > Chrysomelidae > Chrysolina > Chrysolina americana. The sequence continues at coordinate 9,841,668 of OY293416.1, read as the reverse complement.
ATATCGCGAGTTTGTATACGCCTACTGACACTACCCTGCTCTGGAACATGTAAACTAATTTACCTACTACCCTATTTAGACATAATAACACATTTCTGTTATGAATAACATCCGATGAGTGGGTTGAGCTAAGACACAATTGAAGTTTTGTTTTTAGCATATTGTCTTATAATTAGATTCCATTTTCAACGCGAAACTGTCATTGCCATTATTATTCTGGCCACGCCCCACAAATACTCTTGTTGGTAACATTCAAACTTAATTTTTAATTTTTTTTACATCTTGCATTATTTCTAATATTAATATTCTTAATGTCAAAACTCATAACAAACCTCCTAAAGCTTTAGGAAGTCGTACAGACGATAGTGATCGTAATAGGCCCACATCTGCATTCATACTATTCTGACATCTTGCTATTTCCAGACTCTCGAATCCGTCGAGTAGTCTTTGGCTTGCGTCATCGGAGATCGTTTCGCAAAGCATTTCGGACAACACTTGATTTCACTGGTCTCATATATCTAATATAAGCAATATGCTCTTTGAACCGTGTTTTCTTGGCCCTTCCAGTTTGACCAACATACGTATTTCCACAAACCTTGCAACTATTCTAATGAATTTACGACTTGTCCTTTCTCTTTGGGATCACCCAGGATCTGCTAAAGTTTTTATGCAATTTTTATATTGAGGATTTCAAAAATGCCTTCGATGCCTTGAGTAACTCGAGGTTTGTAGTGAATAACAGTCAAAATGAATTTGGGGAAGTTTTCTTCTTTTTGAAAAGTCAAAATGTTATTTGCCTCAGCCACAGACCTACGTGACATTTTCTCAGTGTTGAATATCTTCTTGGGTGAGAATTACAATAGTACATTCATCAAAAAAATCATCCCCACCCTTTTGTGTTGTGTGCAATGGTATGAACTCTCGGGAATGTATCCAAGTGCGATTGTATTCTTCCTGTAAATATCGAAGTCAAGTCGGTTTTGGTCATTTATAATCAGTACTAATACCATGAGTAGTAGAAACATTATTTATTTATTTATTTTATTGAAGAAATAACTTATTATTCAAGTGGAAGTGGTTTAAATCCGAGTATTATGAGTATGCAATTTGGAATTTTTCTGAATTAGCGTATTACTTTTTTGAATATTTTTGGTTAACTTGATTGCAAATTAAGCTTTTTCAAATTTAAAGAGTAGGTTCAATGTCATATTATTGGTGCTTCTGTATAATTCCAAGGATGACGTATCCCAAGGTTTTCTGAATATTACTTATATTGCTTTATTCATCAATCTATAAACAATTCCTTTTTATTTTTGCATGACTGCACGATGACCATACCGTTTTCATATATCTCATTCGAGAGATAATATGCGCGTTATATATCAACAATTGATTTTTATTTTTCGAAATTGTATTCTTCTTATTGCTCCTATTAGAGGAATAATAGAATTTTTTATTTTTTCTATATGATTCTCAAAGTTTCCATAAACAGTGCATTCGTGAAGTAGTGGATAAATTCAATAAAATTTAGAATGGCAGTTTCAAAGAAAAACGCTGAGACACGTCGATTTTTTATTTCAGTTGAAAGTTTCTTTACGTGAGATTTAAATATACAGGAATTATCAATAAAGAGGTATTTATAACGACATCAATATTTTTTTTCAATGACAACCCCTTTTCATCTTTGTCTTTTTATTTTTCTCGAGATACCATGTTTATTCTATGTAAAAAACTCTAACTAAATTGACTGGGCCTAAGCGTTTTTTTTCAACTTCCATTTTAATTCTTATTGAATTTTTTCACTACTTTACAAATGCCGTGTATATCATTTGTAAGTGAACCAATGACATCTCTTGCTTTGTTTTTTTCGCAAACTTACAAATGATCTTCTCATTATTGTAATTACACTTTATCTTTTTTCAGTACGTTTCGATAACGGCCAGTGTTGTAGCGGTAATAGCTTCTTCCGTCATATTTTATTTCTCATTGATGCACCTCATCACCCTGCAATCAGCGATGTGTTCACCTCCAGGAAAACTAGACACTACTTGTGTGTGCACATCCAATTCCACAGAAGAAGCGCTGAAAACCGAAAGTTACCATTACGTGGACCTCAGCTGTTCCGAAGTGAATGAGATCTTGTGGACGATAATAATGGTGACGTGTATCACAAACTCGGTGATTCTGCTGTTCGAACTGGTTTATTTGTACTTACACTGGATAAGTAGAAATATTTACGTGTATTCTAGAGTTCCAACGGCAAAGAATATGACGGCGCTGAAAGTGTATAAGTCTAACGGGCAGCATAATCTGTAGAAGGGCTGTAAAGATATCCAATTTGTTGGACCCAGTTGATAATTGGTTTTAAGATTTGCTCTCCAAGGTGCAACCTAGTATTTCTCGGGTCTACGTCCAAAGATTAGTCATTAAGTGTTTAGAACATACAGGGTGTTACTTAACAACTCGAAATAAGTAATTTTAAATAATTTTTCAAGGTGAAAAATATTTTTCTTCTACTCATTAAATATCGTCAATTCTGCCTTGTGTAATGGTAAAGTTTACTCTTTCAAAATTGCTGAAGGAAGAGAAGGTCGAAATATATTGCAATATATGACACAAAATCCACTCACTCCCTCTTCCTTTTTTATTCTTAGTTTTTCCATTCTATCTGAAACTTCAAATTGGGTCACATCCATTGAAATTGATCATACAGATATTGTTTTGAAAAATGTAACTCATTCACGAAAATTTTGAGGTTTCATACAAAAATCGATAAATGAAGGTGGGGGTGTATGTCATGCCTCATACATAGAATAATTTTCATCTTCACGGGGTGAATTGATAAGATCCACTTCAACTTTAACCTTTCAAGGGATTGAGTTCACGTTTAAATTTACAAAAAAAGTAGTTCAAGTGTATTACAGGAACCCAAACTTATATAGTGTGACTCACTTGAAACTGGACACCTCCCTAAAATTTGCTTCTTTTTTTTTTCGATTTCGATGAATTTTTGTTTGAATTGAAGAGCTCAAAAAACTGTACTTTGAAACAAACTATCATTTTTTTTTCTACAAAAACCAAGGCCTCCTGCGTATATTTTTAGAGGTTAAAATTCAAGAAATCGTATCAGCGATTTCTTTAAGAAAAATTTTAAGTCGCCATTGTATTAAGCACCCTCAATAGTGGTATATCAAATTTCGTCAAAAAATATTCAATATTAATAATTCTGTGTTCGAATCAAAAAAAAATATTATGAATCAATTCTGAAAAGTAAAATAAATATCGAGTAATCGTTGATAACCATGTGGCAAATAAAATAAACGAATGAACATATTCTTTCTAATCAATTAACCATGGAACAAATTGAACAATTGAAAAAAAAAACAGCAAATTACTGTAGACAGAAACAGGAATGAACGTTCATCAATTTATTTCGTTTCAACCAATCCGCCATTCATTACAAAACACTTGTCATATCTTCTACTAAGATTCAATCTCTTCTCAGTTGTTCCGTTGTAATTTCTGCACAAGCTGCTGACTGCGGTCCGGACTTGTTGATTCCCTGCTTCACAGTACCCCAAAAAAACTAGGGGTGTCAGGTATGGTGATCTTGGCGGCCACTCAATGTAAGGACTATTTCGACCTATCCACAGATTTCCATAATTATTATATTCAGCCATTCTCTTACAATGAGTACCTACATTATGTACAGAAGACCCATCTAATTGAAACTTCAAATTCAGGCGATCCTGCACTGGTAAGTTGTGTATTGCGTCCAAAAACTCATTTCTCAAAAAGTCTAAAAATATATTTCCATTCAGATTACTGTCAAAGAAGAACGGAGCGATAATCTTATCATGGAGTATTCCACACTACACATTTATTTTATGGGAATATTGTCTTTTTGAGTTTATATCCCTAGTAGGATTATCCGCAGGTGCGCAAGTTGAATTTTATCTTGCACTCTTAGTTTCTCCCATGATAAATCACTAATTGGTAAACGGAAAAAAAATGAAAAAAAAAAACGGAAAAAATACCACCGGAAAAAAAAAGAGGGAAAAAACCCCCCGGGAAAAAAACCCGGAAAAAATACTCTACGGAAAAAAAACATCCGGAAAAAAAAACGAAAAATGCCCCTATATGCGATAACAATGGCCAGTACACCAAAAGTAATGAAATTTCAACTGTGTGTTATGTTAAAGAAACTAGACCATATTTGATTCATTTCACAATACAGAGGGGTGGAACAACAGATTTTCCAGCCTTGCAAAAAGGCGAATCTGTCACCAGGTTAGTTCGTTCAGGAACAACCGAGTCATAAAAATATAAAAAATCGTTTTTGGTCGTCGACGATGAACATTCTACAGGATAGGTTACAACTTAAATGAATGAATGAATGAAAATGAATCAAATATGGTCTAGTTTCTTTAACATGACACACAGTTGAAATTTCATTATATTTTGACTGGCCATTTGTATTTTGTACTGGGTATTTTTTCCGTTTTTTTTTCCCGGGGGTTTTTTCCAGGGGTATTTTTTCGGGGTTTTTTTTCGGGTCTTTTTTTCACGTTTTTTTTTCCGGGGGTGTTTTTTCCGTTTTTTTTTCCCTAGATTCCACTAATTCCTACCGCTTTACAAAATATTTTTTTTATCAATCGGGCATAATCTGACGTTACGATTTCAAAAGAGTTTTTGACAGAAGCAATAATAATCAACAATCGTCTTTGGTTTCCAGAGACAAATAAAAAGAGCGCGATTCCTGCATATCCACACTGTGTTTCACGGCCAATTCATCAAGATTTAAAATCCATTTAAGAGGCGTGCAGTTGAGATTCTATTATACAATATGAATGTTGATTTGGCCACAGAATTATTAATACCGAATATTTTTTGATGAAATTTGGTAAACCACCATTTGAGAAGGTGATTTTCCTAAAAAAATCGCTAATACAATATCTTGGATTTCAACCTCTAAAAATATACGCAGCTGGCCTTGATTTTTGTAGAAAGAAAATGACATTCTGTCCCAAAGTACAGTTTTTTGAGCTCTACAATTCAAGAAAAAGTTCTTCGAAATCAGAGAAAAGATGCAAATTTTAGGGAGGTGTTTAGTCATAGTTTGTACTCGCCCTATGAAATTCGAAAATGGAATTTTGTCTAACCAGTGGCGGTTCTGATTGTATGAAAAGAGGTTGGCTGTCGCCCAAAAATGAAAGGGTATGAAATTCTGGATCGAGTTCCGAGATCGGACTTAATATTTTCCTAAAATTTTCACTCATATCAACTCTAAAAGCAAGGATTGGTTGTCCCAAAATTCCACCGCCACTGAACTAGTCATTCACTGACACAACTGTAGCACATTTTGTAGAAAGTTTTACAACTTCATATATATATATATAGAAAATAAAGCGTATATTTTTTGTTTGGGTTTCTATAAAGATAAACAATTTTTTCAATAAGTGAAGCTACATTCGTTACCGAATGGAAATATGACAGAAAAAAAATAACAAAATAATGTTTCATGTGCAATTTTTTAGCATAATTTAATGAATTCATCATCAATTAAAAATGTATAAAATACGCTATGGTGAATGACTGTCCTTGAAATGATCATCTGTATAAATATAATTTACAATAACATAAATTCCATGCAAAAATGCAATTATCTTCCTATATCCTATCAAGATATATGGAAGCACATAAAATAGATGTATCTCACAAATACTGACTATAAAAATACAATATCCCAATAAATTCGTAATGATTGCCTGTTTCTGGAAGACTATACAGTTTTGGTAGGAATCTTCAGTTAACTTTTTCAAAGCGGTAATCTGAGCAGCAGAATTGCTTGTTGTCATTACAACAGAAAATTATGTCAAATCACATTCCTGATACATTCAATCCGTAATATTTCTGTAATATTACTGTTTTTCAAATAAAACACCCTTTCATACCTAGAAAAATGCGCTTATAAAATAATTTCAAATCACTGAGACGCCAATCTCTTGTCAAACGGCTTTCCACCCTCAAAATACACAAAGGCACAACGATAACTGTATCAACATGAATGTTTCAAATCGATACTAAATTCGGGGGAGGAGCTAGGTTATTGGGATACCTCGATTTCAACATTGCACTCAACCAGTTAGCTCTCTGAGTCGCATCAGCCCACACCATGATGTAACCAAAATAGGGACAACTCTTGTTTCTGACAGGATGGGTTTTGGTCTCTATGAACGTTATTGTCCATCTGGATGGTGGATTCCTTTTCGATTCATGTCCGAAGTACCAAATGATATCTTCAATGTTCCAAGAATGCAAAGTAATTTCACCCTGAAACGAAATGGGACAATATTAATACAAAAACAACACGTTTTTTTCAGAGACAATTTCATACTTAAGAAAAGGGTAGAATGTCCTATATTAAACTCAACTCTGATTGTAAAACATTTGGATGCTAGATTTTTTTGGGCGATAGTCGATATTTATTAATTTTTTTACTTCATCCCAAGGAACATTAATGTTTATAGAGGGATGAAAATATAATAATATATAAACTGAATAATGAGTCTACAGGGTGTCCACTTGAGTTCTGCATGATCTAAAACTTGCAATACAACCATCAGTTATAAATTTTTGTTTAATCATACGAGGTTTCTTGAAAACTATGAATTCCATGCAAGAGCAAAGTTACTTTTGACAATGTCATAATTTTTTGGGGGCAAAAGTTGTTTAGAACTGAAAACTATGTTCAGATATCCATGCGGAATTTTTTTATGAAAAATAAGTTTTTTTTTCCTAAAACAAATGTAAAAAATTAAAAAATTCATCGTAGATATATGTGATTGAATATCTTAACATAGTTTTCAGTTCTAAATAACTTCTTTCCATAACAATTATTGTTATTGAATCGCATATATATTTACAATAACTTTTCTTTAATTTTTATTCTTTTTTTCAAACTTATTCATAAAAACCCTGCATGGATATCATACCTAATTTTTAATTCTAAACAACAATAACAATTTTCGACATTGTCTAACGTAAAGGTAATTTACTCTTGCATGGTATTCATAGTTTTCAAAAAACCTCGTATACGACTGAAGAAATGTCATAACTGATATGTGTTTTTCAAGTTTCAGATCATGCAGAACATTTTATAAACAATAACTTTGATGTTAAGTGGTATATGAAAAGAAGGGAAATCAATAAGATTTATCCAGATGTTATAAAACTAAAAATGAGTAATAAATGAAATGGGTAATAGAAAACGAAAAATTAAAGTGGAATGAAAGAAAATATTTTTCTGGATATTTTGGAAAATATTGGACTTTAAAATTTTCGGAAAACTTTGGCAAATTGTTGGGAACCTCTGCCCAGAGATCAATGGCCCACCTAGATCAACTAAAAAGGCCGGCGCGTAATAAATAACTTTGACAATGTTGCCGACGTTAAATGTTGAAAGATGGTATGATTGTTTGAAAAAATTTTAAAATGTTTTTTCCGTTAACCATCTGTCGTCCCCCTACGAACGACAGCCCTCAAAGGTCGAAACTTTAAATATAAACTGATGAATGAAACCAGTGCTTCCCAAACAATCGTGAGTAAATGAGTCTATTTTTCGGAGATTTTCAAGTGCTTGAAAAAAAAGGTAAATGCTTTTTATTGTGTCATTATGTCTCATAGAACACCCCATTTTATTTATTGCTTCAATTTCGGAAACACCCTGTATATGTTGTTTTTAACTCGATAAATTATTTTTTTTTTCAAAATAATTTTGAATCGTATTTTACCATATTTTTTCAAAGTAAATACAAATTGGAAAAAAAAAACATTTATTTGTTGTTTTAAAAAAAAAAAAAATTAAAAATTGTCATCTATCTTGGAACCTACTAGCCCCATCCGATATGAATGATTTTCAGTTTCTTGAGAAAACGCATTTTTCAAAACTAGCAAAATCTCAAAAGATATATTTTCGGAAAATAAGTAATATTTGGATGAAATTTTTTAATGAATTTTTCAAAACAACACATGATATTGAATCTAAAAATAGATAAAACAACAAAATGAATCAAATGAAGTATCTGCACCTCAATGATTAAAGAACAAGTAAAGAAAAGGGAAACATTAAAATCTGTATATTTACACTTTTCAACTAAAACTCAACTTACAGTCTTATCTTTGAAGCAGGTGAGTTTTCCTTGGGAAAATTGGAATGTTATTAATTTAAAGAGCCTCGATCTGTTGTCGGCGAACCTCATTTCTCCAGAAATGGGGATAGGTTTGTCCAGAATGAACTCCCAGTATTTGGACAGTGCCGCCAGAGTGAGGTAGTTATCTTTCCTATCTTGTTCGCTCCAGTAGCCCCACTTCAAGACGACGTCTAAAACCTACAACAATTGAAAAACGAAACTTACTGATTTCAAGTTCCCAATAAATGCACAAACCTTCTCTTCGTGATGTATGGGCCTCACCAATTTGTCGTTCAGTACTATTTCTTCGAGGACCAACTCATGTACAGGCAGATTAATGTGGGGGTTCAATTCCTTGCACACTTCATAAGCAGTTTTATTGGGACCAACCTGAATAAAATCAATTATCATTGACCAAAAAAACTCATTTATTATGGAGCAGTATAATTCATTCATATAAATCATAACTAGTAGGGGTCTCAGAAATTAACCTTGCAGAACTCCGCGTCTTAATTTGGAGATAGTTTGAATTTGTGTTGGCAATACCGATTCTCTGAAAGCTTTCTCCCGAATAGGATTCGGTAAGAGACAAAATCACCCCACTCATACCAATGAACCTTTACATTTACAAAAAAATTAATTGTAAAACTCGTTTCAATCAATTATTAATAGTCACAAACAACAAAACTTTGAATTTGAAATCCCCTTTAACCTCAGAAAATAAAATATTCAAAAGTCTGTTAGTTTCCAGCATACAGATTTGATCTACTAGCATCTATCTTGTATCACATATACATCAAATGATAACTATCATAGAACACAATCCAGATGTAACGAGATTCCATGGTGTACAACTTATACGACGTTGGCAAGTTTAATTTTGATGAACGTGACGTCACGAAACCCCTTTTTTTTCAAATTATAGAAAAACTGGCGGTCCGAAAAAATAATAAAAAATCCCAAGTGATATAAGTGCATATACTTTCTAATTGCAGTGTTTTCTCATAGTCCGTGGAAAGGTCCATTATTCAACTTTTCCAAGATATTGTTATGAGAAATACAAAATCGAAAGCCTTGCTGTGTGCTACTTCAAAATCTATCCTCCTTATAAACATTTCACGTTTCTTGGGATTCAATTGATAAATACATAAGAAAATTCATAAATTTCAATTTTCACTTACCGATACATTGAAAGACTTTCCTTCCTTGTTATGGAGATATATCCAGATTCTCAAATCACCAGCGCTTTTATTAGTGACATTTCCTTGGGGAGACTGGGAGTACTTTTCCAGCACTCTCAACATATGTTTCTCCTTTTCCAGTTCCCCGGGATCTTCAGGGAAAATGTAGCGATAACACGTTATTAAATGACCTACCACTTCGGAATCCTGCTGGGGGTTGTGTCTCGAATTTGCCCCACCATCTCTATCCTGTTATACGGGAAAAAATTATAAAAAATTTATTTCTGAATTCCAAGTTTGTTTACCTCATAATGCATCAAAGTTGGACCCCATATGGAACATAAATTATCAGCGGTCATCAAATTCTTTGAGCTCTGAGAACTTATGAAATGCAGATGACCCAACAGTTTTCTAGCTGTATTATACGATACTTGTGGAAGCTGCTCTAAAGCTGCCCTGTACATCCTGATCCTTTCATTTTTGTCCTTATGTTCTGAAAAAAAATCCATATAGAAATTGAGCGTAAAAATTGAGTGCAAGATTCGGACTACAATACTAGAAGTCTGATATTTATTTTTGAATTTCACTCAATCCTCATGAGATTATGAGATTTGGATCGGCCTCCCGATATTTGCTCGGCCAGGCCTCCATTATAAACAAATACGGTTAAATATTTCACTTACTCGAAACTTCATAAAGGTATTGACGCTGGTTACTACCCAAAAGAGGTTCGGGCAAATCTCTGAAGAACCGTTTTATTGCCATGGCTACATCATGTTCGCTGCACTGATCACTGCTAAGCTGGACTGCAAAGGCATCTTTTGCAAACTTGGAGAGTAAGTCAGACACAGATGATCCAGAACCTGATCGCCTGTATATACCCTCCGACATGCTACCTGTAAAGTACTGATGATAAAAATAATATATTCATTGATATAGAGAAAAAGCGTATAGTGTATTAGCATAAAAATATACATTAACACTATTATCCCTTGATACAGAAAAAAATTCTATAGTGTATATAGAATGAAAATATCCATTAAACAAAAATCTTTTTCCCAATTTACTTCTTGAAAGGTACTTTTATCTAGTGATGATAATAATAAACGTGTCAACTCAGAGTTGCACATAATGCTAACATAGAATAGGTTAGACTCATACCATGTGTGTAAACGAAATTAATACATTTTTCCACGATCACAGGGACATCATTTTTAGTAAGCTGTTGCTGATCTAAATTGGCACCGTTGTTATGAGCTTCTAATTTTACTATATGACACCATACCTAAAAAAATCCAAAATATTTAGTTAGTCGTCATTCTGTAAGAGTTGAAAATAATTTGACCAGACAGAATTCTGATGTAATTCAAATAATTGCAAAGATTAAAGATAAAACAAAACCAATTACCTAGTGGCAGAGTGTAAATTTGAATCGGCTTTCAGCAAATGCATTTTTAATGTGAATATCACATAAAACTAATGGAACAGTTTCATGTAAAATAGTTACGCGAATGCTACATAACTTGTTATGTCGCTGAAGCGTAATATAAACTTTTTTTTATAGCAAAAGCTGCGTGTGTGTACTTCTTGGAAAATGTAGCCCCGCCCCGTTCGAACAACCCAAAAGTAAATAATAGAAACTTTTATAAATATATATAAGATTTTTAAATTGTGTTACTATATAATGGAATAAAAGTAATACAAAAAGTAATAAAAAAAAATCAAAATTGTATATGGCAATATCATGTTTACATAAAGATGTTTAGCATTCATGCACAGGTACCATTTAACACTTTTATAATATATGAAATGTATGTTAAAGTAGTTTCATGAAAGTTATATATCAGGTAGTATTTGTAAAGAAAAGTTATACAACAGTGAGGTGAATGTTACATATCATCTAGTGTCTGTGGGTAAAATTTATAATAATTTAATATAATTTCTGACATAACATGTATATAAAAAGATCATTTAAATTGCACGTAAGTGGTTATATCAGTGTTATATAACAAGGGAGTTTACTTGGGACAGAAGTTCTTCAAAACAGTGAGGTAAATTTCATGTAACAAAGTTACGTAACTAGTATTATCTGTTATGTAATATTTATGTATATTTAATATAAATGTGCTTGCTAGGATCTTTCAATAAGGAAAAAAGGCTCACTTTCAAAGATAGCAATACTGAGAAAAGTTCTTCAACAAAATTACTGCCTAAAATTTAAGGTTATAACAATTTCAAGAAAAACTAAAAACTCATCTTCGTCAATCTCTGTATATATGAGAAAAAAACATCTTATCGGATATATCCAACACAGAAACTTCAATTTTCGTGCGATCCGACTTATGACGTTGATGCTTCATTCTGAAATAATTTTCATCTTCCGTAACTCGGAAAAAGTCATAATTTACCCTGTATATTGTTTAAAAAATTCTTAGAAAACATACCGTTGCTCTGGCCAAGTGTAATACTGGGGTGTAGACGAAAAACCTACTAATACTTTTGCGGTATTACTATCCATAAAGTTCAGTTGATATTGGCCTGAAAGCGACATTTTACAACTTCAACACTCTATATCTCGAAAACTATACATAGAATGTTTCTGTGCTCACAAGTGTCAGATGAAAAAATATAAGTGATTAAAAATGTATTTCCAGCACTGTGCACTTGCACCCTTGTATCGTAATATACTGATTACAATTATATTGGAAAGTATCAACAAAATGCTTGCCGTATCCTATTTGAATCTATCTACCATTTCCGGTGCCTTACCTTGGTCTCTCTAGATGTCCACATTCGCAAATATAATACTAAATCCGGACAGTCAATCAGCATATTGGGACCCCTGTCGTTGGTACGCGGATTATTCTCATTTTCCACGTAAGTTTGGAGAAGTATACATCGAGCTTTCCTCAAATCCATCTTTTTAACTGGCTGCCCATCTATGGCATATCGGAATTCCCTTTCAGCCAGAATAATCCATGCTCCCACCCATTTTCCACTCACACCTGAGAAATTTTATGTGAGTGATAAGATTACCTAATATAAAGTCAATTACAGAGAATTAATATGAATAATAAATAATAATGGGAGCAAGTAGTTCTTCCTAATATGTTAAGAGAACCAAAATGTAAACCATGACAGAGTACATCACTATCTGATAGAAAACATTACTGTCCAACAGAAAAAATTACTGTCTGACAAAGTACAATCGGTAGCCGTCGCTAGAAAAACAACTGCTTTCCGGGCTAATTACGTATATTAGTAATCAAAACTATAGTTCTGTCTATTTCATATCGTTCGAAAAGTGTGATAGATAGTTGGCGGCTCTCAAAACTCAGATCATTACCTTCTCGTACATACGCCCATCCCATTCGTGAAAAATTTGTCGTGACTTTGCTAGAAAATCGATTAGTGAGGGACTCGGCTATCAGTTGAATCCATACCCTCCTTTCGGAAATATTCCTCGTGCCGTAGACATGGCCTCCGCGACTTTTGCCTGTCGTGTTCAACTCGAAACAATAAAGGTCATCATTATCATACCTGAAAGGAGAACCTAAAGTTATTCAGTAGCTGACAGTAATTCACTACCCACCAAATTTCATTTGTAAATATCAAGTGGAGAGTATAAATAACTTCTATGAGGTCTAAGTGCCACTTTCTGCAATGTTATGATTTTTACATTGAAACGGTCCATGTGCCATCCCTAATATTTATATAAACGCGCTAAGTGCCAAGGCGAGATTTCTGCGATCTCTTTGGCCTTACCTTCGATCAAATAATATAACCTAGATGAGTAACTCGCCGCACACGCATTAAGATTTGTATGTAAGGGACATCTTTCCCCAACGGCAGTGTCGTGCGTTGTTAACAGAAATATTGAGGTTCAATAAAATAGAAATAATGGAAACCCTATTTGGAATGGAAACATGAAATTATGATGAAATAATCTCCACAGGATTTTGTGAACAGCCGATGCTCTAATTGACATGTTTTTTCATAATTCATTCATTTTTCTCTTTTCCAATTTGATTTCCCTTTCTCGATAGTTACGACACTGGTAGCTTCAAATGATTGTTCTGTCAAATATCAAATGCAGCGTTGTCGTACTGACAAGACTATATCGACAACGAAGAATCTCCGTTCGGCGATGGAAATACTATCGTTTTTACATGCTTTCAAAAAGCTGCAATGAACGTTTCAATTGCTTTCTTATTGTTATATATTTCATTCAAGACAGTATTCTTGGGTTTTCGTTGCCATGAATATACCCTACAGAAATCAAAATCTAGCTGACGTGCTCATTGTATCCTTAAAAAATTGCGACATGGCAACAATGTCATGATTTGAGGGATTACATCTAGGTTGTGTTACTTCGGAGTTTTCATCAAACATTTTCGTTTTTTATTTTTGGTACTTAGACCTTATAGAAGTTATACTCTGCAAGTCATACCGAATCAAAAGTTTTTATTCTAACATAAGAAAATGATCATCAACTATTCATTGATTCTTTTTAACCTTAAGGCGAGTTGATATTCTGACTCTAACAACCGCTTCACCTCCCCATCTCCATTGGAAGAGTGGTAATGGGTCCAAAAACCGTGTGCTCTGAGGAAATCGACTTTTTTCCTTCATCTAGCAAGGATTTCTAATATTTATGATAGAGAGTATCATTTCCACGAGTTCACGTACGACCTCTATAAATAGAACCATCATTTTATCAGAGTGATGTGAGTCTGCAGAGTTCAGAACTCAATCCCCGACAATTTTGTCCATTTTTTTCTCTTATCGGAATCGAAGACGCCACGAAGAGGATTACAACAGGTTCATCAGCTTGTATCTGTCTGAAGATGGAGAATTGGTGCTATCAACTCGATAACCTCCAGATTTAACAACAACTGCATCGAGACATCAGTCGCCTCACGCCAGGACCTGCATCTAGTGTCATACATACCCATCATACATCAAGTCAAAGACGTCTTAAAGTCAGAAGTATAAGTTAATCCGAAATTTTTTGAGGGCTTTTGCCAAACAGATACTAACTCGACCACACGTTCTATTCATTTAGGTGCGGAAAGTATAACTAAGAAAGACGATTTTGCAACTAGATAAAAAATTTGCAATTGTCATTCAAAGTCTGTGTTGTAAACAGAGTAGTAATTTACTAATGAAGTTTCGGTATACTATCCTCAGATGATAGGTTGCACATTTGTCGACCCCAAATTCCATAACGTTTGCATGCGTGTACTCAACACTGTCAATATGTATCGAGTACCTACCTAACTACTATAACTAGACATTGTAGACTTGATAACCTTATGCACATCAAATTAGGGAACCACAGGCAAAAATTTTGTCAATGTGAAGGAATGACAAGAAGAAATCACTACCTCCCAAGTATATGGAAGAGCTGAAATCCCTATGGAGTCTAGTGGTAATGGCGGAATTGGAAACGCTAAAATGATATAAGACCCATAGGGGCACATAGAATAGACCTAAAATGGTCGGGGTGTGAAAGTGTTTAAGCCCACAACTCCTTTACAAAATCTAAATAAAAGGAAGTTTCCCTAAAACAAGCCCTTCTGTAGATGGTTGAACACATTCAGAAAAATGTATTGGTAAATTATTCCAATACCCGTAAAGGCATAAGAAATACATATAAAAGTAGACTTCTAAATTGAAAAGACATACTAATACCATGGTATTCCTGGAAAGATTTCATTCTCGTTGATATCATTCCAAATTGGAGATAATAGAATGAAAAACTCCATCAGATTTGCCACAAAAATAAATAAATGAAAACATGGTAGAGATAAAATATAATCTGTTATCAATCATAACTTTATTACATTACAAAACATGTTGTGTGAAAAATGCATTTAAAATAATATTACGAAATTCATTCCGTGAAAGTAATTAAAGAACACACAATGAATAAAACCATTAAATTCAGAAAAAACAATTTGCGGTACATTTGAATGTTTTTCTTCAGGTTTCAGCTTGACTTTTTGAAATAACACGATGTTTTCTTTTATTTCACTGTTTCAAAGAATGTGAATAACATTGTGTAGGTAATCAAAAGAAATAATTCCGACTACGGCCGAAAATACCCTTCTCTCCACACATTTCCACAAAGTGGAAAAATGAGGCAAATATCTGACAGAAAACAACTAATTATGTTTTTCGATTTCGTTGATCCTCTCCCGACACACTTTTCGAACTTTGTTCGATTTATTATTGAGTAGGTAACATATGAACATGAAAAAAGAGAGTTGGACTTAATAATCTACTTAGTTATACCATAAATGGGCTGCGGTAGTGTGCGGGTTGAGTTCTCGCCTTATAAGCCAAAAAGCGTGAGTTCGAATCTCAGCATTGCCACCGGTCTCGTGCATGGCATCACACGTATTAAAAGGTAAGGGCTACGTCTTCCCCTAGCTCGCACAAATCTCTGACTTCTGAGGGTTGCACATAGGAGTGCAACTGGTTGACGGATATAACAATTTTAACAAAACAATAAAGAAACCCCCTCCCTGTCACCTTTTGAAATTTTTCTTTGATTTTGTTTTGGTCAATATTGACAAGTTAATGTAGGTTTGTATTTGAATACTTATAAACTCTATATTGGGCGATTTTGGATTTGATTTTCCACTTGACTCCTGTTCAGACTTTGAACCATATAAAACTGACAATATTCATCAAGAGAATGCAGACAATACGCTTCAGAGCACAATGAAGGTACAAACAACTTGGAAATATCCTTCTCTGCAATAATCTTATCAGCTGAGATATGAAGCAATTATTTTTCCAGCAAATACCGAGACGTACGTTAAATCACACCAGGCCGAGGCTTGTGCACAAGTCTGGAGGTACTTTGAAATCATTCGATTTTTTTTACTGGAACAAACAATTAATCAGACTTTTTTTATATAATCAATAAATTCGACAACAAATAAAACCTTATATAGGAGATATTTCAATCACAACCTACACTTCAGACATTCCATAAATACAACGAACTCACTTTCTTCAATCTCCCCTCTGTTTTGCTTCATCTTTTACGATTTCAATGGATGAAAAGCAAAGCTAAATTAGCATTTTAGGGGCTCCACCTAAAATGTTGATGCTTTTCAGTTCATATACATAGTTTGACATCCTGAACATGATTCTGAATGTCATTATATGACGCTGGGCCCCATCTCCGAGATGAGGTTCTTAATATTCCAAATGGGGTGATTTTCAAACATATCGACAGATTAAAAGCGGGTAAGCGTGTCCTTATATACTTACCTATCCTTAATCGCTATTCATTACTGAATTATGAAAACAAGTACTTCAGCTTTGACCCACTAAGGGCCAGTTTATCAATGTCGTGTTAGGTCGCATTTATACTTCTGGGTGTCAGGCTATGCATGACGGGTGGCGGGCGACAACCGTTTATTCTGTAGGCGCATTGGTTTATATGAAACCGTTTATATACTCGTACCAGGTGGCAGGTGTAGCCGCGGAGGTGTAGCCGCGGAGCCGTCGCCGAGAGCCTCTCGTATTTGTAGCAATGCGACAACACGGGTGGCGACACCCGGCACTCCCGCCAGTATCCATTGACATTTTCATACGAATTGGAACAATGTCTACAGTAATTTCCAAAGATCGAGAGATTTTGATAAGCGAAGTACAGTTAAGACCTGCAGTTTGGAATGATGCGGATCCTAATCACTAACATATGGATTTTGTAGATAAGAAATCGCGAGAAATCGCGAGAAATCGCAAGAAATCGCTGGGATATTGAATAAAGACGATAAGTACCGATACGCGAGTTGTTTTAAGCAATAAACTGTCAGATAGTGACAGATTTGCTGACTGATTTTCTCTCTTCTGGGATTTTAACCACTGAAAATTATGTAAGTGTTGAGATCCACATCCTGGTGACACAATTTAACTAAAAACAAGATATCACCTAGCATCCATCGCTTGCTACCTGTCACCTGCACCCTGTCGCCTATCGCCCAGGAGTATAAACGTGACCTTAGCGTACTTTGACTCCCTGTTAAATTTGACTCGTGGTTAGAATGAATATGACATTTGCTAAATGAAGGAATCGACCCACATTCTAATCATGAGTTGAATTTAGCTCGAAGTTAATGTACATTGAAAAACCGGCCCTAAATCAGATTCAGAAACATGGCCATGACCTGAACATTGTGTTCAATGCCCTTGCACTATACAGGACCAGTGAAGCCTTAGCCACAATTGACGATTTATGTGATATGTTTCAAGTTTTGCGATTTAGGATATCAGTTTTAGAAATAAATCAAGATTCAGAACAGAAATGAAAAATTAAGCTTGAATTTAACCAACAAGATTGTTTATGGGGCATGATTAGAATATTACTGGCAATGACACTTTCGTATCAAAAGAAAATCTGAAATTATCAAACTTAATGGTAAAAAGATAAAAGTTCAATTGTGTCTCAACCTTTAGCTTTATCGTTTTGCAGTAATAGTGCAGCCAAATTATTTGTGAGGTGAAATTGTTTTAGTACACTCGAACCTAGGCTAGCCTTTTGTAGACAGTATAGGGCAATCGAAATTATGAGTAGTTTTTCAGCCCACTCTAACCACAATGCAGTAACCAAATTAGACAGAATGGGGGATCCAAAATTGTCGAAGACTTTCTTAATTATAAAGCCGCTAGTATAATATGGTCTTTTCTGTATTATTCAAAAATACCGCTAGCAACCGCTCAGCCAGTACAAACTTAAAATTGTTAGAAGTTATAAATGGACCCACCAACAATTACAACAAAGTAATTAATACCCTAGCAATTTAGAGGATTTCTTTTTATGGTCCAAAGAAGAATGAATTTCGATTATAACGGAGTGATTAACAATATGTTGGTTATGTTTGTGTAAAGAAGAAATTACTTTGAGGGTTACGCAGACCAGAGCGATCCTGTTTAACTGTGTGGGTTATATATAACACAAATTGCTTAAAAATGATCCAAGGTTTTGTAACGAAGTATTCACCATTCATTCAATAAGTGAGTCTGATTTCAACGATCCAATGAAAAAAACTTAAACCTAAAAAATCAGATGGTACAGATGGTATACCTCCTTACGTACTGAAAGGGTGCAGCGAATGGGTAAGATAACCACTGACCCATATTTTCAACTAAATTAATGAAACTAATTCATTTCCATCCATGTGGAAAACTTCTATAACTATACCTTTGCATAAATCGGGAAACAAAATGAACGTAGAGAACTATAGGGCTATTTCAATAATGTGCTCACCAGCAAAAGTATTTGATCACATTATTTTCAACAAACTTAGTAATTTTACTAACAAATAAATAGTACCACAACAGCACGGTTTTATGAGACAAATATCAATCAGTACAAACTTATTAGTATTCAGCAATGAGGTTTTCAACACTTTAGAAAATAAATCGCAACTTGCGTTGTGTTCACAGATTTTCATAAAGCATTTGACAAGGTTCACCATGATGTTCTCCTAAAAAAGATAAGCAGATATGGAGTGTCTACAAATTTTTTAGAATTGATTAAAAATTATTTACAAAATAGATATTTTATTGTTAGGCATAATGGAAATACATCTGGAAAATTTCTATCCAATTCTGGAATGCCACAAGGTTCAAACCTAGGGCCGCTCCTTTTCTTACTCTTTATTAATGACCTACCATTGAATCTCAAATACTCAGACTGTCTACTTTTTGCCGATGATTTGAAACTTTTCAAGAGAGTCGAAACAGTAAGAGACTGTATAGGATTACAGAAAGATATTGATAGTATTTTGAAGTGGAGCCAAAAGAATAACCTATATTTCAACTTCAAGAAATGTTCTGTACTGTCTTTAACACGTTGTAGAGCCAGTTATTTTTGGGTATGAAATGGATGGTGTGATTCTGGAAAGGAAAATAGAAATAAAGGATCTTGGGGTAACGTACAATTCACAGTTCTCCTTCTACAGCCATATTAGCGAAATTGTGAAATCTGCCAATAAAATTCTAGGATTTGTAATTAGACAGACGTCATGTTTCTCAAATATAAATACGATCAAGTTACTTTATTATTCCTTAGTCAGATCAAAACTAGAATTTGCTTCTATTATTTGGTTTGGAGAATATCAATCACATTTGATTGAAATGGAAAAAATCCAGAATAAATTTCTGAGGCATTTATATTTCAAGCAGCATCATGTATGGCCTGATGATAATACCATTAGAACATCTCAGTTGAGATTCGAATTTAAGATACTTGGAGCAACGAAGAAACTTAACCTCTATGATATTTGTGCACAAAGTTGATTCCCCCGAAATTCTCAACATGATTCCCTTCAATGTGCTTATCGTAAACGCATTTTGGATCATATAGTGAATATAGCTCTCTGATCAAATCGTCAATATTCCACAAAATATATCGAAGATTTTAGTAAATCTCCTGCAATTCTGGTTTATAATTCATAATCTTTAATTCTGTTAGATTTATAAGTATTTAGTTGATGTACCAGCAGATGAAAATTTATATTTTTCGTAACTTTGTAAATACATTAGATTTATCCAAGTAATTAGGCTACAAAAGCCTGTTTGGGTAATAAATAAATAAATAAATAAATAAATGATCGTCATCGTTGTCGTCATCGTCATCGCCACCGCGACTGCTCTGGTCTGTCTAACCCCTTTACACGTTTTGAATATGCAGATTTGTTTGAAAATCGCTCTGTCTGGACCTTTGAGAGGACTTGTCTCGGAAAAAAGATCGAGTCTCGCATATAACGACATTCATATTGGTATTCAGGACGTCAATATAAGTGAGTGAACTAAACATTCTGAATATTCTAGGTGGAGCCTACCTATATAACGAAATTTACCATGGTATGATTAAAAAGGCACAGAAATTTGAACTCTTTCGTATTTTCTATATATTTGAAAACAATCAATAGGAAAATTGCACAGGTTAATAACTACCTACATAGACTTACCTATAATTATATTTTTTATCTTGAAGCATCTGAATACTCAGTATATTCTGCGCGGGAAAGTGTTCCTTCAAATGTTGGCAAGAATTATCAGAATAACACAGCAAACTAGAATTTTCCAAAATGCACCATCTCCCACTGTACTCTCCGAACAAGTCTTCCACCGGTCCGTTCTGGACTTTATACAACATACCCTTCTTCTGGACAAACTTATTCACACCGATTGCAGCTCTTTCAACTACATTATCCTTATTTTTTATCCCCCTCACGACATCCGGAGCTTTTTCTATGGCCTCTTTGACTTGCTTGAACCAACTGGACTTTTTGGTTTCGGCGGAAATTTGCTTTGCCGGCGGTATTTCAGTAAACCAGTTAGATCTGGATTTCGGTGCGGACTTTTCCGGTTCTTGCTCTTCCTCTGGGAGAGAATCGGATCTCATGGGGGGCGTGGGGGGACTGAGAACATCTTCTGTCTCAGATTCGTTAGAAATACTCCATTCATCGAAAGTGTGGGCACTAGAAATGTTTCCGTAGAGGTCACCTTGGAGCAGGTCTTCCAATAATTTTATGTCGCTGTTGAACGCAAACGGGGCTGGAAAAAGTAGACAATTGCAATTTTTCAAACATTTTAAACAACTGAAATGAAACAAAGTAGCCATAGTGAGGTATTATTCGAAGAATGCTGGGATAAGATTTACCCCGACGCTCGACTATAGTTATTAACGTTACAAAGCCGATATGTAGCAAATAACGGATGAGGTTGAATATTGTAGCCGAGGATTATAACCGAATTCGATATTTGCGTATCGGCCGTGTGTCGTTCAAGACTTTTCGTAATCCCGCTGAAGATTACATTTTGATTCTGAGAAAAAACCAAACCACGTACCTCGTAATTCTACAGAAAAATCTCAAGTTCGTGTTAAAATATTTGAACGGAGGCTGTTAACATTAACTTTTCAATTGCCATCTGAATACCGTTACATCACAATAACAGTATGGGATTACGAAAAATAAATAACGTAATTTTACTATTTTTTGCGTTTTCCTATCGAATTAGTTCGACAACCTGAGTTCGCTCACAGATTCAGTAGGTCAAATTTTAACAAATCAGACATAACATTCATTCCCAATTTATCTTGGACCTAACTTAAATCAAGTTTTTCTGTACCCGTTGTTTTTTAGTTCGATCACTTTTCATGACTAATTTCCTTACAATAAAAATATGAAAGTGGAAATTTCTGAAAAAGCTTTCTTGATCTCATTGTAAAGACCCTTTATTTTCAGAAAATGAATGTAAAAACCTCCGATAACAAAGGTTTCATTCTCCTGAAATTTCCCAAAACGCATCAAAATTCTTCTGATAAGTCTCACGGGGTTATCTTATCGACTATAGCTTTATGAATGTGAAAAACTTTAGTTGAGAGAACCTGCTCTTTCTCGCGGTGACCATTATTTTTTGTTGGAAATCGCAGGCCAGTTTTATTTTGAAATTTCAAGCGGTAATTTCCCACCTCGGGAACCGAGTAGGCACAAATAAATGTACGCGGGAGGGGTTGAGGGCGCCACGGTCGACTCGATCCGATGACGTCTGCATCGTTGCCACATCTAGTAGATTTCTACATTTTTGGTAGATTTTCAGAAAATTTTAGTGGGCACATTTTCTTTATTAGATTTTGGTAGATTTTAATATTTAACTTTCAAGAATGTAAAAATGCCATTAACAATAAAGTTATTGTAAAAATTATTTCAATCAAGCATTTACTTTAATTTCTATGTTGGTAGATGTGTAAATAATTTATTATTTTTGTTCATTTGGTTGCTTCGCCAGCTTTTTTGGAGGTGATTCCCCCTGATGCCTTATGGGGGTTCACCGGGTTCACCCGGTTCACGGTTGTATTTCCCTTACAACTGACGGTCTAATTTATTCTAAATCTAATCGCTACACGATTTTCACTTTATACTGAATAGTGAATACGCAGTGTAAATAGTATATTATACATCAAGGGGCAGAAATGCAAGATTTTTCCCAAGGTGCGATTTGTAGCTAGCGGGCGAAGCGAAAAATTTGGTCAAAGTGTTTACTCATAATTAAGGCGGATTTATTGGATTCATAATGCACAATTTATTGCCTATGCATAATTTTAAAATACAATTTACAACATTTCAACACTCAGATTCATATGACACCATTTACCAGTTTCATAATTTATAATTCCTTAATGGTTTCATATGAATGTGAAGTATGGAAATGTTATAAATTGTATTTTAAAATTATGCATATGCATCAAATTGTGCATTATGAATCCGATAAATCCGCCATTAGTAGTAGTAGTTTGTGGGATTCGTATCTTGACAACAAGCATCTTGATGACAACCCATGGTGACAGCTAAGATGCCTAAAAACCCTGGTGTGCCGACTCATACCTGTAAAACTGTGGACAAAAACGCTGGACATTCGCTAGCTTGATTATGAGAAAACAAACGAAATCGTGGTCTGTTTTCCAAATATCCCGCGATACTTGCGTGAACCGCCACCGCCGGTTTTGTTGTTAAGGTACATTTTCATGAACTGTTGTTTCAAGTATTGCGCAGGAGCATGAAATGAATAAAACAACATAATCAATCAAATTTACGGAATCACTCTCTGCAAGCAGTTGTATTCATTACATTTTCGACTTATTATATTATTTTTGTTTTGCTGGAATGAATTTTACTGGAATAAATAATAATAACACATTTCACATAAAAGAATTGAAATTCAGCTGCATGGAAATTCACCATTAGAACCTGTCAATCTTGTGCCTATCTGATATCTGCCCAAGCATGCGCATGCACAAGTATCTGCGCAACTATCTGATTTTTTTTTCAAAAAGTTCTTCAAGTAATGATTTCGTCACTTTTAAGAGTTTTGAGAAAATTAATTTTTTGAATGATTTAATAACACTGAAAAGATTTTACGAAAACGAAAGGTAAAATAATAAAAACACCTTAACAAGCTTAATGGTATATGCAAAATTGATAGATTTCAGTAGGAGATTTTTATTTTCACAACTTGAACTTATTGAAGATTTAAAGAAACAGTAAAAGGGTATAACAACACGCACCCAGTTGATCTACTTGAAAAAATGTTTGGTAATTAGATCATGGAGAATTTAGAAATAAAATGTAAGTTTCAAATTGGTTTCAAAGATTTTAAGTGGTACTCACTTTCGGTACTAGAAATAAATGAATTATTGTGTTCATCTTTCAGGATTTTATCCACACAAAAACGAATAATGGTCAAATTATTCATATGAATAGTCTATTTTATTGCATTACGACATTCTTCATTCTGCCACAAGTATTTTGACGTTCAAACGCTATTTACATCATTTTAGAAAAATAACACAATTTGTGTGGTGTTATTTTTCCAAAAAATTTGGTCTTCCACTTCTGAGTATGGACACTATATTAGTTCAGAATGACAATAATTTAAAAAGTTTATTGACATTCGGCAAAATTCAATTAAAAACAATCACAATCACTATGTCCTTGGAATATTAACACGAGGACCAGGTGCCATCTCTGGATCCGATTACAGAAACAGATCACGATATCATTTGTTTTAAATTCTAAACAAAATCTAATCAGTCGACACACCAGGGTTTTTAGACAACTTAGTGACAGCAAATAACAAACTGAAATTTGTTAAAACAGTTTTGAAAATTGTTAACGGTGATGGAACAGGAAATCGAGGGAGAACCATTGGGTACTACTACCCCTGGCAATTGAAAATAAAGCGCACGGAAAACGTAATGTTGTTCTACTATAATTGAGTTTCTAAAAAATTACAAATCGTCTACTTTATGGGCGAGTATTCGGTAAATCTTCGGTTAGAGTGAGTATCCGAATTAAAAAAAAATACACATACCTAAACCAAGATATGATCGGTGGTCGGATAGGCTCAGTTAAGTTGGCGTTAGGTCAGGTTAGGTTAGGCATTCAGTACGTTCTTTTATGTAAAAAGTAGTCTTTATTTCTTTGAAACCGAATTCTGAATTTATCTCTGCCTTTACATTAATTACGCATGTTAATTACCATGTGTGTGCGAACATACGTGTGCGCATGTGTATACATATGTTTACGCACATGCAAAGAATAGTTTCCGTGTTCTATCACGTTTTTTTACATTCTACCAGTCTGCATTTTTGGAAACATTTTAAATGTGCAGTTAATGTCATCATAGAAAAATGTAATCATGAGTCACTCTCTAAAATATTTCATATGGCAGTGAATTGAATATTTCTGAAATAAAATTGGCAACGGCGCAAATTTAGATTTGCTATTACGAGAGGAGAAAACTGTCATTTGCCACCAGGTGTTTACTTTTTTATCAATTCTTGAGGATTATTTTACTCGTAAATTGCTAGTACTGTGTGTATTAGAAGTATTTTCGGCTCAACATTGTACGTTTGAATTCGAAAAGTCAGCGACAACCAAAAAAACTCGACGAAACCCGAACAAACAAACCCATTGCCAACATTGCATCAACAAAAAACCAGACATTCAGTGTTCAACAATGAAATTCTAATGAATTGTTTACGTTTCGAAAAAAGGTGACTTTTCCAATAAAAAATGCCGAAAACAAGTAAATAAGTGTGTGTGTGGTGTTTTGATTGAAACAAAATAAAAATTTGTGTTTTTTCAAAACCAGAAATTCAATCTGTCAAATGATGAAGTTTCACAAGAAAATGGGCCAATAACTCCGAAAATAGTCGTGATCGCCAAAAATTTCATTTGGTTTTTAGGTTCAGGAGACCAAGCTAGGTAAGTTGCAAAAATTTTTGAAATTCGGGTGCTCGCTCTAACCGGATTTACCTTATTGCGTTTGAAGACTTCAATAAGAGTTTGTTAGTGTTTCATAAATGTCCTTTGTACCTTCTCTTACTAACCCGTGTGTGTCTAGAAAAAGTCAAAATCAAAGGAAAGGGTTAATCGGATAAATTTATTTCTTGGGAATGACATGAATAGGAGTTTATCGTTTATGTTTCATGAATTATCTGTGAGTTTTTTCAGCTAAAAAAGTCAGAATCAATAGGGAATAACTTATTCGAATGTTTCTTCTTTTAGATGACATGAATAGGAGTTCATGGCTCTTTTCTCTTATTCAGTTAACCGGTGTGACTGGAACAAATCAGATCAACAGAAAAAGGTTTATTTGTATAATCAATTTTTTATTTTATTTTCTTAGAATTGACGAGAGAATTCATAACTATCAATCGTTCAAGTATAACTGGCAAATGAACGTTATAACAAACAATTACCGTGCGAATCTGAATTCAGTCTCCTAAAAATACGAAATCACACGGTTACAGCCCAATTACTTAAGCATGCGCGTCGCTAACTTCGCTCCGTTTCAGAGACCAATTATCGAGAAACCATCCTTCAGGGCCACGTTTCTCACAAATGGAGTATTTTTCGAAAAAAACATGTAGATACCTTTTTTGTGAAAATTTTCACCCTCTACCAGTATATTTCTTTACATTACATCGAAATTTTCAACCCCTTCCAAGTTATTGATGGAATACCGATTTCCGAGTTTTTCCGGGAATTTTCTCCATTTTCCAAGGTGCCTGCGTGCAGAACAATTTTTTTTTTTGCTCAAACTACCTTTTAAAAACTGCCCGTTATATTTCTTTTGTAATAAATATAAAGTAAAACAAGAATTGGCGAAATGTAAATTATTTAAACAAATAAGTAAATGTAGAAGGAGTTCATATTTGAATTTGAATAGAAGACAACACAAAATCCAAGTGACCAACTTACCGCGAGACTGTTATGTTTGTGGTTATAATAATGGTAAACTTTCTGTGTAAAATGGTTGTGTTTTCGATGCTGGTAGTTGTGAAATTAGGTGGATTAGCGCATGAAAAAAGTGTCTCCAAAAAAGGCATTTTGTGTAATTTTTTTTTACCCCTTTCTTCATCCATAAATAATTTACGAAAATTATCAGATTACGATTTCACAACTTCGATAATTGATTTGTTACTATGCACCCTGTTGAGTTCACTTTAAAGTTCGCAATTTTCATTGCATGCAATCAATTGAGGGAGTTCTCAACCAATGTTTTTTCGAAAACATGAAAACTGCAGATACGCCCTTTATGCTTAGCACGGCAGTATATTGGGATTGACTGAAATAGTTTTGCATAATGTCAATGTCAAAACAATGAAAATTGGATGTTTGCTTCCAAAACGGTAATAATAGTTATTATCCTAGCAAGTACAGAAAGAGTACCTTTCTCGCATGTGACTGCCGTTACCCGAACGACGCAAAGCGGAGTTCGGGTGAGCAGTCGAGTGCGGGAGAGTACCTTTCCTTATGAGTTAGAATCAATATTTTTTCCTCAAGTTAATTAAAAAAAAAATAAGCAGCACTCTTAAACAAACTTTCGCGTGCGGGAAAATTTTTTTTCTACAAGCGTGCGTGTTCCGCCCTATTCCCGCACGCAATTTAGTTTGAGAGGTGTCATATTCCCGCACTAGTGCGGGAAAAATTTTCCCGCACGCTAATGTCACTTCAAGTGAGTTTTTTCCGCACTAGTGCGATAATAATTTTTCCCGCACGTGAAAGTTTGTTCAAGAGCATCACATAAGATGTTTCAATGCTCTTGTAGAAAAAATCTTGATCCTTACTCATACGGAAAGGTACTATCCCGCACTCGACTGCTTACCCGAACTCCGCTTTGCGTCGTTCGGGTAACGGCAGTCTCATGCGGGAATAGTACTCTTTCCGTACTTGTTAGGATAATAACTATTTTCTACAAGCGTGCGTGTTCCGCCCTATTCCCGCACGCAATTTAGTTTGAGAGGTGTCATATTCCCGCACGCTAATGTCACTTCAAGTGAGTTTTTCCCGCACTAGTGCGGTAATAATTTTTTCCTACAAGCGTGCGTGTTCCGCCCTATTCTCGCACGCAATTTAATTTGAGAGGTGTCATATTCCCGCACTAGTGCGGAAAAAAATTTCCCGCACGCTAATATCACTTCATGTGAGTTTTTCCCGCACTAGTGCGGTAATAATTTTTCCCGCACGTGAAAGTTTGTACAAGAGCGCTACATAAGATGTTTCAATGCGCTTGTAGAAAAAATCTTGATCCTTACTCATACGGAAAGGTACTATCCCGCACTCGACTGCTTACCCGAACTCCGCTTTGCGTCGTTCGGGTAACGGCAGTCTCATGCGGGAATGGTACTCTTTCCGTACTTGTTAGGATAATAACTATTCCAGCACGTGAAAGTTTGTTCAAGAGCATCACATAAGATGTTTCAATGCTCTTGTAGAAAAAATCTTGATCCTTACTCATACGGAAAGGTAGTATCCCGCACTCGACTGCTTACCCGAACTCCGCTTTGCGTCGTTCGGGTAACGGCAGTCTCATGCGGGAATGGTACTCTTTCCGTACTTGTTAGGATAATAACTATTACCCGCACTATGTGCGGGAATAACTCACTTGAAGTGACTTAAGCGTGCAGGAAATTTTTTTCCGTACTAGTGCGGAAAAGTGACGCCTCTCGAACTAAATTGCGTGTGGGTATAGGGTGAATCATGCACGCTTGAAGGAAAAAGGTATTTTCATTTTTATATTAAAAAACCAAGGTATGGAAAAAAAACATGTATACAACTCATATATAATGACTCGTTTATGCACTAGCGGTAAAGTGTACTTTACCGCCCGGTTCGCCGGGCGTAAAGTGGCACTTTACCGCCCGTGGGCGCATCATCGCCTGCGGGCGGTAAAGTAGACAATATACTAAAATTGTCCATATATACCTACGCTACGCACATCATTTCATGGAAGACCTACCACGAAACAATGGATTCAGTTCAATAAAGAAATACTCATTTAACAACTTTTATTCATAATCTACATTTTTGCTCCATAACCCTAAAAGTTAGAATTTTATATTAACTATGCAATTGTTACAATTTTGAATATTGAGGGTGGGATATTCACTTTTCTCTTGAAAATAATTATTCCCTTTTGAAATATCCTCACCACTCATTTTAGATGTGGATGGTAGGTCCAAATAATTATTACTTATTTGGTATCGGTCCATCACCATCGCCGGCAATTTTTTTTTGCAATATTCAATTTATTTGAAATCGATTGTTCAATGTAGCTCTCTGCTACTGTAGTTGATTTCCAACCAGCGTATCTTTTGATATTGGTGCTACTTTCCCCAGCATCAGCCAATAAAGTGGCTGAAGAACGCCTGAAACAATGACCCGTATATTCTTCTGAGCCTGGTAGCTTCAAAAATGCTGCAATTTTTCTTGGAATTTGACCGAGGATATTCTTCCCAACAACTTGTTTTGTACATTTGTTGTTCTTATAAAATATAAAAAAACGCCCATGTTCAGTATTTGCGGGACGTAGACTAGCATATCTTCTACAAATATTCAAATAATTAACTGACTGGTTTTCAGTACTGCAGATGGTAAATGTTCGTTGTACTTTAGTTTTTGACTCTCGAATTGTAATCAATAAAGCAGTTAGGTCTTGAATGTCATCAAGCATGAGATTTGTTAATTCTTCTCTACGACAAGCACCATGTATGATTCCATAATTTTCGTGTTGAGTTCACTCACACACTTTTTCAGATAAACATGAAGATGACCGATTACCTTGTTTATTGAATTTGTTGCTAGACAACAACCAGCTTGCTTAACAACGTCATAATTAGGTGGGTATATACTGAGTATTCTGTGTACAATTTGAATAAATGAATCTATTTCAGTATACAGAGATGATTATTGACACGATAATTGCGATATAAATATATATACAGTGTCCGCCAAAATCTTGGAACCATATGGAAAACTTTTTTATTAATAGTTTCTCAGAAAATGTCATTCTTCATAAAAGTTAGTTTCCCATGTTGTTCCAAGATTTTGATGGACACTGTATAAACCGCTAGTGCATAAAATTTTGTATGTATCACGTGCGTAAAATGCGTTTATGGCCTTCGGCGTGTAATGGCCCTCGGCTAACGCCTTCGGGCCATTATCCACGCCGCAGGCCATAACGCCTACTTTACGCCCTTGATACATAAATAACTATTTTACACTTGTAAGGTTTCGCGTGTGCAAAAAAGAGTCGCTTCACATTCTCATTGTATAAATAACTATTTTTCAAATAATTTCGTTTGAGTGATGAACATTTTTAATCGAATTATGAAATAATGCACAGACTCATCTGAATAACAATAATGTGTCATTCTGTCTGAAACAATTCGTAAATTCCTAGTAATACCAACATGAATCATCTCACATATTCTCAGTTACGACGAAAATAGAGCAAGATGAGAACGCTGAAATGATAACTAAACAACGTGATCACAATTGCGTTTCATTATCATTAATCAGTTCCTCCACAGTCTATGTGCAAACCAAGTAAACTTGAAAATTAATTTCCTCCTATACTTATTTCAGTTTTATACTCTCGAGTCTATTTGAATCAATTATTCACAATCAATTTCAATAATGTCCAATTTGAATGTAATTGTAGCATGTTATCGATGCAGATCAAAGTTTTATCCTCAAAAATAAAAACTTGTTACTAACTGTCAATAACGTCCAATATGAATTTAATTGAAGCATGATGTTGATGCAGATCAAAGTTTTATCCTCAATAATGAAAACATTGTTACAAACTGGAGGTCGAATATGTTGAATCATGGTGAGATTTTAGTGTTTTGATGATCTGAATACCTCAGTATCTTATTACTTTAATGCATTATGAATTACACTTGTACCGGATAAGCCGTATACGCTAAAATAAAAAGAAATGTTTTTTATAGTTAGGGAGATAGACAAGGCAGAGGAAAGCAGGTGGTAGATGGAGAGGAGGGTGAGGGTATGAGAGGAAGTAAATTATCGAAGAAAAAGAATTCTTATTGTCAAAACTTGGGAAAATCCAGTATAGAAAGAGTACTTTTCACGACACAAAGCGGAGTTCGAGGAAGAATTTTTGTGCACGCGGGAAATAATTGTCGAGCACGCATGAAATAATTTTTGCGCACGCGGGAAAGAATTTTTGCGCACGCTGGAAATATACCCTTTCCGTACCTGTTAGGATGATAATTATTTCCACTTTAGCTTATGGGAAAATGATGCTTCCCAAACTTTATTTTGTGTGCGGGTATAGGGTGAATCACGCACGCTTGTAGAAAAAAAATACTCGGTGGAATATTTTTCTTAGAATTATTGATAGGTTGCGAGATAAAATACAAAAATGGCAGAAGCAATTAATATTTCCTTCTCTAGAGGATAATATCTGTAGTGTTTTAAAATTGCCTGATTCATTCCTTTATTATAAAGGTGATCATGATATTCTCGCCTATTGTAGACCAACTTCTGTGTTATTGATTCTATCAAAAACTTTCGAAAAACTGATAAAATCCTTTTTGAGGAAGTTTAACTGATTTCCAGGAAGTGCTTCTACAGAACATGGGTAGCTTGAATAAACCAGTAACAAAGTCAACTTACCACCTGTTTCCTCTCTGCATAGTGGATCGAACTGTAGTATGACACTCTCTGAAGGCCTCGGAGGTCTTCGAGGGGGCCGCTGCGGAGTAATTTCGTGATTTTCATACAAGCTATTCTGTCTAACCATCGAACTGACAACACTTTCATTAGAGTTGTGATCAGTGGTATCAATATTGGACACTTTATCATCTGTTGGTATATTTTCTTCTTCGATATTATTGTAAATAGTGGTATTCTGGTTTTCCCTACTGTTGACAGAATCGTAAAATTTCCAAGATCCAGATCTGGATAAACATTCCGTCTGCGTAGTTGAATTAGAGTCAGAGTTAGAATCACTTTTATTAGGAAATAAAGGAAAAATACTCTCGTAAATGTCTGGTCTTGATCTTGACTTCGCTGATTGTCCAGAATTACTACTAGATACTAAGGATAGAGGAGCATCATACAGGGATTCATCGGGTAGAGGTGGAGGAGGGTGAGAAGGTGGTGGTAACTCTATAGAGCCTTCAGAAGATCCTGATGAACTATCGTCCACGTTATTATATATGTTCTCAGTTCTTGAGAAAGGAGAGTTGAATGTAATAGAATTGAATATATTTATCGAATCTTCTTCATTTTTAGTATCAATCTCCTCTGGGTTGTTTTGTTCCTGAGAAGTCGAACTGAATCGTCTAGTTATTCTTCGCACACTCTGTCGTGTTCCTTCAATAACTGCCTTTTTTCTGTCATGAACAAGTTGACTTATATCTCCAGCCAGCTGCTTTGAGGCAGAACTCACCCGTTTCGTTAAAGTGTTGGTATTTTCTTCCACCTGGGCAGGCACATTCTCCGATATTTTCTGTAAGTTTATATTTCTCCTCGGAGTTGGAATGGGCTTCTTGATTTCTTTCGAATTCGAGCGTAACTGAGGTACAGGGCTTTCCATTTCTCATGCTTAACTACCTAACTATTGTACGTTCCGTTCAGAATATCAGGAAACAGTGTAGATAGTTGGCATCTTTCTGTTGATAAGGCATCCCACTAATAAACACATGAAGCAACATTCACGAAAGATAGTGCAACTTATGATCAATATCATAACTTATCGCTTTTATGTGACTCATCACAAACAAATCATAACTTTTGCATTGTTTATTGTTTATTTTCCCTTTCCCAGTTTTTGACGTTCTCAGTCTGGCAAATGACAATTGACAAGAAAACAGGCACAAAACACGTACATGCATGTGTTCAGTGGCAACTGACAAGTGACAGTGCAAGCTTCTTGGTAGATATGGCTAAACTTCCAGTGTCGGTACAAAAGTGACTGAATCTAAGGTTTTACAACACTCGACACTCTGACATGCCTTCCAGCTTTTCAATAATAATAGTAATATATATTTGTATTGGATATCGGAAGACAATGATCAACAAATGCAGATAATTTTATTTGCTCGTAAATGTCCAATAAAAATGACTGCCTATTATAATGCACGACTTTGCCAAGACTTGCAACAAAATTATAGTTTGGTTTTGAATTTAAACATTTTACCACAACTGGAACAACCTTATTAGAAATGTGCCAGATTGACCCCTTTGAGAAATGTCTTGTCATTATGATATTGATTGCCTTCAAAATGGTTTGTTTGGTTAGAGATATTATAATAAGCAGGTTTTGCCTAACAAGTTATCGGACAGTTGTTATAACTGAGCCATGAGTTGGAAACAGAATATTCAACCGGTGTTAAACAACACTATTGCTGAATATGCGACATATTCTAGTCTAATAGTTTGTCGGAAGTTTCAAATAAATGAAACTAGTAATTTCGACGAAGTAGAAATGTATTCTTTCTCACACAAAGTGGAAAATTTGAAGCAAATATCTTTCAAAAAACAGCTACCGCTCTTACGGATACCGAATCACATTTTACATCTATCTGTAGCGTGTTCCTCCAAGGAGGACGCTATTGCAATATAAGTGCTCTAATAATAACATTATAATCAAGCATTGAATATTATCACTATCATGGTGGAGCTGAGTCTCACATAAATTTTTTGGTAAACTGTTGTTGCTTTAATTCGTCCAAAAAACTGTTCCAAAAAAAGAAAAAAATCGTCTAGACTTTAAATTTTAGGATTTTGGAATATCGATCTCACTCGGTAATTTGAGAAACAACGTCTACACTTCAATAAAACGCTTTCATCAAGTGCCTCACAGTATTGTTTCAATTGGAGTACACCTCCTAAACATATATGCCAAAGAGCTTTCAGATTCCATTTAAAAGAGAGCAATATATGCCTTTTCATAGTGATTCTTCATTTACATACACTCTTACATTTTGCTTGGACAGTGCATTTAAGTTAGTGCGATCTATCTCTGGTTTCATTATCAATTCCAACCGAAGTATCCACCGAAATTTTAATTTATAATTACTTATATTAGTACGTGTTTTCTTGGATCCAAAACGAAAATGAATTGATTGGCCATTTTTTCTGAATAAGTATTTGTCAATATTTACAATCTGATATTGAAATTTGACCTTGGCACACTTCGCTTTCTGAAAATAATAAATTTTCAAAATGACTACGGTTACAGCAGGACCCGATGAAACACCTTTCATATGCATGATTTCAATGGTTACAAAATCAGTTGAATTGAATTGAAACCGAACAGGCACTTCCAAAGCTATTTTTGAAAAATTGCATTTTTGAATTCTCAAAGAACGAATCATTTTTTCTTTTCCTCTATCTTAAGTCTGCTTTGGTTTGATTTATACTTAAATTCATGGATCCGGCAGAATGTAATATTATTGATATATTTGACATATATGGGTCTATTTTGTAACACTTCCGTTAATATTTGGACGCCTCTAAAGTTTTGTGGCTATGATATATAGATAGTCACAAAATTTTAGAGGCGTCCAAATATTAACGGAAATGTTATAGAATAGACCCCATATACTATATAACAAATTTTATCGGGTTCTTGAATTCAATTGCACATTGAAGCGTTTGCGTATAAGATGTGGAATTGTCCAAAAGTCACTGAAACATAATACATTTGTTTAAGTTCTGTACACAGAACGCATAAAATCATCATACTAATACGGCAGCCGGCAACGTAGACACTGTCAGAGGTTGCACAGCAAGAATTCCTATCCACAACACTTCCCAATAGGCAACCCGCATGAACCAATTTGAACTATCCTGGCCAGCCAAGGCGGTATATTTGAATCGATGCTAAGGCGATATAGTAGTCCCAAGTATTCAACTTGGATAGCAAGGTTAGTTTAGTTAGGTTAGATCATGTTCCCTTCTTTTTCATTTTTAAGCCATAAAAGAAGGGAACATGATATAATTTAACCAAACTGGACCTTGATATCCAGTTGATCCTCAACGTAACCTAAAATTACATTGCATACCGCGCAGGCGCAACTAAAATAGAATTTTGATTGGTCCATGCGGATTGCCTATGGGGAAGTGTTGTGGATAGGAATTCTTGCTCCTTTGCAGGTCCCTTCAACAGTGGTGGCGTCTAGAAAAAATTATTCTCCAGTCTTGTTAGAATAATGTTCTGCTGGTTGAAATTTAAAATAAATATAAAAATTCCCAATATTACTATTAGTTCGAGGACTAAAGGAAATAATTCTCCTTTTAGTGGAACAATTTTCAGTCACTTAAAATTAATTCTAGAAATAAACTTTATGCGTTTCAGTATATTTTTATGTTAATTATGCCATGAACATCTACGAATTATTTTTAAGACAATCTTACATTAAGTTAAGACCAAGTCAAGCTTGTGAAAGTAAAAATAATTGGATTGGTGTATTTTGATTACAATATATAACACATATACAGTTCAATAATTATAGGGTGTTAGTTTGTATATCTGGCTCCTTCGAAATTTTGTTATTCTTTGCGTTTACCTACCTACTTGATTGTTTCAATTCTTGAATTCCATAATTTATTATGAATTTATTTGAACTATTTCTGTGAATGACATTCTCATTTGTCTATATGAATTTTCAATGAAAACTCAATAGTTTAAAAATCAACTGTCTGAATGAAAATGCAAATTTTTACTTTCATAGATATTAGGGTATTTTCACAATTCACAGTACTTATTTATCAGATGTAGTGTTCAACATCTATAGCATGGTCGTAGCCGGTGAAGTAGCCGTTTTCTGATAGATATCACAAAAAAATTCTAGATTTTTATCGTAGGTTTTTTCCATTTTCAAAAAAAATCTATTCCAGTTTCCATTGGAAAATGTTTGCCTTATCAAAATTCAATATGGTTTAAGCCTATTCAGGACACTCCACAACCATTTTTAACCTCGCATAAAAAGCAATTCAAAACTGCCACCGACGGTTTTATCAAGTCATGTATTAGGATAGCCTAGTACAATAATAGGTAACTCTTGAAAAAGAAATAATTCAATATCGCCTTCAACAAGATAGATAAGCTAGACAACAAAGATAAAGTTAAAAAATAATGGAATCTATGAATTATCTAACTCGTGTGTGGTACACATTGGACAAACAGGTAGAACTTCAAAATGAGAGAGAATAACTGCAAATGGAAATAGTTTTGTGAACAGAAAAACATTTATTTAAGCATGATTTGATATCCTTGATAAAAGCATTAAACTGAATCTTTTAGAAATTTTTGAGTTCAGAATGAATAAGAAAATTCACAGAACTAATAATTATGTAATGAGCAAATAAAATTAAAGAACTCACCATTGTTGAATTTGTTAACAGAAATAAAACAGAAAGAGGTATTTATAGAAGATTAACAAATAATTAAGTTAGCTATTTAATGTTTCGAGAAGTTATATTTCACATCATTGTGCTCAAAAGAAATATATTCATCAAGTTGCGTTGCATGAGTCAGATACATAACAAGCTTTGTGGAGTCCATATTTTGAGAAAATATCCCTCAAATTTTGCTCTTTGGAAACTCAGAATAGCTGTTGTTCTGAAAAATTACAGTTATACATTTACCAGTATTTTTGCAGATGAAAACATTCATCTTCATATGGAAATGCCAATCATAAAACAAAAAACATTTATTATGTACACACTCATATAAAAAAAGTACAATTGTCACTGGAGTTATTTTCCAAATTCGCTAGAAGATTGCAACACCTCAAACGTACTCTGGGCAGGTATCAATAATTGCTCAAGAATATCACACTCTTCGTTTGTTGTAACTCTCGCCAAAATTGACTTTATATTATTCAATATAGCTTCTTTACGGTCTACAATAGCTTCGTTATGGACTTTAATGGTATCTGAGAGTACTTCAATAGCTCCTTTCTGGACTTCAATAGCTTCTTTGAGGACTTCAATAACATCTTTACGGACTTCAGTAGCGTCTTTACGGTCTTCAATAGCTTCGTTGCTAACTTCAATAGCTGTTTGCAAGAAATTTTCATCAACCCCACCGAGGCTACTTCCAATTCCGATTTCCTCAAAAATAACTAACACGCTTTGACCCTCATCTACAGGCCATCTTTCAAAATGGGTAATCTGCTCGTCCGTTTTTATTTCGGCACTGCCCTTCAAATGTTGGCACAAGAGATGGATGTGTTTGCACATATTCCATTTTATGGAGGAATCTATACAAGAGCAAATGTATTTGTGAATACAGGTTTCACATTCATCACATTTAAAATCGCAGCAACAAGTCTTTCTCGAAAGTTCAATTCGGTATAATTCTACTTCATTGGAGGACAGTACAGACCAGGATGTACCATCTCCTTTCACAACGTGAGTTTTTTTGGCGACGAGAGACTCCATGTTTTTGTGCCTTTTTTGTAAATCCTTCAGTTTACCACATACCTTGCCTAAAAAATATAAATAATATATATAGCAGAGTACTCTGTATATAAAATTTCATTTTCTTGGTACCAACACTATTTCCGAGTCAGACGTATTTTAAAAATTAGGCTTCTTGGTATATTTTCTTGATATCAAATTATTAAAATGTACTTCTGGAGAAGTGTATCGTGTGCATTTTCAATTTAAAACTTAGTATGCTTGGGAGTAAATTTTTAAATTTTATATAAAAAAACCACAAATGAAGGAATTAGTTTTTAGAATTACTCCAACAAAAAAATACAGAAACGAACAACAAAGAGAAAGAACAAGAAAGTGACTATACAGGTAGACAGAACAAATATCATGAATTCGAAAATGACATAATGAGAGGAGAGGAAGTACTTAAGAGGAATAAATGATCAAAAGAGGATCACAAAAAGAAAATCTGAAAATGGTTTAGTTGGTTCTACACCTTTTTCAGTTGTAATTCAGAAAGAATAATATGTATTTGTCTCTTTAGGTGGCCACATGCCTTGCTGTGATTCAAGTGTGATTTGAGTTGCCTAGATGCCAATCCCGACGTCTGGTGCTAGCTTGAAGGGCGCACCGACCAACCGGGGTGATGCTGTAGGTTTTCCTACAGCTGAAAAGTGAATACACCACTTACAATATCAGTAAGTCGCCCCGGAGCGCCACGGCAAATAATAATAATAGCCGTCCTCAACCCGCACAGGCTATGCCTTTGGGTACACTCTACGAGTGTTTATGAGGGAGTATTATTATTATTATTATTTCATAAAGTATAATTTTTAATTTATTCAGAATAGGTAATAAATTGTAAATCAGAAAACATTAAATGAAAATCGGATTGGTAAAATGAAATTCAGAAACTGTAACTTGTAATTATTCAGATTGGTAAATTGTATTTCAGAATGTGTAATTTGTGATTCATATCAGTGAATTGTTAACCATAAGGTGTATCTTGTAATTCAGAAAGCGTGAAAGTTGTTATTCAGAGAGTATCAGCTATGATCCAGAAAACAAGGTCATGTTCTATAGGAACATAATAAATAATTTATTGTTCTCATATTCCCTATTCTCACTTATCGAGTCCTTGACGGTTACTAAATTACAAGTGATGGTTCGGAATTACAATTGACGCTTTCTGAATGAAAATTCACTAATCTGAAATTGAAGTTACACTTTCTGAATTTCAGAATTACATGTTATAGTTTCTGAAATCCAATGTACACATCTGAATAACAAATTACACTATCCGAATTAGAATTACTAATTTTCGAAAAAGGTGTAGAATATATTCAAGAATAATCACAGAATTGAACAAAATGCGATATTATAAAAAATTATATGTTCACTTATATCAATAAAGATTCAAACTTAGAAAAACTAAAGTCAGGTTGAAATACTTGAACAGCTCAGATTACATAAACTCTATTGTATCAAACTTCAAGAATAATCGATAATTCTAAAATAGTTTAATTGTTGTTTACCTACTAACACAAATATTTCCCAACAATTTCTTTGAATTATGAATTAGCATGACAATAGTGAATTTTGTATATGTTTACTTATGTGTTAACCTAAAATGCCCCTCAAAATTTGATAAATCTCAATTTAAAAATTAGTATTTTGTTGAGGAAGTTGACCATTACGATTAGATGAAAATTGAGAACATTTAACAGTTTGCCATCTTCCATTAGAGAAGTTATCTTTCATAAAAAAAATAAATATTGCCCATAACTCCAGTTTTGAAATTATCAAGACATCAATAATAGAGGTGTACCTAAGAAAAATATAAACAAATAATTTCGAATCTGAAATACCCCTTTCCCCATACATATGAATTAAGTAATATGCACCTTTACTTAAAATCATGAGTCGTTCGAAGATTTTTTCCCTCACTAATCTCATTATCGCATGTATTGCTTTATCAAGCCTTTCTGCAGTCCGGCCTTTCAAATAAATGTATTCCAGGCTCATATGCATCCTCTCTAGGTGCATGCTGATATTGAGTCCGGCGCCCAGACGAAAACAGTTCGCCCAATACTTCCGTGTAGGTGAGTACACAGTCTTGAAATATTCGCCAAAATCTCCCATTTCTGGATCACACAAATCAGTCATCCACTTTTCCAACATGTCTTCAAATACGGTTGGGTCCTGCTCCTCCAGCAAAGCCCTCAAAGTTTTCAACGCATACTCCTGAGTTTCTGCGTTTGAGATTTTGCTTTGTATGTTTTTTTTCCAGGCTTCGTTGACATGCCATGTGCAAAACAGTTTCGAACTCACTGGTCCCATAACAGCTTTCCAACCATCATAGTAGCTATCAGACATCTCCGACATGAACACTGTTGGTGTCACTTGTGAATCTCCTAAATTATTTTTCAAGATTTCGAAAATGATTTTGCAAATTGTGGCGTCACTTCTATTGGTGAAGGCAAACAAACACGGAAATCCTTCCCCTAGTTCATCTGGGACCATCACTGTAATTAAATCATAATCATATGAATTGAGCCCACGGGTGGTATCAACACAGACACAGTTGTTTCCATATTTCCTGAAGACGTCTAACTGGGCCTCGTTCATTATTAGGAGAAGAAAATCGTGGGATTTCAACTCATCATACATATTGCTTTTTTCTCCTCGCCCCTTATAGAATCTTACAACAGAGTTGTACGAACTTTGTCTTGCCTTGTCAACCCACGTCCCAACATTATTAAAACTATTAGAGTGCCTGACAGAATCGTTACCCAACTTATATTTTCTTTCAATGTTGCACAAATCCTGTCTGGTCAACAAATGAAGGCGATCCAAATTTTCCACAACGACATTGTCTCTAACATCATTCAGAACTTCATCAAAGGAAACTTTTTGTTTCAGTTTTTCAGCTAGAGTGTCCTGTGTTTTTTTTGAGAGGGGTATTTTTTCCAGTTCCATTTTATGACCCAAATGCTGTCTCAAAAATTTTACAGACACCTCTCCAGTGAGCTTCGAAACTGTGACATCAATTTTGGAGGGACAGTAGGTGTTTATCTTGTTGCTTCCTGTAAGTTTCAAACGTCTGATGTTTTTCCCGCTTTTCTTGTAAAATCCATCACGATGACAATGATAATACTGAAGGAAGTTAATATCAGTTTGTTTACGAGACTGTTGCAAAACGTACTTAGAAACGTCACTTTTCTCTATTTCTTCTTTCCACAATTCAAATTCAGTGATATCGGTGAACTTCAGTTTTTCCACAAAGAATTCATATTTGTGGCATGCTTTGTAATGTTCCAATAATGCCTTTTTGAGAGGACTGGTATAACTGCACATACAACATTGTATATGCTGCTTAGTTTCATTAGACTTCAAATCTTTATGTTTTCTGTGCCAGGAAGTATGACGATGTAGATTGAATTTTTTTGAAAACTTCCTGGAGCATATTCCGCATTCATGATTCGTTTGATTCATATCTGTTTTTTGTTCATGAACACTAAGAATGTGTCTTTGGAGATTCGATTTCCACGCAAAACTCTTCCCACAACATCCACATAATGCATTAGCAAGTAGTCTCTTAGGTTCATGTTTGGTAGGCAGGTTATTCTTACTCATTATACAATGTATTCAGTAAAAACGAGAATATTTCACTGTAACTATAAAGGCAGATTTACGAATTCACATGGTGACATTTTTTCACTAATGTATAGGATTTGAACAACTGATTACTTTTAGTAATCACTTCTTTTTCTTTTTAATTATTTCTGAATTTTGCATTCTTCCATTCCTTTTTTCCTTAACTATTTTGTTTAGATTTTTAGTTTCTTTCTTTCAATATTAATGGGGGGGAGAAATTCTCTACAACTCTACAAGTTGCCAACCTTGAATTTTACATGTAATAATTGTAATATGTCTAAAAACCCTGGTGTGTCAACTGGTTAGATTTTTTGAGGACAAGACACATGAAATCGCGGTCAGATTCTCTAATCGGTACAAGAGATGGCGCCTCGTCCTCGTGTCAATATTTCCGGGACACTGTGATAGTGATAGTTGTTAGTTAAGGCGGATATATCGGATTCATAATGCATAATTTATTGCATATGCGTAATTTTATTGCACAATTCATAAAAGTTCAACACACATGTCAATCAAATGATTTATCCGTTTCATAATTCATCATTCCATAATGCATAACTATGAAATTCCCAACTTTAACTTTATGCACTAATGAAGTGGAAATAGTATATTACTCACCGAGGTGGGAAGATATTCATTCCTGTCGTGAGATCAGTCAGTTAACCGAGACGCAAAGCGTTGAGGTTAGCTATGCGATCTCCAGACAGGAATTAAACTTCCTACCGAGGTTTATTGTATACTATTTTATTTACAACCATCATATTTCGATCAAAATTAATAAATCTCTGTATCGTTCTGAACATACCTATAATATTACATTTAACGACAGATTACCAAGAACGCGGTTTTCTCAGAATAATCAAGTAGATATATTGTTACCGTGACTAAGGGGTATACAATTGTCACCAATATAAATAAATGTCAAATAAAGTAATATATTTATATAAAGTAACAGAAAAGTAATCAATAAATATAAAACATCAAAAATTAATTGGCGCTCCGGGGCGACTTGATTGATTCCAGTGGCGCTTGCTTTTTCAGCTGCAGGAAAACCCGGAAAAACCTGCAGCACCACATCATCTGAAGATCTTGCCAATGTCAGATAAAGTCGGATATTAAGTTCGCGAATAATAAATTGAAAAACATGTCTTCCGACGGAGAATTTATTATTGATTGTACCCCATCAGAAGTACGACAGGCTGCTCACGCAGCAGTCCAGGGCTTGGTGCCAGAGAAAAGAATTGATGAAATGAGGGCGGAAATAAGTGAGGTCGGGAAGTAGAGGTGTGTAATGTGACACTTCCCAACCTTCAATGACATTAGTAATGACTACATTACATAAATGTTTGTAAATAAAATAAATTATGCGCCTGTGTAGACTCAAAATTTGAAGATGGCAACATATTCTACTTAAAATCCCGTGGTCTAGAGGCAAAGTGTTGTTTTGTAAGGGTTTTATTTTAGAAGTAGATAGAAAATAGTGAAAGAACACTGTAACACACAACTCATCACACATATCATTTCTGACTAAATGACAAAATTATTATTTAAAAAACTTTATAAGGTTCTAATGGTAAATTTCCATGCAGCTGAATTTCAATTTTCTTATATGAAATGTGTGATTATTATTTATTCCAATAAAAAACTTAAAATAATATAAATAAGACGAAAATTCAACTAATAAAATTGTTTGGGGACAGTGATTCCGTAAATTTGAATGATTATGTTGTTTTATTCATTTCATGCTCCTGCGCAATACTCGGAACTTCTGTTCATGAAAATGTACCTTAACAAGAAAACCACGGTGGCGGTTTACGCAACTATCGCGGGATATTCGCAAATTAGACCACACGATTTCATTTGTTTTCTCATAATCAAGCTAGCAAATGTCCAGCGTTGGCACACCAGGGTTTTTAGGGCAAGAATTCCTATCCACAACACTTCCCCATAGGCAATCCGCATGGACCAATGAAAACTCCATTTTAGTTGCGCCTGCGTGGTGTGCAATGTAATTTTAGGTTACGTTGAGGATCAACTTGGATATCAAGGTCCAGTTTACTAGTGATGGGCTTAATCGAATTATTTCCATAATCGAGTGATGGCTACTCGAGTGATTACAGTAATCGAATGATCATTCGAGATATCCATCACTCGGATACTAGATACTACAGACACCTATAGTATCGGTCATTCCAACTACTTCGTCACTCGTCGTGAAGGTTCGAAGACGTATCAGAACCAGCGTTGTGCTAATCATTACAATT
Source organism: Chrysolina americana (assembly GCA_958502065.1). Lineage (NCBI taxonomy): Eukaryota > Metazoa > Arthropoda > Insecta > Coleoptera > Chrysomelidae > Chrysolina > Chrysolina americana. Next base: position 9,799,072 of record OY293416.1, on the reverse strand, counting down.
GTAATGATTTCATTACAATTCGCTCCCATCATTACATCATTACTTACATTTTAAAATATAGCGATAATCATTACATTTTGTAATTGAAATGTAAACTTCCATGGTAGACGGATTCATATTACAAACCCACTCCTTGGTCACTGTCTGAGTGTCCATATAATGATGAGATACTAAATTAAGAAGAAGAAGAATAATACGAGGCGTCAGTTGTAGACAATTGACAGTGATCAATGACTGTTGACATCTGACAGAATTTGATATTTTATTTGATAGCTTATTATGGTTTTGTAGAAAAATTAATTTATTTCTGGAATACATTTATTTCATAACGTCCACCCACCTATTTTCAATCTTCAGGAAAGTGAAATAACTAAATTTTTTGAACTTTACATTATAAAAATATTTGAATAGTTTTAACACACGACACTGAATTTAGGTTGGCAACTTAAACTGTCATTACGATTCATTACTTTTTGACTGATTTGTTCAGTACAATATTTTTATCCAAGAGAACAACCCTGATCAGAACCCGAACCGAAGTGAACGCTGACCAAACTGAGCCGAGAACGGAACGATTTAATTTGAATACACGAAATATGTATCTCGCTTCTTCTCTTACCATTTCACTCGGCAGTATATTTTTTGTTCAAGAACTGAATTATATGAGGTCTGTGGAACTGAATTCATTCGAATTCGAAATACCAGTTAGGTTAGTGTGATAGTTGACAGTCCAGAGGCACTATTTGAGTGATCCATCATTTGAATGATTCTGTGCAAGTTCTCGAGACATTTCAATAATCGAATTATCGATTATTTTTTCGAATTAATTCATCACTACAGTTTACCATTCGACTTCCGGCGTTCTCGTGTCTCAAGTCAAGTACATGTGTGTGAATGTTATAGTGTAGTTTGTGTTGTGATGTCTGCCGTCTTTAGTACGTGCAATCACCCAATTTTTAAGTGTTTGTGACGTCTGCCGTACACCACAGTTTTTTAACCATGGTTAAACGTGCAATCAACAAAAAAAAAATTTTACATTTTTTTTGGGTGGAGGCATTGCCTTGAGCAAGATTCTCCCTCCACCCCCTAACGAAGTCCCCACTACTCACGCCAGTAACCAGGCTGGGGTAGGGCGGATCTCTACGTAGTGGGGAGAGTGCTAGACAAGTGCGGCAATAGGAAGCAAGGTCCAATAAATACAGAGAGAGAAGGTCCAGTTTGGTTAAATTAAATCATGTTCATGTTCCCTTCTTTTATGGCTTAAAAATTACCTAACCTAACCAAACTAACCTTGCTATCCAAGTTGAATACTTCGAACTAATATATCGGTTTAGCATCGATTCAAATGTACCGCCTTGGCCAGGATAGTTCTGATTGGTTCATGTGGATTGCTTATTGGGAAGTGTTGTGGATAAAAATTCTTGCGTTTTTAGGCATCTGTGATTCTTAACCCACACACAATTTATTTTGAGAGGTTTCACTCACAGAACACTTCAATGCTGGAGTAGTGCCATTTGAGTGTTTCAAATAATCCCGATGCCATTTGAGTGTTTAAGTAATCCCGACGTTTTTTCACTGTATCTTCTATTATTCAAACTAGAGCATGACCTAATCCCGCGTGTGCACAAGTTGGAACGACAAGCATGCATTTCTCATGCAGAGTTAAAAATGTATAGTGGACTCGCATGTATCTGAATTGGTCTTTAGGTCATACATACAGAGAAAAAAAACTTTGATTCCTCCAATGAACAAACTGTTCTCCTAACAAATGACTCAGATTTGCTGTTTAATTACAAGAAGCTCTTGCAAACAGAAACATTGCACAATAATTTTTTTAATATTATTCATTGTTCGCCGCGAAATTAGCGAAGAAAGTAGTTATCTGTCCTATATCCATCACATCCTTCCATGAAGAACAACTAAAATAGATGGGTATTTTGACATGGTTGATATTATTCCAGTCGTCTATTTACTTCAATTGAATTCCCATCATGTTCTTGGAATTGATTTCTCAAGTTTGTTAATCCAAAACAATCTGATTCATGAGAGGGATGATTTTTTTCAATTAGTGTATTCAATAATAATCGAAAACAACAAGAGCGAGTCTGAATAAAAACCATATTTCATGTTGACTCCATTTCTAATACTTTATTTTTCATCAATTCAATTACCTCCATATCAGTCAGAACATTGAATAGTGCTATAGCATTTTTGTCACATGTACTAAGTGTAATTTTTTCATCACTTATCCTGTTCCCAAATCTTTCATTTTGTCTTTGCATAATGAAAAAGAATTCTTCTCTTGATAAAGCTGGTAACATATTAATAAAGGAACTGTATTTATGTGTTATCTCTGGAACGTTTAGCACATCTACTTTCTTCACTTGCTCAGTTTCAACTTTTGGTGTTTTGTTTGTCAATTCCTTTCTCTGACATGCAATTTTGCAATGATGTATCATATCAAGAAATGTGGAGCTCCTATCGTTCTGCAGGATTACTTCTTCCATGTTAGGGTTCAGAATGAGGTTGTTAAGAGCAGCATTCAGTGAAACACTCATTTGTTTAACAAAAAACTGTACTATAGCCTCCTTCAATCTCTCTTCATTGTCCTGGGGTAATGGTAGCCAAACGTTAATGGAAATGCTTGTTTCTAAATTTTCAACATAATGCCACCATTTATTCGGTACTAATAATACGTCTCCAGGGTTCAATATAACCTTTCTACATTTATCATTCGCACCTTGGAAATCTTCGAGATTTGGGCTGAAAAAATTTAATTTTGAATACACACTTGATTCCTCATATGGTATTCTCGAAGGCTTGAGATTTTCTTCTGGAGGATATAGCATCCACAACTTTCTACCATAGATTTGGTATACTAAATTACAACCATAACTATCAAAATGACATGGTGTGTGTGCTCCCTTTGATCCTATCCATATTGTACAATCATCTGGCTTTATTTCGGGAAAACCAAGTTGATCCCAATTAATTTCTTTTCTCAATTTTTCTACTTCCCTGAAACAACTTTTCAAATATTTATAATCAAAATATAACCATTCAGAACTATCAGCATGGGTCTTTTTCAAAAAATAATCAAATGTTTCATCAAATAACTTAGTATTTCGTTCCCACTGAGGCTCCACCGTTCTTTGGTACAATCCTGAACGAAAAGTCATTTTTTCATCACCAATACTTCTCTTCCAATCTTCTAGGGACCAATCCAAGAGAGTCCATTTCAAAATGTGTTTGAAGAGAAGTGGTTGTTTAGAATTCAGTATTAGCCATTTTATTTCAGCAGTATTATATTTTACATCCATTGTATCATTGTAATAGTACATACATGATTTACTCAATTATCATAAATTGAAAAATGTTTGCAACTTCATTCTCTACAAAAACTAGTAAATAAGAAAATAAGTAAACAATAATCTTCTTTTTAATTTTTCTTTTGGTTTTGTTTTGTGCAGGGTTGCGATTAGGAAGCTAATAAATTGTACTGGAATGTAAAGTCAAATTGTAATAGATAGCAGTAAATAGTAATAGATTCAAAAATGAGATGATTTCAAGAATAACGACATGCGCATGCGCATCGACCAACACATCTACATTATTTTCCATTTCTGACGCAAGCGGATTAAGCTGTCAGAGCACAGAACGCGTGCTTTGGGCCAGTTACAAGATTGCGAAATGGCGCAATGTTGCCATAGTAAATATTTTAATGTTATGACATATTAGGTAAATGGAAAAATAAAACGTTACTTTTCGAAACTGAATATACATTTTTATTTAATAAAAAATAATAAGAATGTAATAATAATGAAGAATATATATATATATAAAATAAAAATGATAAAAAACGAGATGTCTTACTATAAAAAATCACTTCAGTATGTTACATACACATTACCTATTATTATTCAAAATGTTACATCTTCATGGATGATATCACCATCAGATACATTTTTTCTTACCAAACAATTTGGAGGATCAAACTCATAACATTTTTGACTACTCAAGAAAGACTTCGTATGCAGGAGAGAGTTACATGTTTCAGTTTTGAGTTTGTTCCTGTTTTTTGTTTTGATTAGGTTTAATTGTGAGAATACTCGTTCAGCATTTGCTGAAGAATGTGGCAAACAAAAGATTCCTTTCAAAAAACAAGTTAAATGTGGAAACATTAATTGGCCCAAAGAGTTTTTGATTTCAAACACCACCCTCCAAAATTCATGGAAATCAAGATCATCTGCTTTATCTTTTAATGATTCAACATCAGATATTAATCTCCATTCCGAGTTTAATTTCTCAACATCTTCATGTAGTCTAGGAAAGCGTAACGCCATTGGTACCAAAGATTGGCATTCTCCAGAAACAGCAGCTTTTGGATCAAAATTTCTTAAAAATATCAAGACAGGGTCATTGAAATCAAATCGCTTTTTGATTTGTTGAGAGAGTTCAATATAAAAATCCAGACATTTTAATCTGAAATCATTGATTTCAGTTCTTGAAATTTCCGGATTACTCAAAATGATTGCTTCACAATTGGCACCAACATACAATTCTTCGATTTGTTTATAATTCGATGGTGAGAATGAGATCTGATGAAGACTATTTTGATTTTTCTTTAAATATGATTCTTTCATAAAATTTTTCAAAATTGTTTTGAAAAGTGAAGTTATTTCATCATGCAACTTATGGATTTGAGGTGACTCACTCTGAAAAAGAACATTCATTTTATTTATTATTTCCAGAATGTATGATAAAAAAGTAAAATAAAGTTTGAAGACATAATTTTTCATAGCTTTAAGTAAGTTATCAGGGTGGATTGAATCTTTTTCATTTGCCTTTGAAAAAGTTTCTGCAGTAAAAAAAAGAACAAGAGGCTGCCATTGTTCTAAAATACGATTGACAACAGCTTGTAAAGACAGCCATCTTGTTTGACTCAATTTAAGTAGTTTATGAGGTTTTATGTCACAAAATACTTGGTGTTCTTTGAGTTCCACTGTTCTTTTAGAACTGCGATTAAAATATGAAATAATATCTCTGGCCAGCGACTCTACACTTGATGGTAGTTTAGAACAGGCAGCTGATGAGCAAAGAGCCAAGGAATGGCATACACACCCAAGAACGAATATATCAGGCAATATGTCACCAAACTTTTTTGCAACTCCAGCTTTATTGCCATTCATAACCGAGGCATTGTCTGCAGCGAAGCCAATCATTTTCTGAATAGAGATATTATTTTTGTTGAGGAAATTACAAACTGAGTCAAATAGAGCTTGTGCAGTCAATTCTTGGATTTCAATAAGACCTAGAAAATTATCTCTTATTTTCCCACCACTATAATAACGAGCAACAATTGCTAAACACTTCACAGTGCTAATATCTGTTGTTTCGTCAATAATAAGCGAATACCAATTGTTCCTCATACTCTCTGAAATCCTTTTCAAATTTTCAGGAGCAATTACATTTTTACAAATTGAGGTGCCTTTATCTCTACCACACCTAACTGATTTAGCAATTTCAGAGTCTGTACAAATAGACTTTATCAGCTGCGGTAGGTGATCTAAAATTGAAAAAGGAAGGTTGTGTTCAGCTACAAACATTATCATTTTGATTTCCCCTTTTTTAACTCCAGTCTCAATCAGCTCTTGTATTTTATCAACTTTAAATAGCTGCTCAATTTGTGGTGTAGTATGTAAAATTTTCATCTTTTTTCTGTGTCGCTCACTGAGTTTGTGTCTTTTCACATGTGTAATCCCTCCTTTAATAAATACATCACAAATTTTGCACATTGCACTATTCTTTTTCTCTTCTAACCATTCCATATTTTCTTCGTTTTTCCACTGTTTCTTGAATTTTTGAACATAAGCTTTTTTCTTTTTCCTTCTTTTTATCTCTCTGCTCTCACAGCTGTCGCTTTCAGATTGACCAGTATCACCTTTTTCACTTTCAATATCTTGTGATATAACTTGTCTTTCTCCTCCAGAAGTGGATGCAGATGATTCTTCCTGAATTGGAGGTTTATGCATGAGAAACCTAGAATCAAAATATTATTTCAATTATGTTAGAACCTACACACCTACCTTTCCATAGCAGAAACAAAAACAAAATTTGTTATTCTTGAAAATTTCGCACAGAAAATTATAAGATGTCAAACACAAACAAATATTAAATTTTTGGGAAGACGAAGAACGAAGAACAAAGAACCAAAGAGAGATGAAGCCCGGGACCATCTGACATCTGACATCCGTTCCATCGTGCGTTATCGTTCATCTCGAACGCCTCTTTTAATAATTCTTCTTTTTAGTAAGCTAACAGAAAAAAATCAAATTGTAATAGATTTGATATGGATTTTAAATTGTAGTAACGACGTAATGACGAGTAGTAAAATGTAACAGATCTATTACTATTGTAATAACAACCGAAACTCTGGTTTTGTGTAGTATGGGTTGCGTTTTGAGTTGCGGTCACAGAACACTTAGACTTAGGGTGACATCTCAGTGATGTTTTTTTTGCTTTTTGCGTCACGAATTCTGATTGACGAATTTCTGACGGTCGACGCTATTCGCCAATCAGAATGTACCAAGAAGGCAAGACGCGCGAGGCGAAAAGCAAAAAAGCCTTATTGGCAACTCACCTTCACACTTGCGCTTTCATTGATTTTTTCGTGGTGGTCGAAGATCAATCAGATTGCTTGCCAGTTGAGAGTCATGTGATTTTATATGAAGTCAAACTAATCAGTTGGAGCTGTAGTTGGAGTTTTTAGTTTAGTAAAGCTTTTTTCTTTTTGCATCGCTCGTCACTTGTTATGCGTTCTGATTGGCGCGAATTATTTTTTCTTCATATCCTCCCAAATTATATTTGAATCCATGTCAACAAATAGGAGGCATGACAAGCAATATGAACGAGAAAAACACTGCATTGAGAACTCACCTTTAGACTGGATCCACATGAGTACGTAATCATGGACATCCGTATCCGTTAAACGAATACGTGAATTTTATGCCATCCAAATAGAGCATCCGTTGTTACGTATCCGTGACTGTCAATACTGTCAGGGTGCATCCACATGAGTACGTGATAACGGATCCGTTGTAACCACGTGACTACTACCAACCAGTCAGAGTTCTTGATGGTTTTACGTGCGTCCATGAAGGTCATCACGGAGAAAAGTTATTTAATTTCAACTTCAGTACGTGTTTTCTGTCCGTTTGTTTACATTTTTCAAATTGATTTTGGCGGTTTTATTTTTGGGGTTTGAAACTTTTTTAGTTTGTGTTTTCTGATGTCGGCTGAACAAACGCTGTTCAAATGTGGATATTGTGGCTTTCTAATAAATAGCCACTGCGAAAATTATCTGGAACACAATTGACAATTTGACAGTATTGACAGTCACGGACACGTAACAAGTAACAACTGATGCTCTATTTGGATGGCATAAAACTCACGTATACGTTTAACGGATACGGATGTCCGTGATCACGTACTCATGTGGATCCAGTCTCAAAATTTCAAACGGTGAAAGCAGATAATTTTTGCAGTGGCTATTTATTAGAAAGCCACAATATTCACATTTGAACAGCGTTTGTTCAGCCGACATAAAACACAAACTGAAAAAGTTTGTAAACAACGGACAGAAAACACGTACTGAAGTTGAAATTAACCAACTTTTCTCTGTGATGACCTTCACGGACGTACGTAAAACCATCCAGAACTCTGATTGGTTGGTAGTGGTCACGTGGTTACAACGGATCCGTGATCACGTACTCATGTGGATGCACCCTTAGACTGGATCCACATGAGTACGTGATCACGGACATCCGTTAAACGTATACGTGAATTTTATGCCATCCAAATAGAGCATCCGTTGTTACATATTCGTGACTGTCAATACTGTCAAATTGTCAATTGTGGTCCAGATAATTTTCGCAGTGGCTATTTTTTAGAAAGCCACAATATTCACATTTGAACAGCGTTTGTTCAGTCAACATCATAAAACACAAACTGAAAAAGTTTCAAACCCCAAAAATAAAACCGCCAAAATCAATTCAAAAAATGTAAACAAACGGACAGAAAAAACACGTACTGAAGTTGAAATTAACCAACTTTTCTCCGTGATGACCTTCACGGACGTACGTAAAACCATCCAAAACTCTGATTGGTTGGTAGTAGTCACGTGGTTACAACGGATCCGTGATCACGTACTCATGTGGATGCTCCCTCACTGTTTTGAAGTTTTGACACTGTCAAAGTCAAATTGACATTGCAAAAATTACTCTAACCTAATTTTAATTTTCTGTTTTTTATTTACATGATATTAAATGAAAGTTTTGTATATATTTTAACAAACATGTAATTTAAATAATGACTGTAAGGAAAGCTGTCGAAGGGGATATACTAGAGCTGAAAAGATCTTTACTCAAAGTTAACAAGCATTATATCAGCTTAGGATGTCATTTAGAAGATTTGGAAAAACAATTTACTTTAAGGTGGTTTTTCAAATTTACTCGGACAAACTTTTTTGTTTTATCCATAGTAATAGCTATTCTATCATATAAATTAGGTTACTTTTTGGATGGTTTCAACTATATATTAGGAGTAAGGTGTATAGTCCCTAATAACTACTTCATATGGGAAGCCACACGCCCGATAACAGACTGCAATTTTTGCTCTAATACACTCCAACCAATCGTATTGCCAAATATTACCAAAAATGAGTTTCTGCCATATGCCTATAGTTCCAAACCTATTGTGATAAAAGGGGCATTTTTACACTGGCCTGCTATGCAGGTGTTATCGCTCAAATATTTTCAAAATCTATACAAAGAAACTGAAGACTCGTTCAAAAGTGTAGACGAAGAATGCCAATTTTTACACTTTAAATCTGATTTCATGTCAATAAGAGACGTTCTGATGATGAGTAAGGAACGATCTGAAAACAGTCCATTGGAAAAGTCCTGGTATGTTGGTTGGTAGGTTTTTTGAATCAGTGATTCGTCTAAACACATGGGATAAATTTTATCGAATATTTTAGGGGAAATTGTCATCCAGTTATATTAGAGGAGATGAGAAAGCATTATCCAAAACCACACTTTTTACCAGAGGATTGTGAAATCCCTTCGAAAGAGTATGTGTTCATGGGATATGATGATGGTGCCACCATGCATGTGAGTCTACAAATCATGATTTATTATTATGTTATTTCTGGGTGGCATATAAGTAAGAATCTGTTATTCTCGATTTAGTTTTTTTGTCAATCCAGCTAAAGATTTTAAGATTTATCTTTTCAATAACATAATGAGACTACCTGTTTTAGTTCAGAATTATTTCCAAACTTCTTCGTTGTAAAAGGCAAGATGTAATCATCCTAATTCTTAGTTGTTTAACGTCCTGTAGGTGATTGAAAGATATGCCTTGTCTACATTCAAGAGTATGTCAATTGCATTTTAAAATTTTCAGCTGGATTTTATAAATCGCCTTATGTGGCAGGCTCAACTAAAGGGATCTAAAGTTTGGAATTTGCATCCTCCACCGGAATGCGAAAATGTCTGCCAACCTTTTTCTTTTATGGTAGAACCTGGAGATGCAGGTTAGTGTGTATTTCAGTTTCTTTGATATCAAAACTCAATGGTAGGTGACGCTTTTTGATTGTCACTAGTTTTCTTGAATCCTTATGAAGAAAGCACTATACTTAACTTTCACTTTAACTCAAATCTAGTTCTTGTGGATACTCGGATCTGGTACCATGGAACAACTATAAACCCAGGAGAATTCAGCCTTTCTGTACAGTCAGAGTATGGATGATTCAAACATTTTTGCTCCAATTTATGCCATCTGAGACCAAAATGTTGCCAAAAATTAGTTTTAGTGTTGAAATTGTTACCAAAAATGAGAAACTTCGAGAAGATTATAACAAAATATATGTTTAACGGTAAAAATAGTCTGTGTCCATGAATCAAATTTTCAGAAACTAAGTTAGCTGGTCAATCGAGATGATTTTATTACTTTGTCCTCTATTATAATTGCTTATAATAAGCTGAGACTAATGACACTAATGTACTGATATGAAAAGGAACATACTTCAACAAAATATCAGGTACAGAACCAAACTGAAATTTAAATGATAAAAATTTATTTGGTTGAACAAAAAATTATATTGAAATATAAATGTTCTAAAAATTCATGTAAAATCAAAGTATATATGAATTGACATTAAAAATGACATTTTTCAAAGTGATTGGAAATATATATATTTTTAATTTGAACATCATTTAGTATATTTCACTTGGAAATACTATCAGGAATTGAGTTTCGATGTTATTTGTTGTACTTGCTAGAAATAATGTTTATTTTTGATGCAGCCAAAAACTATTCGAATGGTTCACGATAAAGGTCCATAGAAGTGTTATTTTTATTTTTGTGGCTGTGGAAACTTGGGACATCAGGCTATGTGCATTATCAATGAAGAAATTCACAAATATCAACTAATTTAGTTTCTGATAGTAGAAAATGTACTTCTTAGTTAAACTTTATCATTAGCAATTATAGACAACAACCGAAATGTAGAGTATTTTCTAGTCCAGAACAAGTTCATATCACAGCCGAGTTCATTCAAATTACTCGAATTACATCATCGTCTACAACCTTCAAACAAAATATCAAAGCTGTTTGTGCTTAACTTGAAGTTTAATTTTTGTAACGGTGGGTTTACATATGAGATAAGCTTTGATTAGGAAGTAGCTGGTTGGTTGCTGGTGAGTTTTTGTGGAGAAAATTAGCTAGAAGTTGACGAACTGTCGTTTAAAAATAGCAGCTAGAAGTTCCATCTAAAGAAAGAACAAGCCAAAGTTTGCCAACCATTGAGTAACATGTAAACATACCTCTTTGTTGTTTAGCTGTTGGTCAATAATATTTGCTCAGTGTGTCTTCACCTTGGTCACTTCAGTGCAGCACAGCTTTTACCCCATGTATATATCTTGATAGCCAAACATTTTTTTTTGGTAAGGGCTCATGTGACGTCAGTTCTTTATTTGCTACAATAATAACCATTATTCTTTATGATATTCAGCTAGATTGCAGTTTGTGTGTGTATATGAAAAGAGACTTGGCATCGGAGAATCTGTTTGCCATAGAAAATAGATTGCAGTTTAACAAAGTTGATGTGGCATTGAAAATTTCATCGCCCTTGCTAACTTTTTCTCCGTTTATTAAAGTTATGTATGATTAGTTGTAATATCATAGAGAGGTCTCAATGATGTACTAGGGTTATCAAATTATATACGTCCTTTTTTGCTGATACAGTTTTGTATACATGAAGAAAATATTATAATGTAACAAAGGTGACCAGTGATACATGATGTTTCAGTAGGAACATCCAGAGTTGCTCAAATCATCAATGACTTACTTTATAATAAGTGAAATAAAACGAACATAAATTTTAAAAATTAATAATTTTGGAAAATTAATCGTAATAAATACCTACTGGTAAGTTATTTTATGTTACTGAGTGAATGTTCTTCTAAATACGAAGACATTCATATGTAGTTTTCTTTACGTCTTTTTTTATCGAACTATGAGTGAAGTTTCAGCAACTGCTTTTACATAGTTTTTATAATATAGGCCTTTTTGTGCGGTATAGTGTGAAAGAAATACATCTGTAGTGAAAGCTTTTGCTGGGTTTCATTTAGTTGGCTTGTAGTGTTACTCCTTTATCATGATTTTGGATTAAGATTACCACTGACATAAAATATAATCGAATTGTTCAGTATTTTCATATACAAGAAGTAAAGAAATCAAATAATTGAACAGATGAATAACTAACGGAATCAGTAATAGTATATTCAAATTTTTTTTTCTGAGACCTCTTTGTTGCTAGCTCATTTCAATTTGCCTAATCAAAATTACCCTTGAACAAATAAATGTTCTCCTTGCAACAGATGAAAATCTCTGAACAAGTCTAATTTTTTATATATCGTTTTTTATATGCAAATGTTGATGCTAATTTACAAATATTTTTCTGCACTGCATTCATGAACTTCACGAATAAATAGCATTATTGAATTTATGAAAAGAATTTAAAGAAACGATTTTACCAATAATACTTTTTCCGTTTTGGAAGACTTTGGAACTTATTTTGTCACTTTTTCTCCCTCTCTCCTAAATTTATCCTAATAAGCTGTGCCATACACGTTTTGCCATTGTTACCAATAACAAAATTATTGTGTGAAGGAAATCTAATTTTGGAAAACATATGCACTTTTTTATTTTGTTGGGTACCTCCCTAGGCTTTGTATTTGATATTATATATTTACACTAATCTCTATAACATTTACAATGTCAAAAATCCCTGTTTTTTATAATTTATAGTTACCATATTTTCTAGTTATTAGATTTATGCAATTGTGTGCCATTTAATTTTTTTTACTTATAATTCTTTTTCTTTCAATAAAAGTTTGGAAAACTTGTTTTTTGGATTTTTATTTAATAATCCTCGCAGAGTTGGTGACATTTTGCAGCCCCGAACAATTATGTAACTGTCGGATATTGAATTTTTTATGGACTGAAAAATAATTAGAAGTATCGAACTTTATAACGTTATACATAATCATTAAAAAAACACATCCATAACAGACATCCAAGTCAATTCTTCTACTAACACTTTATTGGTGGTTCAGGTTCGAACAAATTAATTCCAACCTAAACGAACTAAAATTATACTTTAAAAAATCTGAAGAAACACGACATATATGGACTGAAGTAACAAGTAATTTTTTTTATTGCTATAGCTACTTGTAATTGAAGATTATAAGGTCTAAGTGCCAAAAATAAAAAGCGGAAATATTTAATGAAAACTTTCTCTCTGGTATTAAAGTCGATTGCGTCATCTGTTAGGCGAAAGAGATCTCGCCTTGGCACTTAGCGCGTTTATAGAAATATTGGGGATGACACACATGGACCGTTTTAATGTAAAAAACATGCAATCACAAAACGTGGCATTTAGACATTATAGAAGTTATACTCTTCAATTGGTGTGAGTATGAGAATGCAAGTGAAAGCTCCACGCCACCATAAATTTGCATTGCAGCTCTGAACCACGTTTAAAGTTAGCAAATTGTTTCGAAAACATGAACTGATATTGTTACAATTTTTTTAAAAATTAATTTTTTTTGTCGGTTTAAGGCATCGACTGCTGTGGTCATTAACCGTATTTTATGTTATTATTTCTCGTTGGGAATATCCCAGGCTTGGTACATCTGGAGGGTGCGCTGGTGTAACATTACGCCCAAAATAGATATTCCCCACGTCCGTGGTGTGAGTGATTACTTGGTCCGAAAATAATTTTCTCTGAGTAGCCGGAGTGAACCAAGAATTACAATTTTTTGCATTTTTCCGGCTAAGATTCCTCTCTGATCACGGCAAGACGGTATAATTTTTAAATTAATTTCATCAATGAACTCCTGTAATCAGAACCACAAAAGTGGTTGAATAGTTCGGTTTGAGTAGTTCCGATTGATTCGGCACTTCTCATTCTCCACAACGGACTCAATATCCCTCGGAGCATAAGGCAACAGCGGTTTCTGGTCTAAACCGTACGAATGTCGTAGGTGGTCGTACAACACTAATAGCGCCGTGTAATGTCTGTCGATATTCTTGAGAAAGACCCTATGCATTAGCTTTGCCTTTATGTAGTTGCAGGAGTATTTCTGTTTCTGCAGCTGTGATGTGAGCTTTTTGTTGAACGGATTCCAACTCGGTGACGGAGTTTGGGTCACCTCGTTCAGTGTCGAATACGAGACCAATTTAATCGGCTGTACAGGCTGCTCCTTTTTAAAAAAAGCTCTGATCTCTGCTTTTTCATAGTCGCAGACTAAGCAGAGAAGGGGATCTGAACTCCTGATAACTTGACAGACTCCACCCAGTAACATTCTGTTAGGTAGACACTCCAAACTCGAAAGTCCATGGCCTCCCTATTATCTGGGAAAGTATAACCGTGGAACAGACGATTTAACATGCAGGCTCCTATCGAGATGCATAATTTTGCGATTTTTTACGTCGAGTTAGTAGTCACAGCTCCTCTTTTGTCCATTTCACTACAACAAAGCAGTAGAGTAGAATTGCAACGGCAAGCATATTTGTTGCAGAAACTTTGTTCTGATGACCAGATCCGTCGGAGGTTATGCTGTGGTATATATTCGTTTTTTTCTGCTTCAACCTATCAATGGGCTATTTTTACGATAGCACTAAAGGATACTAGTCCCAAAATTCCAATTTTGAAAAGATTATTGGGCACAAGGTGATCTGCACGAGCTGATGCGACAAAGGCACTTTTATGTGGTTTCACCTCTATCAAACAAGCTTTGGATGAATTATCCAATAACAATGATCAAAAGATAGAGTGTCGTAATCAAGCTCACGGACTAGTTTCGAAAATGAGTAAGTTAAAAACGGGAATAATGAGTATAGCGTGGAATGAAATTCTAGTACGCTTGCAAGCGACTATCGCTTTGTTGCAGTCTTCTGATTAAGACCTTAACGAGAGATACGCTCTTTATAAATCATTATACGGCTACTTCCAAGCAATGCAATCCAAATTTTCAAATATAGAGGCGAAAGCCAAAACCCTTATTGGCTGTGAGGAATATCATCAATCGATTTTAAGAAAACGATGTATCCATCCGGCACTGGGGTCAATTGCGGAAAGCATTCGCATATATAGATAAGATGCGTGTAAACATGTTATAACATGCATTCCAGCACGTTATCGGTCTGTAGTTCTTTGGATCAGACAAATCTCTGTTTTTGGGGATTGGCACGGTTCGTCCTTCGACAAACCAATCCGGAATCTGTTGCTCCCAATCTAGCCATGAGCTCAAAATTTTCGGCTGATAATGGTGAGTGCTTGGAAATTTTTACCGGGCCCGTCGAACTTCTGGAGTTATCGGATGGCGCAGTTCATTGAGCGCGAGCTGACGAAGCTCCTGCAGAGAGCTTCAAACCGAGCTAGGGCTGAAGTATCTACGTTGAGTGGTTGCGGATACTCAGATATTCTTCTAGAAGGTTTCCACCTGATCAGCAGCCGGTGCGGCGGGTTATCTACAACACGTGAAGATTCTTGGAATAAGCAAGAAGGTTTATCGTGGGACTTCATGTTTTCCGCCTGCTTCTTGCTTCTTGCCCGCCTTACTAGTCACTATATTGACTTCTTTGCAGCCACCATAGAGAACCATTCTCTGTGTAAATCTGGTGGTTGTTTATGACCACTTCAAACTGCACTTCGAAGTCGTACCTGATCGGCATGATATCTGAAAAAAAACTTGAATGTCATATCTAATTTAAGTTTTTTGTCTGGTACAGTCTGAAGGCACTATTTGCTGCTTCTTTCATTACACATAGGTGCAATTGCGGAAGGTTTAGCATTGCAGCTAGAGGAGCTGCAGTAGGGCACGTAAATATTGCTCCTGTGGTTTCCATAGACAAACTAGCGCTGCACTTTCTGTAGCTTGACTTGTTCTGAAATTTGTGACATTTTTGGCCACCATATCAAAGAGGCGTATATGACCATAGGTTTGATGATTGTTTGGTATGACCAATAAATCATATTTGCGGTTTCAGACCCCATGTCTTACCCTTACCGAAGACTCTGCGGCATGTCCAGCTTGCCGCTATAGCCCGGGAAATAATGTGGTTGGTTTTCCTGTTCCATGTCATTTTTGGTCGATTATAAGGCCAAGGTATTTTATTTCTTTGGATAATGTTAGCTGGGTCCCATTTAGGGTTGGGGCATTAAGTTCATACTTTCGGCTTCTGGTGAATGGGACCAGTACTGTTTTGCTAGGATTGATATTGACTTCCAGATTCTGATTGTGTTTAAGGCTACTTGCATGCGGTCGGAGATTACTCCGTCATGTCAGCCCCCAATGGTGACGACCAGGTCATCGGCGTAACATTCAGTCGTGAACTCACATTCTTGTAGCTTTATTGGCAAGTCGTCGGCAAACAGTGACCACAGTAAAGGCGATAAAAGTATCCATGGGGAGGATTGCTACATTGATTCTGCTTTTCAACATTGTTTCTATACATCTGATCAATGAGGCATTGATATTCCATTCCTCTAGTGATCTGGTTATGGAGGCATGTGCGGTGTTATCGATCTATATGTCGATGAAGGCATACAGAGCCATTTCTTTTGCAACGTATGTCTTTTCAATGCTTTAAATCAGGCATCTTAGAGCATTAATTGTGGATTTGCCTACAACGTAAGCAAACTTTTTCTTGTGAAGCGGTATCAACTCTTGCTTTTACGAGAAAGGAGGTGAGACTGATGGGGCGATGAGACTTTGGTTTGTCCATTGGGCGTCTTCCAGAATCAAGACTTTGGTATGAACGCTACCCCTGCCTCTCTCCAGATCTGCGGTAAATAGCCGTAGATAAGGCTGGACTTGAATATCCTTTTCAGGAAGGGCTCTATTATTTCAAGACCATGTTACAGTGAGGCTGGAAATATTCCATCCTTTTCTGGCGACTTGAATGGTTTAAAATCTCTGTTAGCCCTTTTGATTCGTTGGTTTGTGAAGATTTTCCCAGCTAGGCTTCTATCGGATCTATTGGGGTGGTGGACAACCCCTACCAAGTGAGCACTTTGCTAAATGTGATTAAGATTGTATTTTTCATTATTCCACTGGTGTGGTACTTTATACGGTTCATAAGTGTGGATAAAACTTCAATTATAAAGTGATTGTGGATAAAGTAAATTTAGATATACATAATTAATGTAAAAGAAAAATCCGAAAGTTTGGTAAATAATTTTTATTAAAAAGATAAATGACACCAACTTCAAACTTGTACAAAAAATAACATTATGATACATATTTATATGCTTTGTTGCAATCAATAAATATAGGTATATATGTGTAGCGTGTACAATTGATCTACGTTTATGTCTATGTATTAGTATATTATGGTTCATTTCGAATTATTATGGAGAGCACTTTTTATATTTCTAATATAATAATAACCTCAGTATTACTATCAATTTATTTATAAAACAATCATTATCAAAAACTGAAAGGAGAACTTTGTATGGATAGTTACTGAATGCGATATTAATATATTTTGAGTTATATTCCCGATAAAGAATTGTCTAGAATCTTATTTGTACCTGCCTCTTTTTGTTTGTAGAGCAGTGACGTTTCTGCAAAAATCAGCATTAACCTTCATCCACAAGATATTCCGAAAAAACACGCTCCTTAAACATTCGAAAAGAACCACGTGTACATACATTATGACTGGTTCGGGTACTTTTTCTTTTTGCTAATTTTCATATTTTAACAAATTTGTCAACAGTGTTCAGCTATAAAGCTATCCGTTTCTAAGTAACAATCTATATACTTACTATATATTGCTGGTCTATTAATAAAGAATATAAAAACAACTTACTTTTAGATTATCTAGAAAATGAATTGCTTCAGATCATCGGCCTTTAATTATTAAATAACAAGATACCATTATGTATCTGGTTATAAGTGAAACTAATTAAGTCAAAAACCAGTTGCATGAAAGACAATACAACCCCTGTGGTTTTTTATATTCCATTCTCTTTTCTCAATTAGTGCAAATGAAAATGTTTTGAATGATTTTGCAACTTTTTAAATAATAACAGTTTATTTTATATTCATGTTATCGTTATTCCAAACACCACATATGCAGTATTGAAATAATGCCGATATTATGGTTCTATATGGTGATTAACCGACCCTAGTTTATATCTTCATCTCACCAATATATTACCCCAAAATGGTACAGTGTATGTATGTAAAAAGTTTATCCACATAACCTCTTTATAATTTTTTTTTAAATGCTTTCGTATGCAAATTCGATCAACTGTTTCATACCAATACACAGGAAATATGTTGTATGTTTGTCTCGCATACGATTCAAAACCGAACGATTTATAATAAAACATTTCCAGGTCTGGTAAAAGTGTATCTCTATTCCGTTTCTGAAGCAATACATGCTCTGTGGATATACTGGATGGAAACTTCTTCAACCCCGAAGCTACATAAAAGCCCATTTTTTAGCGTTCGGACAGTCAAAGGCGGATAAAAATCAAGAATTTCCACCATATTTTCTCAAAATCCACAAGTGAGCCATATCATTTCGAAATAAGTAAGAAGTATCCATCCTGCATAGATATGTTATTGCTTTTATTATGTAAATGACATCAAACTTCAATCTATACACACAAATGTTAAATTATAGTTTTTATAAAAACTAGGTAGGTACTTATACATATTGAGTGATTATCAAAATCACTAGCGATTCTCATTTTGAAGCTTTGTGGAATCCCAAATTCTGGGAATTTGGTAATATTGAGGAATGCAGAAAATAGATAAGTATTACTTTCAATTACTTGACTATCGAGAAATAGTTTTTATGGTATCCTGCAGGGACCAAAAATTGGTGACCCTTCAAGATTCACTCTGTGTTGCTGCATGTAAGGTACATTTGAATATTAAAAAATCGTTTCCAGTGAAAAAGGTTGAGTAATCTGTTTTTACCCTACGATGATTACTTATCTTGGTTTTATATTTTACACAAATCTAATTTCATACCTATATGATATGTAAAAGATTGTCATTCTGTACCACCAATTGAGCAATGTTTTCAATGAATATTCTTAAATATCTCTTAGATATTCTCATTCGATTTTATTATCTTACATATTATTCAATTTGAGCTTGAAATATTTGTTGGAATACCAAAGTGGGAAATTTTCAGTTATTTGGCCATATTCGGTTGATATTTGAAACTTGGATGGTTACAAAAGGCCATTTCATTAATTTTATGATACATCATTATTATTATCACTTAAACTGTGATAAGTGCGGTAGTGGTTTAATGACAAAAAACTGCATGTTTTCGGTTTAGTTGAGAATATCAAATGGTTGCCGAATCACTAATAAAAAATAGAGGTTCTTACTTGAGAAATTGAGCTGAAATACGATTTTGATTGTGTACGTAACGTTATATAGTAGGGGAGCCCAAGCGGGGATTTCGGGATTTACTAAAGCGCGGCAGATTAATATACAGGGCGATACCTTGTATCCGGTTAAGTACCTCCACCAAATATGAGCCCCATATATAAGGCCGCCCGTGAAGGATAAAGGATCAGATTAGTAAAAAAAAATTGATCAGTAGAAATTCTCGAGCGCGTCAGATTAAGGTAGGGTGAGTTAATTACATGCTAAAAAGTGTATATTCCACTAATCTGACAATTTGAGAGTGACGTAAAGAAAGGGGAGGGCAGCAAAGTTGTAAAAAAAAACGTCATCTCGACATTCTCGAGCGTAGCCAAATTTTTTTTTATTTTGAAGGAAATAATTCAAGGATAACGAAAAATATATAATCTGACGATTTCCGCAAGCCGAAATAATAAAAAATCGTCGATAAAGTTTAATTCGTGCAGCTGGGTGATACCTATATTTCCCTCTCCGCATTTCTACTTCTCTCTCACTTTTTCTCTATCTCTTACTCTCTCACTCCGTCCCCACTCTGGATTTTATTGCCACGACGCCATCACAGCTGATCACAGAGACTCGTTCGTGGCGTGATATTTATCAACGTGTTTCCAACGTTTCGATTTATTTTGTTAATTTAATATTAGTAATGTGACTTAAAGTTTATAAACATTTAATATGAGTGATATTAGTTTAAAGTGCGTATTTTGTGGTGAAACAACTTTACAAAAAACAATTAAATTTACATTAGAAACATTAAAAAAATGTGTAAATAGTTTAGAATATCGTCGGAGCAAACCGGTTCTTCGAAAATCTCGATCAACGTACGATAATCTCGAATTGTCGATAGAATCTTCATTAAATAAAGCTTATCACGCACAGTGCTATAAATTATTTACAGCAATTAAAATACCGCCAGAGGTTCAGTATTTAAAAGAGCATAGTGTAGTGGAACGTGACAATGCATCGGAAGTTTCCGGAAATAGCTCCGAAATACATGCTGTTTCTGGAGAGTGCTCTGAATCACGTGGTACTGTTGATTCCTTGTCTACTGAGGTTGCTGGTACATCGATAGATGAGTAAGTGCTAATATGACTTCATATAGTAAATATTTATGATACTGAAATTGAGAGACATTTGATAATTTTTAGAATTTTTTTAACAAACAAATTATAGCAAGAAAATTTAATTTAAAAACTTCATCTTTAGAAGCTCTGAAAAATTATAAATGTGACTTTTATAAATGATTTTCTATGTCTAGTTTATTTAAAAAAAAAAACAAACAATTGTCAAGTGTCTGTTAACTTAGTCTCATAAGTATTTATGAAAATTTTTTTTTCATTGATTAAATTGTTTAGTTAAACTTTTAGACAAAGAAAATTATTATTTTACGAAAACAACATTAATTATTTCTTGCATCGACAAAACTATTAATCCGTTATAAGATACGATATGAAATAATCTATTTTTTTTACCAATATTTTAATTATATATTATACTTATATTATTATTATAAAATTTTCAGAGCGGGAGGATCTAGTAACGTTCAAGAAGGCTTTGAGGATTCCAATAATTCATTTAGCACAGATGAGCCTGTCGCTCATAACGATTCAGCATCACAAGTCTGCTTCATTTGCGAAAAACAACGTAAACGGCATCATGGTCGTGAAGTTCGCTTAGCTGTCAACAGATTAAAAACTATTGAGAGTTTGAAAAACGTGGCCACGGAGCAAAAGCGTACGAAGATGTAGTCATAACACCTGATATTCTTGAGGATACTCCAGAATCAGGTATTTCTTTTCTTCAATAATTAAAAAAACACGTTATTCATAAAAAAAAATATTGTTAAATATTTTCATGACTTTTTGTTACAGATACGCAATCTGAAGATGAATTCGACCCAGAAGAGGAAGATAATTCTACTGGTGAAGATGAAGATGATGATTAATTAATCAATTAATTATAAAAAATTAAATTTTTTTGGGCATTTTTTTAAAAATTATTTTCTTATAAATACAAGTATTCTACTCAAAAAACATACACTTATTTATTTGCATGCTATTTCCTGAGCTTCTCAATTAATTAAGTTCAATGATTTAAAAAATTGAAAAAAAATTTTTTTTTTCATCAGATTAGGCGAATCCCTTTAGATAATCGTCAGATTATGAGACAGCACGTCTAGAACGCAAAGATGAACAACATATATCTTAATCTGACGCGCTTGAGTATTTCAAAATGGCGAATTTTTTTTGCACATTATAATAATGGCCGCGAGTTTGCGTCAGATCGAAATCGTCAGATTATTGAATGAGAGCTTTTTTTAGGTGCACTTAACACCCCCTTAGAAAACCTGACGCGCTCGATTAAATTTTTTTTTTTTTCATTTTTAACCCTTACGTACAACCACCCGCATTATGCAAATGATCAGATTAACATACGTACATTATTAAAAATACGTAGGACATTGATGCTATCAATATCTGACGCGCTCGAGTATGTCCATGCAACAGTATTTTTTTACATATTTAAAAATCTATAGCCGCTTTCCCCACCGATGAAAAGGTATATATTATATAACATTTTTTTCTTTTTATCATCTAAGCTTTGCAACCTAATACGTCTCTATGACGCTCGAGTAAATCCCCATTTAGCATCGTGGGCTCCCCTACTAATAGAAGTCCTGGAAATGGACAAGTCAATATTTAGCAAAAACAATAGCAGTAGCAAGAATAAGCATTTTTTTGAAACTCATTAGTTTTACAAACTTTTTTGAGAGAACAAATTTCTAGGGTGGGGAAGTATATTCCAATCATACTTATCTATTTTCTGATAATCCTCCTACTAGTGAATCAGGTGAACATTTAATTTTAAGTTTAAATTCCATTACAACGATTCAGAAGAACTGAAAATCTATGTGCTTTCAACTAGATTAAAATATAAAAAATGTTGTGTTTATTAAGCTGGCTATTTTTATTTTGGGGACTCATTTGCTATCGATTTTCCGTTGTTATGATGAATTTAGTGTCTACCAAATACTGGGAAGGATTTTCAATTCAACAATAAGTTCAACTTGATCCTATTATCGTCTTTAAGGAAACATAGTGCCAACAATTCTAGTTCCTCAGGACTGGTTTCAACTGTCTACCTGGTCCCTTTCGTGATTTTATTTTTGAAAATATAATAAAACGAAAACCGAAGCCTACTTCAATAAAAACTACCCAGACATCCATCACTATAATATTTCACAATTACTTAACGCATGCTTACAAAATATCGATTTCAGAAGACAAACTTTCAATTCTCAAAAACAAGATATGATATCATGAATTCTTCAATAACATTTCAAGACTATCGAGGGGTTAATACCGAACCACCCTTTTCACCACCACCCACTACTTGTTATACATGAGAAAGTCTCATATTACATTCAGGTATACAGGGTGTCAATTTGAAAACTTCCCCACCCTTTAAATCTTCCTTCCAGTAAACAATATGAGGAATGTAAAAAACAAGTAAATTTTATTTTCAAGTGTCCCTTTCAAGGAATATTTGTAGCCATCGTGGTTCAACCCCCTACGAGTGGTAGAATGTTACCCTTAGAATTTTAAATGGGAAGGGGGGTCAAGTGGCACATTATTTTGATTAGCGTTCAATTTTTTTTCCAATGGTACCCTGACGTATTATTTTTTGATGAGCATTTTCCGAAAAATGGCGTTCTAAACTAACAGAAGTATAATTATTTGAACTTGCCTAAACTGAGATGCATATGGTTTGACCAGAACTGGTTAGAATATTAGGTAGTATCGTTCCAACCCTTCATTAGGGGTAACATTAGCCATTAGCTCCAAAAAAATTACATCAAAAAGTAATCTAATACTAAAACGTAGATTGTAGTAAAGTTGTGTTTATTAAATGCTGAATTTTTTATTCTCATAGCAGAAATTTTACAGATAGACTTCTGTTATAAAAATTTTGTTTTCAGGCAAAAAATTGTTTAGCAAATTTGAACGATGTGGTAGTATTGTGAATACAGTTTTACCTGTTGGGCAGTTTAGTGATTACTTTAATAAGTATATGAAAGTGTGAAAATGGTTTACATTCTTCAAAAAAGAATTGAAATGATTGTAATTTATAGAGAAGTTGGAAAGTGCGCACGAAGGGCAGCATGTCTTTTCAACCATTTTTATTAAAAGGAGTCAATACAATAATGCATCTCTGAACAGTCATATTCTAATAACATGTGTTAGTTTAGAACGCAATTTTTTGGAAACTCCTCATCAAAAAATACAAAGTCAAGGTATCATTGGAAAAATAATTGACGCCAGTCAAAATGAAGTGCCACTTACCCCCTTCCCATTTAAGATACAAATGTTTCAAAGTAATTTTCTGAAATATTGTTTGGGTACTGTCTGGGCCTGTCCTCGGAAATAATAAACAGAATATAACAGTTTTTAGATAGTCAAAATAAACCAAAATTGTTTTTAGTAGAAAAGTTTCCACTCTATATGTCTACATATCTCTAGTACCTACTGTTTTTAGCTCAAACATAAAACACTTTAATTTGGGACAAGATATGGACATTTCTCATTTGTCAATCAGCCATTTCCTTAGACATAATTATTATATAACAATTTATTTTCATGATTCAGGTACAACTACAATAGGAAAATGTCGCCTCAGCCAGCTTGAGTATGCTCCTACAGCACTATTTCCTAGTCTATCACCTTAATTATCACTATACGAAGGGATGGAATGAAGCAGTGTTAAAATGCATGCAAATCATCTTCATCGTTTTCATTTCGTATATCACAACCTACATCCACAGAAATCGAAGAAACACTACTCCACAATTGAACTCGATTATTACACTTGTTCTTATGAATTATGATATTATGCAGGAAGTTCTCCAAAGTTCAAATTTAAGTTCTTTTTTTTCTTGGAAACTATAACTATACAAACTCGGTATTCGTCACAAGTTATGCTGACGATACAGATACATCTATAATGTAATTGACCTTACGTACAGCGAAAATTTTCATGAACCCTTTTTGGTTTTTCGTTGTTTATGTCTTTTTAAAATGGAAACAAGTGATTTTACTAACTTTATAACTGTTGGTACCTATAAATTTCTCTATTATCATTGCCAATCAACTAAAATTTAAAAAAGCCTGTTCTAATTCCCCTTGAATCAGAGAAAATTGTGCAGAAGTTCATAATATTGTTAACCGTTTTAATCCTCATTGGAATTTATTTTTGTAAATTGTAAGTACAATGAGAAACCGTTAGTATAAAAAACTATTGTTCTCATATATTCTATTTTCTCAAAAATGTATTTGTTCAGGCCCATAATATTCACCATTTGATACCAATATGTATTGAAACTAACTGAATATTTAAATATTTGTTTAATTTGGTTTCTTTGACCATATGATTCTGAGAATGAGTGAATATTAACTACTATTTCAGATATACAGTGTTATTCATTATAGGCGCTCGGCAAAAGTTTATTAGGTACCCTCATTTATTTTTTCCTAAGGTCGTTGGGATGTGAGAACTACTGTATTTAGAATTGCTTGTAATAGTCATTTCAATTGTCGAGCAGTGTATTTCTGTGCACACCTTCAATCCAATCAACAAAATTTGAAGCCCGCATAAAATTATATCTCTTAGAAGTATTTTGATTATATTCAATTGCTTTTGCTTTCTAGAAGATAAAAAATATTCCACATTTTTTACACATTTCTAAAAATCTGTTTTATATTTCAGATACGGGTGCCTTATACATAGAGAAAAAGGATACAGTAAACAGTTCATGGAATTTGGGTAAAGAGAAGAGAAGCAATGTTTAACCATACCATTTTAGTGAACAACCATAGGGGGGCAAGAAACACGAATTCATGGTGATGGTAAGCGTGATATTTAAAATAGCAATTTTAATGAAATAATTGAGATTTTTAGCACAATGCCACTACTGATATACAATTGAAAATCCAATCTATTAGTTTTTAACTATAACTAAATAGTTGATTTGAATCATTTTCCGATGTCGTTGCTACAAGAATTTTTGGCAATAAAGTTATGTTTGGAAAAAATTGAATGAAGATAGGTACAATAGGAATAAGACATTCATTGCGTGAAGCATTTTTCAGAGAATGACTCAATACGCATTATACACATACAGGGTGTCCCAAACTGATTTAGACAGGTTTCTAGTTCCTGAACTAGCCGAGATATTTATTTGGAACAAAATCTATAATTTTCAGCTGAGAGGACACTTCAAAATTAAAGCGCAATTTCGTTTTATTACAAACAGATACCCTTAAAAATTCACTCCAACTGTAAAATTTTAAATAGCACCCTGTACATTTTTTTACATGTTCTTATAGAACGTCTAATTCTAAATTCACGTGTTTTTTCGATTCAAAATCGGTTGATAAATAGCTGAGAAGATTGATATTTAAGTTTTAAATCTAGTTACCCATGAAAATTTGGTTAAGTTGAAAATCCGCTAAAAACAGGACAGAAAAGTAACAATTTCACTTTACTTCAAGGTTTTATAAATTATCTTATTTTAACAAGAATTCGAAATGATGGCCTTCACTAGTAACGCAAGCTTCAAATCTTGTTAATAAGTTACGAGTACATATAGCTATTAACATTTGGGGTGTTATTCTGCGACAAGCATTTTGAATGTTATTCTTCAGGTCTTCTGAGTCTTGGGGTTTACTTAGGTATACCATATCCTTCAAGCGTCCCCTCTAAGGGGGAAAGATCAGGCGAACGTG
This sequence comes from Chrysolina americana, assembly GCA_958502065.1. Classification (NCBI taxonomy): domain Eukaryota; kingdom Metazoa; phylum Arthropoda; class Insecta; order Coleoptera; family Chrysomelidae; genus Chrysolina; species Chrysolina americana. The sequence continues at coordinate 9,773,268 of OY293416.1, read as the reverse complement.
CAGGCCACCTTATCAGAGGAGAAACATTGCCTTTTAAATTATCACCAAACCTGTTATGGAGGAAGTTAGTAACCATGTGTGCGTTGTGAGCAGGTGCTCCATACTGCTGCCAACATATTTGTTGTATTCCAAGCAATGGTATTTCTTCTAAATATTCGGGTAAAATGTGTTCTAGAAAGTCTAGATACCTACCTTTCTCCTGTTAACGTTGCTTCAGGGTCCACACCAAACATTGAAGCTCCAAATGTTTTGAAATCTAGTCTCTATTACCCAATGTGGAATAACAATAAATAGAATTATGCCTATTAATGACACCGTTATTGTGGAACTTGGATTCATCACCTCACATTATTTTAGTTAAAAAGGCCGGGTCGTCTTCAGGTTTAACTGAAAGTGCGCATACATTGTAAACGTCTGTCAGCGTCACCTAGAGAGGGCAGGGCTCTGTATTTAAAATCTTGAAAAATTCGTTCAACCAACCAAGTTCGTCGGATAGTTTTCAGAAACATGTGGATTCATATTTACATACGCCAACACATTTATGACATTTTCTTAATTACGTAGGGATCTTCCCGAATTTCTGCGATTCTAGGTTCACGAAAGTATTTTCAAATGGCGTTGGGCGATCAGGAAAACGTATCCGATACAACTCTCTAGCTCTTCTATTTTTCAAAAATTCCCAATGCCGGACTGGCCTATCTTTGCCAAGTGAGATTTTGAAAAATTGGGGCCCCCAATTACCAGGTTCATTCTATTTCATGAGTCGCATACGGAAATTTCAACAAATTATTAATTATTGGTTTTCGTACTATTAATGATTAAGGTGCAAGATCAGCTATACACTTGTCTTAGAGTAAAAAATGAAATAAACATAACAAACTTTAAGCGACCCGATATATAGTTGCATTTACCTGGCCGCGTTTGCAACTACGCCAAATAAAATTATTTTTGGACACAGGCAGGCTTTACTCTCTGCTGTCTCAGTGCCAAAACCGCCCACCGACCATACATACTCGCGCATCACTGTTGCCACGTTGCAAGAGGTCCTCAAGAAATCCTACCAAATCGAAAGTGAATATTTGCGTTTGTCATGTTTCTGGCAATAACCAATTTCAACATTTGACCTTTTTTCTCAATTAATTTTAAATTATTGTATCCATGTCTGTTTTCCTAGGGGCCCCGAGACCCCAAATGGGGGGTGGGCCCCGTGAGATTTTTCTCACTATCTCACCTGGCCAGTCCGGCACTGAACATTCCCCGTAAATAATAATCATACCAACGTATTCTTCAGCAGTAAACAAACTTGGCATTTTTACTTGCAAGATCTTATTGACTTTACTTTGACAAGTGACAAAAATGTTTTATCGACGATTTTCAATTTAACAACATTTTCATGGCTGACTAGATTCAAAATTTAAAAATTGAATGTCTTAGCTATTTATCAACCGATTCTGAATAGGAAGAAACTGACGAATTTAAAATTAGACATTCTATAAGAATATGTTAAAATATACAGGGTGCGGTTTAAAATTTCACAGTAGGAGTGAATTTTAAAGGGTAGCTGTTCGTAATAAAATGAAATTGCGCTGTAATTTTAAGTATCCTCACAGCCGAAAATTTAAGATTTTGTTCCAACTGAATGTCTCGGCTAGTCTAGGAACTGGAACCTGGCTAAATCAATTTGGGACACCCTTTTTACGTGGGAGAGAAGAACTCTAGACATAAATTTTGTAACAAAAAAATGATCCATTAAACTTTACTTCTTCTGGCCTCTAGACTAATGTTTTCAAATTCACAGAAAGTTGCAGATAGTTTGATTAAAAATACAATTTTCATGACCTGTTAAGATAAATTTTTCAAAAATGTGCAGTAGAAAATCTATTAGATGCCAATGAAAATTTTCCATTAGTCAAACCTCGAATATTCTCCATGTAAATCATTTCAAATACTTAAAACCGAACGAAAATATATGACCAGGAATAATTAGCACGGTAAATGTATACAGTTCGGCGCAAACTCAACAATAAGAGAAATATTACTCAGCTAATTGTTTTTAATTGACACACTATGGAGTATAAAAATGTTAAAAACACATAAAATGCGTACTAGGTACATTCAAGCAGTCTAAAATTTAAAAGGGGGTGAGAGGTACTTTTTGAAGAACCCACGATTCCACTGGTAGAGAGATTTTTATGTCTATCCTGAGATCGGATGAATCTTCGCCTTCCTCCCCTTATTATCTCTGTCACTGATAAACAAATTTTCGTTGAGGCTTCTTTTCACGGTGCGAGATTATTGCTAGTTTCGTGCTGTGCAAAATTGCTGTAAGAAATTTGCAATTACTACGCTTGCCTGCGTAACCAACGAAAATGGCTTCTAGGAAAATCACCCACTGAAAAAACACCTAACAATAACTCCCAGAATAGTAGCCCCCTCGTATAAAATACCTCCGGTACAGAAAAACCCCGGTGAGCTTGCTTACAATAGGAAAACCAAGCTCGCTTCGCTCTCTATCTTATGACTTTATGAAGATGAAATTAAGTGACCCTTCTCCTAAGCTATAGAAGTTAAATGCAGTCCTTTTACACTACAACTGGTCATCTTTCCTGACTGATATTAAGCCCTATGCTGTATCACTTCCGTTAAAAATAACGTCACCGTTATTCGCCATTTCCGTTATTTTGCTATTGCTTCGAACGGTTACACGTAAAATATACTCAAAGTCAAATTCAACTGAGATTGGATAAACTTTAGATTCAAAGCTTTATACAACGATGATGTGAAAATAAAATCAACAACTTTGGTTTTTGTCACGTTATTGTCATTTTAGCGTACCATAAAAATTAATATATTCTTGATTAAAACTCATTTGAAACTGTTGCGAAAATCATGGCATATATTGAATTTCCTGAAACTATACTTGCGGCTTCTAACACTGTAAGATTAGATTTGCTTTTGGATGGATCAAAAATCCATTACGAAAAAGAATACCTTCAGTTTTGTGAGTGGCGAAATATAGAACAGGTTCAAGGTGCTGGAGAAACGGTATTACTTTCATATTTCGTGAAACTTTCAAATGAATACTCTCCATCATCTCTGTGGCCTGAATATGTTAATAGCTTGTTTGTAGTTAAAGGAAAGAGTAGACATCGACAAGTATGCCGCTCTGATGCGATTTATAAAGAAAAGAAATGTAGGATATAGATCAAAAAAATCGAAAGTCTTCACGAAAAAGCAGGTAAGTGAATTTGTTCGTACTGCCCGAGGCGAGACATTTTTGATAACGAACGTGTAGCTTTTTAATTGGAGTTGGCGAACCATTGAATTAACGAAAATATCCATGGAAAATGTTGACATTCTAGAAAGCAAGCTTGTAATCACAATTTCTGATTCAAAAACCCATGAGGAAAGTTTTTTTGCGGCATATCTAACGGAGACCTTAATCCTGTGACATTATTTGAAAAATGTATAAACATTACGTCCAGCTCACAGCTCATACTCCACATAGAAGATGGTTCGAATCATACAGAAACGGAAAATGCACCGTTCAGCCTTGCAGTATATTTCTTTTCTAAAATATTCCTGAGAAAATTGCTACTTATTTCAATTACGCGAAAAATTCAAGTTGGAGCCGTTTCTGTGAACACTGCCTCATATACGAAAGAGTCCATCGAACTGAATGAGAATGTTGTTAGCCAAGATTCAGCGGGCTAAGAATGGTGCAGGTGTATCAATCAATTTGGAAAACTGTCAAAACATTCATGTCAATTTTCATTAATAGATTTTAAAATAAAATTGATATCTAGGGTATTATGTAAGTAACCAACGTATTCTATTTTGTATTTAATGTATTATGTGTTGTTGTGATGTTATGAAGTTAATAATTTGTAATAAAGATTTAACTTAAAGGAAGCTTCATTTTTATTGATACGATAAAAAAAAATTGGTAAGTGTTAATTATAAACAAACTTTCTGCCTTTGGAAATCCAGTGGAATAAGTTTTTTTATCATCATTTTCAACTGAACAAAACGAATGCATTTTCAAACATACCTATTCAAGTAGCTTTATTTATACAGGGGTCCCTCCAGGAACTGCATCGATCAATATAAAGAAAACCATAGGTGGGCCTAATTTGAAAATTTGAGAGTTCACTATTGTTGTAAGTGCTATCCGGCTAAAATATTTTGAAGATGGTGTCACTTCCGGTCGTACCGGAAGTGGACCCCAACTCCGGTATTAAATTAAATTAATTATTATAAAATGAAGCTAACTTTGAATAAGGTTATCTATGCCTACACTCAACAGTTGTCGAAATATTGGCGAATTAACATGTCTCAGTTCCAGAAAATCTCGTATTCTTGAGTTTACTTATTCTTAGTTGGCCCGCGGTTGCGTTGGAAACAATCAACTGCCACGGAAATGTCATTGTAATCAATCATGCCGGCTCGTTTGAATTATTCTAATGAAGATTACTTGAATCTATTTATTATTTATGGCGAATATATTAGGTATATCTCATGAACATGTGATATATTTGCTATTGGGTATCCGCAGAAGCAGAAGCCCTCACAAAACACTGTTGAACGAAAAACTGTGGATCCGTCAAAGCAAGAGTGCAGAGAAACAAGCCAATTGTTGATAATGAAGATGGTGACATTGCCGTTGGGATATTTTGCCACATATCCAACAATATCTTTGAGACAAGTTGCAAGAGAATCATCAGGATTGTCAAAAAACTCAGTACATAGAATACTGTGCAAACTTAAATTTCTCCATAGTTCAGCACCTGAAAGAACGCGATTTTCCACGAAGCGTAAGATTTTGTGAATTCCTTTTAACTTGGCCGCAATAAGGGAACGAATTATTTTTGGACAGACGAAGCTAAATTTACAAAGAATGGTGTCTTCAACCGACATAACTGCCATTATTGGAGTGACTCAAATCAACATTTATTCAGGGAACTGAATTTTCAAGAGTCTTGGCAGTTCAATGTTTATTGTGCGATAAGAAGTGATAGCGTCGTGGTACTGCATTTTTATCAAGAAAACTTAAATGGTAAGTAAAATACAGATGTCAATTTCGAAATAAGAATAGGATGAGATGTACTTTGTTTTGCAGGTGGAGGATATTTCAATATTTTGCATAATTTCTAAAATGAGCACTTGGGCACTTCACCAATCGCTAACCAAAGAAACCTATTTTATCAACATGACGGGGCACCTCCGCATAATGGTCACTTAGTCAATACTCGTTTATAAGAATTGTTTGATGACCAGTGAATAACCAACAATGGACCATTTCTTTGGCCACCCCGCTCTCCAGATTTATCAGTGCTCACTTTTTTCATTTGGGATACAATTAAAAATCAAATGTATGAAACTCAATTGAGTACCATGGAAAATTGTATGCAACGAGTGAGGAATTCATTTGAGAATCTCGGACCCGATTCAATACGAAAAGTGACACCTCAAGAATTATTAATGAGATGCGAAAAATTTTGTTGAAGGGCACCAATTCGGACATTTACTGACCAAATAATTTTTTTATAACTCTCAATATCGTTAATTATTCTCTTTTATTCCAATTGTTTTAGAATTTCTTTATCTACATCTACATAACATCTACTTAACTGTTGAGTGTAGGCATAGATCTGATTCAAAGTTAGCTTATTTTTCGATACCGAATCGCATGAGAATATGAAATTGGGGGGTTTCCATTTGAAAAAATGGACTTACAATAATTTTTTCAACCGGATTTATATAATTTTCTGGCGAAGGCCCTCTATAACTCTAATCGAATTGACATCAAAATTCTGCTGAACTGGGTCTTCTCCTACGAATAAATCGATACACAATTGAAAATAAATGATCATGTCCAGAAAAAAAAAAAATTTGGTCTGCAAACGCAATTTTCAACTTAAAATTTGAAATTTTTCGAAAACGGTTAGACTTGGGAATAGGACATTATACATGAAACATGGTACAACCGGAAGTGCAATAATATTCAAAATATTTTAGCCGGAAAGCACTTATCAAGAATAGTGAACTCCCAAATTTTCAAATTCGGCCCTCCTATGTGGTTTTCTATATATTGATCGATTCAGTTCCCGGAGGGACCCCCTGTATAGAACAACAAACAGTGTTTGCTCCTTGGCAGATATGGCCGATATGACTGACGTAATTCTGGAATGATCAATTTGCATGACAATGACAGAGATAGCGAAGGAGAGTTATCAAAAACTGGTTCATTTTGAAGATGGCAATCCTTATTGGAACGAAAATATTACAGTTCTTGGGTTTCAGTGAACGAAAACGTTCAATTAAAACGATAAAACACTGAATTTGAGCAGATACCTATAGGGTAGGGTAGGCTTTTCATTCACACACTGTAGGATATCCCATATTGATGCAACGGACGTTCTTGTATCTGAAAAACATCGTTCTAATTTTGATATAGAAATTCGCAATAAACGACTCCAATTTTTTGTAAAATGCTCTCCAAATTCTATGTGAGCTCGGTTGACCACTTACCACCAGGTTGGGACACGCAGCTTAGGTAAATATTTTGATTGTACTGGTATCCTAAGAAAAGTACTTTCATAAAACTTCAAACGTCGATAACCAGAATGAAGGCTATAACTCGAAGTCGTCTTCTTTCAGTGCAAGAGGTACCGACATTTCGTAGACAGTACCTCGACGTTTTGGTGAAATTGGAGGGCTTCCTTGGGGGGTAGAGGGTGCCGTTAGCGTTCCTGAGTTTCCTGTTGACAAGTCCACACGAGAACCTGATCTAGAAGGTGGGGCAGAGCCTGAAATCGCCATACTTTATCAAAAACATATTTCTTCATTGATTTTTTTATGTTTCGAAAAATAATACGGGCAATAAATTGTGCGTATTTAAGTACAGATCGCAATTAATAATAACCGATATGACAGCCGAATCACATTAGTTTGAAATTCTCCTAATTAAAAGCTGAAATAGACATTTAATGAAGAGTTATTCATTTCAATGTACGTGACAACAACGAAAGTAGTCTAGTCAGATCAGTGCTATTTTCACCTTCACCAAGGTACCAGTTATAGTGTCGTACGAAATGTAAGGTGTAATTTTTCGCAAGAACGGATGTGCCTCGGAAACTAGCCCAGAGAGTTTCAATGCCACTTCAAGTCAGTAAGATGATACCAAAGTACTATTTAACGTTTCCTGAATCAATCTCGAATAGAATGACTGAACGGATATGATAAATTAAACTAGATCCATCACTAAAGTGCGAAAAACTACGTACCTGCTCGTGAAAATAGGCCGCCCTAAAAGAAATCTGCAATTTATGAGGCATTTGCATGACATCTGGTATAGATCTCGATAATATTTATGAACGAAAACCAATATTATAATCTTAATACAGAGGCTTATATACTAATTACTAATTACTTAGTGGTTAGAAGGTTAGAAGGAACAATTTTTTTTAAACAATATGTCGTGTTATAATAGATATCCCTTATTTTGGTGAATATGTAACAGGTAACCATGAATATATCATTTATGGTGAACTGAAGGTCATGTCTACTGATATTTTGGATTTTCAACCCGCTTTGTTTGTGTCTTGTATACCCGATTAATGAATTACTGGTTTATTTGCCAGTTATTATTACATATTACCTGTACAATGATTTGAGCCGTCTACCGTTAGTACACGTTTCTGCTTCATAGATTTTGTTGTACACTGATATTATTTGATTACTAGGTATGTTATTGTGCTTTAATAATGACTATGCTTGAAGTTGCTTTCTCTGATTATAACCATAATTTTGTTTTATATTTTATGTGAACTTTTATCGAGAAAAATCTTTGTGCTTTTTATCATTATGTTTTTAATATTTTTATTATACTTATATTTTATTTATAATGGAGCTACTTGATCTCTCGTACCCCCATAATAAACAAGGAAAATTCAGCCGTTCGAGTACAACTTTTTAATTTGTGACCATCTTAGAACGTTTCGAGAACCCTTTTCGTCAACATCAGATCTAACCGTCTGATGAGGGTCGAAACGAGGGGGCTTTCATCATTGATAGTGTCGCCTACATGTATGTTCTCGAGATATTGTAGTGAGTCATGATTTGGATTAATCTTGTTGTTGAGTGCGTCAGATGTGAAACAGTAATAGCCATTTAAAGTATACGGTTTCAAGGCTAAGTCAGTTGAAATCGCCTTCATATTTTTTCTTCTGAGCTCGTGTATTATCGCCAAGCTTTCCTTTGCCTCGTTGTTCGATCCGGAAATTCTTATACTTTTCGAAGATCTAGTGACAGTTTACCACATTTCTAAATTCTAGTTGGAGTCTATACAGGTGACTCAGTATTGCTATATTTTCTAAAACCGTATTGCTCACTATGAAATAGATTTGATTTTTCCAGGTCTTCCAACAACCTATTATTTTTCCATATTTTTAGAGGAACTGTAAGAAATGAAATAGGCCTATAATTTTCGATTAAATCTATCTTCTCTGCTTCGAAAATTGGCTTTAAGTTCTGATATCATAATTTTTACAATTTTTATAGTGATTTTATGAAACCCTGAAGATTATCTTGTATCTAGATTACTCATGATTTCTTTTCTTCAGAGTTAGTAGGCCTCAGGTACAATGATGACAATTTTGGTTGCATTGTAATTTCCTTTGTAGTTGTGAATCCTGCCGACAAACTTGAGCCAACATTGATGAAGTATTCATTGAATTCTTCACAAATTTTCTGTTTACTTTCAATATTCTTTCCATCCCTCAATATATACTTGATATCCTCATTTCTTTTAGATTTATTATAGAGCATTTCATTCAATGTACTCCATACTGACCTCGGGGTGGCATTGAGGAATTTTTCTTGATAATATTTCTCCTTTGCTTCAAAACAAATTTATTATAATTATCATAAGAGTGTTTGAATTATTGTATTTCTGGATTACGCTTTTTTATAATGAAATTTTGAGGATTTCACATACGAAAATATAATTCCGGCCTAAAAGGGCGCACACGCATATTATCAAACTGGTCGGGGACCTTCAACTTACCCGTATAACTTCGAAGTCCTGCTGGACCAGACCGAGGCCTGGTGCTGCTAGTGCTTGAGGTGCTGTTCGTACTGGTTGTGCTTGGACTCCTCCTCATTTCCGATTGCGACCTACTGTTTCTTCTTCTGCTGCGTTTCTGTGCGTTCCCCGATCTGCACACCCCCGTAGGGCATCGCTCACCTAAGGCACATCTTCCTTCACAAATTGTTCGAGACTGTAATAATTCCTCGTAGTTATTGAGCATTAGAGCGACCTGCTCCTGATCCTTGTAGATTAAGGCAAGACTGGGATAACGTTCTTTCAGGCGTCTTCTTTCCTGCAAACATTCATATATTCTGTTGAACGATTTTTAGTTTTACTTTTTTCATAAAGCATACTCTGTGATATGAATGGAATTTCATTCAAGTAGAGAGATTCGCACAAAATACACCTAATAATAATATTATTGCTTGGACAACAAAACTTATGATAATATCTGTTCACATATGTCACATATCGACCTTTCCCTGGATCTGATCATCCCGATCTCATTCAGGATTACCACCTTTGTTTCGGCCGTATGATTGCATCATCCAATAATTTCATTGCCCAAAACCAACATAGATTCATGCCCCGTAGATCTGTGACCTCTAACTTACTCCTTGCTACTATTGTTCTAGAAAACTCGATGCATATATTTGCCAGTTGATGCAATATTTTGACTTCAGAAGAGCATTCGACACGATCTGCTACTTGTGAAACTGAAACATATTGGAATAAAAGGGGACTTATTACGGTGGTTAGAAGCCTTCCTCATACACCAATATTTCACTGTTGGGGAAACAAAATCAACAAAAAAGAAGGTTACTACCCAGCCAACACAGATACATCTCTAAGATATTGCTGCGATGTCACTTCGTGACCTGCGACTCGCATCTTTACGTCGCACAGCCGTCCCAGCGACTCACTTTTGTCACACTCATGAAGCATGCTGGCGACGTCTATGCGATGTAGTTATGAGACGTCTTTGCGATGTAGTTCTAAGTCGCTGTAAAGATGCCTCCTTATAACGTATGAGGGATGTAACAGAGCGACATAGCAGCGATTTCTTCACTGTTATATTCAAGAGGAGTCTATGCGATATTCCAGACAGAAACAACAAATAGAATAAGAAACTGTATTTATATAGGAAAAAAATAAATATAACAAAAATATAAATAATTTTTTTTTCAAAAAATTAAAACATTCTGGCATAACATTAACAAAGTACATAATTAAAAATTAACAAAGTAAAAAATAAAAATAAATTAATGAAAAAACTAAAAGTCGATTGCTTTGGTTCCTTTTCTTGTCGAGCCTTTGTTTGGCATGCCTGAACCAATTGGAACAGGCTGTTTCCACATTTTTTTCGTTCTTTCCGTGAAGGCTCATCACCACATCTGGAAATCAATAAAATAATGAGACCACTGACACCTACAATGCCAGATAGTAGTGGGACATGAAATAATACAGACAGTAATGGAATACTTAGGATAATTTGGCACCATTGAACATCTCTTAATATTCTGATTTCAAATGAACATGTCGTATTTTTTAGGTCATGCCACTATTGGCATCTCGATAACGGTAAATGATACCGAGTTGGTTAATCTCATGAGCGATTTTCAAAATAAATGGAGAAATCCGAAATGGCCCATTTGTTCTGGCGCCCCTATTTTCAGAAATATAGAATTGTGTTTGACGAATTTTCTTTTCTTTTACAAATTTACTCTGACAGATGGAAGGACTACCAAAATTGATAAAAAAAAAGTTAGGGCTCTACAAGAATGAAACATCGTTTGGGAATTCAAAGCACAGCACATTAAAGCAAATTCGTAATAGATGAGAAAGTTTCAAATACATTTCCATATTCCTTAAATTAGAGGAGCTATAGTGCAAAGAAAACAAAACACAATTTCGGTTTTCTCTGTATATTTTGAAAACAGTTCGTGATATTACCGATTCGGAAAATTTATTCCATTGTTCACTCAAATAGCCAAATCTGTATCACGGTACCGTTTCCGAGATGCCAATAGTAGAACGACATAAAAATACATCAGCCTGTATACATATAAAACTTGTTTTTCTGAAACTGAAAATATTCTGTCCATAAAATTCAATTAAGAATGTAATTTTTCTTTTATCATAAAAGTTGGAAAACTTAATCAATTATGAGATGAGCAAATTAATTTTGAGTAGAACTATATATATGTAATACATACAATTCAGAATCTTCATAATGTTTAAATCAGCGATCGTGTTGTTATCCCTTAGGCATAACCAGGAACAGGTCACTGCAAATGCATCTCACTAAAATTTACCGGGTAATACTATACTAACCGAAGTTAACTCACACGTTGATCTAGGCATAACAGTAATGTGCGATATGTTAAAAATCAAATAGTTTACTTTACCTGCTGAAAAAAGCGTTCTCCAACTCGTCGCACCAACTCAAAGCATCCCTTTACAAAACATACCTATATCCGACCAATTTTCGAATTTGTAGTCTAATCTCCCAAGAATTCTTGTTAACTTAAAAATTCACCACATACTTATCAGTTCAGATAAGAAATAGTGTACACCAACCCATGTCAATCAGCCCTATTCTGTATCACTTCCGTCAAAAATAACGTCACCGTTATTCGCCATTTCGGTTATTCTGCTATTACCAAGCAATAGCAAAATAACTGAAATGGCGAATAACAGTGACGTTATTTTTAACGGAAGTGATACAGCATAGGGCTGAATATTAAAAAGAGTTTTATAAGTGAATCAACTCTTGTAATTGTTGAATAAATAAATAAACACGGTACACAGCAGCACCCTTGATCGTTTCTTTTTTTTGGATTCCAACACCACAATTTTTGACAAAACCCTGTAGACTTGGCCTTACGTTGAAAGACCTCCACAACATTAATTATCAATGAGATGACTTCAATATACTCCTAAACGAGATAGCAATGTCTGAATTAGAACGGCGGTCATAATAAAACATGTGATATAGAAATTCAATTATTGAACCTTCTTGAATATTTTCGAACTTTTTGAAAAGTTGTCCTTCCTCGGACTCCTACAGACGCTTCAAGGTATTGAAGTTTCTTTGTGTCCACCGCGATTTGCAATATCAGTCTTCGATTCCTTTTCTTGTAGTTCATGATTACACAAAGATGTGCATCTTTCTCTTGATCTTTCAGGACCTTGTTGTTATTCCAGTAAGAAGTTCTACAAATTCTTGATTTCTTCTCTTCTGGAAGTCGCTAAAGTAATGCAGCTCAAAGTTCAACGTTGCTGGGCGTTCGTTTCCAAAATGCATTTTCCGTTCGGTAGAGAATAGAGAATAGTCCTGGATCGAAGCTTCTGTCAGCTTCCTGAATTAATAGTCGTATTTCTCAGACCATTGGAACTATGTTTGCCCTTCCGTAAGTCTGTGAATGATTCAGCGATGTAACGAACCCCAACACATATCGTTCCTCGTTCTGGAACAAACGGCATTTATTTGGGCTTAGTTTCAAACTGGGGTGTCTCAGTCGAAGAAATACCTCCTCTGGGATTTACACAAAATTCTTGATCGATCTGCCAACTAGAAGTATAACGTTGACATGATAATATACACGTCTTCCATCAATCTCAAAAATATGGCTGGATCATTTTAGAGTCCAAATCGTATAGCGGTAAACTGCCATAATTCTGATTCGAAGGTGATATCCATTTTTCAAATCAAGAATTAAGAAAATTGTAGATTCACTGGTCTAAGGAGTTGTCTATTCTCGGAGGAGCGTAACTATCCTCTTTTGTTAGGTTGTTCAGTTGACTACAGTTTAAACATAGAAATAACTTGCATGAAATTTTTGAGCATGAGTCGATAATGAAAGTTTAATCGAATATATTTCAACCTTCACTCTGTGAAATAGTCGTTCGTCACGACAAAACTTAATTAAGTCGGTAGGCAGAAAAAGGGAGTATTTCGCACAACTTTGGAGATGAAAGTTTAAAAGTTTCCTAGGTTCAATTCCCTTACTAGCTATTTGCGTTTCCATTCACGGAGCACAAGTTTCCACTATTCCCAGAGCTCATCAAATCTCATAACTCAACAGCGATTAATATTTAATGATAGTTTCCACCTCACTGTTGACCTCAAATATCGCGTGTACGAAACGTTTGTGTTGAAATTTAACAAGATTTGCATTCAAAGTAGACTAATGAACTCGAAAAACCTTTATTCGCGATTGATTCATACATACCTACACTGTTCTGAAGAAAACTAAAGTATGGAACAAAAGTACTTTTTCGATTTTAATGGCCGTATTTCAAGAATCATTAAAAACTGCCATGATTTATGTATAATACGCCAAAATACATATTTTGCACCAACAATTTACAAATTATCGTTTGAAAGTGTTCGAAAATCGTGCTGTAATTGTTGAAGCGGAAAATCCACCAGATATTGAGGGTGGACAAAGCGATTGACCCTGTTGAATTTTGTGGTCGCGTTTTGAAATTAAATAGCGGTAACAAATTATCAATAAATAGTTACCTAATTGATTGAAATCAATATAAAATATAATAGGAGTTGTAGCGAGGTGACGCCATAAAACTGGCTGAATTCGAGTACTTAATTATCTCAATCGGTAGAGCTCTCTTGCTCTTAGATTAGTTTGGCAAAATCACTGAATATTTTGAGCTACAAAAATAATTTCCATGTGAATGGAAGGAATAATTCCGACAAAGTCGAAATACCCTTCTCACCACACACTCACATATTTCCGTACTTAAAATGATGAATTTTCCTACTTGAGGAACATTGCAAAAATGGATGACAGATGTAACGCAGTGCCCGTAAGGAGGAGTAGTTGTTTTTGGTCAAGTATTTGCCTTGGTTTTCAATTTTGTGGGAATAGGTAGAGACAAGGTGATTTCGAATCTGTCGGAATCATTCTTTTCATTTGATTGACACACCTTCGAACTTTGTTCGATTTAATGCATTTACTCTTCCTGGAGCCTGTGCCGCCGAGTAGTGCTTCTAGCTTTTCTCGCGGGTGGCGCTGCGACTAAAGTATTGTAAGTGGCGTCTTCGTTCGTGGGGGGAGACTATGAAGCTTCTTGGATATAATCATATTTCTATGTAGTTGAAGTTTCAAACGGTGCTTGTTATGAAGTTTGATATTGATAACTCATTCTGGAGTGGGTGAAGAAAAAATCCTGAAAACTATCTAGATAGGTATACCGAAATAAATACATTTCGTCTATATTTTCTGACTTCGCTTTTGAGAATTCTGATTTTTTGAAAACTGAGTAGCATCTTTTTAATCTTTTTCTATAGGTTACCCTCTAGGGAAAATTGCTATCATATTTTGTTTCCTCAAACGAAAGTGATAGTGGAGGTGCTGCAATACGAACTCAATGTTGCTCCTTGTCCTCTCTTTAAACAGAAATAGATTATGGTAACGTTGCATAAAGGCTTGTTATGGTCTTCCAAAAACCGCAAAAACTGAAATCGTTCAAAATGAGTCTAAATTTTTCAAACTTCAATGGCGGTACGTTTGTGTAAGTTTGACCACTGAGAACTCCGTTGGGACTTGAAAAAGGAGACCTGATATTTGTCGGGAATTTAAAAAAGTCACGTTGACAAGATTTCGAAAGAATGTATCAAGAAAATGTGCTTGGCGTCCAAAGAGGACCAATATACCCATTTTTAACAAGATAGAAGAAAAAATCAAATATTTGGCCAAGTTTTAGACTCTCAAATTTATCAACCAATATTAAACTTAGTAAGAATATGTACTATTTCATTGGGTTTTAATTACAAATACTAGTTCTCGAAACTTTATTTAGGGCTGAGAATATTGCATTAATATACAAGGCATGACTACAACTACTGAGGAATAGTTGTTTTTAATTTATCTTCCGCAAAATGTCTGTTTTAGTAAAATTTGTTTTTATGAATCACACAAGTTTTTTGGAAAAAACTTTCAAAAACAGAGCTTGTGCGAGCAAGGGCGATCCGGGATTTACCGCTCACATACTAAAGGATTCCACCTGGGACCGCCTGGGTGAGGGGAAAAGAGAAAGCGAAAAAGAGAAAACGAAACTCGGAGAAAAATGTTTAGTGATATTTACAATCATTTCTGGTACTATATGTGACAGCAATAATTTATACTAACGTTAACTATAAATTATTTCAACAATTTATTGGTATATCACCACTTACTATCCAAGTTATTAGGGTTACCAAAAAATATTGTATTTTTTATCATAATTTTTTGAATATACCAATACGTTATTCAGATTTTTCTCAGTGAAGCGATGAGCGACGAGCGATGAACGATAAGCTAAAAGGCGAGGGCGAGGGGCAGATCAAGAACAAAAGCAAAACGGCTTTCATTCAAATTATGAAATATATGTACAGGGCTATGCTATTCACAGAACACATTAAATCACCATTCTCTGCCAATGAAGCTGAGTCCGGAATGGGAGGTGTGAATCTGTCTCTATTTGGTGAACCAGAACAGTAGATCAACTCACAATGGTGACCCGTTCATGCTAGAGGGCAGCGTGTTCGCTTGGCGGTTGACCCACGGTTAGCAGCTAATTTCTCTGGGCTCATGATGATTATTTCGCCTCGTGCGAAGATTACCCTAGATTTTTGAAGATACTACATACTCTTGAGTGATGATTGTCAAGGAAAAATATTATCAAAAACCTAGTTTCGGATTGGCACTAGTAGGTACTCAGTTATCGCCTCCACGGTGTTTATGAAACATATGCGGCCTTTGGTGTAAGGGACCACCGTGGATTGTAGATTGTAAGAGGGTCGTACAGGCTGTGAAGCCTCACAAGCACTTCGACCTATAAGTTTTTTTGTGCTTGACCCTTGATCTATTCGAGGACCGGGATTCCAAGACTTCTGCGAAGTTTATCAGTTTCCTGGGAGATGAGTTCCTGATGTCGGAGGGCGTTAAGAAGGTCCCTTCCAAGAACTCAATCCTCTTGCAGAAAAGCGCTGGGCATTCGCACAGCAAATGTTCTGCAGTTTCCGCGAAGTTCTCGCAGTAGCGGCAACTATCACTCTCTGATTTACACTTCTTTTCGAGGTGGTACCCCAGAGGGCAGTGTTCAGTGAGAAGTCTTGCTACCATCTTTAAGTCCTTCTTGTCCAACTCGAGAAGCTGTTTAGCTTTCTTTGGCGATAGACACACTAGTCTTTTCGCTTGTCTTTGTCCTGGCACTTTATCCCAGTGAGATTTCATTTCATCCGTTTCCCAGCGTCGGCACTCTTCTTTTAAGTGGGCTCTGGAGAGTCTACAGAAGGGTTCTGGGCCGGGAAATTGTGTGTTTGTCCCTTCTTTGGCAAGGCAATCTGCTTCTTCGTTGCTTTTAATTTCTCTGTGACCTGGCACCCACATCAGAGTGACCTGATTGTTTGCTGCCAGTTGTCTTAGGGATTGTTTACAGTCCCAAGTCAACTTAGACTCACCGTACTTTCGTGGCTCATTGTGTTCTAAGTCTTGTTATTTCCCTAGTTAAAACGCTCTAACACCACGACCACTTCATGCCACAAACATTTGCTCAGTTTTGATTAAGGTAATCAAAGCTGTTTCCAGAGAAAACAAGAATATATAATATTTCGTAGTAAAAGTAGAAGAAAGAAATGCTTTTTTCGATTTTTTTTTTATTTAATTCAAAATTGGTATATGAAGTTCTCACTGGACGTCAAACACATTTTTTCCTAACAGTTTTCGATATCTTGCCAATTTGAGAGATTTTTCAGAATCAGGGGCCCGATTCTCAAATGTTCATTACCCTTTGTCGCAAGCGACAAAATATTCCCATCTTTTTTCAATGCATATTCGAGAAAGGCGATGGACATATTTTGTCGCATGCGACAAAGGGTAATAGACATTTGAGAATCGGTCCCTTGAGTCAGCTTTGTTTAAAATTCCCACCAAATCTGAGGTCACGTGAGTCACAACAGATTATGCAGTTGTCAGATATGCAGGAACGAATCGCAATTAGAGTTATTTAGAAATTTCAATAACAAAATTGTTTTTCCATATGTTGCCAAATTTCTGGTATATACTGTATATTATGTGAGAAATGATAATGCGCTCCTGGTGTTAGTGTTCTTTGACAAAAAAGACGACTATAGTTTATATCTCACCTCCAACAGTCGAGTACACTCGAATTCTTCTAACTGCTTTTGGAATCCCAAATTTGGGTTGGCAACGGATCTACCAGCCCTGACGACTTTGAGAGCTTCTTTCCAGTTCAAATTCGTGACGGACATTATGTAAGCCACTGCTACTGTTACGCTTCTGGACATTCCAGCCAAACTAAAAAAAAGAACACATTAGGGGGCTACAACAACATTATATCCCATTAACTTGTATAATTCAATTGTTGTGGATATTTTTGATAAATGCAATTATATATAGTGGCTATTATATACACCCCTTGGGTTGAGCCGCAAAAGCTATCTAGATCTAGTTATGCTTTTGGCTATGTTTCTCTATCTAATCCTGTCTTTGGGTTTTTCTTGCCAGTTTGTCACTCCTGCCCTGCGTAAGTCCTTTTCCACTTCCTGCATCTATTTTGATCTTGGTCCGCCGGGGTCCCATTGTAACAT
Source organism: Chrysolina americana (assembly GCA_958502065.1). Lineage (NCBI taxonomy): Eukaryota > Metazoa > Arthropoda > Insecta > Coleoptera > Chrysomelidae > Chrysolina > Chrysolina americana. The sequence goes on along the minus strand of OY293416.1, from coordinate 9,755,560 downwards.
TGAGTAAGTTACTGCCCCTTTTCCTGCCTTCCATACATGCCCCAACCATCTAATTCTGTGTTGTTTTATTTTACATTATTATGTCTTCTTTTAATTTCTGTCTAATTTCTAACTTAGTTCTTATTCTGTATTCTTCCTCTGAGATCTTTTTTGGTCCTAATATTGCTCTCATAATTTTTTATTCAAATTTCCTTATGTCTTATTTGTATTTTTTTGTCATTGTTATCATCTCCGCTCCGTATAATTGGTCTAATTATAGGAAGATTATAGATATTTATTTTATTATTCTTTGTTAATATTTTACTTTTCAATAACGTTTTATTGGCGAAGTATGCTCTGTTTGCATTTAATATTTTTTCTTATATTTCTGGTCTGCTCTCTCCCATTTTACTTATCTCTCCTAGATATTTGAACTCATTACTTCTTCAAACTATCTCGCTCCTATTTTGTTCTTTCTCTGTATTTGTTCCGTTCCTAATATCAATATTTTCATTTTTCCTTGGTCAATTCTAACAATTTAACAATTCTTAACAATTGTGAACTCAATTGTTTTCATCGTCATTAATATCAGCTTTCTCAGTGTTTGTGGGATTTTTAACTCTCTCAGGACTATCGTGAGTTGGTTTCTTTTTATTTTTCTATTACTTGCTTTAGTGCATAAATCGCGTCTACAGTTGATTTTCCTTCTGTAAATCCGCTTTGATAATAATATGATCCTATTATGTTTTTTGTAATACTTGTCAACCTCGATTGTTTTATTGATGTCATTATTTTATACGCTGTGTTGAGTAGTGTTATTTCTTGGTAATTTTTACAGATTTGCTGGTCTCCTTTTTTATGGATAGATATTATTTATCCTGTCTCCCATTCTTTTGGCATTTTTTCCTCTGTCCATATTCTCCTTATTAATGACAGCACCCTCTCCTTTAACTGACGTCCTCCGTATTTTATAAATTCGATGTTACGTATTTTATAAATTCGATGTTAACTTCATATTTTCCGGACGCCTATTTCTACATTTCGCAATGACTCTTTGAATCTCCTCTCTGGTGGGCTCATTTAATATACCATTTTCTTTTTCTCTCTTTTCCTCTTTGTCTTCCACTACTATTGCTCTCTATTCTTTTTTTGCGGCTTCATCTACCAATAATTCTATGTAGTATTCCATCCAAACTTGTTTGTATTGCTTCTCTTCTAGTATCACTGTTCATTCTTTGTTCTTTATTCCGTTTGTTTCGCTCTTGCTTTTTGTATTTGAATTTTTACTTTCCTGTTCAATTTCCTGCACTTTTTTCCCTCTTTTACTCTGCCTAATCAGCTTCTTCGCTTGGTTCCTAAGTGTTTGTCTTAATTTTTTTTGTTTAGCATCAGTCCTACATGTTTTTTTGCTGTTTCTTTTTTACTTTCTTTGATGTTGTTCCACCCTTTTTCGATATCATCTTCCCTTTTCCAACTCATTAGTTGTGTTGTTACTTCCTCCGAATACCCCTTTTTTATAGAAATATTACCTAGTTTAGCTACATCCCATTTTTGCCTCTGCTAATTTGTATTTGCTTTTTTTACTTTTTGATTGATCGTAGCTGTGACCATATAGTGATCCGAGTCAACACATGCTCCTCTGTATGTCCTCATGTCTCTTACTGTTTATTGTTGTCTTTTATTGAAGAGTATGTGATCAATTTGGTTGTATGTTTGTTGGTCTGGTGAATTCCATGTTAGTTTGTGTATTCTGGAGTGCTTGAACTTAGTTGAGCTTATTATCATGAATGCAATTACTGAAGCTAATTTGTTATTAACAAACAGTTTAATAATTTTTTGGATTTTTTTTTGTAAAATTTGTTTTTCAGAATCTCTCAGATTTTTTGGAAGAACCCCTTAAGAGCAGAGTTTGTACGAACAAGGGCATCCGGGACCTACATAATACAGCTTACGCACAAGTGGATTCCGAACCTCTTTAGCCCCGTGACAGGAGGTTGGGATCGAACCAGGTCCACTCACCTGAACAAGAGGCAAAAGCTCTAACACTACGACCAATTCGTGGAGAGGTTTGGTGACTGTGACGAGCCTATTAGTGTTTTTTTTTGTTGCGTTTCTTGGTTTTTTGACTCCTCTCGGCGTCAATTTCACCAGATCAGGTAGGCGTGCCTATTCGTAATCCTCAATACGTCTGTATCATTGGTTGACTTGAATATTATTCCTCTGATCACTTTCTGAATTTTTTACTGCGGGTTATTTTGAATGTGCCACTTTGTATACGAAATGTGCGAGTATGGGGAAAACAAAGGCGTTGACCAAAACAACCTTGAGTTTTTGCCGTTAGACGGCAATGTTATCATCAGATAACAGCAGAATAAAATTCGATTAGCTTTCGTTTGCGTGCTGTGTTTTGTGTCAATAAAATTCAATCCATTATTACTGCTATTTACTCATTCTTTCGAATTATGTAACAACTCAGTCAATAAGTTGTTATCTGAAGATTGTTTTCATTTGATTTCTGCCAGGTGCTGGTAACGGACCTACTGATTGTAATATAATTTGTAAAAGGTGACCTTCATCTTCATTGTCAAACCTTAATGTTAGTTTTATGTTCGACATGTGATGGATATTTGATTATGTGTCACCCAGCTCATTTATTTCCGGTGGGAATGTTCTGTATATGTGAGTACAGACAAGAAATAGATTAGCGCACAAGACATTTTGATCAATAAACTACTACTTTCAGGGCTATACTTTCATCAGAACCTTTTTTTGATTTCATCGTTATATCTGGAGTAGTAAAAAATACTCTCAATTATGAACGGTTAATGAACAATCGCTAATATGAAATTTATATTTGCCTGCCTTTGAACTCATTTGATACTCCTGTTCAATCTGTCTCATGCGGTGATATTGTTGCTTCAATAATACAAGAAATTATCTTGTTTCAATACCCCAAGACCATGGTAATGGTAATGGTAAATATGGAAGGTGACTGATGCGCTGCGACCTAGTTAGATCTATAGTGCTCCATCTTCTTCTGCTATTTCAAGGTGTTCTCGTTTACAGCAGCCCGTCAAGCCCCAATTCCTTGAGGAATTTATAGATTTTGAGGGGGTCTATTCGTGGTATTTCTCCCATAGTCAGCTGGTGTGATCCCAGTATATTCAATCTTTTGTGATGTACAGCATAACACTCCATCAATATATGGTGTGGTGTTTCTGGATGTTCCCCACAGAATGTGCAGGTGCTGTCCTCCTCTAAGCCTAGCTTCCTTATGTGTTCTTTGAGTTTGCAGTGCCCCGTAAGAAATCCCGTGATTGTCTTTAGACTAGTTTTGCTGAGGTTAATCAGTGTCTTCGATCTTGCTCGGTTGAAGTTGCCGAGGAGATCTTTGGCCTGCCTTAGCCCTGGAAGTCTTTGCCAGTGTGTTGCTCTTGTTGCTCCTTCAGTTTTATTAAGTTCGTCTTGGAAGTAAGATTTTCCAAGTCCGCAAAATGGTTCTGACTCGATCAGTGGCGTTAATGCCTCTTTTCGTGCCAGGGTATCTGCTTGTTCATTGCCTTCCACTCCGACGTGCCCTGGCACCAAGAGGAGGATCACCTTGTTGTTCCTGCCTAGATCATTAAGTTTGTCTAGCATTTTTAAACCATCTTTGAGTTGATGTTATATGAGCTCAACGCTTTGATGGCTGCTTGACTATCGGAGAGGATTGCGATTTCCTTGTTCCGGTATTTCCTATCGAGGTTGAATTGAATGCACCTGTCTATGGCGTGAATTTCCGCTTGAAAAATACTGGGGATCAGGCCCATGGATTCGTAGTATTTAGTGCGAGGCCCAAAGACTCCTGCTCCAGTTCCGTCGGAAGTTTTGGCCCAACCTGAGGTTATCTCTCCAAGCAGTTCTCCTCACCATGATATGGAGAGGAGTGAGGTCCAGAATTATCTCTATTGCTGATGTCCCAAGACCATTAAAGGATATTTTATGCTTATCATGAAATGGGAATCAGCTATATTATCTCCATCGAAATAGGTCGATGCGCTGCATGCTATCTCCAAATTCACAAAAAATAATCGTGTGATGTTCAAAAAACATCGTGGAAACTATGGAAAACGGGGTATAATTTTTCCCATGAATTTCAGAATACTTCTTGCGTCAACCAGCCCTGAGAAAGCATCAAGTATCCAATGTTATGACAAAGAGGTGTGACGAAGAAGAATACAAGAAGAATATATCCTTTATTCACCATAAAAGTACAATAATAGAATAAGGTCTTGTCAAAAGTATATGGATGACAAAAAATTAAACAAATAAGATACGAACAATTTCAATATGAACATCACAGTTTAAGCGAAGACTGAACTTGACTGGTGAATTTCGATGGAACTACAAACGATGGAATGGCTGACGATATCTCAGATTACTTGATCGCAAGTGAAACAATGAAGAAGCGGACTCAACAGATTGGAAGCAGCTGTAGCTACCCGTCTGACATCCAAGTTCATGGAATTTTAAGTGAGAGGAGGATGTGCTTTCGATGGGAACTGTGGGTAACAGGAAGGAAAATTTATTGGACTGAGCCCTCTAGAAAAAATGCAAACGTAGATACGTGTTTCGAGCTCAAGGCTCTTGTCAGTATGGTAAAAATAATAATAACACTTGATCGCAGGTGAAACGACAAACGCAATCGCATCTTTATGGCTTCCGTCGGGAAAACTCGTGTTTACGAGGCTAGAAACGACGTCGCCACAGAATCAGCTATAGCTACACAAGTGACATCCGAGTCCAAGTTACATCCGAGTCCAATCAGAGTCCATAGAATTATAAGTAAGAAAAGGGTGTTGTTTCGGGGGGAACTGTGAGCAACAGGAAGGAAAAATATATTGGACTGAGCCCTAATTTTGCTGTTTTCCTGTAATTTGGACTTTTCCTCCCGAATTCTTGACTTTTTCCTTTGGGTTGCCAACTACAATAACATTTATCATCTTGATAATGCCGTCATTAAAAAATACAATGTTATGCATTTTACTATATTTTCACTTGAGATTTGTACCCTTCTATTAGGTGCAAAAAGTCTTATTTGCTTCGTTACGTATTTGATGATTGATTATATGTAGTGTACTATTACAATTCAATTCCTTCAAAAAATAATCTTTCTTACCAGTGAATTAGGACGTTTCCATCGCGGAGTCTGGCAGCATGGATGAAGTCGTTGCAGAGGGAGAAATACTGAGTTAAGTTTTGATCAGGAGTATCAGAGGCGCTAACACATAGATAATGCTTATCCTGTAAACAAAAATAATATTTAGTCTCGAAAATCCCACTCATATAAAATAATTCCCATTTGTGATAGGAGTCAACAAAATTCTTAAATGGACGAAAATTTCAGATGAAAAAATTGGACTAGATATAAAAAAATAAAAAATTCTTATCATTCTCATCGCTCAAGCGCCGTGTTAACTTTAGCTAAAGCATGTATTAATGAACAAGAATTAATTACAATAACTGGACATTTCTCTTTCAAGTCTATGAAGCCTTATTTACAACTTGATAATGAGCATCATTTGCATCTGGTAACAAATCTCCGAGATAAATCTTTGGATAATGAATTAGCCACAATGTCAACAACATCCATGTCAATGCCAACAACATCTGCATCAGTATAGGAGCAAATATCTTTTGAACCAATTGTATTTTTAACAATTCTTTTCTCTAAACATTTTTCTTCTACTCATTGTTTTTTAAGTTTAATAAATAAACTTGATATCTTGTAATATGAGAAATCGAAAAAACAGTTCAATTTTATTTTCAAGAGGGACACTTTCAATAAATGTTATTTGTAGACCTCGTTTTAGGTAGGAGGTGAAATCTTAAAAGGGAAGGGGGGTCAAGTGGCACATAATTTTTATGGGCAATTGATTCTTTTTCCAATGGTAACCTGGCTTATTATATTTAAAGAACTTGCCTGCACTTAGATGCATGATTAGCTGATTATTATTTGAACTAAAATTATTGTATTGAGTCTTTTTTTAGTACAAATGGTTAGAAGATTAGGTAAAACCGTTTCAACTCTTTATTAGGGGCAACATTGGCCCCAAAAAAATCACATTAAAAAGTAATATAATAGTAAAACGTAGAAGTAGTTAAGCTGGTATTTATTAAATGCTGGATTTTTTATTCTCATCGCTAAAATTCCACTCTTTTCCTTCCCCTGCTGTGAAGAGCTTCTGATTTTAAGCAAATTTCAACGATATGGTAGTGTTAACACAATTTCACTTGTTCGGCTGTTTAGTGATAACTTTAATAAGCATATAAAAATATGAAAATTGTTAACATTATTCAAGAATTGAAATGATTTTAATTTATAGAAAAGATGGAAATTGCGCACGAAGGACAGCCTTTCTTTTTAATGAAAGAAATTCGAATTGTAATGTTAGTCACAGGTATGTGCTTGAGTTTGAAGCTAAGTTTTCATGCATCCGAATTTTCGGTTTTTTGTATGAAATTTGAAAGAAATGTCACTTTTTCGTACGAATGATATTTTGAGAGGTTTTCATTTGTGCGAAATGCCTTCACGGAATAAATGAAATATTCAACGTCAATCCCCTAATTTTACCGTCCATTTTCTCAAGAAAATTCCTTAGCTCGTTAATTAAGCTGTGGTAATTGCAATGTAATTTTTGTAGTTTGAAAATAGGTCTCACCCAAAAATGTTTTTGAGCCCGTTTTCTTCACTTCAAAATTCCAATACGTTAACAAAATTAGTAAAACATAAAATATTACGGATGTTCTTATCCTTATGTTATTAATCATGAGATTGCTGTCCATATTTTTAATATGCCTGCTGAAACAAAAATACATAACCGCACTGATCATCGTTTTCCTTCAAAATTTCGGATAAGTTGACTTTATTATTTCAACTTCCTGAATTTATTCGTACCATCAGTTGAAATTTGCCGCCACGAAATATATTTGAACAGCTTTTGACAGATTTCGTACGAAAATCGAATAATTCGTGTACATGAAAACTTAGCTTTACGCTCCGATCAAATAACACAACCTAGATGAGTAATACTCAAATGGTACTGAAGGTGACATCTTTTCGTAATGTTATCCCTTAAATCATGACATTGTTGTTATTTCGCAATTTTTAAAGGATACAATAAGCACGTCAGCTAGATTTTGATTTCTGTCGGGTATATTCATGGCAATAAAAACACAAAAATACTGTCTTGGATGAAATATATAACAATAAGATGGCAATTGAAACGTTCATTACAGCTTGTTGGAAGCATGTGAAAACGATAGTATTTCCATTGCCGAACGGAGATTCTTCGTTGTCGATATAGTCTGGTCAGTATGGCAACGCTGCATTTGATATTTAACAGAACAACAACAAAAGTGTGTTTTTTTGTGAATAAAGGGCAAATTCTGAGTTAATTTGTGTTAAACTATCGTTAGTTTTTATTATTAAGCAATGGTGAAGCTTGTGAAATGTGTGAAAGACCATTTGAAGCTAAAAATCAAAATATGTTATTTCATAGGTGAGCTACCAGTGTCGTAACTATCGAGAAAATGAAATCGAATTGGAAAAGAGTGAAATGAATGGATTATGAAAAAACGTGTCAATTAGAGCATCGGCTGTTCTCAAAATCCTGTGGCGATTCCTCCATCATAATTTCAGGTTTTCATTCCATATTGGGTTTCCATAATGGGTTTCCATAATTTTTATTTTATTGAACCTCAATATTTCTGAAAACAACGCACGACACTGCCTGTCAGGGCAGATCCCTTACGAAGTTTGAGGCGTGAGCTGCATCTATAGTCTAGTTCCTAAATTGTAGATAGTGAATCATCGTACATTTTCTGGTTTTTACGGGATTTGAAAGTGTGGAGGGAATGTACGAAAATGGCGAAGTAAAACTTAATTCAAAGCCAAAGTACCTAGCTTATTTCTGTTCTATTTTTTGACCTGTTTTATATGAATTATGAACCGTACAACCGATGAGTCACTATCTACAATATATGAACTAGACGTTGTGTTACTTGATCGGAGGTTTTACGAAACTAGTTGGGTGGAAAATAAAAAAAGGCATAACCCCAAAGTACATAATGAAGACGCTCAAATTTAAGTTTCTAAGAGTAACATCTACTCATCCTGGGGGTTGAACCACTAGGGCTGAAATTATTCAAAATTCAAAGTGTCCCTCTTGAAAATAAAATTGATGTATTTTTTCGATTTTTCATATTTTTTATTGAAAGTAAGATATTAAGGGTGGGACGTTCTTAAATTGGCACCCTGTATATAAATGAACAGTTTGATCAAGTATGAAAGTGCATGTGTTGCATAGTAGAAAAGTGTTTCTAACCATAAAATAGTGATTTCCCTTACCATTTTCTCTCAATAAACTATGCTTTCTTCCATCAAAATTAAGAAAAATACATCTGAGGAAATGTTCATGTAATGGATGAATTTCTCAGTATCACCTAGAGAAAATTACAAACGTTGTTGACAAACTGATTGACAAAACGTCACAAAAAAATTGTACTTTGTTTCCATGACTAATTCTGGTACCTTCTATTCTTCAGCATTTGCTGAATTTTTTTGGTTTAATTTTTCATCTCATTACTCGTTTTCGAAGAAATTGCTAAGTTACGAATTCATTTCTGCATATAAAGTATTAACAATTTACTTTCAACTAATTCTATTCAGATTAAATCGTTGTACTTATTTTATAATTAAAATGCTAATATCTGCTGAATATTCTAATGGGAAATATTCGTTTTCCAGAACAAAATTTCATTAGACTTCCTGCCGTCGTAGTAGCAAATAAGCGCAAAATAAAAGAGCGATAATATTTCCAGAGCGCCAAAAATAAAGAGCAGAACGTGTTGTATAAAAAATTCATGAATTTATCGGCCAGAATACGTTTGCTCCGCGAAACAGGAGAAAATTTAATATTGGGCTAGAAACAATATTAAGTTTTACCTACCGAATGTATTCTTCTCGCCGTATCGTGGACTGCTAGTATATGAGTGATGCCATATTTTTGGAGTTGTGAAGCGTCTTTGGAGTCTCGGTAGTTTCCAACGTAGAGCCCAGGCAAGACCTAGAATAGTATATTGTGCATCTAGTATGGAAAATGAGATAATTCATACGAGTGTGACAAGATTTTGTCACAAGAGTATGAAATAACCAGTTTCCGCACGAGTTGTACACCATTCTTTTCTTTCCATCGACCTACCTGAAAAACAAATATGGCAGATTATAAGAAAACACCAAAAACGATAAATCCTTGAAAATTTTGGTAAAATTCCGTTAACTAATAGCCACAAGCTATCAACAAATTTTTTTTTGGAAGTTACGTAGTTTGGCCTTCTAAACAAAAATCCAAATGAAATTTTTGGTGGTCTCAAGTAATTTCGAAGATATGGACATATTTTTGAGTAATGACTGGCATTTTTCGGGACACATTTCTACCGCGGAAAAACACTCAAAATTCTTCCTTCTTTAAACTAACACAATGTACATACCAGTTCACCCGTTTTACACTTTTTTTTTATTACAACGACATTGTTTATCCAAAAATCCAACCTTCTTTTAAAAACATCAAAACAACAAATGTATGTAAAATGTTCAGTTTTTTTTCCGGTTACCAACTTGACATTAATAAAATTCACTAACCATTTTTCCTAGATTTATTGGTTATGTGATCATAAAAGGATGAGTTTTGTTTACTAAAAATTACCGTTTTCAATAAAGAAAAAGTGTGAAACAGGTCAATTAGGGTGTGCACATTGTGTTATTTTGAGGAAGAAAGAATTTTGAGAGTTTTTTCCGAGGTAGAAATGTGTCCTACCAATGCTAGTCATCACTCAAAAATAGACCCATATCTCCGAAATTACTTGAGACAGCCAAAAATTTCATTGCGATTTTTTGATCAGGAAGCCAAACTACGTAAGTTCCAAAAATTTTGTTGATAGCTTGTGGCTATTAGTTAACGGAATTTTATCAAAAATTTCTCCGGAAATACCTGGAAAATACTTTATTTTTGGAAAAAAACGCTCAATGGTAGAGTGTACAAATATACAAACACTAGCAATTTGATTGAACTATTCACTACCAGGTATTACATCTCGAACACGTACTAGGACACAATAAAATAGTAATTTCAAACCGAACGAAAAGAGATTCGCACAAAAAATTCATAAAATAATGATATATAAAACTCACTCACTGACATTACAAAAGCGTCGAATGTCGAGTATAGAATATAGGAAATATTCTGAAAAGCGATGTGTCAGTTTTTCTTGAATTTCTGCAAACCAAGTTAAAATTTTATTTGCGTTTTCGGCCATGGACCTAATTTTTTCACGTAAAAGAAGAGAACTTTACCTAACCATTCAAATTGCTGGTAATTCAAACACTATTTAGCATGAAAAAGTTAAATAAAATTTGATGCTCGCTGCGCTCGCATTTTATAACTCACCAGAAGAAAGTATTTTGATAAATTCCTAATATTTGGCAACATCGCATTTTCCAGCTGTGACTTTGTGAGCTGCCAGTTGTCAAAGGTAATTACGGCAGAGTGGGTGATCTGTAGTGATTACTTTTTATCAACTTGGATGAATTCCAGTTCAAATTTCATTTATTTAACTCTTTGGGTGTTACTCAGCCAATGAATTCCTACATTTTCCCAAGATTTAGTGTCTACAGTTGAAGGCGGTGTATTTGGATTGTAAACTACATGGGAAGTTTCCATCCATCAGCGTGTTTTTGTGAATTTGTGAAGTGACAACTATGACACATTTTTACAAAAAAATTATAATAAATACTTTTCCGCGCTAAAATTCACAGTGATTTTATTATATTTTAAACATTCTGTGAAAGTTTCATCCCAATCGCTTTGCTGACCATATTGTGCAATTTCACCTTTAATTTTGAAAAATGTTCAGCAAGAAAACCTAGTTTCAGAATTAAGTGTGCTTAGGTATAATATCAAACTGACAGTCTCTTTTTTTCTCTTGCTAAAAAGTCGATTTATATTCTTGTTGTATAAATAAGTATTTTGACATAAATCTGTCATATTTTCCATCGTTAAAGATGACCCCTTGGAAAGTATTTATGTTGGAAAGAGAAACATTTAATTAAAAATTGAAAAAGTAAAAATATTTCGAAAATGGAAAAAATCTACGATGGAAATGAGGATTTTTTTGTAATACCTAACAGAAAACTACTATTTTCCTGATGGAAAATAGCGGCTAAAGTTTGTAAGCCTCAGATAAGTGCGCATGTATGATTTTATGAATATTCTGTCCAAATTAAAAAAAATATATATAAAATTAGCCATACCCACGAAAGGTATATGTCTAAAAAAGATTTTCAAAATAACACTGCACAAAAAATGTTCCCTTCATTTCCACCGTTGCTGAGTGAAATTGCTTCTGAAGAGTATGTTTCCCAATCCCTCTGACCTCCCTCAAGGTTTTTTGAAGAGTCAAATGGATTTTCGTCGTCAAAAATTTAATAGAGCCCTAGCGAAATTATTTGAACAACTTCTGTGAATGATACTTCTGAATAACATTCTCCCTATCTTATTTGTCTATATGAATTTCCAATAAAAACTAGATAATAAAAAATCAACTGTCTGATTGAAAATGCTAATTTTCATTCTCAGCTTTTTTCTTTCTGGTTAGGTTCTTTTCATAATACCTATCACATGTTGATCAACAATCAGCGTGGCTTTGGCAGTAAGAGTATTTATTTTCTGTTAGATATTACAAAAAAAAAATCCTAATTTTTATCGTAGCTTTTTATCAATTTTTTTTTTCAATAATTTATTTTGTGTTATTATAAGTAACTCATACCAATTTTACATCAAAATAATGGATCATCGATAGTCCGTTTGTGACGATGTAATGTTCATTTACATCAAAATAATGGATAGTCCATTTGTAACGAGTTCGATTTATTTTCATTCATTAACAATAATGTTGAATTATGAAAAAATATTGATTTTTCAATAAGGATAAGAAATGTCAGCCTGCTATAATACGTTGAGTAGATTCTATACGTGAAAGATGAGAGATCTACCCCAATATGTTATAAATGCTGTTTTAACAAGATATACTGACGTTACGATGATCACAATAATTGTAGAATAGCTCTAATGCTCTCGGAACTAATTCTCAATATAAACAAATCAATGAGCATCAACTTCCGTCTTAAGAGGGACATAATCATCAATCTAAGCAATTATAACCCTAGCGAAGAAGTGAACTTCTTAGGTCTTCATTATGATAAAAGACTAACTGGGGACTCCAGCAGGTTTTTTAAACGTCTCTAGGCCTATAGCACAATACCGATAACAAAAATTGTTACCTGACCGATGAGACGTTAAATATATGTATATTCTTCATGTCGACATGGGCAACATTTTATTTGCGAAAATTCTTGGTAACGGGGCGTTTTTAGGCCCCCCAGCAAACTTTTGGATCTTTCCTACAACTATAATGCCCAAAAATTTTGCCTGAAACTGTTACCACCAAACCTAAGGACCAAAGAATTTCACACTTTCGGTATGGTTGAAAAACGGGTTAGTCCATTGTTGGATTAATGGTTATGTCTCTCCTAAGATGGAAATTGATGGTCATTGTTTTTTTCATATTGATATTTGGTCGATATCGGTGGCACCAGCCTTTCTACATTGTCTCCTGAAATTGTGACTGTCGTATCGTTAGTACAGGCAATTGTAGAAAATACGAGGTCAAAGAATTGATCCTTGGGGGACAGCCAATTGCACGGTATATGCATTGGATCTTACATCGTTGCAACTCACTATCATTTTTAGATTTGAGGTATGGGAAGTGAGGTATAAGTGATAAGGGTCAATTTCGATAGTAGGTTTGAAAATCGCTATTTGAATATTAATGCTTGTGGCACCTATTAGACGGGGTCCGAAATATGTGAGCCACCATTAGAAGCCGTCGTTGAAATCCAAAATTAGATTTTATTTGAGCACAGATATACATTATTTTGTTATACGTTTACCCCGTTCATAAAGTAATAAATTATTTATTTGGTAAGTAGGAATATTATTCTTAGTTTTATTTACGCATTAGTTCATAGTAGTTTGGTAAAACACATGGTATTGGTTATTTAATAAAAAACTCAATATTAACCTCAAAAAGTTGTTATAACACATTTGCCCGTAGCAATTTTGTTAATGGGGTAAATGTATTCTGACATGTTGGGTCAAATGTGTCATAGAACTTACCCCATTTGTATAACTTCCTGGATTTAAAACTGGATTACTCAAACAGTTAAGTTAAACAGCTGTAGAATAAGTTTTACAAGCTTTATTTTTTATAAAAACTTTATATGAAGGGAAATATTCAGCAGCTGATCTAAACACTGCAAAGTCCTAAGGCATCTAAGAGTGTTTTTTGTTTAATTCCATTAGCTTTTCACATTTTTTGCATTTTTCAACATAATAAATTATAACGAAATAAACAGAGTTCGAAATGAATTTTTATACAATTGCCCCAGACTACGAAATAAGATTAGGTACTATTCACTACAAAAATGTGAATTTTTGACACATTTGCCCTAGCCCCTGGGGTGAATGTGTAAAACATGACTCGACATAAACAAAATTAAACATTACTCCACTTTCTCGTACATAGTGAATACAAAACCGCTCAAAAAGTATATGGTTCTATCTTAAAATTTCGAAACGCTGTATATTGAATAAAAGTTGAACTAAACAAAAAGTAGTTCGCATTTACCCCACTTCAGCTTATATGATTCCACCCAGTCAACATCAATCTTAATATTATATTTCAGAAGACACGGTATGGACCACTGTCTATGGATCTAATGGAAAAGACATTGTTGTCAAGTTGCTGATTAACATAACGGAGAAAATAGCATGACGCAATTTCAATACTTATATGTTTATCCTGAACCCATGCTGATTCTCACATAACAAATCAATCAGATTCAGATGTTAAGATTAGTCGATTTTGGGCATTCGTAAGATATTTGGGTTGACTTTTCACGTATAGTACAAAAGATGGTGTCCAAGAACTGATCCTTGGGAAACACCCAATTGCATATTGTTTATACATTTGATCTCACATCGTAGCATCTTACTATAATTTTTTGATTTCCCCCAGTCAACAATATTAATAGGAATCCTATAAGATTGCTTGATGCCTAATATTTCAGAAAACACGGTAACTAGGTATGAAAGCTGTCTATAGATTTTATTGTTGTAAAGTTATTGAAAAACATCACAGCAGAAAACATGAAGCAATATCAAAAGATGTTTATCCTGAACCGATTCTGATTCTTATACGACAAATCATTCAGATCAAATGATGCATCATTATATTTTTTGTTACAGTTTTTACAGGTAATTTACAATGACTTTTTGTCACTTTTTTTCATGGGGTGCAATAACATATACGTAAGCATCCTTCAAACTGGTTATTCTTAATTTATTTGAGTAATCCCGAGATTAAAGTCGGGATCCCGACTGTAAAGTCAGGATCCCGAAATTAAAGTCAGGATTATAAAAATGGAAAATCTGTGGCACTTCAGCGTCTTCATACTTTTTCTCTTCCTGTTATGTACGATTTTCTGAATAAATAAAAACCTCCCTGGCAATCCGGCTCAACTCGTTAATAACATGATAAACTACTTCCAGCAACTCTCATTATCTCCCTGATGAATTGCTGGTAGTTATCCAATGAAAAAATTAAGCTTAACGTAATTCGGTTTTGGTACTCATATCATGGACATAGTGTGGACTATTCGACATAATTTATTCAATATGGAATTAACCTCAATTTGAATTTCGCTCTGAAGCACAAAGTAATAATTCACATTCCCCGGGGTTATAACACCTATTCAGTCGGGTGGAATTCATGAAAATGTTCCTCGCGAGTTCAACAGTTCACTTTTTATTGCGAGTATGTTATGATTATATACCTTTATTCACGAAGTATTGAATAATTTATTATTTGACTGCCTTCCCGTTTGTTTCTTTCAGCCTGAATATTACTGTCGACTTGTTCCCGGCAGTTCTCATCTCATTTCAAACTCCAGCCAAAGGGGACTGAAGTTGAACGTTGAGTTCTGAAACTGATTAATACAATGGCAAAAGAAAAAAAACAAGAAAAAGTTTTTGGCATAGCACGCAGGGAGATGAAAATGATTAGAACTGATTTAAAAAAACTTGGATCAACTGGGATTCGAACCCAGGACCTCTTGGTTTCCGGCCAAACATATGGCTTATTGTGGCTTGAATAATATCTAAAAGATCGTGAACAGAAGGTGACCTTCAATGGTGTAACATCTATGGTAAGGGACATAAAATACGAGTACCACAAAGGCCTGTTCTTGGCCCATTGTTTTTCCCATTATTTACAAATTATCGGTCTTCCTATTCGCAAAACAGCGCAAATCAAATCATCCATACTTTATAATGGAAAGAAGTTGTTCAACCACCTACCTCTTTCCAAAAGGAAAATTAACAGAAGAAATTTCGTAGAGGATAAAAAACTTCGTCTTCAGGAAGTTTTTTATTCCACAGTTTGAACCATCGGATTCACAGCTGTTACTTCTGAAAAATTATAAAAAAGATCCTATCACAAATTTTTCCTTCAGATTCTCACTTGTTTCTGCAGAGACGGTGAGAAAGTACACTTATGGTATCAAAAGCAATGCTACAGGTACAGATAAGATTTCCGTTCGTATGCTTTGTTTGGTAGGTGACCACGTACTCAAACATATCACATATATAATTAATACCATTTCAACTGCTGGAGTATTTCCTAAGGCCTGGAAAGATGCCTTGGTCATTCCCCTGCCCAAATGTAACTCACTATTAGACCTGTCAGATCTGCGTCCCATTAGCATTCTACCTTCCCTATCCAAGATCGCCGAAAAAACTATGAAAGAACAAATAACAGACTTTGCTTATGGAAATATCATCATAACTTCAGTACAATCCGGCTTCAGACAACAGCACAGTACCACTACCGCTCTACTCCATATATCGGACGATATTTTCAGAGCTACTGATGAAGGAAAATTGTATTACTGGACTACAGTAAGGCCTTCGATAATTTAGATCACGATATACTCTGCAAAAAACTTGTTTATTGTGGTTTTTTGGAGCTAAAAAATTTAGGAATACTGCACTAGAAACTTTCGAAGTAAAAATCGGAAATGACAAATTGCCATTATTGGAAGAAAATAAGAATCTCGGAGTTTTCTAATATTCAGTAGACATGTAAGCTATCAAAGCTCATATAAAACTTTGAGACGATTGTACCCAAATCGCGATATTCTTTCTACATAATTGAAAATGTAATTGTGCGAATCGCTGATTTTTTAAAAAATTTCATACTGCGATAGTATTTACGAACCTGCTCTTTTGCAATCTGACGCTCTTCGCCTACAACGTATACAAAACTCATGCCTGAGACTTTGGTATGGCATTCGCAAATACCATATCTCAATTCAAACGAAAAAGTCAGGTTGGCTTAGGCTTGAGACCCTCAGAAAGCTGCACCTCTTAACACTCACACATAAAATCCTAATTTCCAAAAAAACCAGTTTACCTTTTCAACAAACTTTCTACTTTCTCCTCTCTGAATAGATTTGAGACTCGTAATAAAAATCTACTTGTTATTCCCAAACACCGCTCTGCTTTTCACCCGTAGTTTTTCATATAATGCTCCAAAGTTATATAATCAACTGCCCAGTGACTTTAGATCTTACACTCTCTCGAACTTTAAAAAAAGGTTGAAGGTCCAATTAAGTATGAAATAATAAGCATAAAAATAAACTATGACCTCAGCTATTTACATGGTAATAACGAATTTCGAACCAAGCTCATTTGTGTACCTTCATATCAACTTTTGGAATGAATAACATTTATGTTAGGGTTGAGTTGAAAAACAGCACCTGCTGATACTCGGCCTGTTCATCATCTTTTCTTTTTTTCACGTATTTGAATAGTAGGTATTTTTGTTTCTCTTTTTATATTTGATTTGATGATGAATAAAGCCGATTTATTATTATTAATATTATTATAACTTGGGGGTCGAGTAAGATTTCTTTCAAAAGCTTTTACAATTATCTATACAATAGTTTTGGAATTTCCAAATTCCACCCATTACTTACTGTATGATTATGGCCGCCGTTTGCAGTTTTGAGAAATAATGAGTGAGCGAGCATGGCACGTTCTACAGTTCCTTTTTAATATCTATTGCAGTTTTTTCTTGAACGGGGCGGTAAATCGCCACAATTTTTTAATTAATTTTTTTTTGTGGGGACATCTAAAAAGTTAGATGTATGAAACGCAGCCAGCGTCGTTGGAAGATTTGCGTCAAAGAATCGTTAACGAGTGCCGTTGAATTACTCCAGAAAATGGCCCTGTTTCGTGACCATTCTATTGTAACAATCCTGGAGCCGGACCTGATCGTGTCTGTCTGGATAATCACGTCAACTCGCACGCATGACGTCATCTCTGCTCGTTAACGCTGCATGCGTGACTCATCACATCCAAGAAGGAACTAGAACCACCTTGGAAACATCTAGACAAGCCGCCTGGCGACGGCGACATTTCTCGGCAACTCTGGAATGTTCCAACAGAGGCCTTTCCGATATAAATGAAGGAATCTCGACCGGAGTTCTGAACAGTTGAAGATTTAGAGACAGTTTTGTACAGTTCATGATTAGTAGTTGGTTTACTTTCTACAGAAGCTAGCCTGGTTGTATATAAATAATCATAGTGTGGAAATAAATTAAATACGAGTCAAAATAAATTTGCGAGTTATAGTTAAGTGCATTTTCATTACATGCGAAATAGACTAGTGACCCGTTAAACAAATAAGTATTCGCGAAGTGGATAGTTTGCTTATTACTTGAAATCAAAATAATATTTTTTTTTTGTTTGAACAGACTGATATCTCGGTTAAAGACACTGAAAAAATCAAATATTTCCGAGGAAACTTGGCCTGGTTGATTTGAAGGTCGGTGAATTGAAGCAAGAGTGGGAGGAACGAGAGATAGAAACAGCCGGAAAGAAGGCCTTACTCCAGAAAAGACTCGCAGAAGGACTGATTGAAGAAGGATAAAACACTGAAACCATTTTATACGAAGTTTCTGGAATTGATCTGAGTTCGATAATGAATAAACTCGACGAAACCACAAAATCCTTGGAAGACAACCTTCTAGAAAATTCGAAAACAACTAAAAAAACTCTCATTACATTTCATTTAATGAAACATTCGACCTTTCTTCACATAAATCCGGAGAATCTGCTTATTCCACTTGAAATGCTGCATGAAACTGCAACTCGCAATATAACCAGAAGAATTCATTAAAAAGGTAATGCGTCGGTTACATAGATGCACCATTGCCCTAATTTTAATGAATCCCTGCCATCCACCCGTAAGTAATTGTTTGTTTTGCATAGCATCCACGGTTTTTGCGGTAGGAGCTGAAAAACGGGAGCGTGCTGCAAAATATGCGAATGAAAGGATTAGATTGCAGATGACGTAACATATTGGAAAATATAAGAGTCTTCAATCATGATCAAATGATAATTATTGGATTTTGAAACTATACAGGATAGGGTTGACTGAATTTCGCCCTTTCATATAGTTTTTGTGATGATGATATTCACTATTCCTGTATAATGATTGATCACAACTGCATGCATGAAGACAAGTTATTTTTCCCCAGTCCTGTCTACGGATCCTTGATACAACTGGAGGGCGCCCTTGTATTTCATTTACCCCAGTAAGCAATTCCCGCGTCCGTATGGTAAGTGATTACTGGGTTCGAGAATCATGTGCCCTGAGTAAGTAGAGAGAACCAAGAATTACGGCCTTCTGCATTCTTTCGTCTAAGTTTTCTGTCGCATCACGGCAAGCCGGAATGATTTTTAAGTTTGAGAGCAGTGAGTCCATCATTCCAACATTATGATAGAATGGTTTGGGTAAAGCCTGCGGGTTTAAAAGAGTGGATCTCGATATAATCGTCCTACTTTGATGGTCGAGGAGGACTACATCAGATTCATTGGCTCGTATTTGCCTGAGGGTGGAGAGTGAATACTTCCAATAGATTCGGCACTTCTCATTCTCCACAACGGACTCAATATCTCCCGGAGCATAAGGCAACACCGGTGTCTCGCCTATACCGTAGGAGTGTCGTATAGGGTACTCTAATTCAACACTCGTAGCGCCGCGTTATGCCTGTGGATAAAGGCTGAGACCGCATAAGCTGGATAGGCTGACAGCAAATGCATTATGGTCTCAGCTGCCCCACGACACGCTCTGCATCTAGTGTCAGGGACCTCTAGACCCATCACGCTACTACGGTAGACGAGGGTGTTGAAGACACCATCCTGGCAGGTCATTACGAATCTCTCGGTTTCCGACGTCAGCCCACTTGACCTGAGAGATGCAAAAGTCAGGTTTCTGGATAAGCCAAGGTCTTCAATGTTCTTGAAGAAGACCCCACGCATTGGCTTATCCTTATATAGCCGCAGCTTTGACGTGGACTTTTTGTCAACTCGGTGACAGAGTTTAGGTTCGTCCGTTCAGTGAAAAAAACAAGATATTATTATTATCATCATTATATATTTATTGATTCTGATGCGTCGACTGAGCGGCTTCCATACGTTAAGCATCCATACTTGGTTGAATGAATACCTTGTAGTGGTTTAAATTATTACTGCTTCTTTTGGGTTCCTTTGTAGTGGTATTCTCCTTTGTGGAGGATTCGAACTTTGTTCCATGTACCTTCAAAGTCAATGGACAAATGAGACCCTAATACCATCAGTGTAAATATAAGCAGGAGTAAAACGTAATCATCAAAGTCGAATAATAGTTATTTGCGTGATAAGGTACCGCCACTGGTGTTATTACAAATACTCAAACTTCATCTCATAACTAGGGCTCAATTGCTGAATGAATCTTGCAATTAGGATTTAATTGCTAGACCAATCTTATAAAGAGCACAATTGCTAGATCACTCTTGCAATTACGGATTATTCACTGCATCGATGTTGCAAATAGCTCAATTGCTAGGTCGATCTTGCAATCAACCACACACTGCAGAATTCATATCTGTCAATTGATTGCTAGAACGACGTTACTATAAGCTCAATCGCTAGATTCTTTTTGCAAATACGGTCTGATTACTGGATCGATTTTGCAAATCGCTCAATTGCTGGATCGATCTTGCAATTAAGCACGAATTTTATGATTTGTCTGTCAGGGCTCAATTGCTACATCGATCTTGCTATCAGCTCAATTGCTTGATCAATTTTGCAATTACGGCCTAATTACTAGATCGAATTTTCAAATAGCTCAATTGCTAGATCGATCTTGCTATCAGCTCAATTGCTAGATTATTCTTGCAATCACGGCCCATTCACCAAGTCGATTTTGCGAACAGTTCAATTGCTAGATCGATTTTGCAATTGAGCACCAATTGCAAGATTCATCTGTCAATCAATAGCTAAGTCAATTATGCTATTAGTTCAATAACTAGATCAGTCTGCAATTACGGACTGATTACTAGATCGATTTTGTAAATAGTCTAATTGCTAGACCCATGTTGCAATTGAGCACAAACTGAGAGATTCATCATCGATATTCCTATCAGCTCAGGAGCTAGATCAGTCTTTCAAGTCTTGCAATTATGGCCTTATTACTAGACCGATCTTGCAATTGAACACAAACTGCAAAATTCACCTGTTAATCAGTTCTTGAATCGATCTTGCTATTAGCTCGATTGCTAGATCAATCTTGCAATTGCAACTTGATTACTAGATCGATTTTGCAAATAGCTTCATTGCTTGGTCGATTTATTTGTCAATCAGTTGAATGGCAAGTTCGATCTTAGAATCAAGCGGTAATTGCTAAATCGTTCTTGCACTTAGCTCAACTGGTAGATGAACCTTGCAGTTAGGAAAGGTTATATGTTCTTTCAGTGCCTTCGTAGTATTTGTAGCAGTTTCATGATTTATCACCTAACCCAACCAATTTATTTGTATTGTCAACAATAATATCCACGAGCGATAGTCGGTTATGGTTCATCCTGTTTTGGGATGCAATCGTATATGTTTTGTTATCATCAGTAGTATTTAATTAAGGGGGAACTGTCATAGAACGAAAATCAACGTGGGAAATATATGACTCTGCCATTGTGAGTAAAATTAGATTGATTATTAATTTGATAAGTTGTCGGATTCTCGGCATTTTCTTCGATGAAACTCGCCTCACCAACCGCTACAAGGCGGCTGTTCAGGCAACAAAATTAATTTCCGATATTGGTGAACTTCCTGACATAAACGAGTTTTACTTTGAGTTATCGCTAACTTGACGTGTAGCTGTGGTACACTTCTCGGGCAGTTTCCAAACTTTTTCATCAATAAGCTTATGCTGCTCATGGAATGTTTATCAAATTAAATTTTTATGGTAGATATTTTTTAATTATTTTCGATATCCAAGCTACGTTGTCAAACAAGCTTTTATGAATCCAACATTTTTGGGATACATTCGTAGGATAAGCCAAAGCGTCATATATCCGGAAAGAATCATTGAGCAGAATCAATATTGGAGGCCGCGTTTATTTACAGAGGTACTTACTGTAACCAGTCGGTTATTATGTGTACTCTTCTTGTTGATATTAAATCCAGTCGACTATGATAGTTTTCCTCTGTTCTTGGAGCCATAAAGTGTTTTTATGCACCACCGGGCGGTAAAGTACATTTTACCGCCCGGTTCGCCGAGCGTAAAGTGCCACTTTACCGCCCGTGGGCGCATCATGGCCCGCGGGCGGTAAAGAAGACAATATACTAAAATTATGAACTCGTTATACGTCTTTTCGTAAAGTTTCTTTGACTTTGTTGGTAGCAGTTCGAGTTTGGCACTCTCAGCCTATTCCAAAATTTCCATTGGTATGTATATATTATGTTCTTCATCTGATGATTCCATAATTTTCGTGTTGAGTTCACTCACGCACTTTTTCAGATAAACATGAAGATGACGGTTTACCTTGTTTATTGAATTTGTTGCTAGACAACAACCAGCTTGCTTAACGTCATAATTAGGTGGGTATATACTGGGTTTTCTGTGTACAATTTGAATAAATGAATCTATTTCAGTATACAGAGATGATTATTGACACGATAATTGCGATATAAATATATATACAGTATCCGCCAAAATCTTGGAACCATATGGAAAACTTTTTTATCAATAGTTTCTCAGAAAATGTAATTCTTCATAAAAGTTAGTTTCCCATGCTGTTCCAAGATTTTGGTGGACACTGTATAAACCGCTAGTGCATAAAATTTTGTATGTATCACGTGCGTAAAATGCGTTTATGGCCTTCGGTGTGTAATGGCCCTCGGCTAACGCCTTCGGGCCATTATCCACGCCGCAGGCCATAAACGCCTACTTTACGCCCTTGATACATAAATAACTATTATCTGTGTCCGGTCAAAAAGAAAAATTAGGCATGGAGATAACTCTGAAATCTGGTTGCTTGCTGATAAAATTAGCTCTGAAAGAGATAAAATACAAGTGAAAGAATGAATTCGAGAAAGATAAAGATGAGGAAAAGAGATAAAGATGAGTGTAGAGATAGAGGTAAAGATGGATATGGATATGGATATAGAGATAGAGATAGAGAGATAGAGAGATAGAGAGATAGATAGAGAGGTAGAGAGGTAGAGAGGTAGAGAGGTAGAGAGGTAGAGAGATAGAGAGATAGAGAGATAGATAGAGACAGAGAATCAGAGACTCAGAGGGACAGAGACACAGAGACAGAGATACAGAGATAGAGACACAGAGACACAAAGACACAGAGACACAGATACACAGAGACTCAGAGACAGAGAGACAGAGACACAGAGACAGAAACGGAGAAAGAAATAGAGAGACAGAGAGACAGAGACACAGAGACACCGAGTTACAGAGAGACATCAATTTTCAACACATGATTGCGGCACTTTACGACATGATCAATGAATAATCATGGCTAACTAAGGTGTGTCATTGTTAATTATATCAACTAGTTTTAGTATTGAAACAAATTAATGATTGTTGAGCAAATGGCAATCACACATTCTGAATAACTGATTATGATTTTAACGATGTCGTGAAGTGATGACAAGCCCTTAGAGTCCATTCTATATAGATTTGTTATAAGAGCATGTTGCTGACGTCAAAATGAGAAGAAAAGTTCCCATAAACATGTGCCCAAGTTATTTGTTTCTGAGATACAGAGTGTCAAAGTTGAAATTCTTATTTGCGTTTTATGTGAATAAATTTCAAAAAAATTGTGATATTTTAGTGAATTTTGGTGTCTGGGAGTATTTTTCAAAGACAATACAAAATTTGATGTTAGTTTGTCTCATCCGTGGGGGTGGCGTCACCTACATGTATTTTCAGTCATTTGCAATGTCATACCTACTGAAAATTTATATAGACCAAAAAATTTATTGAATTTGGATTCACTTTATAAATTGAGAGTTTGTTCATTTATTCATCTTAGCAGAACTAAAAAGAAATATACCAGTTTAAATTTTCATAACACTGCAATTCATAATCACGAAACAAGAAATGTCCATGAACTGCAAACCAGTAGAATTAAAACTGAAATTGGAAAAAGAAATATAATGCACGATGGTATACTCATTTATAATAAACTATCAAGCACATTGAAGAATATCAAATGCTCTTTAAAATTCAAGTTCAAATTGAAACAATATTTTAAAAAATGAATGTGATTTGACAATTTATTATTTATTATTTTGTTAGTTTGTTTGTTGCTTCATTTATTTACGAATTTATTTTGATATTTCCCTATTATAAGCAGCTCATGTTTCTTGGGAATGATAAAGTTATTATTATTATTATTAACTTTTTTGAACGTATCTTATCACGTTTTCTATTAGAAAAAATAGCTTCTTTAGGAGTTCTACGGGAAAATTCGAAAACTTCGATATTTTTCTTTTGCTTATATATTTTTATTTTGCAAATACTTTTTGAAACTTTAGGCACTTTCTCATAGCAACTTATTGTAAACTATCCAAATATGTGAATGAAAATTATATACAAAGTTTCGTACAATTTTGTCCTTCAAATTTTTTATTTCAAATACGGGTCTGTATTTTTTATTGAATTTCCCAAAGGTCAAGGCACATCTTTCACATTTGCTTAGTATTTTTGTTCGAACTACAGAGTGTTGGAAATATTGAACTATTACCAATAAAATATATATTTTCTTAATTCCATAACAGTTATAATTATAATATCGAGAATAAGAAGTGAATCAATGTCAAGTTAACGTTTTTCAATGACAGCTGTTATGCACATAATAAAAAAAATAAGTATTACTGGTTCAATATTTCGAAAATACGATGCCAATAATGTGAAACTTGATTCCTGGCACATGAAAAGTGCAAAATACAGGAAAAATTGAGGATAGTCTAATTTGTAGGATACTTTGTATAATTTTTATTCAAATAATTGGATAGTCTACAATAAGTTGCTGCGGCAAAGTTTCAGAAGCTTTAAAAAATCTTTACCAAATAAAAAGTAAAGTATAAAATAAGTATAAGTACATGAAAAATTTCGAAATTGTCGATTTTTGCCGTATAACTCCAAAACTAAAGAAGCTGGATAAGATATATTTGAATCACATATTGGACCTCTGAAATGCGATTATATGCTCCTATTGTGCTATCAATATTCGTAATTTTAAGATTCGTTTGGAGATGTGAGATAAAGGTTATCATTCATTAAAGATTGGAAAATTGTTTTTGGAATTACAGATGGGGGTCAATGAATAATCGGGAGTTGTTCTTATTTCATTACTCAAAAATGAGGCAGACTTTTATGGCTCGTCAGATGCTGTCTTATGATCATAAAGTGTTTTATTGCCCTCATAAGAGATTGAAAACAGAAGCATTATGCCAGCTGTGAATTAACGAGTCGCTGATATGTATGGAAACGGTCTATTATCTTGCAAAAAGTGTTGTTTGAAATCTATCACAATAAATAAAAATTCAGTTATACAGGATCAGTCAAAAAGTCATAACGAACTAAAGTTGCTTCTTCTTTGATGGTATATTATTCCATATTTCAATTCTACTCGAAATTCTATCCTGAATGTATCCATTTTCGAGATATCGAATTTTGAAAATAACTTTTTTCTACTTATTGAACAATAATCCCGAAATGATGGAAATCTATAATAAAAGTTACATAAGGTGGAATGAATGGATATGATCAAATTTTAATAATAATTGAAAAATTCCGTCACCAATAACAGAGGAATAAGTAAACCGTATTTTCAGTAAACTCCCGAAGTCTGATTTATCATCAACTATTTCCGAATATCAACGGATTAATAATTGAAGAACAACATGGTTTCTCTGCTTAAAGAGCTATTGAAACCAACTTGATGATTTACTATCAGTTTATATCACATACTATGGACGAGAGAATACAAGTAAACTCCATCTATATGAATTTCAGCAAGGCTTTCGATGAAATTGTTCATAACATACTCTTGTCAAAGCTTGATGAGATGGGTATACATGGAGGTCTGCTGAGAAGGTTAGCTTCTAACGTTTTCAATAGATCAAAAATCGTGACAATCAATGGTTTCAAGTCCGAACCTATTGCTGTTACATCTGTGGTACCGCAGGGCTCCCACCTTGGTCCTTTATTGTAACTGTTTCTCATCAACAATATAAGAAATTCACTGACTTGAAAATATTTTCAAAAATTGTGTATTATCACCATTTAGTTTTAGATTATTAGTATTGTTGGCTGTGGTGCCTACTGAGACGCCACTGGCCCTAATAATTTTAATCTAGTTAGGGCTAAATGAGCACCTTATTAGTTCAAATAAATGTACGAAATTTCAACCAAATCGGTTCTAGGATAATCATAATATTTTAGAATTATTGTTTTTTTTATTTCAACGCCCTGTATCTCAAAAACGAAGCAACTCTGGACGTATGTTCATAGGAACTTTTCTTCTTCAAGTGACCTAACGAATCACCTCCTGCAGTCAAGATCCCTAATAAGGAAACACCCTGTATATTTTCCTGGTGCTGAAACACCGATAGTTTAGGGTAGAAGCCTTTAAAAATGGTAGGAGGGGGTGAGTTTTTAAGGGTAAAATACGGTTTATCTCGATTTTCGACAAAACTACAATTCCTATGGAACAAAGTTAAATTGCAAAGTTGTAAGTAATGAAAAGATCTACCTCTTTTGTAAAAACACTTTTTTCACATAACTTCAGAATTTATGTGAAAAATTCAAATAACAAAGTTTTTGGTTTTTAATTTTTATCTTTAACAAAAAAAAAATCTTCCACAAAATTTGGTGAAAACTTACTTTTTTATGTTCCAAATACACTGTAATTTTTTTAAATTGAAATTTTTATTTGTTCAGCTAATTTTGACAAAATATCGAAAAACCACCCTAATTTTCCATCGAAAAATCTCACGTCAAAATATCGACTATTTTTAAAAAGTTGGTGGGCTTGTTATTTGTTGAAATCTCTACTTTCCGACGTTGTAAAAAAATATACACTACTGTGGTAAATTTTCTTAGAAAATGCAAAAAACTCGAATCCGAAAAAATTTTTTTAAACATGTACAGTTTTCTGCTATTCATTAATTTTTTACTTTAATTACTTGAAAAACGTAAGATTCCATGTTACATTGATGACAAAAAAATAAAAAATCTATAAAACATAAAGATTGCAAAAAACATGCGAAAATAGTTATACTAAATATTAAAGATAGGATTTAAAGGGGATTTTATTTAAAAAATGTTACTACTGCAATTTCTTTTCAGTTTTAATTACATTTATGTCATAGAAATATATCCGGGATTAATTCCTTTTCTGTAAATCTGGGCATTGCCAACATGAAAAATTATTTAATTTTTGCCAATTGATATTTTTGAAATCCTAATTAATTCAGTGTTATACTATAATTTTTGCACTTATAAATAGATTTGATTAATTGTTATCCATTTTTTCGATATCTTCTTCGTTTGCATCCCTTCCATATATCACTCAGATAAATAAATTATTTTAAAATAGCCATAAATATGCATCTATGCATATAATTTAAATAAGGTTTTACAACTATCTCAAAATATTGTAGATATCTTATAAATATTGAGTAATTAAAATATACAAAAAAAAATGGATTCCATTTTTTTTTCTTTATTTGCATTTTACCTAAGAAAATTTACCTCAGTAGTGTAAATTTTTTTTACATCATCGGAAAGTATAGATTTCAACGAACAAAAAGCCCACCAACTTTTTTGAAAAAAGTCGATATTTTGGCGTGAGATTTTTCGATTGAAAATTAGGGTGGTTTTTCGATATTGAGTCAATGTAGATCTTTTCATTACCTACAACTTTGCTATTTAACTGTTTTCCTTAGGACTTGTAGTTTTGCCGGAAATCGAGATAAACCGTATTCTACCCTTAAAAACTCACCCCCTCCTACTTCCCGACCTCAGATCACCCGTAATTCATTTTTCCTTTTATTCTTGTCATATTATCTTCCGTTTCCAATGGGTTTCATTCTACTATATTTTTTTTTTGTTTAAAAATTTATGTACCCTGGACTACGAGTTCAAGAAACTGATTGTATCGAAAGACCAGATACAAAAACAAAATTCTCCTCATTGAAACTTTCGAGGAGCCTTTGCTTTGTATATAGATATAAGCCCATGTTTATCTGACCCTCAAGTTCTAGATCCCTATTGCAAGTGACGACTTTTTCTTGAGTATTTTGTATATATTCAGTAGAAACCAGTCTTTCACGAGACTCTCGAAATTCGAGACTAATGGAGTTTTTTGAGAACGCGATCGAGAAAAACACTTCGAGTATTCTCGAGATCGAGAAATTATTTCGAGATATCTCGATATCTAAAAAATATATGTGCTGCTATAACTCACAGCTCTAAATACGCCAGAAAACAGACATGGGAGAAATGAGAATGAGATCAATGATTATCATTATATTTAAACATTAATTTTAAAGTCTTGTACAATGCTATTTTATATTTCTTACATAAAACGAACAAAGTTCGAGAGTGTATATAGGAGAGTTCAATTCTAAGAAACACATATTTCGTAAAACCGAAAAATGCCTGTCTCTCCACACAATTCCACAAAGTGGATATTAAGGCAAATATCTGACAGAAAACAACTATTTTCCCCTACGGATATTGAATTATATCTGTCTTCTATTTGTGCAACGTTCCATTAAGGACACATAATTGCAAGTGCTACTTACTATAAGGCTTTTGAATATTATCATTCATATTTGTGGAACAAGACGACTTCATAGTCGTCTGACCTATCCTTGCACTGATGAGAGAAAAATAACCTCGAAACATGCATGTATGCAGGTGAGAGTTTGTTTATTTCTCGTCTCGATGATCGAGATGAGACGAGAAAGTGCCTTCGAGACGAGATTTCTCGTCTCGATGAAACCCTGATAGAAACACTTTTGAGAACGACATAGTTTTAAGGCAAAATCTATTAACAGATTCTAGTAAAATTTGATTCTTAACGAATCAGATTCAGAACTGCTTAGCTGATCTTTTTTGTACTGTTATACTCACAAATATATTTTTTACGAATTCATCTAAGGAGAAGACATTAAAAAAAAAATTTAAATATAACATCCAGGTAAGAAAGCACTACGTCCAAAACTAGAAATCAATGGTCTGGATCGAAAAACGAGCACCAAAAACTAAACTCTCTTCCGTGAAACTTTCAATGAGCCTTGCGTGCCAGATAAGCCCGAGTTCAACTGAACCCGAAAGTGCTAAAGCCATGTCAGAAGTGACGAAATCCTCTCTAGTACTTGCCTTGTTCATGCCGTTCCCCATTTTGGCGGGGCGGCCGCGGCGAGCCCGGGAGCCCCCGTTTTCGGTGGTGATCGACTGCCTGAACGCGGTCTCACTGAAAGAGTGTGTTTTCTAGCTTCTACAGGCGGCGGTGAGCGGCGGCGCTCTGTCTGTCGAATCCGGTCGATATAGGACACCACGAGGTTCCCCGTATAGCCCAGGAAAATGGAAATCCATCAGCAGTTTCTGATACTGTTCGAGAACGTTATTGTTTTTTGGAAGATGCAGAAGATAAAAACTGAGGATCGATTGGGGAACTAGTCTAGAGGAAAACGTCTTTGGGACATTATACAGGGTGTCCCAGGACTTTCTCCTCTCCCCTCGGAAATGTATGGATGGGGTCAAAATATTACCAGTACTTTAAATAACTTTTTTCTCCGATTGACAGCAAATATTAATTAAGCAGAGTATTACCTTTCCTGCCTAGGCAGCAAATAAGGACTTTCCAGCCTAGGCAACAAAATGATTATTCTCAATGGGAATAAAACATTTGACATTTTATGACAAAAACCATTTATCAGCAATTATTACATAATACTTTCGGCAACCAATTCCAGAGCGTCAGTTGAATTATCTGAAATATACAAAACGTCTTGTTTTTAATAATTCCGTCGAAGTTCAGAGTAACAATGATTAAGTACGTTTTTTGCAGAAGAGATATACTGCAAAGCATTCAGTATAATTCCTTAAGCAAATGATAGAAATACTCCCACAATAACATTCTTGAGACATAGCATGCGCCAATGTGGAAGAGAATGAATCAATTTGCCTTGATAAGTTACTGCGTTTTGGCAAAAATTATTTATTATTGTCAGTAACGTATTGTATTCTAAATTCGCCTCTCTGAAAACAATTATATATATATAAGTTTTTTTGGCAGTTCTATCAATATTAATTGTACCTAAATTACAATGTAAAGTAACAGAAAAGTAATCAATAAATATAAAACATCAAAAATTAATTGGCGCTCCGGGGCGACTTGATTGATTCCAGTGGCGCATTTGCTTTGCCAGCTGCAGGAAAACCCGGAAAAACCTGCAGCACCACATCATCTGAAGATCTTGATCTGCCAATGTCCTCTCTCTCATAAAATAAAATGTAGGGTGTCTCCAGAGGATCCAATAAACCCAAGATATCGTCTGAGTATTTGGTAATACAACTATGGTCAAACTTGAACCAGTCCGTTTTATCTTTTGCCAATGCGTAATAATGGCCACATTCAACGCCGGAACCACAGTGAACAATACCCGCATAAAGATTATAATTGTGGTCTGCTAATAATACTTATCTTTTTCAAAATGTTTTGCCTTTTCGGAGGCTATATCTTTCTCCGTTATCAAAACTCGGTGAAAACTCAATTTGTATATGCTTAGAAGAAATTTGATCTGTTTTTGACAAAGTCGAAAGAAATCTGCCAAGACGTTGATCACGATGACATTTGCTATCTCGATACATAGGGTGTCTGTATCAGTCACTATTCTATCATTTCTTAATTCTTCTCTGAGAAGCGATATCCATGTTCGGTACAACTCGACTGAGTTGGTTGAAAAGCAATTCTCTGACAAAGTTTGGAAGTTTCTCCCCTCGCTGTTATTCCAGCACTAGTCCCTTCCTTGGTTTTGGATTCGTCTGTATACCAGATTCTCTCTCCAGGTTTGCCCTTGATGTTGTCGTTTGTCCATTCGCTTCGATCTTGTATGATCACCTCGAAGTTAATACTGAAGGAATATCTGGGAGTCATGTGGCCTGTTGGATTCATTTCGAGAATGTTACCTTCCACTATTTATTTTATCTTGTTGTGGTCCGATCTATCACTCGCGTTTTGTTGGCTCAGAAGTCCCATTCTTGCCTCCCCCATGATAGTTATGTCAATCGGGGGGAGATCTAACAGTGCCTCCATGGCTGATGTTGGTGTTGTTTTCATGGCTCCCGTTATGCTAAAGCAGGCAAGTCTTTGTGCCTTGCTATACTCAGCCGCGGCTATTTTTTGGGTTATCTTGGTCCACCGTATTAAAGAGAATGAATAATGAACTTGAAGTGGAATTCAATTCAAATAGCTGTTAGACTGTGACTACCAAAATTGAGTTGCGATTGGCAGCTTGTAGCATAGTATGTATTCTGATGTTTTTCCTCTTCTTCCTGACAAAACCTGCATAGCATTTCTTCTGCCAGACCGGTTGTACGCGTATGTTTGTTGAGCATAAATGCCCTGTGAGAAGTTCTACTAATATTCTAGTAGTGCCTCTCTTCTGGCTTAGTACATATTCTGTGAATGTTGGCTGCGGTTTTTTGATTAACTCTTTGGCCTGTTTCATTCCTGGTGAATTGTTCCACCATTCTTGAGATTTCTGTTACATCCATGTTTTGGTGTTTGTTTTTAGAACAGCTTTTGCCATACCGCAGAACGGTTCTTGGCCATTCAGGGCCTCACTTGCCCCTTCACGGGCTAGTGAATCGGACTCTCCATTCTATAAGCTGTGTGTTCTGGTACCCAGGCTAGGGTTAGAGTTAACTTGCATAGAGTTGACTGCTTTTACCGATTTCATATGTACTAGATAAAGCATTCCCATGTATACGTGGAAGCTTTGTTTGGCTCAGTAATAACGCAAACAATTGACAGTTTTCCTACGCAACTAGGGAACACCAGCCCACTAGCTCATGTTCACAGAGTGTGCTTATGACACCATCAGTGGCGGTTACTTGAAAAGGAATGATACGCAATAACCACTGTTCACAAAATTAACCTGCAAACGATATCAGAGTTAGAATGAAGGCAATTCGAGAAAGATTAACTACCCAAACACCAAAAATATGTCAGTTTCACTCGTTTCGCCAATAAGATTATCATCTACAGGAACTCGAGTTTACTAAACTGGTTATGGAAATCCTATTATTATTAAAACTATTATCTGAGTGGCTAGGCGCACTCATTATCCCCTCTTACATCAACATTTATACTTCAATTTTGTACCTAGTCTAATCATTTACTTATTCACTTCATTTTAGAATTTACCTAACACATATCTATCTTCCACATATTTTATTTTGGATTCAGTGATATCATTTTCGAAAAACTAATGACTTGTTGAGAGGAGAAGCCTGTGTTGTAGTATGAACTCAAACAAAGGGCTGTATGGAACTGAGCCCTCAACCGCGTTCATACTATTTTCACATTTTGTAATAACCAGACCCTCAAATGCATCGAGAAGTATATGGTCATGAATCTGTCTAATTAATTTCAAACTTGTATCATCAAATCAGTGCTCATCATCTAAAGCAATTTGGGTCACACTTCATTTTTGTGGTCTAGAAAATCGTATATAAGCAATGTGCATGGTGTTTGAACCACATATCCATGGTCCTTCTATTTTGACCCATGTACTTCTCGCAGCCCTTAGAGCTAATTTCATAAATCCCCGAGCTTTCTTTTTTCTGTCTTCTTATCTTTGGGAGTACAAAAAATATGTAGCTTATACGTAGTTTTGTATGCCACCTCCACAATGAGGGTTGTGAAAATACTGTCGAAATTCCGAGTAACTCAAGGTTTGTGTGTGAAATGTTTAGGAAAGCTTTCTTCTTTTTGAAAGGCCGAAGTGTTACGAAAGGTTTTTGTCAAATCTATGTTTCCTAATCAGTTTATTCACCAAGTCCACAGAATAACCGTTCAGTTCAGCCACCTCCCTGATAATAATTTTCTCAGTTTTGAATCTCTCCTTTCAATTTAAGGTAAAACGTAACAATCTCAAGTGGGATATATCACTGAATTTGAAGAGGTCCATTGAAAAAAAAAATTATTTGATGGTAGCTGTGCAAAAACGAAATTTCTTGTAAATTATTGACATTACATGGGTAATGTGCTCTTACCTGCACTCGTAGTACTTTTACATTCCGTACTCTTCAGATTCTCGATTGCATTGAATAGTCTATGGTCATGAACCTGTCTAATTTTTTTATTTTTTTTCCTTGGTGTTTTGGCATCGACTGCTATGGTCATTAGCCGTGTGTTCTGGATAGGCCTTGTTACTAACTCCATACACCATCTTAGGAGCAGCACTGTTAATTATAAACGCAACAGTGAATCGTAGAGGATTATTCCC
The DNA here is from genome assembly GCA_958502065.1 of Chrysolina americana. NCBI lineage: Eukaryota > Metazoa > Arthropoda > Insecta > Coleoptera > Chrysomelidae > Chrysolina > Chrysolina americana. The sequence continues at coordinate 9,722,495 of OY293416.1, read as the reverse complement.
AGCCGACACGAGCTTCAATCATTCAGACTTTCACATCTGAAAATGAAAAAAGCCCGCCCCGGTCGGGAACCCAACCTGGAACCTCTCGGTTACCAGGCTGGCGGTCAACCACTGCGCTAATCCCCGCCCTAAACCTGTCTTAATTAATTTCATATTTATTTGTGTCGCCAAAGTAGTGACCCAAAACAATGTTGCAGTGCTTTAATTTCATAAACCCCCTACTTTTCTTTTTCTTTCGTGTTATCTGTGGGGTACACACGATTGCCCTCATAACATAAGAGATGGCGCTGCATTGCAATATGAATTTTTGATGACTAGAACGTTGAAATTGCAGAAATTTTAAAGAATATTGAATTTTGATTTTAGTTGAGTATTTTTATAACATAAACTATTTTAAAACAAAATTTGATTATAGAAATAATCCAGCCTTTCGCAAATTTTCCTATATAATAGGATTGTCGGCAAACGTCGAATAGAAATAATTCAACAGCCCCATACGACCGCCGAATCATCTATCCAACGCCTGGCAAAGTTTTCCTACAAGGATATACTTTGCAATCTTCCTGTATCAACCATCAACTGACAATCGAAAACATGTGACATCTGCAGACCGGTTTCGCGATTCAACTCGCTCATCAGTACAGACTCGGCCACAATATGTAACCAAGAATCGTTTTACCGGCTCAGATACAATAATAGCACACACTGAAATTCGTCCAAGGAATATTCGTTTATTTTTCATGAACTTTGTAAAAGTAGAGGGATTGTAAAATATTTCAGCTCATAGTTTTCGAAAAAAATAGAAACAACAGATTCAAATAAATCATAATTTTGTTCCGGTTACCAAATTTTGCGGCAATTGTCATTTGAATCTCTTGTTTCATTATCTGGGCATTCATTCTCTGAAAGGTCAACGATTATTAATCTTGAATTCTTGATACATGAACTAAGTGCGCACAAATTGCCTTGACTGTGGGTGTACCATTCCGCAGGATCAGTTGAATTATCTGCAAAAGAAAAAACTATCGTCAAATTCTTCTAATAATTCCATCAAAGTTCAGGATTACAATGAGTACGTTTTTACAGATGATATACTTATATTGCAAGGCATCCAGTCTTAATTCCCAATGCAATTAATAAGAATACTCCTACATAGACACTTGTAAGGCATAGCATGAGCGGGTATAGACAGACTATTGTTAATATTTGCCGTAGCGCTCCGGGATAAATCACTGATTTTTCTGGTCAACAAGTGCTTTTTGGGTCGAACTTTTTCTCCGTCTCCAAAAAATATGAACGGTATGTCATTCGATTCGGAATAGCGAATAGATGATTTTTTTTTTTTATTCAAGAGCCGCTTGCAAAAATTGTAAAAGTTTTTACCAATTAATTGAGAAAATGAGGTTTAGTGTTTGCCTATATGTAAAAACTATTTGACATTTTTCAAATAGATACGAGGCCCACGAGTGATAATACAAAATTTAAATAAATAATGTTTCGCAAAAAATAACACATAGTTGTTTTTGTTTCATTATGTAAAAAAATTTCAATTGTTTATAATAAATTGGTCATTGAAATAAAAACATTTTTTTTTGTTTCCAAAGAGCAATATAAATTATAATTGCAAAAAACTGGCTCCTTAATGGATATTAAACAAACAAGTGAATTAATACGGGCGATAACAATTTAGATATTTTAAGGCATGAGCGCAGCGAGGGCGTTAATGTTTTAGATTGTTAATCGCCATTTTAATTCACGAGTTCGTTACAAAACTTTTCAGTTGGCCGTCATTTTCAAAAAAAAAATGGTACCACTTGGGGATTGAACCCTCGACCTTGCTATCACCTCAGGACTCAAACCAGCATTTTACCAGCCGGCTGCGTGACTATCTAGCTATTAATGCTATTGACAACTTTATTTATATATTTGATGTTTTCTGAATTTTTTTTTACAGAACTTCGTAATTATCCATCTTTTGATTTCAACATAAACGTAGAATTTTAAGAAATCACAACAATGAAATAAATAATGACGGATAGTTCTAACACAGCTACTTGATTTCAAAATAAATGTTTTGGCGGGTAAGTAAGTATAAATATGTTTGGTTTCATACGCCCAGGCTGTATAAATATAATACGTATTGGAGCAATGTTCGTTGGGTTGCATATAAGTAAATCGTTCATTAATAAAGTATCATTCATTAACAGGGGTCATTAATCAACGATTTTGAGTGCGTTAAAATACATCGTAAATAAACGGTCGACGGAAATAAAAATTAAGGGTGGTAGAAAATAATGTTTAATTAACAAATCCGTTTTAGCAATGAAAAAATTTTTTCAAGGCAAGATTTTATTATAATAAATAATGATTCGCATCGAAGATTGTTTCCAAAAAAAAATTGTTTATATGAAGTTTTTTTAAATAGAAAATAACAATTTTTAAAGATCATTTTCATGTAGCTTCTGATCATAAAAAACGAATCAATAGTAAAAGAAATTAAAAAAATGCATTTTCAATTTTTAACCCAAGTAAATTGTTGATAACAAACTGAAAAATAAGTTTTTTTATTTTTTCTACGAGAATCTCTCCTAAAATAGCTCCAAGAACAAAAAAAAAAGATTTGTTATTCATCAATTATCGCAATTGCAATGTTCATGCTCAAGTAGGAAAAAAAATTAATTAACTAATGCATAATTAATGAAAAAATATAAATTTTTTGATCACGGATTATTGTTCATTCATCTATCCAGTAGATGCCTGAATTTTTCCAATTCCTTATTTTCATATTCAATCAGAACAAATTAAAGTCCCTGTTGAGAAAATTATAAATATTGCTCCTACAGTTCCGGATGGCACAAATTTCCTGCTCTTTTTGATTTTTTTTCAAATTTGAAAAATGTCACATTGTTTTTGAGATATTTGCAAAAACCAAACTCAATTATTTTTTAGCTAATTGTTAATAACTTTTGCCTTTTTTTAAGCGGCTCTTGAATTTTTTCAAAAATCATCTATACGGCATTCCGTATCGAATGACCCCGTTCATATTTTTCGGAGGCGGACAAAAAAGTTTGGCCCTAAAAGCACTTATTGACTAGACTAATTTTTTTTTTACGAATCACCCAGTTTTCGGAGAACACCCCTCAAAAAAGAGCTTGTGCGAGCAAGGGAGATCCGGAACCTACAGTTCACTTAAAAGTGGATTCCGAACCACTCCACCTCAGTGGCAGGCGGTGGGGATCGAACCCGGACCACTTGGGTGGGAAGCAAACACTCCAAAATCACGACCACTGTATCTATCGAGAGAGTTAAAATAATATTAGTATTCTACTACTGAAATGAGAAAAAACAGGCACGTGAGGGGACTCACAACTACAACCTAGATGCGATGAGTTCAATGCGGAGAAATTTCAAAATTAGCAAAAGTCAAATTATTGACACCCTGTAGATCGAAAACTGGTCATAGGATTCATCTGTGAATTGGACTACGTAATGAGGATACTATGATCTACAATATATTAAAATTTGAGAAGAATTAGCCGAAAGCTATTTTACGTAGTAAATGGTTTAGCCACAAATGATATCACATATCGATTTGAAAGAAGAACATTGTAAATTATTGCATTATCGGAATTCTGTAAAAAGATTATTTTAAAATTATTTCAGCGATTTTCACATCGACTCGAAGAGTATGCCGAGAGAAAAAACGACTTTTGTACGAAAAGTTTTTTCTAAAAGTGCACCTATTATAGTTATTCAATTCATTGGATAAAAGTTAATTGCAATACATTTAAAAGTAAAACTTGATAATGAATCAAGTTGCTGTGAATTGAGATGCAATAACTGTGCGAGTGAAAATAGTATATTTTTCAACAAAAGATAAAAATACTGTTTTTTTCGTAAGGTGAGAGTTTGTCCACGAGCGAAGCTGAGCGGAGCGAGTGTGACAATCTAACTAACGGAAAAAACGTATTTCATCTCGATTATGCAATGCCATTTTTTTCTACGATAGAAGTTGTTTACAAAATACTGAAATTTCGCTATCAGAGTCCATAATAATTATGGTTATAGAGAGAAGTTCAAATATAATCGTGGAAATATTTATGAAGTGTCAAACGAAGTTACGCATGACGTTCGTTTGCTGATTCAAGTTCCAAGTAGTGAGATTTACTGTCATTAGTGTCAAAAATCCATCAAAATGTTTACAGTATAGTCCCATCGGGTTGCATGATAATGTTCATTTGTTCATTTTCATCTCTAGAATGAAAAATTATCACTTTCATGTAGGGTATCCGGTTGAAAAATAACCATTTTCGTATACATGAGTAGAAAGAGATAATAATCTACACCTCTCCTGAAGAATAATTCATAAAACTCACCTTCCCACCACCACTCTTGAGGATCCGAATTCACCCAGTAGATTGAAATGCACAAAATGAAAATTTCAAACTTAATGCTCGTCATTGCCTTCTGCGTTCTAAGGACGGGTTTGAAATCTCAAAGAACGCACGTGTATTCATTTATACTTTTTTCCTACTGCATGCCTATTATTAGTGGTTAAAATGTTTAACTATTAATCGATATTCAAATTAATTCTTAGATTGTGGACATTATTGATCTTGGGATATATTGTTTGTGACAGTGAATAAAAGGACATTAATATTATACTGGGTGATATCAGAAAATCAGAAATTTATTGGTGCTTGTCCAACTACAGTTTTTACACAGGTCAATTTGGAACAATCCAAAAATAATAGAAATACAATTATTGCATTAATTACTTTCACAATCACATGAAAGGTATAAATGAAAAAGATACATTTTTGAAGTCTTAGGGTTATTTGTAACATACATTTTGTTCAATTAGTAGCACACAATAGCAAACGAAAATAATTCCAAATCAGGAATCAAACACACGAAATAGAGTTGAAGGATAAAAGTAGTTGGGATTCGTTAAAATAATTGAAACGATGTGTTTCCATCATCCTTATAAGAGGTGTCAGTAAAAATGAGCTACTAAAAATTGCCCCAGTGGATAACTCGAAAACGGCTAGGAATATCCCCAGGGATGTACATACAAAAAATATTCGCCTCTCAATCCTATATCACATGGTCGAAAAATATAAGGAGAGTTCCATTTGAAGAACTCGAGAAAATTTAATTCAAAAACTTCCGAATTGAAAAATCATTTTCAGTCGTCCTGTATAATTTTTGGGAATGATAATGATTCAGAAATATCACTCATATATCTGACGAATAGGATTATAATCATGACCTCCTGCATTCCATAATCTTGAGAACGGTGGTTTTTTCGGTATGCATCTGCAGATAGCATTATTTTGAAAAAAAAAATTATAACTCCCAAGTGGTTGGGACATAGTAAAGGATATTGGAGGTGTGGATGGAGACCACTAAAATGCTTGAAAAATGGATTGAAGTACATAGCGTTTCATTTGAAAAAAACGCAATTGACCCTGTAGATTTTCCTTGGTTCACCCTGTATATCCGACAATAATTTCTAGATATAGACACAGTTCTCTAGTTATATTTGGTTTTTGAATTATCGTCCTATCTCAGAACTCAAGCAATGGGACTCTGACGCACTATTGCCCCACCCTGTATACTCGAGGGCCAGACTGCCTCTGAGTAAATTACACAGTCTGATTTGCAGTTCTTTGGGTCCCTTCTACAGCATCGCAGGGTAGATCCCGTCTGGTCCCGGTGATTTGAAGGGTTCAAATGTGCCTATTAACCATTGAACTTTATAATAGGTCACGACCTTCTTTGCTATGTCCCAGCCCAGCCTGGAGCCTCTTTTTAAAGTCTCCAGTACTTTCGGGTTTCCTATAGCTCGTATCTGATCTATCTGTGCTCCAGGGAAGTGAACTCTCAAGGAGAGACGTATATATATCTAGGGGTGGAACAACGCCACCGAAGAAGAAAGAGATGAAATATCTCCAATGCCAGATGTGGTTGCAGATATCATTGTTCACTTGGAAGGCCAAATGAATTGGAACTACAAGAAAGTTTTATCAATCTTATAGAAGATAGTTCCATGAAAGATCATTTTAAACAAAAATCTTTAATTAACTTCTGGATCGGATGTAAAACCGAGTACCTACCCTTTGATCTTCCGACAAGCTCTGCTATTTTAACACTACTAAGTATATGTTTATACATAAGAACAATTTCTTGTTGACAAACACAGTTGAATTATGAAATATAATAATAATAATAAATAAATAACATGTAATATCACAGCTACAATATATTAAAATTCTAAAGTACTAAAATACTTAAAAATATAGCCGACTAAAAGCAGTGCAGGCGTGTAGGTGTATACATAATTAATAATCATGGCTAAAAAAAGACATACGTTATCAAATATTTGGTGACACATTCGAATGTGTGGTATACCATAACGCAAGTGGGATTCCACAAGTGCGTAATAAACTGATTTTGAAGCTGCAAGTGCCATCTCATTGGAGACAACTCTCAAAACATAGCAACCCAATGCCAACTTTTTGTTAAAGTTTCTAATGTGCTCATCAAATTTCAAATTTTTATCTAGGAAAATTCCCAAAAATTTTGCTGAGTCCTTATTTACTAATACTTGACTATCTATATTCACATCCGCAATGACAGTTTTGAAGGAAATGGTACTAGTCTTTTTGGTGTTTAGAGAAAGTAAATTAGAATCACACTAGTCTTTAATTACGACCATATCACTACACATTACTTCATGAAGTCTATCAATATCTTTATGATGCCATAAAATAGTTGTATCGTCAGCAAACAGCGTCAAATATCCCGAAATTGGGAGAATTGTAAGGTCATTTATGTACAACAGAAAAAGTATAGGACCAAGTACAGAGTCCTGGGGTACTCCACACCTAATGCCAATTATATCAGAGGTAGTGGATAATTTTACACACTGCTTTCTTTCTGAGAGATAAGATCTGAATCACTTCAGTGTGACTCCCGCAAATCCATATCGATTTAGCTTCCGCAGCAAAATGTCGTGATCCACACAATCAAATGCTTTCGAGATATCACACTGCACCGCTGCGACAGCTTCTTTATCATTTATGTTTCTATAAATCATCGACATTAATCTGTGAATGGCATCATTAGTGCTTTTTTGATTCTGGAAACCAAACTGATCCGCACTCAGTATTCTATTACTTGTCAGAAATTCCATAATTCTTATTTTTACTGGTTTTTCAATTAGTTTTGCAAGTGACGGAATTAAAGATATCGGTCTGAAGTTGGAGGGATCTTCTCTGTCTCCTCCTTTATGAAGAGGAATTATTATAGAGGTTTTCAGGAAAGTCGGAAAAATAACAGTTTTGAATGAATCATTTATGACTAGTGCAAGAGCACCAAGCGTATCATCAGGAAGGCATTCAAATATCTTTATTGAAATATCATCTAACCCAGACGTGCTCTTATTTTTTATAGAAGAAATAACTTCTTTCAATTCAGTTACATTAGTTGCATGGAGAATTAGATTGCCATATACGTTAATGCCCCTCAGGTAATCTAGTGGGTCATATAAAGGGAATATATTTTCCGTAAGTTTTTCATCAACTGATCTGTAGTAGTTATTGATAAGGTTAGGCTCAAGCAAGGTATCTGTAGGTTTTGAGGTTTTGATGCCATTTGTTACGAGTTACTTACTTGAAAAATAAACATAGAAGCAGAATAAGTGTTGAAGAGGACTTAAGAGTGAAGATAAGTTCCATTACTCTTAATGTTGAAATATATTTCGTAAAATGATTAATTTTTTGCTGAGTTTGTACAATCTTTTTATTTGTATGTTTTAAGACCTATAGGTAATAAATAAAACTGTAAATTAATACCATTTTAATCTTTTTATTTCGTCTTTATTAAAAGCATGTTATAAATAAACAAATATCTGACCATTGAATAGGAAGTTTTCTCAGGAATTTAATTCAAAAAGCCTTTGAACACTTTTAGAAGAGTGAATATTATACGTTTATTAAAATATTTAGGTCTGGTGAGTGGTACGCCAAAATTTGTCAAAAACTCGAGTGGAACGCAGCTGCAAAAAGGTCGGGAACCCCTGCATGAGTTGCAACGAAACAATATAAGTACTTGGCGCACATTGGAAAAAAAAATTGTTTGTTATTTTTTATCGAACTCCACAATCCTGTCGTACAAGAACAAGTACATGACTTGCCCTACAAAACTGTTTTTGATCTTGTAAAGGACGTAATAAGATTCCAAACAGTGCGGGTTTCTTAGTAGCAGATTGGATCCTTCCATTTCTCATTTTCTCGTTCCCTGTGTTATGAGATTGCTAGAAAATGACGGCCGGCTCTGCGGAAAGCGAAAGTAATTTTGGTTGAAATGAAACCTGTTCGCATGGAAGCTCGGGCATTTTTATGGCTCCATTTCCACGGACAAACAACGATTGCGGCTAACAAATAAAATTCGTGAATGGTTAAACTCTCGGTTTCATTATTTATTTCGCTTCGAAGACTGGTTGTTTGGCTGGTAGGTATTATGCACGGGTAATAATAGTAAAAACAACGACAGGTCATCTGTTTCGGTTCGAAATAGTAGTTGTTCGAAAAAGAATGGGATCAAATTTTTTCATAATTTTTTCCAGATACAAATGGAAATGTATCAACTAGCGAAGATCAAGTCATTGGACGATGAAACGACGAAAAATAAAGTACCTAGGGTACTAAGCGCCCTCATGCAAGATTTTATTTGCGCCCTTGTTACTCATTATATACCATGAACATAATAATTATCTCGCTAATGAACAGAAAGTAAATGAGATGATGCACTTTCAAGTAAATATGTTATTCTCGGATATTTTTTTTTTTTATAATTTCATACATGATCTGAAAATGAAGCAGCTTAACGTGATGACTTTTAGTTTTTAATAAATAAAACAATATTCTCCAAATGAAAAATGACTACCATTGGTCTCATAGACTAGAAAAACCAAGTTTTTATCACAGAAAAATAACATACAATTTAAAAAATATTGAATGAAACAACACAATCACAATATCCAGAAAGAAATTTAGCTCTTGCCCAACGGGACTTTACGAATTCTGAAATCAAATTTTCTAAGGGAAGAGATTGGCACAAATCATTTTCGATAGATATCATGGCAAGTTCATTCAGTCTGTCCTGAGAAATTGTAGATCGTTATTAATCTTATATTAATTTTAATTTGGAGAAACTCCGTTCCCCACTGGCAACGGTCACTGGTAATGCTAACAATATTCTCAGTGCAACCAATAAATTCGGAAAAGAACACTGGAGATCTTTGGAAACCAAAAAACTCAATACTTTTTTCGGGTTTGTGAGAAATGGTATTTTACTAAAGAAGATAGATTTGAAAACAGTCATTTCATTGAGTTCCTTAGCTTCAATATCCTTATCGTTTTCATCAGAGAGGTGTATTTCTAAATCTAAGCATTTTTGTAATAAATCAGATTCGTTCAATTTATTAACTTGCTGAAAATTTTACAGGAATCCAAAGTATAAGGAATGGGTGTTTGTTTGATTATATCTATCTTCCAATGAATTGATTGCTGTATCTATAATTGCATAAAAGACATTCACTCTGAATTTGTCTTTTGGATGTTGTGGGGATAGGTCTTCAGTCTCCTAATCGAAAAGCCTTTTTTTCTTCCTTTGTCGAATCATATTTGATTGTTCGAAATCAGGTATTACATCGAGAGATTCCGCTATAGTCTAGTTCCTAAATTTCTGATTTATAAGGGGAATTCAGAGCTTGTATGACAATATAATAACATCATAGTACCACAATATACAGTGTATCCCAGCTAAAATTTGTCACACCCTTTCGATTTCGAGAGAGAATTCTTTCATCAAATACGTCTTCATTTTACTGTCATCCTTTCTTCATCAACACCCTACTTCAGAATTTTGAATAGGACTACTATAATGCGATCCTTTCAAATGGACTGCCCACATATTGTACTGGCGCATCGGGGCCTTAGGTCTTGTTCGAGGCCCATTGCTGGCAGCCCATACAGCACATTTTCTGCATCAGTCCTCGACGTCGGCTTGACAATTGGTCCAGTAAAACCGTTGCCTAACTTTCTGGAGGGTCTTCTTCACTCCTATGCAGATATCCGGTGACCCCATCATGGATTTCTCGGAGCACTCTCTGTCTTCTGCTCCTGGGAACTACTATCTGATGCCTTTCTTCCCCGCTATCTTTGATTTTCTCCATCTCTGTTTCAATAGTTCCCAATCGTTCTCCCAACCGATTTGCTACACCACAAAGTTTTCTTTTCTAGCCTTCTGAGTTTTCTAGGAGGTTCTCTTCTAGGTTTCTCGAATTTTATAGAAGTTTCTCTTCCAGGCTCTTCGAATTTTGAAGAAATTAATTTTTCAGACTTACTGAATTTTGTTGAAGTTCCTCCTTCAAACTCATAGAATTTTGTTGAAGCTTATCTTCCAGACTTTTTGAATTTTGAAGAAATTTGTCCTCCAGACTCACCGAGTTTTGTTGAAGTTCCTCCTTCAAACTATTCGATTTTTCCAGAAATTTTTCATCCAAGGATTTCGTGGGTTCATCGAGTTTGATCATTCTGGAACTCAAATCATTTCCAGAAACTTCGAATAAAAATGTTTCGGGGTCTTCTCCTTCTTCAATTAGTCCTTCTGAAAGTATTTTCTGTAGTACGGCCTTCTTTCCAATTGTTTCTAACTCACGCTCCTCTAATTCTTGCTTCAATTCACTAGCTTTTAGGTCAACCCGGTGAATTCTCCTCGGAAACATTTTATTTTCAACCATTTTATTCACTTCACAGAACAAGTTTTCAGTTTATTTTTACACGACGCGCAAAACTGTCCACTTCGTAAACACTAAATTGTTCAACGGGTCACTAGTCTATTAGGCGAACACTAATTTATTTTAAACATCCGACTTATGACACCAACTGTAGTAAAAATGCTCTTAACTTATTTTCGTATTTCATTTCAAAACTGGTATTAAACAATAACTATTTCTTAAACTTAAAAAGTCACTATTCCAATTTATCTTCACTATCGTTCTCTGTCTGCGGACTCTAGAACTATATCTGCAACTCTCTGCGACTATAAATCCGCCCTCTCCTGTCGAGCTCCTTAAATACCATCAGGCAGATTTTTTTCACAGTTCTCAAAATGTCCAGACTACGCGTCGATCCAATCAAATGGCTTTCTTAACTTCGAAGGCATTCGATTTCATTCCTCGGCGATGAGTCATCGTTGTTGATCCATTAGCCAGCACACGTTGTTTACTTTCAGGGTGCATAATTAATCAGGTGATCAGGGCAGGCTTCGAAATCGTTGCAATACTTATGACAAATCATTTTATAGGGAATTAAATAACAAATAGGTACATCGCTGTAATTTAATTGAGAATCGATGGAAGTTTTCGTGAAAAGTGAGTGTAAATCAAGACGATTTGTTTTTTCATAACCTGAAGTGATATCATTATTTGAAAGGTGCAACCATTCAGTACCCGAAAGAAGTTTTCTAAATGTATGCACACGATTCTCAACATTAGTGAAATCAATGAACTACATACGCATTTACTTACAATCGATATGAACTTTGGATTCCAAAAACCTAAGCAAGTGAAATCTAACGGTGATAAATCCTGAGATCTAGTAGGCCAATTTATACAGATCCTTGCCTTCCAATCGATCTCCCATAACAATTGTCATCTGATACTTGAGTACTGGCCTAATAAAAGGTGGAAGATTATAAGAAGATATATTCTGACTAGCTGGCCGATTTAAGAGTTCAGAGTTGTACCGAGAGATTACGATACTTTTATCCGTTGTGGTCACAAAAATTATTGCAGGTTTTGATAAACATAAAATATTCAAAGTTTATTTGAAATTTTTGAAGTAGGTACACTTGCTGACAATAATAGTTCCTGGGCTATTTGTTGTTTCCCAAAGTACTGTGGGTACGTCACTGTTTTGAAAATAGTATACTTTCAGAAATTGTCACCATGTGATAGTTTACATATATATTTGGTTGAGCCTTGGTATATTGATGTATTTGACGTACTTAATTCCTATATTCAATCATTTGACATCAGTCGAATATGGTTCATACGATACAAGAGAGAAAAGCAATTGTAACTATGTATTTTGAAAAAAGACGAAGTGTTACTGCTACGGCTCGAATGTTCAATGGAATTAATCTAGGAAAAACAGGATCATTTCATCCATAAGTGATATAATACAACAGGAAAATGCCTAAAATTCCTCTTAAATCAACTGAATTGGCAAGTTATCGAAAACGACATACATGTCAATGCATTTGTTTTGTTAGATGTCTTATAAGGAATTTATGTCAAAAACCTTCCATAAATACCAATGCATGAAAAACTTTCCACGCATCCTTGACTTGACTTACTTGAAGAACTTGAAACAGATTCTAGATTCCACATCTTCGAATTATTCTTCCTATTCATTCAGATAATGTTTGGGCATTTTGAGATATTTATTAAAAGAACTCACAAGAATTTGAATATTCGACGTGACCCGTGCCCGTGTGTGAGTAACCAAGCTAGGAATAGATTTGTTTTTTGCAGCTTTGAAATAGTGATTCGTGTTCCACCAGAGTCGAAAGTACATTTTGGTCAAGGAGGACGCGATTATAAAGTATAATTGTTATCGAATTCATAGAGCACCTGACGGTCGGTCGGTGGCTCAGTGGCTAAGGTCTCTAGCAGTGGAACTTCTGGCTCGCATCAGACAGACGTTCGAGGCTCCGGTACGAAATCTTTTTTCTCAAGTACACGGGTCTCTTTAGGTGGCCACATGCCTTGTTGTGAATCAAGTGTGATGTGAGTTGCCTAGATGCCAATCCCGACGTCTGGTGCTAGCTTGAAGTGCGCACCGACCAACCGGGGTGGCGCTGTATGTTTTCCGGGTTTTTCTGCAGCTGAAAAGTGAATACACCACCGACAATATTTTATGAGGGAGTATTATTATTATTATTATTATATAGTACCTAGTGATGCTGAGGATCAGGAGGTTGACAGCACAATAATGACGTATTTGGTGAAAGAATTGGCCCCACGATCAAAATCGATGGGTCTGAGCAAATATCAATTTTTTCTGACATCCGAGATAAGGGGGGTGACGAGTTTTAGCTGAGAGTGCTGAGACACTGTACATATAAAAAAGAGCATATACCGGGTGTCTGCGGAAGGTGGTTCAACTCTTGTTATTGAAGATGAAAAAATGAGATTTAGATGATATGTATACAACATAAAACCGCTTGTTTTTTGCAACGTTTAGTTTAATCGAAAGTAATATTTCTACTACTTTTTCCTCCATATTGCATTCTCAATATGAAGATGCATCACTTGTAATTTTTTGTAACCAATTCATTTTTTGACTTCTGAGGGCTGTCGTTCGTAGAGGGACGATAGCTGGTTAATGGAAAAAACAAAATTTTTTTTATAAGGCTTGAATCAAACTTCTATCAATAAACTCCAAAATATAATTTGAGATTATTATTGCAATGAAACTTCCTTTGAAAATAAAATAATATTCAAATGCATCAGTGGCTTGTTCATGAAGGGGCAGAGGAGTCTGGGGCCTTGGCAGAATTCTGGAGGAAAAAGTATTGATAGAATGACACCCAAAACGATGCGAAGCGGAGTGCCCTCAACGTTGCAAGTGCTTTGAAGGCACTTGAACAAGTGTATTATACGCTATTTTTATTATGCCTGCATTGTGACTTCAAAAATAATAGTGGAAATTAATTATTTAGATTTTATTACCTACATCAAGTAGGTAATGGAAATGGACATCTGATGTCACGCAATGTAGTCATGGCTTTTTTGAAAAGAACTTGGCGTTGTTACCTAGCAACCACCTTTCTAGCAAGTCGTGTTTTGATCTGGATGATTCGGCACGTGTTTTAGTGCATTTGACAAGTGTAACCAAACGTACACAGAGCGCTAAGACCAGAAATATTATTCAAAATTGTCATACACGAAGTTGAAATACCCTAGCCGGTCGTTAAACCAATCGTTCGTCGACCACTTGTAAGATATCGAATTACAATTTCAGTTTTCAACATAATCTTTGCAAAACTCTCCGGGAAACTTGTTACCAAGGATCCTTGAATAAATGAATAAATGGATTACTTCCAATTATTCGACTGTGAAAAAATCTTGCAAAATCATAAATGGGCCACCCCGAAGGAAAGTCTCAGAAATGAGGGAAATATTGAATTTCCGAAATTCAGGAGTGCCTTGAAAAAAAATTTGTCTTTATTTTCACTTGTTACAGTTCAGATGAAGATGTTAGGTTTGTTATGTATGATTTATGTAAATTCTATTAATTGTTCTTGTATTACATGTTAGTAGATTATCGTGCCTCATTTATATTGATTTATGATTGGTCGAGTTGAGAAAACGGCTGAAACCAAGCAACGGTGACTGTGGCCATTCGTTTGGATGGGTGACCGACGTACTTGGACAATTTTAAATCACTTGAATTTACAGTTTATAAAATGAGGGTCCTACTTTCCTATCTCACACAAATCTCTCTAAGACTGAAACAAAAAACAAGAAATTTTACAAAAAAAAAAACAAATTTTACAAAAATTGGTCTGTTGACGGATAGAACAAAACAAATCAGTTTCTTTATCGTATCCACCAAGTGGAAAAATGAGGCATATATCTGTCAGAAAACAACTACTTCCCTGGCTAATACCACGACGGACGTTGAACTACATTTGACAGATATTTGTGCAACGTTCTTTCAAGAAGACCCAATCGCAAGTGCGTATGTTGTTATCAAACAGTCGATTATCCTTCATTTGTCGAGTTAAACAGAGTTGAACAACCAGAATAAAGGCTGAAACACAATGGAAGTTTTATGTTTTAAGTTTTGATTTTTCATAATTTTGGATAATTTTTTAACGCGAAACCATCATTGCCATTATTATTCTGATCACGCCTCATAAACAATCTGGTTGATAGAATTCAAGTTTCATTTTTCAATACTGTTTTGCATCTTGTTTTACTTTAAAAACTGATATCCAAAATCCCAAAACTTAAAACTTATTACATAAAACATCCATTGTGTCTACGGCTTTAGTGTTAACATATTAAGTTTTGCGAACATAGTAAATTTTGCGACGAGTCCAATTCATTCTCGTGAAGAGAAAAAAAACAGTATAGCATCCAAGGGATGCAAAAAACGATGAAGAAATTAAGTTTAAACTTCTTAAACTCTGTGAGACATGATTCTAATTTATTGACAATACTGTCGTCCAACGTTCCCATATATTTGATCTCAATAACGATTGCGCTCGGTCGTATTAGATGCGGCAAAACATTGCTCAATTACAAAAAAGATCTTGATTTACAAGGATTATGATGCAGGTATAATAAAAATTTACAACTATCACCGGGAGCAAATTAATGGACCAAGCATAAAATGGGCACTATAATGATTTTCGATGCTTTAAATATAGGTACTCAAAATCACATAAAAACTATTTTCACTCCACAGCACGTGCATATTAATTTCTGTTTCCGAGCCAAAAACAATTTTTCTTCTTTTGTTACTTTTTCATCCAAGCGTCATCGTCATGACAGCAATATTCAATCAATTTCCGAAGCGAATGTATGAATAGGATTTTAGGTTCGTTGATAAAAGACCAAATGCATTGCTTCGTATTAAAGGAGGAAGTGGAAAATAAAAAAATATGAGAGGAACAGTTGGTGTGCCTTAATTTTTTTTAATTATCGGTTAAGCAAATCAAGTCACTGGAAATACTCGAAATACACAAATAGCGATGGTAATTGATGGAATAAAAGCTAAACTTCTGAAAATGCTATCCCTTTCAACATCGATTTTTTAACAAACAAATCCTTTGTTAAGGGCATCTTTCCATCGCCGACGAAATTGACACAAGTGATACACAATCTCTGTAACCATTGCCTCAGCAATAATTTTCGAGGAAATAACATAAATCCAACTTTTATCCTGCCTCAACAAACAAAACGTACTTCTTTGCAGACAATAGGTATGTAGAGGAGGTGTGTAAACACAAGAAGCTATCCTGGATTTAATAGCTCTGCATTGGACAACAATATGGTATCACTCACTATGTGTAATCATCAGACCTTTCGAGGTATTTGATAGAGATACAGAGCGAGTTCAGAGATATAGTTTATGGAGTACCCCAGGGAACCATCCTTGGTCCAATGCTGTTTAATATATATCTTATTGACCTCTTTTCAATCTGTACAACTGGGAAATATACACATGTGCACACGACACAACTATTTTTTTTAAAGATACAGCATGTACTATATTGGAAAACAAGGTGAAAGTAGACCTGAAAAATATCACAAACTGGTTTTAACACATACTACCTGCCAATTGTTACTTCTACGCGAAAATCGTCCTACTTTGATGGTTGAGAAGGACTACATCAGGCTTATTGGCTTGTATTTGCCTGAGGGTGGGGAATGAGTAGATACAAAAGATTCGGCACTTCTCATTCTCCACAGCATCCCACGGAGAATAAGGCAACTCCGGTGTCTCGTCTATACCATACAAGTGTTGATGGTAGTACAACACTACAACACAATAGGCTGAGACCACATAAGGTGGACAGGCTGACAGCAAATGTATTATTCAGCTGGATAAATAATATTCAGGAAAAAAAGGAATCATTCATCGAACTTCCTTTATGAAGAACAAAGAGTTTTCGACCCAAAATAGAGCATTAATAGCTTTGTTCTGATTCTGGAAATAGTTGTTCTGGGACGTCAGGATCATGCGCAGTTGATTACAAGGTTCGAATTCGGTCACTTTTATTCAACTGCGCATAATCCTGACTTCCCAGAACCACTATTTATCAAAATCAGAACAAAGATAGTTTAACACTCGATTTAAACAAAATTATTTCAAAACGCCTTTGGCAGTATAAAACTATAGTGTTGAAAGAATACATGGGTACCCTTCTCTCTAAGCGTTTCCATCAAGTGGAAAATAAAAGGCAAACATCTATAGGACAAAGAAGTCAAAACTACCTCGGTTCTGCTGAAATAGAATTGGTTTTAAGCCCCTGAGTTTTGGTTAAGGATTTTTTTTTTCAGCAAATGATTCAATGTTTTTGTGTAAATTCGAGAACTTCAGTGATTTTTTGTTTCGAAAATTTTTAAGAATAAAAAATTGGAATGATATGATGAATTAAAAAAATTGAGAAATTCTCAAATTATTATGGAATTTCTGGTCTTGGAATTCGGATATGAGCAATGTGCTCTTTGAACCGTACTTTTATGGCCCTTCTAGTGTGACCCACATACTTATTTTCGCAGTTGTAGCTTATACGAGGATTTGTATAAAACCTTCATATTGAGAGTTTCGTAAATGTTTTCGAAACGCGAGGTTAGTATATGATAACAATGTATTTAGGAGAGGTTTTTAAATAGTTGCGTAGGGTTTTCTCAAATGTACCTTTCTAATTAATTTGTTCATCAAATCCACAGAATAACCTTTCAGTTCAGATACCTCCTCCCAAATAATCATTTTCTCAATTCAATTTCAAAATTAGTAGGTATATGTATGTTCTGTTGCTCATTTAGTCATAAGCTATACGTATGTAACCTGTCTAAGGACCATTTTTTCTTTTTTATTGTTCATTTTGCATTTAAAACGATATCCGTTATGCTGATTATGGGTTGAATTGTTTATTCTACCAGTTACCACTAATTTTCAATATTGAATAATGAAATTGTCACTATTCACTTGTTTCATTGTTGACCACAAGCTACGAGGTATAACTCAGAAGCTATAATGCATTTTATATCATCCCAAGATTACCATGAAAACATACTTCAGATGTGAGTCACATTATTACCACTTGCTTAACATCGTCATAATCAGGTGGGTATATACTGGGTATTCTGTGTACAATTTGAATAAATGAATCTATTTGGGTATACAGAGATGATTATTGACACGATAATTGCGATATAAATATATATACAGTGTCCGCCAAAATCTTGGAACCATATGGAAAACTTTTTTATCAATAGTTTCTCAGAAAATGTCATTCTTCATAAAAGTTAGTTTCCCATGCTGTTCCAAGATTTTGGTGGACACTGTATAAACCGCTAGTGCATAAAATTTTGTATGTATCACGTGCGTAAAATGCGTTTATGGCCTTCGGCGTGTAATGGCCCTCGGCTAACGGCTTCGGGCCATTATCCACGCCGCAGGCCATAAACGCCTACTTTACGCCCTTGATACATAAATAACTATTATTGTTCAGTTAACAGTATATAAATGAGATAAAACATTTCCTCTAAACATAATTTTACTTCAGAAGTCGGAACTTGTTCGGAGAGTGCACAATTCAGGCATTAAGAATATACAGTGCGGCTTTCAATAGTCCCCCCGTTATCTTTTGAACGATTTGACGTACAAACATAAAAAAACTCGTTTGGAGGGTATCACCAAAACTACATTTTGAAATAAAACACATTGTGATTATTCGATAGATGGCACATCAACTAAAAAATTTTAAATGGCATGGCGGGGTCATGTGTCACATCGTTGAAAAGATAATTTTCTTTTCAATCATACACATTTTTTCGAATTCCGTGACACTTGACCCCCCATGATTTTTCAAATTTTCAAGTCGATTTGCCCCCTCGCGCCATCAATGAAGCAATTACAATGTATTTTATTTCAAAACATAGTATCGGTTATACCCTCCAAACGTTTTTTGAAAAGTTTGTACGTCAAACTGTTTGAAATTTAACAAGGGGGGGCTATTGAAAGCCGCAACGTATATATTTGTCTTGATGTAAATGATGTAAAGCAAGTGTGATGTGAGTTGCCTAGTGGCCAATCCCGATGTCTCGATATTTTGTCCCTTTTTCCCTCCTCTTTTCGGACGATGTTCGTTTTCGCCAGGAGCCGAAAACTCCTACACGAGAAACGTTCCACTTTGATGGTCGAGGAGGACTACATCAGAATTTTTGGCTTGTATTTGCCCAAGGGCGGGGAAGAAGTAGTTCCAATAGATTAGGCACTTTTCATTCTCCACAACGGACTCAATATCCCCCGGAGCATAAGAAAACACCGGTGTCTTGTCTATACCATACGAGATGGTAGTGCAACACTCGTAGCGCCGCACACTAGGATGAGACCGCATTAAGCTAGACAGGCTGACAGCAAATGCATTATATGTTCTCGGCTGCTTCGCGACACGCTCTATATCTAGTCTCAGGGGCCTCTATTGATTTTTTTATTAAAATAGGTATCCTACCTAATATACAAATATACGTCATAACTTAGGTAATCTCAATCAAAGAGTGGGTCGTAGACATAAATATTAAAAAACATACATATACAAACTCATATGAAGACAAAAATGAATGCACACATATATGAATCATATATATACGACAATAAATAGTGCTACAAAGATAAATGTAAATATAAATCTAAATCAACATAGACAATGGAGTGCAAATTCACCATTCCATGACAGTTCACATATCTGTGATATCAAGTGTTCAACCAATACATGCTTGAATGATTTCACAGAGATGCATTGCTCAATTTCAATTGGAAGCTTGTTATATTTCAGTAAACCTCGTTGGAAAATGGAATTCATAGATCGGAAATATTTTTTGTATTCGACTTTTTTTTTTTGGAGGATTTTTGAATATCAATGTTAATTATGTCAATTTTATTGTTTTCAGGTGGGCAAAATTGGCAAAAGATGGCTTACGACAATATCAATAGCAAGTTTTCATTCCTCTTAAGAGTTGTAAAAAAGGGGAAGAAGAAGAAGGAAATAGCGTTGAAAAGTTACAAAAACTCTATCCGAAAAATCTATCCGGAAGACCTTACAAACGAACTGAAAGATGATTGTGTGCTTTTCGAATTCTATAGGTAGGTTCATAAAGTCAAAAACAAACAAGAAACCAAAGATCTTGAGTCTGTTAGGGGTATTGATTAGAGAAAAACAGCTGAAAGCCGATACGTCGCAAAAAGTACGTCGTTCATGCCGCAGTTAAGTCGAGACTATTTTTATCAAAGAACATCATGGCATTTGTTCAATTTTTATTTTCTTATTTCATATACTTTTTTCAAAATATTCACACCAGTTTTCCTAACAGGTGCGCACGCGACTGCCGTTGACACGACCGACGCGAAGCAGGAAAGACGGGAAAGACACTTTATGCATGAATTAGGAACATTATTTTTTCTACAACCTCATAAAGATTCAGAAAGAACATTGAAAATATATATTTTATTACAACATACAAAACTTTCAATGAAAATCCACAAAATGAGTCCGAATAGCCGATCCAGAGTAGTTAGTTGGTGGTAACGAGTAACACTCGTAGATTGCTAAGTGCATGAAGCCGTCATCTTCACTCATCGGCATCGAATAAAATTCTCTCATGTATTATGAAAGAATTTTATTAAAGATGGTTTTCTTCTGTTCTACCAAATAACCTTCAGCAACATTAGTTGACTTCCAGCCTCTAAGACGTTTTATGTTGTTTATCTCTTCGCCCACACCAAGTGCCAATAGCAAAATGTGGACAGATTTTCAATATGACTGCGAATAAAGAAGATACAGATTTTTTGGTTTTTCCTTTATATCTCCAGAACCAAAAGAGCTAAATTCAATTTTTTTACATCATTGAATAGGTCTCTACAATATGCAACTTTGCCACAACTCAACCGTCACTCTATCTCTTATCGTTTACGAGATCCCCATGTACAGAAACGAATTTGAATAGCCCTATATACGTCCAAGTACAAAAGAATGTTGTTAATCAAGTTTTGAGAATTTTGAACAATATTTCCAAAGAATTCAGAAAACTGACAAAAAAACAATTCATACTCAAATCCAAGCAATTCTTATCAGAGAAAACATGTTATTGTATTTTATATTTTTATCATTGATGTTGTTTTTTGGTTCCACACTGTAAAGTATCATGGAATAAAGTCCAGTCATTTGATTTTGTGTGATTCATTACTTATGGCTATAGGTAAAAAAAGAAATAATAGAATTCAGATAATTTTATTTATTGAACAATGGTGTATTTAAACATTGGCAAGTTCCAGGAAAATAACAGTCTATAAGACATTAGTTTCAATGTAATGCATGTAGTGTGGAAAAATAATCACTTATTAAAACCTGCCTTGCATTTACAATATTATTTGCTTCTTGTCTGTTGTTATTATTATGAATCTGTCCATATGCGACAAGTTGATTCCAAGGCATAGGAAGGTGAATACCATTATCGTCTGGAGGCTCAGGTTCACCTGCTCTTCTTAGAATATTAAAAAGGACACCACATGCAATTATTATTGGTAGTGCTCGATCTACATGGGTATTAATGCCAATTGCTAATATTGGAAACCTCCTTTTCCAAATTCCAAAAATTCTCTCAATAGGATTTCTTGTTCTTATTTGGGATTCGTTGTAGAGAATTTCTTCAGCTCAGCTTGTGTTCTCGGGAAATAGATATGGTATCTATATAAATTTGCTATAGCTTCTGATACTCTATGAATTATCCTATGTGCCGTTGCTTCACTCATTCCACTGAAATCTCCCGCAGTGAGCTGAGTGCATCCTGTGGCATAAAATCTGAGACATACCAATAGTTGGTTCATGGGTGACACTGCATTATTCCTGAAAACAATAATTTATGCTCAATGTGGACAATTTGGCACAGATATTTGAAAACTTACTTGTCGAAAGTAGGGAATTCTAATTGGTGGTCTATTAAATTCAATACAAGAAGCGCACATCTTCTAGATAACCTGAATCGTTTCACAAAATCAACATCATCATAATCTGCAAAATGATCTTTCCTTGCCCTAATAACTCGCTGCCTTCTGATCCCCTGGGCTTCATCTTCATCGTCGCTATCGAATATTAAATTCATTGCCACTTCCATCACATTCATTTTCACGCCACAGTAGTATCCAATGCACACTTCAATATTCCTCAAACGTTAAACTTATTCTGCATTCTAGGTTATAATTCCTCCGTTTGTACTTAACAGCTCCTCAGACGGGCATTTAACTTTAACGCACTGTTACCAACGTTAACAATCCGTTACTGAGTGGTGAAATGCCAACATCTCTGACAGGTAGTTAAATCTGCCGTCAAATCACTAACGGTCACTGGTGAAAGTGGCCCTAAGGGAATCTGCTAGAAACGTTGCCAAGGATCGTCTAAAACTGTGTCCTGTGTAACGTTCTAAGTTTGGTAGGCCTAAGTAGGTAGCGCTCTCTGTTATGTTAACGCCTACGCATCTTTTTATAATCGATAAAAAACGACGGTGCGTGGTAGTAGATAGCCGTAAATGGGCATACTTTCTATAGATCTTGAAAAAAGTTCCATTATTTATGTCTTCAAATATAACAAAGGATCTTGAAGTATGAAGATGGTTTTTTGAATCAGTTTTCACCATAATTATGTTTCCTTTATCTTGAATATCGTCAAACGTGATTTTCATAAGCTCCGTTCTGAGAAGAGCATCGGCTAAAGCAAAAAATGGTAATTACTTTAATCATAAAATATATCTCATCAGAGGCTAGCATAAACTTGGATATGTCTTCACTTCATGTGGTCGAAATCCAACATTTTGCTTATGTAGGAACGATGCCAACTTATGAAACTCAGCTCGAAAAAATACGCCGATTTTCAGGAATGTATAGGGAAGATATCGGTAGATACAGAAGAAGTAGAAGTATTTATTTCACTACAATATATAACAGTAATATTAGAACGTCAAGAATTTCAAGATTACAACACAAAACATAGATATAAATGTAAAGACACAGGTAAATATAAACATAAACATATTGAAATATAATTTGAATTGAATGTAACTCAGGTGTGGTGTCCATCACATGCATTAAAATTCATTCTTGCTTAAATTAAGGTATTCATTTACATTATAGAAACAATGTTTCAATAGAAGAGTTTTGATTTGCATCTTAAATTGAATGAAACCCATACTCTTTATCCTAGTAGGTAGTCTAAACCTAGGAGTTGAAATTTGTTCAGCATTGCGATTTAAGTAATGGTGAACTTCGGATTGAACCGAGTATTTATGCTTAGTTCCATAAATTTCAAGTAAGCACGATATAAATAAAGTAGAAAGTGGCATTATTTAAAAACTCATGAAGACTCCCGCCATTACTCTGATAACTCTCTTTTGAAGAATAAATGCTTTATGAGAGTGGCAAGAACCTCTCCAATGAAGAATCCCATAAGACAGATCAGTACCGGTTTATCCTATAAGCGGAGTAAGCGGCCGCTTAGGGCCCGGACCCTCGAAGGGGCCCGGTTGTTTATAAGTGTAGATACCCAGAAAATTTTATCCTTGTTTTTTTCCCGTTTTTTACAAATTCGCGAATTCGGTATCGACCTTCCTGTTTGCAAAAGAGATTTAAATTTGCCCGCTTATTCGATTTAATTATCATCGCCAAGCTAATAAGAATCTATTCGTCTTTTCAAGTATCTCATGAGGCATGAAAACAACAGATGGTCCGGTGGGCAGTATTATTAGCGTCATCAAGTATTTGTAATTTATTTGTCGAAATACAATTTTAATTTTTTATTGTAGACACTTTTTTATCCAGGAGAGAGCCCGAAAAAGTTGACCGCTTAGGGCCCGCCCAGCAAACACAATTATATAAAATTGACATAAATATTACGTAACATGAAATACATGTTATGTAAGTATATTACATAATATTTACATCCCAGTTACGTAGAAATGTCCGCCTCAGAGGCACCTCCATGTTACATAACATTGATGTAACTACTTTACGTGCATTTTATAGAATATTTTCACACAAACTTTACATAACATATACAAGATGTTACATAATATTTACATCATAATTACATATGAATTTATGTAAAGTATTAACATAATTCTGAGGTTCAAAAATCTTATAAATATTATGTAATATTCACGTAACTATTTAACGTTGAAACTTTCCAGGAGAAAATATATTAACAGTAAGATTTGACGTATCAGCGACATAAAACTTACATGAACTATTTACGTAAATATGTAGTTGACAAATCTTGTAAATGCCATGTAGCTTTTACGTAACTATTTGACATAAAAATATTTCGTCAATTTTATGTAATATTTATATTAATGTAACAAATGTGTTTGCTGGGCGTAAGCTCTTAAAACCGGCTCTGAGACAGATGAGTATGGAATAAACCAAAATAACAGGTTTTGAGAACATAAATACTAACGATATTTTTTAAACGTCGCGTCGAATCAAAAAGGTATAATCCCACTAAACATGATAATATTTTCCAGATATAACTTTTGTGCAATTTTGTGATATTGGCAAATTATATTAATGTTATCTTGACGTTTCCAACACAGTGTTTCCAACTATATGTTTATGTAACATCAAAATAATGTAACCAATAATATTCATTAGATAATACATATAATGTTGATTATATGTTGCCCAGATATGTCTTAGACAGAGTAGTTATGTTATTTGTTCGATATTTTTGTCTAACCTTTTCAAAACATTACTGACATGTGTACAGGGAGCCTTGAAATTAATATTATCTTAAAGGTTTCGTAAATGTAATTTTTGGGTAATGACCACGTCATGACGTCATTCATATGACATTTCAACATAACCTAAAACCTAACCTCCTAACCATATAACAACATATATCATAAATGTCGACAAAAACTCAAAATCTACGTAACTTAAAAAAGTGATATCCACGTTCAAACAATATTACCCAGTAAATATGAAATGAATATATCACTGACGCCATCGTTCATTTTATTTTAATAATCATGGTGGTCATGGTAGGAGTTTGAGTTCATAGAATTGAAATATAATTCAAACTACTTAAAAGTGATTGGAATCAATAGTATTGCAAAACTCATAATTTTCATGGTAAGATTATGATTTTCCACTACTCCATCCACTAATTGTTATTTTATCATTTAGGTTATGTAGTGAATGTAGTTATATCTACTATTGATTAGAGAGTATCTACATATGATGCTATGAATAGTAGAAAAGCTATCAGTTGTGGTTCCTGCTAATCAGACATTGAACAGTATGGAAATGGTTGCTGACATCTGGAGCTGTGTCAAATTATTTGCATACGGACGCAACGTATCTGTAACATCAAACATATCTCTGAATAACATCACCAAGTCACAATGTGATATAACAGTTATGTTTAAGTTATGTTTTTATGTTTACTGGGATACTAGATAGTTTCTTTGCTAATACCGCAATGTGCCCCAGTTGAGTCTATCATATAAAAGTATTCGAATTTTTATTTTATTCCAATGAATAAAAAATTGCGACCATTCTGGGTTGGATTAAATATCAAAACCTACATATTAGTTTGAATAGTAATATACAGGTAAAATCAATAAAATGTACGTATAATAACGTTAAATTGACATATTTAATTTTCTCGCACTAGTGTGGGAAAGTGGATAAGAACGCACGGTCGCAGAAAAAATCTTATGTAGCGCTCTTGAACCAACATTCGCGTGCGGGTAATTTTTTTCCCGGAATAGTGAAGGAAAAACTCACTTAAAATAACTTTATCGTGCGGGAAAATGACACTTACCAAACTCGTGCACGCTTGTAGAAAAACGTATTTAATACTCCAAACTGAAGATGATTGAAAATAATATTCAGTAGGTTTGTTACTCCAACCAATTACGACAACTCTTAGCAGTTCTATTTTTTTTTTCAGGAAAAAGAGAGAAAGGATCCAAGATTTGACGAAGTGTTTGTAGCAAGTGGAAAAGGGTCTGTTTAACCCAGATAGCCCTACCGTCCTTTTAAAAGGACGCACTACTAACTATTTCTTTCCTGCTAATTCTGTTACTGGAGTACAGGTGGCAGCTGATCAACAGAGGATATGAAGTGTTGAGAAGCCACCTAGAGTACAAGTTTCCAGTAACTGTAAGATTGCCGACAGTTAGACACGTGTGTTTGTTTGTTATTTCAGTGACCATTGATGATGAGTAACTCTAGGTAGGTGATTGCTATTGATAAGAGTAATTACGATCGTTAAATTTCATTTCTAAGTAAACTAATAAAAAATTTATCTTTTCATTATGATAACCTCGAATTTTCATTTGAATTTTGCAAAATAAATGGCAAGAAACAACACTGTCCTTTAAAAAGGACAGTAGGTCTATCCACTGCTATTGACTATCTTTCTCTCTAGTTATTGGAAAAATCCGCTGACCCTTTCAGAGTTGCTGGCAGAATTGGAAAATGACGAGGATGCTGTGCTTCCAGAACAAATAGTGATTTTTCCTCCAGAAAATGCTAACGACGGTTGTGATACTGATGAAGATTCAGGGGATGAGAACGCAGTTGAACCTAATAATTTACCTGGAGCACAACTGCTACCAGAAATTGAAGTTCAAATGCCATCAGAATTAGAAGAAGAACTTGGGCAGGCATGGGATAGTGACGGGCGACAAACCTCTATCAACATTCGTGGAAAGGAGACCAAAAAAAGTTAAAGATTTTCACTACGAAAAACAAGATTTGGTCGTGACGGATTTTGCATGTTGCATCATCTGCGGCAATGAACCTTTCACCTTGCGACATTTTTCGATTGTTCTTTGATAAAGAAGTGATAGATTTGATTTTATATTTTACGAATACATATGCACAAAAAAAAAATCGTGCAGGGGATATTACTCCAGATGAGATATTTTATTCATTGGAGTTCTTCTACTTAGTGGTTACGTGTCTTTACCACGAAAAAAGATGTATTGGCAAAATAGGGATGATACCAATAACAAATGAGTATGTGAAGCTATAGCGCGCGACAGATTTCAATATATTTTGAGTGATATTCATGGCAACGACAATACACAACTAGATAAGGTAGATCAATACTCCAAACTGAGGCCTTTATTCGATATCCTCATAAAAGGGGTCCTTCAAAATCGCCTAAAAATTCTCATGAGTTCATGTCAGAATAGACCACCTAGTTCTGTACAACGAAAATCAGCGACGATGCGCTGTATGCCACAAAAAATCTAATTTCATTTGTCGAAAGTGTTTCGTTGATTTAAATCCAAAGGATGGTTTTGTAATATATCATACAAATTAATTATTATCAATATTTTGCATTGTATCTATGATAATAAAATAAAATAATTTTCATTAACATTAATTTTATTCCATAGTATTGGATAGACCTACAGCCTGTCTAGGCCAGTCGTGACCTTTTGAATTTTTTTAATTATTTTTGAGAGATACTACCTTCTTCATAAAATAAAAATCACAAGAAAAACTTTGAATCTTCGAAAAAAATTTGTTTCAGGGCTTTATGGGTTAACGAAAGACCATTGATCAATGATGAAAGTAAGTAGGTAATTGTATTCCATTATTCGAACGATAACTTTTCCTGAACTAAAAAGTCTGGATACTTTTCCACGGAAGAATCGCACAACGCTACGTACCAAGTCGAGCCAAACCTAGGATAATAAATCACGGAAGAGGTTGCTCGTCCGGTTCGGTTTACGTCATTCAGTCGAAGTGACCCAGAGTCCTAGATGAGACGCGACCTAACCCCAAACGCATCCAGAAACACGAATTAACCCGGCCTGTTGGGAGCGCTGGATCATGCTCTGTTCCTCCGGGATAGTTTCATTGTTATCCAGGTATAAATATCTCGGCGATTATCGCTGATTCCGTTGTTTCGCATTTTATTTCTGTAATTATCTTGTTTTCTTTGATGGCCGATCGAGAGGTTTTTATGGCTATTGCGAAGCGGTTCGTGCCAGGATACCATTAATTTACAAGGTGCGTCAATAACCTAAGGAAGGAATTGTTGCAGATCATGTACAAAAAGTAAAGAAGTAACAAAACAAATGTAAATTCTGCATGAAAGATAGGCAACGCACAACAAGGATAAAAAAACAAAATATTAAATTAAAGCAAGCGTCAAATGTGATGGCTGGTCCACCCTCTGCGCACTTACCCATTTTTTATTTTACTCCCTTTCCCCTCTATCTCTAAGGCGCTTAATTAGCATTGTCTGATAGAGGAATTTCTACCTGTGTGACCATTCGCTTTGGGCATATTTTTATATTCACCAAATTGGTGTGGTGGATTGCAAACTCGCCCTTTGATTTGTTCATTTGAAATTTACAGTGTTACTATTGGTCGAATGGAATCCACCACACCAATATGGTGAATATAAAAACATGCCCTTCGTGACGTTTGGCCCTTACAGAATCATCAAAATTTTCTTATTGTTAATCTGAGTCCAGATGGACCCGTTTTTCTGATCTTTTGGCACAGCTGTGACTTTCAACTTAACAAGGATAATGTGGTACCAGCAAGAGCCTCTCTGGAAAAAGTCAATACGTTCGCTCACATGTTCACTGAAAATTCTAGTTTTCCTGATTCTAGATCATTTCTTTTCTAGTCAGTCAACCTTCCTTATAACTTGTTATTTATATGTACTTGCTAGGAATCGCACGTTAAAAGGTAAGACCTTGTTAATCCTTAGCTCGCACAAGTTTCGACTTCTGAGGGCTGTCGTTCGTAGAGGGATGACAGCTGGTTAACGGAAAAAACAATTTTTAAACTTAGAGAGTCAGTTAGAGTACAATTAATCCCTAAAAAGGTTAATGTACTCTGACAGTGAAGTAGCTATTCTGGCACTGGAATCAAACAAGAGCACATCTAAGCTGGTACCTCCGCAAAATGAAGAAATGTCAGTCTCATATGAGCCTGAGGACACTCAGGTGTTCTCGGACTCGATGTGGCAGACGGACTAACCAGAGAAAGATCAGGTGAAACACCATTTTACTCAGAACCGATTTCAGGATTTCCCAACAGCTTGGCTGTTGCTACAATGGAACTACCATAAAAACAGTTTATGAGAACATAGCAGAATACACCTGCCATGAGACAATCGGAGCTCTAGATAACTGAGACTTCGGAAAAACTTTCCTGAACAGACACCTGACCCGCTTCGGGATTGTGTATGATCCCCTCTGGAGCTGTTGAATTACTCCAGGTGAGATTAAGGGGCGTATATGCTTCTAGGAGCCTCTCCACTGAGACCTTTGCAGATCTGTAGTGTGTGCCCTCATATTATTTTAGACCCGTCATCATTTCTAGACTTCATAGGCCAGATGCCAGGAGCCCAATCAGGATCCTGGTTGTTCGCTTGGTAGATATTCCCTAAATTTTGGCGATGTTTCTTCAATGCACTATCTGGCCTGTCTTATTTTCTGCGCCTTGTTCCACCATTCTCGAGACTGCTTTTCACCCAAGTACTGTTTTTTGTTTTTTTCAGTGCTTTCGCTGTACCACTAAAAGATTCTGAACCAATATAGATCGTGCTCCTTCTCGGATTAGTGAATTTGCCTCTTCATTGCCCTTGAAACCTATGTGACCTGGTGATTATATTATGTTCTGTATCTTCGTCTGCTTGTCCGCACTGGCACAAGCCATCCGTGGCCCGCAGGCTGAAGCGTCGGTAGTAGGTGTTCAGATTGCCGTGTCCTGTGACGAGTTGTGTTGTTTTCCAGGAGAGAGCAATGCGTTGTTGGTGTACTGTTGGAGAATTTTTGTGTGTGCTGCGGCCTGTGTTTGATGTGTCCTAATGTGTTTGCCATTTTTGTGTTTTTTGTGTGTGTTTTAGTGTTCTTAGTTCTCTCTTTGTTTTGTGTGTGTGGTGTGTTTCCTTGCGTTGAGATGCAGTTTCGCCTTTCTCTCTGCGATCTTGATTCCCTCTTGATTTATTTGGGTGTGTGTGATGACTATTTTTGTTGTCCTCTATCTTGCCTGTCCTGTATCATCTTTTGTATGTTGTTTACTATGGTATCCTTTTCCTTTTTGTTGTTTATCCTCTGTATGGCACGTGTGGAGTATGTGTGTATGGTTGTGTGTCTGTCTGTAATCCTCATGTGTATAATGGCTTATTGGATGACTAGTGTTTCTGTGTAGTGTTTGTCCTTGCCATTTGACGTACGTTTTCCAGACGTTTCCCACGATTGGTGGTTCCTTGTTTTCGCCACGCCGAATGCTCGATGTTCTTGTTCATTGGATGTGGCGTCTGTGTAGATGTGTGTTTTGCTCTCGCCTGGAATATCCTGTCTCCTGTGTTTTTTAGCAGGGTGTGGTTTGTCCGTGTGCTTGATTTTGTTCTGTATGTGGTCTTCTCTATATGTGTAGTAGTGTGTGTGTTCTACTTCCTCCTCAACCTGCTGGGGGATGACCCCCGCCAGTACGTGTAGCGTGTCCGTCGGTGATGTCCTATAGGCGGTCGTTCGATGGCTCGCAGGTGTCTAATGATTCTCGAGTCCCTGGCTCTTTGACCCCATATTTGTGAGGCGTATAGAACCAGGGGCTTGATTGCTCTTTCCAAGATTACCTTGATATCTCTCTGTCCGATCCCCATTCCCTGCCCGCCACCACGAAGAGCCTATTTGCGATGGTCTGTGTCTTGGTTCATATTAATTTTACGTGTTCCAACCAAAGCAACTTCCTGTCTATCGTTAGTCCTAGGTATTTAATAGTGTTTTTGTTCTGTGTCGTGTGTGTGTCCTTTTTAGTTTTGTGTCTGCTATTCCTGGTATGTACATTGTCTATGTTTTGTCTAGGTTATACGTCAGTTTGTTCTTTGTTGCCCAGGCGTTGAATCCGATCCAGGTCTTTTCCCACCTCTTCTCGATCATGGCTCGTGTTCCTCCTGCTATGATTATGACCTGGTCGTCTACGAACGCCTGTACGGCAATCATTTCATCCTTGTTTGTCTCGGTGATAGTGAGGCCCTCGATATCATATGCGGCCCTGCTGTGGTGGCCAAAGGCAGAACAAGTTACAACCAGAGGGAAGCTGGCGGTGATCCTGAACCTCCGTCATCTGCATCTACACATTATAGCGGAGGCAGAGATAAAAGCATCGTCCGAGATCGTCAGGAACTTTGTCTTTTCTTCCTCAGGTGAAATGCGCTAGAGTAGCAAAACAAGAGATTCACAATGGTATCTTCAACATCCTGGTCTACAAAAGTCGCATTTTTGTATGTTGTAGACACCACGAAAAAAAATCTGTAATGTTCAGTAACATCGTGAGAGGCGAGGTAATTGCATTTTTTCTTGGGCTTCTGATATTTCAGAAGAGCATCGACCTTGAAAGAAGCAGACAGCTAACCTTTCTGAGGTGTTCTAGAAAACGCCCTCTTCTTGAAATCAAGCGTGACATATTTGTCGACCCCGAACCCCATTCCGATAGCAAGCGTGTTCTTTTTCACCATCCCTAAGGATTGATGTAGATCCTTCTCTCCAGAAGCATATATTTTGTGATAATCCTTGTTAAACAGGTGGGTGACCTTATGCCTCTGGTTGCTGGAGGTGCCATAGTTGTATCCGTGGGTTTTCTGAAGTACAGAGGACAATGGCAATAGAGAGATACAGAAAGGAAGAGGGCTGAGGGAGTCTTCCTTTCTAAAGATCATCTGCTCTATTTGGACTCTTACGACTAGACCTTATGATGAAGC
The DNA here is from genome assembly GCA_958502065.1 of Chrysolina americana. Taxonomy (NCBI): domain Eukaryota; kingdom Metazoa; phylum Arthropoda; class Insecta; order Coleoptera; family Chrysomelidae; genus Chrysolina; species Chrysolina americana. The sequence goes on along the minus strand of OY293416.1, from coordinate 9,690,890 downwards.
GAGTCCTACCGGCATCAGCTGTCCAATGCATTCCACTATCTGATCGGGTACCCCAAGGCATCTGAGCAAATACATAAGCTCATGCGATGTTTTATCGAATGCCTTGCTAATCGATCTAGGCCATTGAAAGGTTACGCTTATATTGTACAGAGTTCTGCGTGATACATCTGTCGATGGGCAGGTTCTACTCACAGCAAGCGACTCCCTTCTTAAATCCCCTTTTCTCATATATTCCTTCATATATCGGGTCGACTACGAAGAGTATTGGCATTGTGTGGTCGGTGGATCAGCGGTCTAAGGCACAGGCCGTTCGAAACTCCAGCATAGCGACTGTCGGTTCGAGTCCGATGTAGGTACGATAATTTTTCTCAACTACTTTATATCGGATCGATAGGCGACCGCATGCCTTGTTGAAAAGCAAGTGTATGGTGAGTTGTCTAGATGTCAATCTCGTCTAGTGCTAGCCAGGAGTGCACACCGACCACCCGAGGTGGTGCTATAGGTTTTCCGGGTTTTCCTACAGTTGAAAAGTGAATTCGTCACCTAAAACATCAGTAAGTCGCCCCGGAGCGCCACGGCAAATAATAATAATAGCCGTCCTCTACCCGCACAGGCTATGCCTTCGGGTACACTCAACGAGTGTTTATGAGGGAGTATTATTATTATTATTATGTATAAAATGCGGGTAAATATCTTATAACATGCATTCAAGCATGTTATCGATCTCTAGTTCTTTGGATCAGACAAATCTCCGTTTTTGGGAATAAGCACTAGTCACTCCCCAGTGAACCAGAATCCATCGCATAGAAGTTGCAAAGAGTTACTACTGGGATCTGCGACTTCGCAATGTGGATACAAAATTGAGGCACTAATAATTATTTGCGAGTGCTTAATGTCCGCAAACACGCTCATCGCCAGTAACTACCCAAGACGTCGCGAAGCTAACATTTTTAAGTTTCTATAGACAGCCTCAAAGCGAATTCACAATGCAGCAGTTTTTTGAAAGATTATAAATATTAAAATGAAATTCAAATGCACGGAAATTGAATGAATGTATACATTCGTAATTACTGCATTAAACTTTTGAAAGCATTCCTTTTATATTTACTAAATTGATGAAATAAATGTAGGTTTGGGAATTTCTCTGGAATGAATAAATGAAAAGCAATTTGATAAAATTTTCAACATATTTATTAACACTAACTAATAAATAACATAAAACAACAAAATAATACATAGTCTTCAAAAAAATATATTTATATATACAGTGTGTTTCACTTCCGTAATTTTCAATGTGGAACCATGAAATTTTCAGAATCGATAGATTCACTAGAAATGAACTCGCTGCACGAAAGGTGTCATCCTACGTGATATACACTGCACGAAAACAGCGATGGAACCACCCATTTTTCTAGAAACATATATTAGGGGCCAAAAATACCTTCGAATTCGTGTTTAGGATCCCCGAATTACTGCTATACACCTGTCTCTTGAAAAATTTTCAGTCCTGAAAAATTAAAAAAAGTTTCACTTATCATGGAAACGCCCCCGTATCTTCCGTAATTTTTGACGTAGAACCATGAAATTTCCAGGAACGATAGATACACTAGAGATGACCTCTCTGCACGAAAGGGGACATCATAAGTGAACTATTTGAAAAAAAATTAAATTTTTCAGAATTAAAATTTTTTCAGGAGACAAGTGTATCAGTAGTAATTAGGGGATCCTGAACACGAATCCGAAGGAATTTCAGGCCAATTTTGCTCCCTAATATTACTTTCAGGAAAATGGGTGGTTTCATCGCTGCTGGCGAGCAGTGTAGATCACGTAAGATCTGTTTCGTGCAGAGAGTTCATCTCTAGTGTATCTATCGATCCTGAGAATTTCATGATATTTCGTCAAAAATTACAGAAGATACGAGGGTATATATATATATATATATGAAAACTAAAAGTTCGGGTTGAACCGCGTCTAGAATTTGATGAAATTCGACGTTTCGGCTCCGATTTTGGAGCCATTTTCAAGAACTGAAAAAGAAAGAAAATTAGTAAATGGTTGAAACGTAATTCTACGCTGAGGTCTCAATCTGCCTACTCCTGAGGTATAATTACGTTAGGTTTTTGTGACTTGACGTCGGGGTCTCAATCTGCCTACTCCCCATGTCTCGTCACTGGTTCTCTCCAAGGTCTCAATCTGCCTACTCCTTCGAGAGAACTGAGGAATTGTGGGTTGAGGAACTGTATTTATAGTGGACGTGGCTGTAATGGCCGTGTGCAATGTATTGGCGCGAGGTGAACTATGGGCGGGAACTGAGTTGGCGCTAGATGAGCTGTGTGCGGAAACTTGGTTGGCGCTAAGTGAGCTGTGTGCGGGAACTGGGTTGGTGGGAAATGAGTTGATGCATGCAACGAGAGGCTTCCAGGTATTGGGAAGTCTACGTCCGTCGTCGCGAGTGTTGAGGCAATTGGGGCGCTTCTCTATCTCAAGGGCTTCTCGGATGATCCTGGTTTGCAGAGTTTTCTCGGTGGAAATTGTTTTTGTGTTTTTGAAGTCTATTTTGTGACCTGTGTCTTCTCGATGTTTATAAAGTGCGGAAGTGGAAGATGCCTGACGCACAGCAAGTTCGTGTTCGTAGACTCTGGAAGTTACTCGTCTGTTAGTCTGGCCAATATAAGTTCTCGGGCAGTCTGAACATGGTATTTCATATATACCTTGAGAATCGTTTGGTATTGTGTCCTTGGGAGATCTGAGGAATTTGGATATTTGGTTGTTGGCCGTGAATATTGTTTTTATCTCGTGTTTTCTCAAGATATTACTGATTTTGTCTGTCACACCTTTGATGTATGGTAGAAAAGCTTTGTGTGGCTGAATACTCTCTAGTGGATCATTTGTTTTTGGAGGACGGGTCAGTTGATGGCGGATAGACTTGTCGATTAGCGAATTGTTGTAACCATTTTGAAGTAAGGCTGATTTTAGTTTGTCCAGCTCTTGTGGTCTATTCTGGTTGTCGGTAAGCTGAATTGATCTGTATATCAGGGAGTTCAATACGGAGTTTGTTTGTGCTGGATGGTGATGAGAGTTTGCGTGTACCCGAACTTTTAGTTTTCAAATATCTGACCGCGGAAACCTATCTGAACATATATATATATATATATATATATATATATATATATATATATATATATATATATAACAAGAAGGAACATTTATATATATATATATATATATATATAAACGAAAACAAACAAAATTTTCAATGGTGGCTAATTACAGAAATCGACGCAACTGAAAAAAAAACTTTCTTCATTACATGCAGTCTCTACAAATGAAAAGTTGAGGATAAATTGCTGCGCTATTTTAAGTCAGTAGTTTGGGGAATACATTTAATGCGCGTTATCCTAAAGGCACTGCCTGTAAAGCCATCCCCACTACATGATCTTCAATATTTTTACTCCTTCTCGAATAGAATATATGAGTGAAAAATATAATTATTAAGAGAACACAGCATCAGATATTAGAAAATGGAGCTTTTTCAAAATTATGAAGTGGGGGGGAAAAATTATCGAATACATTTTTCGTTTGCAAGTATTCAACAGAAAACAACTATGAATTTTTATAATTTTCAGTTGCTCATTTTCACTTAAATCATTTTTAGCCTCCCTGTATAATTTGAGGGCATTTATTTATTTTACGAAACGAAGTCAAAAAGTTTCACTTACCTTTAGAAAATTTGCAACTTTTCTACGCCAAGGGACTGAACTATGCACGAATACCTACAAAATATACAACTTTATAAAAGTACCGATACAATAATTGAGTTTTGTTAGCAACTTACAATTCTTAAACTAAACAAACAATAGCGCTTCCAAGCTACAACATCAAATGACAAAATCAAAATGTCTGCCATGGGCCGGCCGTTGCCAGTGATATTCTCTGCCGCTAGTGTCGAAAGAGGCGCTGTTCACTTCTCAAAAAAGTCGCCTGATCATAATCCATGGAACTTCTAGAGTAATATATTATTGAAAATTCAATAAATATCACGAAATGAACGTTAATATAAAACTGTCAAAAATATGTGGCATGGTGGTAACATTGTGAAAGTTGTAAGGACTTCTCTAGATCGCATTAATTTTAACTGCTTTTGAATGGTATTTTGCGAATCACAAGGTTAATATTTATTGCATATCATTGTCCGCAAAGCGAAATCGCTGGTACTTATCTTTAAAATCGCATTGTTGATCCATATTAAATTGAATTCCCTGCCACTTACTGCGACTTCGCTGGTTGACTGGGTAGCCATGAGTTGAAGACTCTTGACAGATGGAGTTGGGTCTTCCGTCAATAGTTATTAAGCCCATCAGGGCCTGGAGCAGCAAAGTTCTTCGAGCCTTTAAGGGCCCGTCGAACTTGCCGACGACAATACCTTTTGTATAGATTTTTTGCAGAAGATTTGGATTACGCAATCCACCATTTTTTTCAATTAGTTCAATAGTCTTCCGTCGAGTAGTGTCGTCCCTCTTCATGATGTTCTTGGATTCATATTGAAGTCGACACGCAGTCGGAATGCTTTTCTGGGACCCAAAGTTGGGGCTGAATACATACTTCAGTATTTGTCTTAGGGATTCCCAATTAGGCTGAAAGGATTTTTCGATTCAATTGGGTCGAACCATGCCTTCGCTGATGATTGGCAAGGACCATGCAACCGGTACGAAGGCTTATAGCGAATTCCATTGGTAAAACTAGTGCGCACCAAGTGCACTTTTTGTATTCCATTTGTAAAACTGTTTAAGACTTTTGTATTCCATTGGGATTCTGATGCACCTAGATTTAAACTCAGTGCCATAATTTTAGCACGAGCTCTTTGAGGTCGTGCGAAGTCAGTGCATTTGTGAAATGGTGGAAAACTGTAAAATTGAAAAAGACAGACCAATCCTAGATGCATTTTTGTTAACATCGTCGTCAAGCAGTGATGAAGACATTATACGAAGTGATAAAGGAGTGGAAACCACGTCCAAAAATCAATACATTTGTAGGAAATGTTGTGTGTAAATTCAATGATGAAGCGAATTAAGAGAAAAATATATTTGTTGCTTTTTCAAATTTGAACTTCGTATTGGTATAAGTTAGCACTCGTCAAATCCACCGTACTATACTTTTTCATCATCATATATCCGCAAGAAATAAATGATCTACTTATGAGAGATGTGTCTCAAAGGTTTGGCATGTCTCAGTCATATTTCGTATTCCATTGAGAATGAACTAGTTCACATTTTGGAGACAAGTACTACAGTGTAAGTGCAACACTGGTGCAAAACTAGTGCAACAATAGTTTTACCAATGGAATTCGCCATCAATTACATACAATGGAATGAATGAACTATTTGATAGGTCGTAGAGATACAATTTATAATCTCATAAAAATCGATCTCTGTCAATCTGACAATCTCAAACTAACTCCGTACTTACGGTATGTTCAACTATTATAACGGTACCACTTAATACAAATTACTTCACCCAAATATTATACAGGATGAATAATAATTTAACAGTTTCCCCAATTGAATCCAAAAATAATTTCAGCTTTGATATTTAAAAAGCATTGCAAAGTAGTTCTTGTAGAAAACTTTGCCAAGAAATACATATACATATAATTCAACGGCCGAGGGGGCAGTAGTTGTTTCTGTTGGATATTTGCCGACGACAATACCTATTGTATAGTTTTTTGTGGAAGATTTGGATTACGTAATTCACTATTTTTCTCAATTTTTTTCAGGTTTATAGGGTTGCGCAGATCATTGTACTCAGGCTGACGAAGCCTCCTGCAGAAAGCTTCGAATGGGGCAAGAAAACCTACATTGAGTGGTTGAGGAAACTCGTAAATATTCTTCCAGAAGGTTTTCTTCAGATCAGCAGCCGGCAGGTTGTCCGCAACACATGGAGGCTCTTGGAATAAGCATGTTTTCCGTGATGCTTCTCGTCCTGCTCAATAGTCACTTCTTTGCAGCTACCAGCATTCGTGTCCTATCAAGACAGGGGTGCTCGATGGTAAACAGCACGACTTGATTTAATTTTTGATGATATCTTCCTAATTTTGTGGCAACTCGCCGCATTGTAGGCGTGAAAGGTCTATTGCCCGCCACGTAGTCCAGCACACATTGGATACGAGATGCATGTTATCTCGCCAACTTGATCTTGGCTTCATCTTGTGTACGCACCGCTCTCGTGTCTCCCTATCAGAGAGGTGATACCCCTCCTCTGTTTGAGACAGAGTCTGAGCGACGCCATGCACGGCGGAGTTTATTTGCCAGATGTCATCCTCTTCTGAAATGACATTGTGAATCTCTTCATTCACCCGTGTCTAGTTGTGGCTTCGGGGAATTGGTGTTATGAAGCGCCCTGCGGGCTCTACCATAAGATGGTAGTGTTGTATTTTTGGAGATACACAATCCTTCGGAATGTGCCACATAAGTAGGAAAAAATAAAGCAAATTATGTACCGGTTGATCTCTGAACGTTCTAGATATTTCCCAATCTCGATGTTGATGGCTATTTCCTTTACCTTCGAGAAAACAGATGGCAGTGCGGTAGGTCTCTAGTTGCCACGAAGGCTCTTTTCACTCTTTTGGGGACCTGTTGTACTCTTGCAATTTGTCAGTTGGGCGGAAATTCCCCAAAATCAATGGTGTAGACAGAGACCAAAAAGTGCCGATGATGATGTGGTCATAGTTTCTAAATATATTGGATTACTGCGATTGTTTACATCAGGAATACGTGTGGGTGCCTCGACCATCTGCTTTAGACCATACGTATTGGCGGAAGACCTGCCTCGTCTGTTTTGTCAGATATTGGGTGATGGATAAAAAGGTTTCTGAAACAAAATAAAGGGCCTGCCCAGTGGCGGTTTTAGAAATTGTGGATAACAAAGGCATAGGTATGTAATTGAATTATACCTGCGGAAATCACATGGCCTGATTTTTTCGTGGTCAACAAATTATACAATAGAAGTTCTGAAGTTGCATCTCAACTTCGGATAAGTCAAAACGTCAGTAGTGTATACAGAATAAACAATTGAAATATAATTTTTTATTGGCCTTAAAGACGTTAAATTTAACAGGAATGTAACTCGGATTATATCCAGCATAAATTCTTCTAAAAATTTGATCAAAAACTTCTCCTACACTGGTGTAGTACGTAATTAACAAAAATCACTTAGAGTCTATATAAATAATTGATGATTTTATGTATCATTGTTTTGAGGGAATCTATGTAATAATTCTTATAAATTTACATATGTCTTGTGTTTCCGAAATTGATCCCGGATTGGTTGGCACCTTTGTTACTTCCCATCTGGAGCCCAATGATGGTTTGTCCAGCCTTAAGTTTCTCTTCGGAGAACGTCCTTTCGTTCTTCTCCGCTTCCTTTGGTCCTATATGGGGTTTGCCATATTTGTCGGCCTGAAAAAAAAACAAATAAAAATAATGAAACAAAATTCAGTGAGGCAGCTTTTTCTGATTTTATATTGGAAGCTAATGAAACTCAATTGGTTTTATTATGATTTGTAGTTTTCAAAAACCCATCGACAAACTGAAATATTCATCAAATAATTTAGTTTTTTTTTTTCAGTGGATGGAAACACTGATCTGGAATAAAAGTATAGGAAAATCAGTCCAGTCGACCAATACAAAATATAACGGATAGACGAAGTGGATAATATAGTACTCAACTGGAGTACTCCGATGTACAGTGGTTCAATCAAATACAAAAAAATTTGGTAGGTGAAAAAAAATCTTTTTATTTAGAAAAATAGACATTAGGTCACTCTTAGTATAGTATATCCAAACTGGTAAAAGTGGTAAAAGTGTGAAAATCAATATTAAAGTTTAAGTATATACGTTTGTGTACTTAGTACTGCAACATGGCATTTTGGAGACCATTTGAAGAACGTGAGGAACAAGAGTCACAAGACTCACAACCGGATGAATAATGGAAATTTAAAAACAAAGATCTACATGTTCAGATCCCAATACTTATTCAAAATATATATAAAAATCTCAAAAAGAAAATGAAAATTTTGAAAAAATATATTATTGATGAACATTGTAAACATTCTGGTCATGCGCTTCTGAGATTACCTCCATATTATTGTATTTTCAACACCATTTAATTGGTTTGGGCATTTATAAAAACAAATTGAGAAAATCTAAGCGGAGAAGTAGTAGAAAACGTTACGAAAATCTCATGTGAAGTATATAAAGATCTTTGGACAGAATGCATTTTACACGTGATTTCAAAAAAACGTATATATTCCCTTTTGCCATTCACTCAACCAGTAATCATAAATCTGGCATATCATCAAATAAAACAATGTTTCATGATGTTTTCTCATTGTATTTTTTTAACGACTTGTTTTCAGTTAACTTGTCGATAGGTTAGAGCAACGCCTCATACCCATACAGTCCTTGAATTCTATTCATTATAAAAACAAGAATCATTATATTCGCGAATTTCTTCGTTTTGGCTTTGAGCTGACCAATGACGTAATATTAGACGGAATATTTATACAGCAATACGCAAAGTTATACCAAGGTAAGAGAGAGCCTATGGTCGGTAGGTACCTTCAAAGAGGCGAACTCATTGAGTGGTAATATACGGTAATTTATGCAATAGGCGGTCAGCGCATCACTGACTGGTTTCCAGGCGGCGAACGGTTACACGTCTATCTGGTCTACTGTTTTCTTTATATAGGGAGTTATGAAGCCATATTCAACTTAGTTTGGATATACTATACATTAGAATACAACGCAGGACTTAGTCAGGATTCGAACCGATTTTTTCATCTTGCAGGAAAGTCAATACAGTTTCATCTAACTATTTTAGTCTGTTACGCAACAATTTTCGATACTAAAGCTGGTTACTTGACTATTGCCCTTATCAGTGATAATAATAGTATTCGGTTACGAGAATTCAAAAAACTTCGATAAACTATACTAGAAAAAACCTCAAGTTACCTTTCGACCCAATGATTGAAGGCAGATCACGACAGAATTGAGGTTTTGCCTCTCCCACAGATCTACTGTTTGGAATGTTTCTTGTGGAGGAACTCCTAAATCTTTGGCCGCTTCCAGGAAGGCATTGATATTTTCCATGCATTTGAATGCCATTGTGGTGTTGTTCACTTTCTTCACCATACCGGGCTTGATCGTATTAACCAGTCTGTAAAGAAAAAGAATGTATGATAAAGGTTGAAACAAATACTAGATATTATATAACAGAAGGATTGATCAAGATGGTAGAGCTATAGGTTCTCGAACAGACGATGAAACTAATGTGTCTCCAGTCTCCAGAAAAAATCAGTAAGTCGCACCATGGCAAATAATAATAGCAGATCCCTCATGTACCCTTATCTTAGTTTTTACGAAGGAGAGTATAATTTTACTCCGTTTTTAGTTTGGGATATTTAATTTTTATACATTTCATATCATGCACATAAACCATAACAGTCCATTCTTGTACAGGACGATACAAAAATACGAGATGATGCGAGACAGATATGAGTATAAAAAAATAAAAATAACAAAAATAAATGTGACATTCTACTTCATTCATATTGAAGGTGAAATTAATAATTGACACAGTTTGTTCTTGAAATTGACGAAAATTAAAAATCGAGCAATATAATCACTAGAGATGATTCACTGAAGGTTTCGCTTCTGGTACTCCCGATGCTTTATACAGTGCAGCTTTTAATAATCCCCCCCCTGCTAACCTTTAGACAGTTTCACGTTCAAACTTATAAAACACGTTTGGAGGGTACAACCGATACGGAGTTTTGAAATAAACACATTGTAATTGCTTCATAGATGACGCTGGTCAAGTGTCAAGAAATTCTAAAAAATTTAGATGGTCGAAAAGAGAATTAAATTAACCGCTTGTGCAGGATACTTTCTTCAATTCAGAGCTTTCGACTTGGCAAGTAGGTCATAAGTTAAAATTGGTAACATCAAGGCCTCCTGAAAAATTGTGTGTAAACAAACCACTTAAACCACTCTATACATAAGTTGTGAATGCTACCAACTGCTTTATTCAAATACAGCTTCGACTTTTTCATTATACGTATATAGACTTACGTAAGCTATAAAACTGCACCTGTCCAAATGGTTTTTACAGTAATGCAGATTTATGGCCATTATAATAAAATTTACTCTTTCCAAGAATCTCAATATCGAGGAAGGACATTCGGATTCACATGAATATTGAACATAGTTGTGTTTGTTTTTAGTGTGAGAAAGAAGCTACGAGTTTCAGAACCAGAAGAAAACTCATACAATTGAAGTTATTAGAAAAATATTTGCCAAAAATATCCTCAAAATCTCCGTACCGGGACAGTAGATTTGACAATCTGTCAGTCAAGGTACATTCGACGAAATACCCAATGAGGCCGGTAAACACACAGCAGTTCATTTATAATAATAATTATAATAAATGGATTTCATTTCACATCGTGGAGTTTAGCTCATAGCTACTCTTCCACTCAACCACCGAGTAGCTGGATATCTTCCTGCCTTTACCCGTTTTTCTGCAGTAACCTTTTGCGAAATGAAACTCATAATAATGAAACTTTGCAGATTATAGCAGTGCCTACAAAGAATTGAACAACCATGAGCTTTTCTGGAATAGCAGAAGGCGTATATTCACCCAGTTGCCTCCTATAAAATCAGCAATGTGTAGACAACCTGTTACCATCAGCGGGGGCAGTCCACCAATGGCGTGTTAAGTTGACGAAGAAACCCCAATATCTGCCCTCTCATGGTCACTGCTGGTGACAGTGGGAAGTATCATCGTACACGGTTGGAAAAGTGATGACTTGTATGTATATTGCAACGCCATGGAGAATTATTGGATGTTAAAAAAAGCAATATTCATCTAATTGGTGTTCGTATTATCTCACAAGTTTCATTGAAAGTTCTCACACCTCGGATATGGATATTGTGAACACTAAACATAAAAAACGCAAGAATAATTTTATCTAGGAGGCATTGTATATGAAAACCGAATACCGACGCCAATCGATGACTTCAACACTTGCCCTACATGCACAATTGAAAGCAGGAAGTTCAGCAAACAATTAGTCATCTCCTCATTAGTTAAAACAACACCATCTGCTGTGAAACCATTTGAAGTGGGTAATTTGATGTCTCTTCTAACGTTTCAAATTATAATCAACGTGGTTATAGCCTAGTGAAAGCACTTATAAACATTACGAATTAATGAGTCCTGAAACATATTTTGACAGTATTTGTTCAATATATTTACAGAATGATACGTTCAATCGATATTTCATCAAAACTTTGTCGGTGCTGGAATTAATTTTTTTTATCAACATAAAAAGACATACGGTATAATTAGGAAAACTCTTTGGTTTCACTTTTTTTTCATCCTGTGTGTAGCAAATGTCTCTTTTAACGATTACTCATTTTCTTTTCTAGAACATTCAAGCACAAGTCCTTCCAGCTCCCAAAATTCTCGTATTCAAAATTATTCCTCTTCACCATGAAAGCATGGAACAAGTTCAAAACAAAACCAGACTGAAGAAAACATTCCCTCTCAGCGGAAAGGATGGGTCACCGCCTCAGGAATGGTTTGGTTGAAAATATTGATGGAACATATTTTGCCTTGGGAGCCTTTGGATTCAAGTTATCACTAAGATCTTGTGACAAAGTTAGATTGAATGGTGTGAAAATTACTTGCTAAATCAAAAATGCTTCAAAAGCCATGAACAAACTTTTATCTATGAAGAAACATATTTCCAAATTATTTCCAGAACTGCAAAAAACTCTCATTACAGATTCAATTGTCTGAGCAGTCATGAAATTTTTCTCCAATTGATTTCCTTCTCTTTTTATCAACTGGTACACATTAAAACATTTCAGATCCTATATATTATCATGTCAATTGAAGTTGGATATAGAAATGTCAGTTTACGTTTTGTCAATAAAATATAATATAGAATCTAAACAATTTATTATAATTTTATATTCAGAAAGAGTACAGGAAATAGCATATTATTCAACGAGCGCGTAATGACTGCTATTATTCATGAGCATGAAATTTAGCTCACACCTGCGCAAATTGTTGAACTTTCCTACCTCCTCCAAATTATGCGGGGGGTATTGTTTGCTTATGTCTAAAACATTGAGCGGTTGAGTTCAGGTATTATTGAGAATTTAGTAGGCCCCCGGAGGAATATCGAAAAAAAGGTTGAGCATGCCTGGGTTTCATGAGTAGTTTATCACTCGTCTTTTGGTTTCTCGTGGAAAATGTCCAGTTCCTGGTAGATGAGCCCTCCATGCCTTCTTCACACTGTTATGATAGGATCAAATCGCTGTCATGTCCCTGGTCAGCGGGCTTTTAAGGATAAGAATTTATCAGACTGTTGTTTGATAAATTCCTCGATGGATCGAACGATACGGAGTTCTTTGGTTTGCATCCTTTCTAGTCTCCCGATATAGGTTTTGGGAAGGCTGCAGAATACTGAGCAGGCGTAGGTCATCGTTGGTCTGATGACCTGCTATTAACGGTTATGTCGTTTTCACTGCGGCCGTAGCTCGTGACATGCCTACCAAGTGGTAATCTTTTGTCCAGCTGTACTCTCATGTACCGTACGGACTCCTAGTTGTCTATCCGGTTTCCTAAAGCTCAGAATCCTCCGACGATCTCCGCGATCACCTGTTTATGTTTCTTTGTGAAAATCATGAGCTCTATTTTCGCATCTTTTTGTTTTCATGGCTAGACCTTCGATCTAGACGGTATCGAATGCCTTCTGAATATCCAGCAGGTACATTACTGTGCCAAGATTTTGACTGAAGCCCTTCTCACCTCGTGAACAACTAGCGAGATCGTTGAATAAACTGTTCTGAGCCGAAATATTTTTCCGGGCACTTCATCGATTTCCTGAAATCTCTTTAGATCTTGAGATCGAGCGTTAGCTGTCGATCCTCTCTCAAGTTTTTCCTGGCTCTGTGATAGGGATAATCTCCGCAATCCTTAGGCATTTCGGGTAGTGCTGCAACTTTGTTAAATTGTTTATGAGGTTCCTGAGCAGTATTACGTCGATCTCATCCATGTCAGGTGTCTTGTTCCTGGGGAGCTTTTTTTATCGTGTCACGAAACTTCTTCATGTTCCTTGGTGTCGTCAGAACCTGCCCGGAAAACTTTTTTTGTATCTGCTACCTCTTGTATTACAACATTCCCCACGCGATGTCCTTATGCCTCATTCGGAGGCGTCTGGATTTCCGCCATAGAGAGTTGTCTCTGACAGGTTTCAGAGTGTCCTTCCATTTGCACTGGGATGTGGCACAGTTCCATTTAGGACGCCTTGCCTTAAAATCTCCCACGAGCAGCACTTTATGCCCGCTGTTGCATAGATTATCTATATCAACAGCCGTGAACCTGTTGCCTGGAAAGTTGCCTGGAATGTTGCCAGAGTGTTCTATAGAACATTATGTCTGCGGAAGAGGTATATGCAGCACGCTCTTCGTCACGAGAATCACAACACGTCCCTCTCTTCCCGCATTAGGTCGGTCTGCCCTGATGAATAACAAGTTTATATCTAGGTTATATTATAAATTATTAAAAATTGTTCCAGTGGAAGCGAATTATTTCGTAGTAGCCGAACTTATATTTATATTGGGAACTTTTATATTTATTATACCAGTGAAATGATAAATTATTTTTATAATTTCTGTTGACTCGATGTTGAACATGCGCGGTACGTGGATTGCACGAAGAATTGTGATAAAAGTTGGAGTTGGAGAAAAATGTCAAGTTTAAGGTTAAGTTAAGACTAAGTTACGTCGTCCATGAATTCACCATAACTCCGGCTCTGGCAGATCGATCCAACACTTACTCATACCCAATAATAAAATCTGTGTTCCATAACATCCGACGACTTATCATCAATTGCAAACAGATACGACAGAATCGAAAGTTCAAGTGAAATGTTGTTCGTTATCCGTTACCGAACCAATAATGATGTCATGGCTTATTCTCGTACTCCATATGGAATTATACTAACAAAAAAGGAAGTACCTATGACTCACGTTCCAATGAAACCGCGAATCGCTGTTGCCAAGCACAGAAGAATTCTGCCAGAGCAGCGGAATTTTACTGCAACGTCAGCGTTGTTATATCATAGGAATTTGTACCTAACTCATAGTTCGTATAGGTATATTAGAATTCATTTTATTGGGAATTGGTTACTCAATATTCATTATTCAATGAGTATGAGACAAGTGTAAAACGACCGGCATATCCAAAAGAGATCAGAGATCTGCCAAAAAAAATATTATCGCAGAACCGCAGATCACCTCTACAGCACAGAAAAAAGAGTACCTATATACAAAATTATTCCAGAAACACTGAAATACTCCTTTTCAAACACATACCTACATAATTCTTCACACAAGTCCAACTAAAAAAAAACTTTAAATTGAGTAAAGCATATCAGGGACATTATTATCGAAAAATTGTATTTAGAAAAGGTGATCAGACATCCATTCCCAAAACGTTTGAAGGGTAGAAATAATGTAGAATAAGTATACACAATATTCGACGAGAACTACATGGATTGAAAAATTAATTATGCGATTTTTTTTATTTGCAATACAATATAGTGATATTTGTAATAGAATCTATTGAGGGCTACTCAGATACATGCGTGCCCACCCTGTATTTTTGACCCTGCATGAAAAATGCATGCCTGTCGATGATCATATCAGTTCCTGTCTACGTGCGTGAAAAACGCATGAAGAGAACGCACGCAAGTAGAATATGTTCTAGTTCAAATAATAAAGATACCTACACTGAAAAATACGAAGAAAGTTTTTGAAAAACTCAAATTGCATTACTCCGGTATTGACAAAATTATTACAAAAACAAATAAAACATGACCTTGTCATTAAAACGCAAGTAAAAGGCACTAATATGGTATACGCGGTATCCAAAAAAGGTGGTTTGATACATATTTCGACAAGAGGAAGATGTTGAAAAAAATGAACGTGAAAGAAATCGATTCATAACCGATCCATATTCGAAAATGACAGATGTGAAGGAAAAAATGTCCCACAACAGTCTATCCTTGGGCTCACTCTATTTCTCATTTACTTATGTTGATGATATCGTATGTAACTTTCCTGATGTGACGACCTTCTCACTATTTGCAGACGATACTAGCTAGCATCATTGTCAGTAGCTCTGAGATGCACACACTATTTGCTTTCTCACGAAGTACTGTGAACGGTTATCGGACTGGTTTGTAGCGAACAAACTATGTCTCAACCTGAGTAAAACTCAAAGCATTCTATTCAATCCTTATAGAAATATTCATGATCTCCAGATTACTGTATATAATGAAACAATAAATCCATCACTCACCACCAAATTTTTGGGACACACCATCGATAGTAGTTTAAACTGGTCGGAACATATAAAACAATTATTATTCATTTGATTGAGCATTGCTAAATTCGCCATTTGAACTCTCAGAATAAACACAAGTAATGATCCCGAAAAACAGTTTATTATGTCTACTTCCACAGTCTTCTGCAGTTTGGTATAGTTTTGTGGGACTCCTTTAGAAGTAACTTTCATTATACAGAAACATGCAATTCGAACAGTATTCATTCTGAAGTACAGGGATTCATGCAGGAATTACTTCGCAAATTCTAAAATATTCACCCGTGGTTACGGTGAATATTTTAGAATTTGCACACATTTACAAACTTTCGTTACTGATACACAAAATAAAATAGAGGTTTCATGTCGCGCCCTCCAGATATTCACTCGTCCCCTACCAGAGACCAGTCTATAATCCTACCAAATCACCAACTTAAAAAAACTCGAAAGGGACCTCTGTACACAGGGATACATAAATCATTCTTACAAAATTCAAAGACGATTTTAAAAAATTATAATAATCTGAATACATTTTTCAATGCGGATTTCCGATAATATCATCATCATGCCGATAATATCAACTAAATAATAGAAAAATTTGATAATGCTCTGTATTCTGTATAGCTATCTGTATAGGTATCTACTACCCATTTATCTCTATCTTTTGGGAAATAAAAATCTATCCATCTAATCTATCTATGTGAACTGTCGTGCAGTTTTCAAAACGGCCAAAAATGCATATTATGCGTGTATATAGCACTTGTTTCAAAAACCCTGTATGGGCATGCACGTATCTGTATGGGTCTTTACTTTCCGCATCCAATATTGTTAATAACGATGCAACTTTGCCATATAGAAAATGTGTTATTGCTGCGTATGTCTGTACGCAAGTTTGATGCCAAAAAAAAGGTGTTTGTTCATAATGCAGTTGCACTAAAGAATAATGAGTCAATTCGAGGTGTCATTACGGTAAAAAACAAATATAAACCAAAACTCCACATTTATATTTATTTTTCAACATTCATGCAAAAAGCAAAACTTTATTGAACTATATTCAGTGGAAAAAGAAGCTCTTTATTGCACTAGTGCAATAAAGTTTTTATTGCACTCATCTGTCATTCTACTTCAACGTGCTGTCATCATGATAAACATAAACGTTCAAACCCACTACATCTTTAGCAGATATTCTGTGAAATTGGCCATACGTTTTAAACAGCTACATATTTTATATATTTTTTGTATTAATGTTAGCAGTCTGAGTTGAACAAACAATGCCTTCCCGAGAATATCTCTATAATCAAAACCGATCCGCTATGTTCTAAACCGTCTACCTGCATAGAGCAAACTGCCTGTACTATGACCACACCTTGTGGTAACATACGCGCTCATGGCTACTATGATTTTGATTTTTATAATGCAACTGTGGTTATATAAACGTCAGTCAAAATTTAATTCTGACAATTACAGAACTGAAAGTTTTAAAATGAGTAATATTAATGGAAAACTAGATGATGGTAATGAAATCGATAGTAATAATTATTTATTTAAATTGCGTATTTCATTTTCCTTCACCTAGTGCCGCACCTAAATAAATAATTTTTTGCTTTTTGCATGAACGTAGAAAAAATATTGTATGCAACTCGTGCAAAAAATGTTTATTGCACTCGACGTGTTGTTCAACTCGGCCTAACGGCCTCGTCGGACAATTTCACGTCGAGTGCAATAAACACTTACTTTTTGCACTTGTTGCATAAATAACTATTTTCACCAGTAAACGTCAAAATATTCTAATTGGCAACATTGCTGAACTTGCAATGTATGCCAACAAACCTACACCGTGGAAACGATGAAGCATAATTCTTAGACTCAATAATAATAACGTAGATACTCCAGTCCTAACGCAGTTCGGAGCTTTCTGCAGGGCTTCTTCATCAGCCTGAGCTAAATGAACTGCGCGAGCCGCTAACTCCAGAAGGAGTTCGACGAGCCTTCAGGCAATTACAAGCCAATAAGCCAGATTTAGCCCTCCTCGACCATCAAACTAGGACGATTTTCTTTAAAGAGTTCCGCTCCAGGCAAAAAGAACATCGTCCGAAAAGAGGAGGAAAAACGGACTAAATATTAAGATTTACTCTTGGAACTCCGCAGGTGAAATATTCAATTATTTTACATCATGAAATAAAAAGTCCAGTTTGAATCGTTCATGTTCCTGCCCTATTCATTTATGGTTTTAAGGGCTGATATACCATCCGCAATGTGCACTTGGCTTGGGATATCTCCCAACAAATAAATAATGTGAAGACGAAAAAAGTGTTGGTGATGGAATAGATCCCTGTGGAACTTCAGCATGTATAGGTAAAGTATCATCGGAAGAAACTTCATCAAGCACCACGTGTGATACGTTTATCTTATGCTTGCAGTTGGTGAATTTTATTCCAATTATACTTATTGAGACTATTTATACTTAATCTTCCACACCAATTTGAGATTATTCGACAATAAATGTTAATCAGGACATCCATAGCAAGTGCTTGGTTTTTAGATATTTCGGTATTCAAAATTCCTGAATGCAAAGTTGTGTTGAGTACACTGTCTCAAAACTATTCAATTACTGTTGATTATAACAGTGACAATATAATCAAATACAATCAAACCTGGATAATTTCAAATATTTGAAACAACAAATTAACTTTGGTGGAATTAGCGAAGCACTACTATCTGAGCATACTTAGGTATTTCATGGTGGGAATAAGAACAAACAAGTTCGCATATGGCTTTTTTTATCAGATCTCCAATAAATCACGATTCAATGTGGATAAACAAGGATCCAAGCTATAAACTAACAAAAGTGCTCTGGATTTTTTCCTAAAAGAGGAACTGTTCCGGAATAAAACTTGCAATCCTGTACAAATTCTAATAAAGCAAGATTGCTCATTAGTTGTTGTATTATTTTTTCAATCCCTTGACTGAGGTGACGGCATCGTTAGCATTCTATAATGAGAATGGTATGCAGTATGTACATAGTACAGTATAAACCATTTGCATGTACAAGTACAGTGTATATCATATTTTAGAGACGATTTACTTCAACATTGTACGTAAGTTAGTTCACAATTTTGTCAATTGTATTTTCTGTTATTGATACAAACAATAAACTCTGAAATGGAATAAACAAACTGATGGCATTACGGAATGAAATGAGTTTGGCAACACTGCACTCGACTTACTTGCATAGTAACGTTCCGTCTTTCAAAACTTCGTAGAAGTTATCCATATCTCCGTTTGTGGAAATTTCTTCGTTGGTGATGGTGACGATCCATTCTAAGCATTCTCTCGCTAAATCTTCGCTGTATTTGGCGTTAACCTGGAAAAAAAATAAAAAGTTAATAATATATATCAATATCTTCTCTTGATGTCATTTTCGCGGTTGGGAGTGGTTAATGTGTTTTCCTGAAAAGTTTTAGACTTTAATTTATAGCTCCATAATATTGTTATGATGATTCATTGTCCAGTGCAACGTATTCTTAGAAAAAAACAAACGTTATAAATGGAATTGTGATTATTCAAAAGGCGTTCTGTAATACTCTCAGATAATTTTTAATACCAAGCAACATCCAATTTATCAAGTTATTGCACAATTTTTATCTTCTACAGGTGGAAATGATTATTCTTTTAAAATTTCCCAACACACTACCATTACTTCGGATGACTTTATCGTCCACTCTTATTCACCCAATTTCTATGAATTTCTTAGTCACATCTGATACCTACATCAGTATGAGAAATAGATGTTACTGGGTATCTCGCATTAAATATTTTATCGAACCTATCTTTTTGACTGTCGCAACAGATTTTTGTGAAACCATGATTGTGTAATGTAGTAAAACTGCACTAAGCTAATTTTGTTAATTTATTTTAAAACTTGTCTTCAACAATAATTTCACTATTTTACAAATTTGTCTTCACTGTCAGTCTCTATCTGCGAACTTTGGAACTATGTTATTTATGTAGGAATGTAAGCTTTCACGGCTGGCGTCAATATTTTGGTTGGTTTCCGGGTTTTGCCATGGTCTTCTTTGGTTTAAATCTCCAAACGTTTCGACTGCAACTGCGGCAGTCATCTTCAGTGGCTTGGTCGAAGTACTCTTCTAGTCGTATCAAGTGAAACTGAAGCTTTCGAGTTTGCCATGTTATTTATAGTGATGTTTTTTCGCGCACTTTCTGTAATAGTGGGTTCGCGCGCACTTTCCGCTCGATTCGGGTGACATGGCTTCGTTTTGGCCCCTTTCAATGCTGTATGCCAGATCTTTGGTAAATATGTTCTCTCTTCTTTTCTGTTGAAGTTCTCTTGGTGTTTGAGTATTTCTATTGCTTCTAGATACATTCTTGTTGAATAATGATTCGACGTTGCTAGTCTCTCTCATTCGAACTTCAGAAAAACGACCGAAGCACTGGTTGAGGTATGTAGATGACACGTTCGTTGTTTAGAGCTACGGAAGAGAAGAACTTCAGAACTTCCTAAACCATCTGAATAGTTTTCATCCAAAAATCTAGTTCACCATGGAATTAGAAGAAAACCTTCAAATCCCATTTCTTGACGTATTAGTCACCAAAGATGGTAATAATCTAGGCCACAAGGTGTACAGGAAGAAAACACACACAGATCGATATCTACACAATGGATCCAACCATCATTCAAAACAGAAACGAACCGTTATCAACACCCTAGTGAACAGAGCTTTGAGAATATGTGAACCAAGGCACATCGACGAGGAAATGCAACACCTTACAACTGTGTTACAAGCGAATGGGTACAACAAGAAAGACATCATCCGTGCTACGCACCCAAGGGAGAAGAAAAGGAACACCAATGAAGAGCAACCCCAAGGCACTGTCTATCTGCCATACATAGAAGGTGTCACCAACATAATTGGGAAAATTCTGAAGAAGGAGAAAATTAACACCGTCTTCAAACCAACGAAGAAGATATCGGAATATCTAAGATCAGCCAAAGACAGCAGAGATCCACTCAAATCAGAGGGATTCTACAGAATTCCATGTAACTGTGGGAAGGTCTATATCGGACAAACGAAAAGGAGCATTGGTACCCGCCTAGTCGAGCACAAGCGGAGTTGTCGTTTGGGACAAACCGAGAAGTCCGCAGTCGCTGAGCATACAATGTCTGACGGAGAACACAAGATCCTTTTCGAAAATACCGAGAGACTAGCAACGTCGAATCATTATTCAACAAGAATAGCCATGTCACCCGAATCACGCGGAAAGTGCGCGCGAACCCACTATTACAGAAAGTGTGCGAAAAAACATCACTATAAATAACATGGCAAACTCGAAAGCTTCAGTTTCAGTTGATACGACTAGAAGAGTACTTCGACCAAGCCAATGAAGATGACTGCCGCAGTTCCAGTCGAAACGTTTGGAGATTTAAATCAAAGAAGACCACGGCAAAACCCGGAAATCAACCAAAACAACCAAATCATTGGTCCAGTATTAAAAAAAAAAAACAAAATTGTGGAAGGTACCTGCTTTCACTTCGAACTCATCTGATTGATTTATTGAACAATATGCCAATAAAACTGCGCAAAATATGTATTTTAAACAAGACGGTGCTCCAGCGTGATTTTTTTTATCATTTATAGATAGATCGGACGCTATTTAGAAAATCCATGGCCTCCTAGATCTCCCGATCTAACCCCATGCGATTTATTTCTATGAGAATATTTATTTTAAAATCTGAGGTTCATAAACACAGATATTTTAGAGATTAAGAAAATCTTGAAAATATGATGAGAGAAGGTGCTGGTCAAGTTTCACCAGTTCTGTGTTTTGTTGAGGAATGTTTTAAGGGAAACTGTTTATTTGATTAATTTTATTGTGGGTCTAATTCATTTTCAGATTTCATATCACGTGTTGTTTTAATGAATTGCCTGAGTTGATAACACTTTTTTTTCTTCTGAAAAATCACAAATAAATGTTTTTTTCATTCATCGCGAACCTTTTGAATGTCTCTGTATACTCTTCATTATCAAATCTAGAACAACGTATTAATTATTGAGAATGTAAGCAATCCACCAGATAGATATTATCAAAAAACTCCCAGATATCATTGTGGATAAAATATATATTTTAATTTAGAACTACAAATAAATATGATGTTGAGAAAATCAAAGGATTACACTATCGCAGATACCATTATCAGTAAACCAGGTGGCGACACAAGGAAAACGATATGAAATGGAAAATTTTAAAGTAAACCAGAACTTTTTTAAAATATTGGGTAGGTAGATGGATAGGTAGCTTCTCTTATTCATCATGCATTTCCACAAAATAAATAGGTAATCAATCGACTGACTCATTTAAAACAATAAAATTACCAATAGAATTCTTCATTAGAGCAATAATGTATTTAAATTCCATGAAGTCTTCATTTCCAACTGGAGATTGAAGGAGGCGGGGTTCAGATCCTGTCTAGTAGACATTTTTATTTCAGTTTTTCAATCCATTTTTCATTTCTGAATTGCAGCCAACACATTTCTGCTTATTGATTCAGACACCAAAACTACTTTACATATACATATTGAATGATTATTCATCGGCGAGGAAAAACTAAACAATCGCACATGAATGAAAGGAAAAATATAGGAAATATAATTAATAATCTGTATACCAAAAGTATTCAATCGAAACTGTACAATATACTTAATTTTCTTAAAACTTATAAGTGAATCTTATTTTGCCTATTATGAATATTTCTCGAATATAGATGAGTTATTATTTTTGCACTGCTTGACTTGTTAGTAAATAATTGTTATTTTTTTCATAGTATACCAATAATGAATAAAGGCCGCTTACCATGATTATTGTGAGAGGAAACAGAAATGTTCTACAAATGACAAACTATGTTGTTGACTTCAAGTACGAGAATGAAACTTACTTCACGAATTGCACTAAGTTAAAGATAAAAATATGGATCATAAATAGCATTCAATAATTTTCTTATCATGTAGCTAATCCACCAAACTTCAATTTAACAATTAATCTAGGTGGGTTATCGAGATATTTGATTTAGAATATTCGATACAAGTACTATTTCCAAGTAAATATCCGTATGAAATTCAAACTTCAAATAACAAATTATTCAAGGTGTGTTATCCATATTTCAAATCAGTATTATCGATTGAAGTTCGTCGAGCATAAAAAGAGTATAACTGTAACATCAGAGATACACGCCCAAGGGTCGAAGAGGTTCAAAATAATATTAATAATAATAATACTTCTATTTACAGGCGAAGTCAGATGATAAAAGTTTTCAACCGTCAATCATTTTATGAATTTCCTTTCTCTCAACCTCCTTTACGAATTTTCTCACCTCTTTTTGGAATCCCAAACAGAAAGTTTCAGTTTTCTGAAAGTCAGGTAAGAAGTTGTATAGCTTCGGAGCAATATGATGAAAGCTTTTTTGGGCTGTTACCTTTTCCATAAATGGGATAACATTCATGTCTATGTTTGGTAGACTACGAGTGGGTCAGTGTCAGTATATTCAGATCGGTTTCATTCAGGTATTGCATAATGAGTAAGTACTAAAATTGAATGACGCTGTCTTATATCCAACATTTTGATAAATCATATAGAGAGTGACTAGGGTATTAGTAATATTTCAGAATCATTCTTTGAAACCTTTATTGCATACGAGATTTCAAGCATACTCAAATAGGTTTATGAAACCCCTACCCATCCTATAATTCCATAATTCAGGTGTAACTAAGATTTGATATATAATTCTGTTTTGTTTCAAATCAAGATATGTTTTCACCTGCTTATATCGCAGCTTTTTTGTAAGATATATTTTAATTCAATCTCAGGCGAGGATACAACAAAATACCTAAATATTTGAGTTTTTTGACACGTCTAATATACAACATTTGCTGATTGGTTAAGTCAACATCTGAAAGAGACGTTTCAGTTCTACTGAATGGCAAGTAAGTAGTGAATTTTGCTGGAATTATTTGAGAGAAGTCTGCTATTAAACCTATCATTCATATTATTCATTTTAAATTTTTGCCACAGAATTAAATGAAAAATCTTGCTCCTGCTAGGAATCGATCCCCGGACCCTTGACCCATGAGTCGGAAGCACAAACCACAACACCAAGCCGCCACATAGAATGATAAGTCTTTTCAATAAATCATGCAAATTCCTGAACCAAAAAAATAAATTGGTGCTTTATCAGCACGACTAAAAACAATAAACAAAATTCCTCTACCTACATCCATCCGAAACGTATCTGAAATTACCAAACTCGTGATCATTATCAATGAATCACTTGCGAAAGTGTTGACCTGACTGGCTGTCTGAGATCATCGGTATTGAGAATTCGAATTAGAAGATTGCAAATTCTGGCATAGTAACATAATGGATAAACTTTGTCATTTTGCAATTTGAGAATAATTTCAGTTATTCACATCTTATGCATCAAAAATTAGTCTCCATTTCCTACAAAAACTTCTATCATCGTTGTACCACATTGAATTTTTACTTTAACCGAATTTCCATTCAAATTTCTATTACTTCTACCGAATGCGAAAAAACATCATTCAAGAGGATACTGAAAAACGTCGTTAAAACAGGTTTTCAACAAAGTAAATATACTAATAAATAAAGAAATGTATTTAATACCCTGAAAATACAATAAATGCTTGTGTTTAAGAAAAAAACGATTGTTCTGCTCATCAAAAAAGCTGCATTCAATTTTATTCTATTTCTGAAATTGGAATAAGCATATTCAAATATAATAAAAAATCCTGAATTTTCAATTATTATAGGCCGAGCCAAAAGTGGTCTACAAGGTCAAGTACCTACCTTTATCAATTTAATGTGTATGAGAACTTTTAAAGAAGCAACTTTCCAGTTTGTTTCCAATCCAATACTATTATTGACTATATCCCAACCATTTGGAAACAATATGTTTTGTTTTGAAAAATTTCACTACAGCAACAACCATGAAGTGCAACGAAAAACGATTACACAACAGTTACCAGACAATCCTGTGATATGTTCGTATCATTCTCGATTCTGAAAATATACAAGTTGTCCTATAACTCTTTTTCAAATAAGAGATTTTAAATTGAACTTTATCAAGGTTTCTGAATGGAACACCCTGCATAATTCTCCACGGTGTGAAAAATATCTTTGGCTTTTTGTAAACGTTTTCGGGATCAATAAGTTCAAAATTGAAAATCAATTCAATAAGTAGAAGTGTTTATTTCAAACAACCAAACAGAAACGTCATAAGTGCTCCACATGTTGCCTACTTTTCCACTGTTAAAGTTGCTGGTGTGATACGTTTGAAAGCAATGGTTATCCTCTTCTTCATATTTTGGATTACCGTGCCTCGCATGTTCTGGATTATCGTTGGTAAATCTCTACAAACAAAATCCTCAAGATTTTGAACGAATACAACGTTACAAGTTGTTTCAAATCCGTCCATACACTGAGGTGATTTATAACCAAATCCAAACTGGAGAACCCAAGCTACAAACCCAATTGCTTGTCTTGTAATTAAACTATCCTTCATTTGGCTGGGAATGACCACCTGCAGACGTGCATGTTTCGAGGTCAGATGTAGTTCAATGTCCGTCGTGGTATTAGCCAGGGAAGTAGTTGTTTTCTGACAGATGTTTGCCTTTCATTTTCCACTTCGTGGAAAGGCTTAGAGAGAAGGGTACCCCGTATTCTTTCACATATACCTCTCTGGCACAATATACTCGAACTCGTTCGAATTTTTACTATTTTCACTTCCACAAAAAAATCACTGAATTTTGTGAAAACTTACCTTCTAATAATAATAATAATAATAATAATAATCGCCGTTATTTCTTCAAAATTAAACATTTACAAAAAAAAATATATGTACATTTTTTATTAGAAGAAAAGGGCGGAGTTCAATCTATGGGAGTAGAGTACTCCCCTAGGTTGCTCTTCCACTCAACCCTAAAACATACCCTGCTACATGAAGAGTTTTTGCAGTGTATAAAAAATTGCGTGAATTATGAATGTGAGGATCGTCATCACCTTTCCTGTCCATGAAAATAAATTATTAATGGTCGAAAAGATAATTTTTTAACTTTATTTTGAAGCTTGTTATTGTTAGTTTTTTTATGTCCAGTGGAAGTGAATTATATATTTTGCAAATTTGAAAAGAAAATGAACGCTTAAAGTATTCCGTTCTGAATTTTGGTGGTGTTAGAGTACCTCTATACCTTATATTCAGATTATGGACATCTGTACGGAATGTTAACTTACGATAAAGATAGCTTGGCTTTTTAGTTAATATAAGCTTATGAAATAGGCACGCAGCATGCAACAGTCTTCGTCTATCCATATTAAGCCAATTTGCTTCAACCAGTTTATGAGATATTCTTTCACGTCTACGAATACCATACACAAATCTTAAACACGAATTTTGGATCTTTTGAATCTTTTTTTTTATATTGTTGTGTGAGATTAGGACCATATAGTGAGTCAGCAAAATTGAATATTGATAATATAATCGACTCGCACAACAATAATTTAATAGAAGGAGAAAGGACATGCCTAGCACTGTACATAGTCTTCAGTGCTAAGTATGCTCTTTGCCCAAGTTTATTCACATGCATTTCAAATCTTAATTCAGTATCTAATATAACTCCCAGATTCTTTGTTTGATTCACTACTGTTAGTACCTCATTATTTTTAGTAATATCTATTTCATCACGTATTCTATTATTTCTCGAGTCAAATATCATTACATTTGATTTACTTGTGTTGATCTGCAGACAATGAGATGAGGCTGTTTCAATGAAGTTATGTAGGTCATCATTTATCAACGCATTTGCTGCTTCAGCATTATTTGATTCGAATCTGTAATAAATCTGCGTGTCATCTGCGTAGTAGTGAATTGAGCAATGTTTAAGTGACTTGAGGATGGTGGAGGTATACAAGGTAAAAAGAAGTGGGCCAAGAATTGAAACTTGTGGTACACCAGATCTGATATTCAAAGTTGTAGAGTAAGTATTGTCAATACATACTTTTTGCTTCCGGTCCAATAGATAATTTTCAAATAACTTTATTGCATGTTCAGACAAGCCCATATAATGTAGAATAGCCAATAACAGTGAGTGATTTATTGTGTCGAAAGCACGACTGAAATCTAGGAGTACCAAAATGTCCCCAACACACTGTAAGTAACTGTTTGGATTCAAAATATTGATTGTTTTCCGTTATTTTAATTTAATATCGAAAAAGCACCCTGATTTTTAATCGAAAATTCTCTAGTCAAACTTTCTGCGTTTTGAAAAATCGGTGTGAAAAAAAAGATTAATATGACAAATTTTAAAGTTGTAAATCTTTTTATTACCTACAACTTTGCCACTTAACTTTTTTCGATAGGACTCCGCAGTTTTGCCTGAAATCGTAATAAACCGTTTACCACCCTTAAAATCTCACCCCCTTTCACTTCCCGACCTCAAATCGCCCGTAAATTGTCATCCTGTTCTGAATTTATTATGGTCTCAAAAATTATCGACCCTGACCTATAAAATGTTTGTTTAAGTTTATTTTCGTAGGAAATTCTGGAGATATACTATTTCACAACTATATCTTCTTCAAACGGCTCTATAAGTGATCATGATCGATTTTTCAAGAATAACTTTGTTTTTTCAAATGGAACTAAGATGGGCCATGCCATTTTTTCAGAGAGTGTTCTTCAAGTAATTCATTGATGTGTTTCAATGCAGATTACACTATTTCAGAAGTAAAGTATTGCTTTCAAGTGGTTGGAAAATAGTAGATAACAATGGAGCATAGAAAAGAGGCCAAAAAGGTTTTCAAACTAGACAAATAAAATAAAACTGTACTAGAACCTGTAGAATCGTCTAGGCTGTATATTCGGCCATTTCTACTTGTAGGCATCTGTCATCTAATTTGATCATATTTTTTATTCAGATCTCAAACTATCATAGAACTCGATCCCCCATTTTTATTGAAACAACTTTTCAAACTTAATCACCAGACAAGAAAGTATTCCGACCTAAAACCGAGAGGGTGATTAAGGAGTTTCGCTCGAAGAAGCAGGAACAATGGTAACAATCAAAAACACTAGCATAATCCTTTGAGAAACCCCTAGATGGAAACAAAGGAGTAGAGCGTAGACATTCCTTGGTTCGAATGGAATTCAAAACATGTCAGCGGCTCGGACTAATACCCATACCATCTCGAGCTAACGTATCTAATTGCCTTTTTACGCTAGTTGTTTAATGAGAGGGTAATTATATACTTGATTTACACCGCGCATCAGACACAACATACTGCATGTGCAAATATATTACCAGGATTATGAACAAACCGACTTTTCAAGTCAGGAGGCAGTCAAGGAAGTGTATATGGGAGACTATAGATCTTATTATTATCAGTACGAGAGTAAGAGGATGAGATAAATTTTGCTTTTCATAATGATACCTCAATGAATTCATGATAGTTTATAATTTTGAGAATTGTAATAATATATTCTTACACGATCCATCAATTTATCGTATTTACTGGTTCGATTAAAAGAATGGTATACTTGTGTTTTTCAAATTCCCGATCGGTAAAAACTGTCACTCAACAATCAAAAAACCGTAAATAATTTACCATTCAGAGAACAGTACAAACCTTCAAATTAATTGAGTGTCTCCTGTTATTTTTATCATCGAGAAATCTTTGACAAAAACTCTGGACCCCGCACCATCCTCGGCATGGAAAATGGCTTTCGGTGTGTTGTAGATTTTGACTTCCTCGATAGAAGTGACAAAGATGAAAAGTGAACCTTACTGCATCAGAAGCAATAACCCTCTCAAGTATGATTTCTGTGAGATGTGGAATTTCTTCTTCTTCTTATACTTCCTGGAATTCTACAAGAAAGTCCGCGAAAGTAAATGTCTACATTTAGTGGACTTCTAATCAATATTGAAAAAAAATTAATGAATATCAATAAAAAAAAACTTTCCAAATATATTTCATTGAATTGCACAAAAATGGAAAAAAATATTTCTTCAGGGGTCACTCTATTTTGAGTTTTTGAATATAATGACATCCCTAAGGAAAACATTTTTCTGTTTTTTAGTGCAATTCAAAAAGCGCTTGGCTAGTATTTTATATTTATATTTATTCATATTTTTTGTGTGGGATAAATTCAAATATACATATTTCGAAAATAGTACAAAAACGTAGATATTTACTATCGCGGACTTTCTTGTAGAATTTTTTTAAGGATACCTCCACCAATCCATTTATTTGTTGATTGTTTATCAAATATCCCATTACCAGGAATTTGTCGGCTTGAGTGGAAAATTTCCCCTACTTCGCAAAAACTCCAAATTTCTAAAAAATCATAAGAATTATTTAAACAATGGAGAATCAGTCCCAACCTTGAGAGGGTTATTGCTTCTGATGCATTTCAATTTTCTCAAGTTCCTATGGAAACGGAGCTTTCAAATGAAAGACATTTCAATCACCATGTATTTCAGGTATGCATTCTGCATTTTGAAATGTACCGCACTAACCTACTTCGAATATTTTTAAACAGAAGAATTTCTTGAAAATAACACATTTCGTTCTCCGGAGTACATGGGTTTCAATAAAATCCTCAGAACTGTAGAGCCGACAGTCGAGTCCGGAGGGCTATGCTGATATTGATGGCAATATCTTGGACTCCTCAAACCGTACAGGGTACCAATTGAAAAATCAAACAGGATTTTTTCAAGAAACTTGGACTGTTTTTTTTGACTCATCCTGTATACATGAAATGACTATGCGACGTTCTTACAATGAAGGAAGGTATACAGCTCTGGACACAAGCGATTAAATCAGGCAACCTAAATGAAAACATCTCTAACTGAACCTAATCCGTTTTATATTGGCACCAAACTTTTGATCACCAAGTGTTTCTATAGTGTATAGGAGTATATTGTAACTAACTGGGCCAGACCAGTCCATTACATCTGACATTTGTGCACGACATCATCGTTCTTTACGAGTCACCGAATCTTCCAAACTGTTCTATGCGACCCCTCTTGTCATCTCTCGAAACATCTAAAGCGTTCCAAAAGTAGAATACTGCGGGTATAAATACAGACTTTTGGCCAGAGATGACAGTTATTCACTTTTCAGCTGTAGGAAAACTGGGGAAACCTACAGCACCAGCCCGGATAGTCAGTGCGCACTCCAAGTGAGCACCAAACGTCGGGATTGGCATCTAGACAAATTACATTGCCTATCGACTCCTATAAAATTGAAAAAACATCTCTAACTGAACCTATTCCGTTTTATATTGGCACCAAACTTTTGATCACCAAGTGTTTCTATAGTGTATAGGAGTATATTGTAACTAACTGGGCCGTACCTGTTCATTACATCTGACACTTGTGCACGACATCATCGTTCTTTACGAGTCACCGAATCTTCCAAACTGTTCTATGCGACCCCTCTTGTCATCTCTCGAAACATCTAAAGCGTTCCAAAAGTAGAATACTGCGGGTATAAATACAGACTTTTGGCCAGAGATGACAGTTATTCACTTTTCAGCTGTAGGAAAACTGGGGAAACCTACAGCACCAGCCCGGATAGTCGGTGCGCACTCCAAGTGAGCACCAAACGTCGGGATTGGCATCTAGACAAATTACATTGCCTATCGACTCCTATAAAATTGAAAAAACATCTCTAACTGAACCTATTCCGTTTTATATTGGCACCAAACTTTTGATCACCAAGTGTTTCTATAGTGTATAGGAGTATATTGTAACTAACTGGGCCGTACCTGTTCATTACATCTGACACTTGTGCACGACATCATCGTTCTTTACGAGTCACCGAATCTTCCAAACTGTTCTATGCGACCCCTCTTGTCATCTCTCGAAACATCTAAAGCGTTCCAAAAGTAGAATACTGCGGGTATAAATACAGACTTTTGGCCAGAGATGACAGTTATTCACTTTTCAGCTGTAGGAAAACTGGGGAAACCTACAGCACCAGCCCGGATAGTCGGTGCGCACTCCAAGTGAGCACCAAACGTCGGGATTGGCATCTAGACAAATTACATTGCCTATCGACTCCTATAAAATTGAAAAAACATCTCTAACTGAACCTATTCCGTTTTATATTGGCACCAAACTTTTGATCACCAAGTGTTTCTATAGTGTATAGGAGTATATTGTAACTAACTGGGCCGTACCTGTTCATTACATCTGACACTTGTGCACGACATCATCGTTCTTTACGAGTCACCGAATCTTCCAAACTGTTCTATGCGACCCCTCTTGTCATCTCTCGAAACATCTAAAGCGTTCCAAAAGTAGAATACTGCGGGTATAAATACAGACTTTTGGCCAGAGATGACAGTTATTCACTTTTCAGCTGTAGGAAAACTGGGGAAACCTACAGCACCAGCCCGGATAGTCGGTGCGCACTCCAAGTGAGCACCAAACGTCGGGATTGGCATCTAGACAAATTACATTGCCTATCGACTCCTATAAAATTGAAAAAACATCTCTAACTGAACCTATTCCGTTTTATATTGGCACCAAACTTTTGATCACCAAGTGTTTCTATAGTGTATAGGAGTATATTGTAACTAACTGGGCCAGACCAGTCATTACATCTGACATTTGTGCACGACATCATCGTTCTTTACGAGTCACCGAATCTTCCAAACTGTTCTATGCGACCCCTCTTGTCATCTCTCGAAACATCTAAAGCGTTCCAAAAGTAGAATACTGCGGGTATAAATACAGACTTTTGGCCAGAGATGACAGTTATTCACTTTTCAGCTGTAGGAAAACTGGGGAAACCTACAGCACCAGCCCGGATAGTCGGTGCGCACTCCAAGTGAGCACCAAACGTCGGGATTGGCATCTAGACAAATTACATTGCCTATCGACTCCTATAAAATTGAAAAAACATCTCTAACTGAACCTATTCCGTTTTATATTGGCACCAAACTTTTGATCACCAAGTGTTTCTATAGTGTATAGGAGTATATTGTAACTAACTGGGCCGTACCTGTTCATTACATCTGACACTTGTGCACGACATCATCGTTCTTTACGAGTCACCGAATCTTCCAAACTGTTCTATGCGACCCCTCTTGTCATCTCTCGAAACATCTAAAGCGTTCCAAAAGTAGAATACTGCGGGTATAAATACAGACTTTTGGCCAGAGATGACAGTTATTCACTTTTCAGCTGTAGGAAAACTGGGGAAACCTACAGCACCAGCCCGGATAGTCGGTGCGCACTCCAAGTGAGCACCAAACGTCGGGATTGGCATCTAGACAAATTACATTGCCTATCGACTCCTATAAAATTGAAAAAACATCTCTAACTGAACCTATTCCGTTTTATATTGGCACCAAACTTTTGATCACCAAGTGTTTCTATAGTGTATAGGAGTATATTGTAACTAACTGGGCCGTACCTGTTCATTACATCTGACACTTGTGCACGACATCATCGTTCTTTACGAGTCACCGAATCTTCCAAACTGTTCTATGCGACCCCTCTTGTCATCTCTCGAAACATCTAAAGCGTTCCAAAAGTAGAATACTGCGGGTATAAATACAGACTTTTGGCCAGAGATGACAGTTATTCACTTTTCAGCTGTAGGAAAACTGGGGAAACCTACAGCACCAGCCCGGATAGTCGGTGCGCACTCCAAGTAAGCACCAAACGTCGGGATTGGCATCTAGACAAATTACATTGCCTATCGACTCCTATATAATTGAAAAAAAAAATCTCGTCTCCAGGATTCCATGTAGAAATTTTATTATACCGTAGCAACGCCATATTTCCACAATACAAATAAATGAAAGAACTATGACGTACAAATTACCCCGAAATAGTAGTAAAAATAAGGAACCTACTCATAACTTGACAACGCCGCAACCGATTTTGATTTTTTTTCAGCGATAAAGAGGTGAAAGATGTCGGTATGAGTTTGTGAAGAAAAATGTGATGAAACATTCCAATAAACGAAGTCTGAATCTTGCAAAATTCTAACTGCAGATTCGAGCACACTGTTAATGAACATGTCGCAAAATTACTGGATTGGTGAACGTGAGACCTTGCTACTACTGTATGCCAAAAATATTTCAAAAATTTCAATAAATGAATATACTATGCCCAACTCAACATGACCCTTCAATAGTGGTAAAAGTGGGTTTATCAATTATAAACTTGGCAACGCCGCAACCGATTCCCACTTTTTTCACAGCCATGTATAGGTTAACCTAATTCCAAATAAAAAATGTAGGGTGTTCTATTTAAAAAAACTCGTCTCCGCGTCGTCCCACTTTTATAATGGGTGTTTTATAAAAGTGGTTGTTGAAAATTTTTGAAAATGAGCAACTTTAATAACTGAAAAAGTTTTTCATTTAAAGTTTTTCTCTGTAGGTTATGGCTTTCGAAATATCGAAGAATTACACACAATTTTGTCGTCTATTGATGTTATTTCACGTTACGACACTTCTGCCGTAATAAGTATAACTTCATAAGAGTACAATAAACAAAATACATCAATGGCAGCCCTGGTCAAGTACTTTCAAAATTATATACTTTTTGTTACTTTCAAAGTTGTCTGCCACAGTGCTAGGAGCGCGATAATTGTCAGCCATTGTTATTTTTAAATATTAATAATAATTAATTTTAATATATCAAAAGGTCAGGCGTCGTCAAATACAATTGGATTCGGCCAAATTTTCATTCTTTTCTTACCTGCGCACTAACCACGGTCACCTCGCTGTGAGTCCCCATTTCATGTATGGTAGGTATAAAAGGACTCACTGTGCCAAAAACCAGGTCTGGTCAAATACATACAAGTAGCCAGCCACTGGCTCTTAGACTATAATTTTTGTCAACAAGATTACTTGGTTGAGATAAATTAGATATTAAATTTTATCTTAAAAATAAATTAGATAGACAGGTTTAAGTGCAATCGTATTGCAATTGATAATCATACAATTGATTAATTGATACAAGCTTTTATTCAATTTGCCTTGTTCACTTGTACAATTTTATCAGTTTGATATTCAACGCGACATCTGAATGAAAGCTCATATTTGAATTCATTTTGTATGTTTATTGTATTTGATCTCTCTGACGATTTCAAAATCAAATAGGTATATATAATATCATTGTTATAGGAATGAGTCTAGCACTCTGCACAATGTATACATTCTAGAAACAGTCAATTTGAAATTTTTCTCAATGATCAGAAATGTCAGAAGAGATAACTTGGAAAATAGATGAAAAAGTTCATAACACAATGTGATAAAAGCCGTTACAGACATCGAACTCATGGAATCATTTTCTTTATGTTATAAAAAAGCATCCGAAATAATTCACTTAAAAAGCCGTTTTAAAAGGCTTCTTCTATCCAATACCAATATCCCAACTTTTAAAGGATCCCTGTTGAGTTAATTCTAATCGCAAAGTATTATTTTTAGGGAATCAACATTATCAACATTTATGTGGTAAACGAGAGAATCCATAAAAGGAGGGGGTGTTGGAGTTAATCTGTCTTTATCTTTTTTCAAGTGAAAAGCCTTATTACAGACCCCTGTTTGATGACATGTCTCTCAACTCTTGAGTCTAGGATGGCCAGGAAAAGTTTTGGAGCAGAAATATATTATACAGGGTTTTCCAAATTGAGTCGGCACCATTACTGCCAGCTCCGTTTTTATTTATGCTACGAATTCGGGTCAATGAGCAAACTAGTGGCATCCTAACGGCCTTCTCATGTGGGCTTTGTCGTTGAAAATGTATTTACCAATCGATAAAATATAGGGCGTTCGAGAAAATATCATTTTATGAAATATTTTGAAAACGAGACTGATTCTTTTTTACGAAAAAAAGCCACCACAGAAATAAAATTTTTATTTATCCATAGCTGGCATGTTATGAAGTCAGAATATTAGTGTTTCCAAACGTTTTAAGAGTTCTATAAACAGTAGTGTCTTATGATCATGAAACACTGCCCGATTTTTTTAGTATTGAAGGAGAAACAAAAATTTATTGATCCCATTTGTAATTCCGAAAAAAAAATATTTACTGATCCCATTTGTAATTCCGAAAAAAAAATCCTATCTACAATGAATACTAATTTCACCCAACATCTCAAAATGAATTTGAAAATTGCAAATAATTATTTGAACTCTGTTTCGTCACATCAGTCCTGTTCTATATCATAATCTTAGCATAAAATAAGCCCTCAATTTAGGAAGAGTCTTTCCGATTATAAAATACCAGATGTGGATGAAATGTTGTATTGCGTACTCATATAATCATTATTATTAGTAAGATACTTTTTTGCCTCAATTTAGCACACTATAGGATGATTCTGTCTGAATGACAATGGTTATTTGAAATACGATAAGAATTTCTTAGAACATTTTTGGAATTTTAGACAAACAGTTTCACTCACTATACAGGGTGTTTCATAATTCAATGCTAATCCTAAAAGAAGATACTCCGTGGGTGTTTCTACGAATGATTCTTTATATGAACATGGGTCCGCAATTGCTTTATATATGAGGTACAGGGTGTTGTCAAAATAATGATATGCCACTGTTTATTTTTACTTCTTATAGAAACTTTATTTTGAAAAATAGGTTCCTAGCTGTCATAATTAATATTTGCCTAGCAAACATGAAAAAATACCTTTTGAAGTGTTTGTCACTGATTAAAAAACTAAACGCTGATAATTATTTGAGTGACAGGGATAAAGATGGGATTGGGAGAGGGGGGCGCCAATGCCATGTTGTCATATTTCAAAAACCAAATCAATTTAAAATCTGATATTGGGAGACATGAATAAGGGGGGCTGAACTGACTGCAGTGAAAATAAATAGGGTCTTCCATTGAGTTACCCCCAATATCTGAAAAACTATTGATTTAGAAACATTACCAATATCACCATTGAATCGGGCATCATCAAAAACCATCCTGTAGGAATTGTAATGAATTTTCTCAGAGTCGTTTCTGAAATATGAGACCATTTCCAGACTTTTGAAAGACACTGTACACCATTATACGTGACCATTGACTCAGACAAGGTGCTGCCCTGGATAGAACGTTGATATTTTTCAAATTTTATCGCTCACATTGTAACATGGTCTTTGAATGTGAGGTTTCTGTCTATTGTGATAACTAAATATTTAATTTTTTCAACAGTTTCAATTTCATTATTGCCAATACTGATTTCACCTTTGCAGTGGTCAAATTGTTGTTTATTACTTATTGTTGTATATTATGATACATCCTGTGCTACGTTGCTATGCTATAGTTTTGTTACGTATGAAAAGTTGTCAATAACTTCGTGACTATTTCACTCATCTTAAAATTCTCACATAATCTGACCAATCGCAAACCAAAGACAACTCGTGTTATCGCCATATCACCAGCTGTCTTTCAATTCTGATTGGAGGATCAGCTTCGGTATTTTCAACGACATAACCATGGCAACACAAAGTTTGGCAGTTCTATCAATATTAATTGTACCTGATTGTGTCAAAATGAGTCGCTTCGGTGCAAATTCAAATGAAATTATGAAACGAAACATTATAATATTCACGATTTTAAAAATTTGTTTATGACTGTTATACACTGTTCGTATTTATATTAATGAAGAAACTTTATTCGTGAAATAGTCTAATAAAATTCAACTCGTGATTGAATTTATCTCATAAGTCTGTCTTTTATTTCTGAACTCAACTGAATTGTTTTGAGAAAACACCACTCGTCCTGCGGATTCGTGGTGTTTTCACGAAGCAATTGAGTTTCGTTCAGAAATAAACAACGGTGGCCTCAGTGTGATTCCATGTGGTACACCGTTCTCATTTGAAATTTCTGAAGATATTATTTCGTTGATATATGTAACTGATTTCCTAATGCCATCTTACTTTCACTTTTTCCTTGTGACTGTGACGAATGTTATGTAATTTATATCGTCGCTCATAAATCTTCCACAAGTCCATCGTTCTTCCATGTGCTATTTTTCGTGCGATATTATCGAACACTTCCACATTCACAATTACCGGAGAACGAGGTGATTACAAATTACCATATCAGCTGAACGAACAAAGGAAACGATCGCAATGGGACAACTAGTTAACAATACAATTTACTCCAATCAACATTCACATCATGTCTAATAAGTATGCAAACAACAGGACACGGCAGGACTTCCCTTGGTATCCGAATTAGAAATAGGAAGTGTACCTATTAGCAAGAATTCTAATCGACATATTCAACGAGGTGGAAAATGACGAGTTATTCGAGAAGTTTGCCTTTCAACTGAGGATCAAAAATGCAAAAACCGTTTCTGTCTTGGAATATACGCCACAATCAAAATGAAGCAGTAAGAACAAACTCTTTGTTCCTTCGTCTTCATTGAGCAAACACATCACGTGAAAAAAGAAAATTTCAAGGAAAATTCCACACCAACTTTATTCAAACAATGAAATGTATAATTTTCTAACGTCACAATTGCACCACAAGTATTTTTATATATTATGATGATAAAAACAATTTTATTGTCGGGTTTCCTATGAAACATCAGCAACGTAAGG
Source organism: Chrysolina americana (assembly GCA_958502065.1). Taxonomy (NCBI): domain Eukaryota; kingdom Metazoa; phylum Arthropoda; class Insecta; order Coleoptera; family Chrysomelidae; genus Chrysolina; species Chrysolina americana. Next base: position 9,653,782 of record OY293416.1, on the reverse strand, counting down.
TACAGACAGTTATAAAAATAATAATCATACTCCCTCATAAAAAGTTATTGCCTGTGCGGGTAGGACGGCTATTATTTGCTGTGGCGCTCCGGAGCGACTTATTGATTTTTGGTGGCGAACGATTTTCTTAATAACTTTTCAATATTTAAAATATATATTTTGTGAGTTTAATACATTATATTCGAGTTTATATTATCTGCCTTAGATACATCTTGGAAAGATACATGCATAAAAAATGATGACTTACTGCCTCATAAAGCAAAGCCTCTCAATTGAAGCAATCGCTCGTGGTAGACATAAAAGAACTTACGGAATAGATGTAAATATTATTTATCGGTTATTTTTATTACATATAATCAATAAATGTCAATCTTTATTTGATCAGTGATGTAATTTGAGGATAAAGCAGATAAAACTGAAGATCAATGTAGTTCAGGTGGCTGAAAAAATGCAATATGCTTCGAAAAAATTATATAATCAGACCATAAAAAATTACTTCTTTGTTGATTTTACGAGGTTTCCAGAAAATGTCCTCTGCGCCGGGCGGTGGGTGCGTCAGTCTGGTATATCAGCCAGGTACTAGAATTGGGAATTATTATAATCTATTTTAATTTTAAATTACCCACAATTGTGCTTTTGTTTATTAGACAGGTACAGTTAGCGCCAAACGTGATGGCGAGACCACCTCCTCCTCACTAACCCACTTTTAATTTTACTCCCACTACTTGCCTTCCAATGGACGATTCCAGTACCCCTATTCAGTGTTGCCACTAATACATTTTCTAGGCCTTTTCTGGAATCATGATATCTAATTTTATAAATGAATGAATCGAAGTTTATTGTTTGTGTTGATTTTGAAATTTGATAGGAATTCTCAAAGGGAATTTGTCTCCTGAGTTGCTCTTCAAAATTGTCTAAAAAACTTACTGTGAATATTTTTTAAATAATAGGCAGCAATAAAATAGGACATCTTTTAAAAAGAATTCCGTAACATGTTATTCTTCCAATAGCTCTTTCAACACGTATTCTGGCTTTCACAATTTTTTGTCAGCCTTTCTTCTTCAGCAGTAAATTTATCACTTTTTATCAAGAACGGAGGGAGATATACTTCAACATTAATTTCATAACTTACTTAAATAACGAAGAAAAACCCTTTTCAAATAGTATATTTTTCTTCAGATATCTATCTCCAGAAGATTGTTTACTATCATCTGTAGAGACTTCTCTTCTGGATTGGTTGAAACTTCTCGTGCTAGGAATCGCACGTTAAAAGGTAAGACCTCGTTAATCCTTAGCTCGCACAAGTTTCGATTTCTGAGGGCTGTCGTTCGTAGGGGGATGACAGCTGGTTAACGGAAAAAACAATTTTAAACAATTTTTTCCACTTGGTAGATAATCCCAATGTTTACCTTCTATATTTCCACTATCACCAATATAATTATTATGGTCACGTGAATATAATATTTATTATTATTATTAAAAGTGAGTCATCACAACTTTTAATAATAATAATAATAATAATAATAATAGCGTTTATTGCCCAACAGTTTCCCATTTACAGAGCAGTTTTACAAATGATAATATAAGATGAATTAGTAGCACTAATTTATAAATATGAATGAATGACAATCACAAGTCCTATTTGAATAGAAAAATAAAAAAAAATTATAAAATAAAATAAAAAAATACAAAAATTCAAAGATGCGCACGAGATTCATTTTGGCGTTCACAAACACTGCAAGAAAAGAAGTCACAAACACTAGAAAGTTTTTTTGCATTACTGCACATAAAATCAACTAACAACTCTGTTTCTTTTTTCTGGTGTGGAAATTGCAGAAGTACTTGCATCATTTGCATTATTCTTTTCTACTTCACCTATACTCGTTGAATTTGTCCAAAGAACTTGATATTTTCGTTTAATGTGATTCAATAAGTTTGATGTGTTTAGACTTCTTTTATATTGAACCTTGCATATATCCCGTAAATTACCGTTTGTTTGGCGCCCCCTGCCTGGAAAAATACGAGGCGCGCGCCTCGTGCGCCTCGTCTATGATCCGCCACTGTCTCTGTAGGTACCGAAGGGTAAGGGATCTGAAAACCCTCTTACAAAATGCTGGCTACAGACAAAAGTGTTTCTTTGTCGGTGGTCAGCTGTATGTTTCCACAAAGTTCAATCTAGCAGAAGGTTCCTCCTTGGTTTAGGAAACGGACAGTATCTCACTTCTCTGGACATATCTGATACTATTCAAAAACGTGTGAAAAAATTCTCTAGGTTGTTTTATTTTTGTCCATATCAACATTAATACTTCGATTCATATATCCGGGAACATTACGGAATCTTCAAAATCGAGAATTCTTTTGGTTTCCACTTTAGGTGATAGCAGAAAAGATCCAGAAAATGTCAGTCGATTTAGACCCGAAAATTTTTTAGTGGCAACACTGAATAGGGGTCTTCATGACCCGATTCTATTAAAAATTTGTTTGTAGGGGTTTTTTATTGTCAGGTATCATAATTTTTCTGGTAAATAAATTTTGTGACTTATGAAACGATTTTATTCAATTGTGTGTTTCTATTTTCCTCTTCCAGGTAGACAAACTATCGTAAAATCCAGTGTACATAGGTACCTGCTAGAAATGTAATCATCCGATCAGTGATATATTCATGTGTCGAAAAAAAGAACAATGCCCGAGAACTTACATTACCGGAGTAATTAAAAAAAACTTTTATTATTTTGTGGTTTCGACAACGTTGTGGTTAAATCGAAACTTGATCTGGAGGAAGATTTGATAGCTCTAGAAGACACTGTACAAACCAAACTTGCTGTTATGTTCGAGTATACCAAGGACAAATATTGGGGACCATTTAAAAATCATCCAAATGCATTTTTCATATCACCTGGTCACACAAAAAAAACTTGCTGTATTATATTCACAGACAGGAAAATCAAACGGTGCAGCTGATGAGAAGCTAACAAGAAAAAAGCAGATAAAAAATAATTGGAAAGAGTGAACCTACGAATATGTCAAGAATCCGTATGAAATACCTCGAAGGTACATACAAAATTTATCAAATCGACAAGACACGTCCTCAGATGAATCAATTCTGAAAAATAAAGAAGTAACCAAAAAAATATTGAAGGTATCTATAATCGGGAAGACCAAAATGAAGACTCAAAAAAGAACATTCCGAAGAGTTGAGACTACTTACCCAGATGATAAAATATTTTTATATGACTCAACGAGTGATGAGGTGAATTTTAGTTGCATTTCGGATTTTGAAGAGAATCTGAAGTAATGTGGTTGGTGCCTTCTATTGGCCAGATTACCATCAGAAGTGTAAGAAAACTTGTTTCTTTCAAATGACATTTTATTGTTTCCTAGACGTTTTCAATAAACTTTTCATCTACTAAAACTTTGTTGATTATTATTTTTTATGCCAAAAAGTACAAGCACTTTACCGACCGGTTGAAAATTTGAATTCTAGATGTTTTTCCTAAAATGTTCATAAATACCTTGTAATTTAATCATTGATTTTCGAGAGCTGTTTGAAAATATACTGTCTAGACTGATAATCAATTCCTGCATTCAAATGTATAGAAGAAGCTTTAGAAGCCTTGTTGATTTACCTGCTGTAGCCATATAATTTCATGTTTACACCAAGTGTATAAAATTTGGTAGATAATATAGTCGTAAAAGTGTTTACCAAGGTGTTAACGCGAATTTAGATTGAAGAAGACCGCAGGTCAGAGTCAAAAAATACAAAAAAGTTGAAAAAAGTACAAAAAAGTAGATCAACGTACAATGAATAGATATTCACGCAACAAGTGCAAAAAGTAAGTGTTTATTGCACTCGACGTGAAATTGTCCGACGAGACCGTTAGGCCGAGTTGGACAACACGTCGAGTGCAATAAAAAAAATTTGCACAAGTTGCATACAACATTTTTTCTACGTTCATGCAAAAAGCAAAAAATTAGGTGCGGCACTAGGTGAAGGAAAAAGAAATACCCAATCTAAATAAAAAATTATTACTATCGGTTTCATCACCATCATCTAGTTTTCCATTAATATTACTCATTTTAAAACTTTCAGTTCTGTAATTGTCAGAATTAAATTTTGACTGACGTTTATATAACCACAGTTGCATTATAAAAATTAAAATCATAGTAGTCATGAGCGCGTATGTTATCACGAGGTGTGGTCATAGTACAGACAGTTTGCTCTATGCAGGTAGACGGTTTAGAACATGGATCGGTTTTGATTATGGAGATATTCTCGGGAAGGCATTGTGTGTTCAACTCTGACTGCTAACATTAATACAAAATAATGTAAAATATGTAGCTGTTTAAAACGTATGGCCAATTTCACAGAATATCTGCTAAAGATGTAGTGGGTTTGAACGTTTATGTTTATCATGATGACAGCACGTTGAAGTAGAATGACAGATGAGTGCAATAAAAACTTTATTACACTAGTGCAATAAAGAGCTTCTTTTTCCACTGAACATAGTTCAATAAAGATTTGCTTTTTGCACGGATGTAGAAAAATAAATAAAATCGTTTTGAAATAACAAATTATACGTGAATTTCATTGTAATTTCTATAAATTACAGAGTAGGTGTACAAATGAGAAGTGGCAAACATTTCTGATTCTGCTGATGATGTGTTTGCAATTGTAACAATGATCATCTTTTGCGTAGTAAATGATTTATATGCAGGTGGATAATTACCCCAAACAATGAGTCCTTACCTAAGTCGAGATTGTATCCGCCATGGATAAACAGACCAGAGTAGTATAGAATTATTTCCAGGTTTCTTGGCTGTTAACACTGCATATCAAAAATTTAATGGAGGTTATCGCAGTGATGGCGGAAATTGATACCACTGTCGCGAAACAGCCTTGAAAATGTTATACTCACATCTTTATGCCTCAACAAAATTCTGATGTGTTTGAATTTCAAGCAAAATGAAAAGCTAGTGCTTCCTTTTTGGAAGTATTTAAAAACCGTGAGTTTCACGGTCCAACGGAATCACTTGAAGATGGAGTTGGACAATCCAAAGATAGCAGACCAAATCTCCGAAAATACCCGAACGTTAGAATCAGTAGCGTACCGATAAAATTTGAATACATTTTTAAAAGACTTAAGGCTGAAACACAATGAAAGTTTTGTTTTCAGTTTTAATTTCTATAACTTTAGATTTTCAAGACGTAACTGGCATTCCATTATTATTGTGATCACGCCCTACAAACAGTCTTTTTGGTTGAATTCAAGCTTCATTTTTCAATTGTCTTGCATCCTGTTTTATTTCCACATCTGATATCCTGAATTCAAATTTCAAGAGTTAATACATTAATCTTCCATTGTGTCTAATAAGGCTTTACGATGAGGAATACAAATATACAGGGTCTTCCTTAATGGTATGCAAATATTCAAGAGTGTGATTCTACATAGAAAATCAATGATAGTTTGCTCTATAAACTATGGTCCAAAATGTTTCGTTACGAAAAAACGGGATTTTAAAATTCAAGATGAATAAGAGATCATTGACGTTATTTTTATTTATGTGTGGTACCTAGTAGGAAAAATAATGTTCAATAATCGAAGTCGATACAAAAAATAACAAAAATACACGGAGTAGACCTAATTTTGGATAATCCCATAAAAATTGTACCTAACTTCGATAATTTTCTTTCAACAAACGTGCGTATTCCTCACTCTCTTTATCAACTGAACAAATTTTTAATTTAAATTCAACAAACAACTCCTATGATGAACGAAAAGAACCTTGACGATAATTACTTGGCGTTAAAACCGATAAGTTCGGTCTCGTCTTTCCACCAATTCGAGCGAGAGTCACCGACCATTATCTCACCACAATAAACATAGCTCGGGTGTGTCACGGGTGAAGAATTTTTCATTTATTTCATTTCTATCTCATTCCTTATATGGACGCCGTCTGCTCGCTCTGCTGTGAAAGTGAACTCAGTGAACGCGGCGTGAAATCTTCCATGTATGGATGGAAGAACAAATGACCATGCCGTAACAGTAAATAGAATAAGCAATGCGTGGAATACATTTCCAGTTGATGCTTTCGTTAGGATGAGGAATAGAGTGGACTACGCCTGAAACACCTATTTCTACCAACAGTCTTGTGGGATATGACGCAAATATACACAGATAACAGATATTTGTGCAATATGAAAAATATTGCAGACTGCAAGTGCTTCTGTGTTTGATGCTGATACCTGCAGACGGTTTTCTGTTCTTACCCTCCATCACAAACGACATAAAGCAGATTATGTCCTATTCAAATCTACCAGTTCCACAAGAAGAACTCATGGTCGGACAAGATCAAGAATTGCGAAAGGGAATGAAACAATAGCCATCAAAGGTGTAATGAAGACATCCAAAGGAGTTGTAAAGAAACAAAAGCAAAAAACAAACTAGTCTTCTTAGACACACAGAGAAATCAACGGAACACAATATCTAAAAGATATCAACAAGCATTATCGTAGAAAACGGGGGAAAAAATATTGAAATCAAACGAGAAACTTTGGCTAACATTTCGGAAAAGTGATGCAAATTAATCTAGGGGGGATTGCAAATGGCAGCCTGAGACAGATGAAAAAAGGCAATAAGAAAACCGACAGACCAAAAGGAAGGCCAAAAAGGCAAATACGGAACAAATGGTTCGACAACACTAAGGAACATTTTGTGGAAAGGATAAATGTCTTACCTATTACTAAGGAAAAATAATCATCAGTTCAATCTCATGAAGAACTTTGGAATTATTACTAAGCTAACACAAAAATTATTAAACCAATGCAAATATACAGAGTGGAACTTTGAAAAAGAAACAGCGGGTTTCGGGGACGTATCAAGAAAGTAATGGGTGATAGAGCAATTTCAAGGAACGGGAAAAATGATACAATAGTTGTCAAGTACGAGGATAAAATAAGAAAGGGTGTGGAGGGGAATATCACGCTACAATTTGATTGATGGCTATCCTGATTTGAAGTGGGTTCGACTCGAGTTTCGACTATTTGTCTAATCCGTCCCTGTTCACTTATCGAATGATAAGAAATCTTGACATGAAGTTGTTTGTACCGTACCGTTGATAAGTAGTTGATACGTATTTTCCACAATTTGAATCAATGATACCAGAATGTTCTGAAGCATCGATAAGAATTATATCGCTGATTTTCTGTCGAGTTTCGACAATTAGTTACAATACATAACTGGATAGGTATTTCGAGAGAGAGAAAAATTACGAAATTCAAGTTTGAAGCAATTCAACTTGAGTATTTGATATTTAATCAAAACTTATTTATGTTACTTCAAAATTCAAGTTTATCCAGATGGAGAAATAACAATTTTAGCAAGTAATTTATGTACAGAAAAAATATTCAGCATCAATACCGCTTAGTTCGATAAAGCATTTTAATATTTCAATACGCTGTTTTTACAAAAAAACACAGCAATATTCTTTTGCTAGTGAGAAAATTCAAAGGAAAGAGCTGAAATTGGGTTCGAAGTACTTTTCTACTCTAGAAATGTGAATATAAACCCAGCAAGTTTTGATAATGGAGAAAAAAATACTAACTGATAATCAGCCCTATACTGTATCAGTTCCGTTGAAAATAACGTCACCGTTATTCGCCATTTCCGTTATTTTGCTATTACCAATCAAACGTTATTTTCAACGGAAGTGATACAACATAGGGCTGAATAATTATTGTCATTTTTGGAGAATGAATAAGTAATCCATTTGAAGTAAAAAATGGACCAAAGATAAAAGTTTTCTAAATAATTCAATAAAATATGAATTAAAATGGTTAATGCCCATAGAAAACCACAGAGTTACATTTGTCAGATAACTTGCAAATGAGCTTATTTATCATATATTTGATAAAAATATTCAACTATGAGGTGGGATTCAACTTTGAAGTAAAAAAGTCGACATCGGGGAATTTTTTTTATATTTGGGGCCCTACATAGGTCTGAGAAAGAAACTTTCTCACGCAACAATGTATTCAAGAGAAAACAAACAAAAATTTAAACCCTACTTTCGTTTACAAAAAGTATAATCTACACCCAATTATTCTGGCATCTAGGTGAGGTCAGATATACAGAGTTAGTCAAAAGTACAGACCCGCTCATTTTTCTCAATGTCAATATGAGGAAAATGAGCGGGTCCATACTTTTGACTAACTCTGTAGAAGTTGATTCATTAATTGCATATAGGTTGAATTTTTAAACAATACAATACAAAATATTTATATCCATAGATCATGTACAGTGTTGGATAATGTCAAAATAATAATTGAAAATGATAATGAAAGAAATTGAAAAAAGTATAACACAGCAAGTAAACATGAAGAGTAAGTATCAAAATCAAACTTAAAATCAAAACAAACTTTTGTTGTTTGAAATTAGCGTCAAGCATACATTGTGCATTGTGCCTTAATCTTTGAATATAATTTTCGTGTATTCTGAAATATAATAATGATGCTTTACTTTGGATGTTTTGAAATTTTTCTTTCCCTCGTATACAAAAGGAGGGAGAGTTCAGACGATGCATTCTGAGGATGGAGAGAGGCAGGTTTTATTAATGTCCTTACTAGAAATCGGTGGAAACAAAACAAACATATGCCAGATAACCTTTTGTTTCTTTTCGACATTTTAGTAAGTAACCAAAAGTATTGGTGAATAAGTATTTCAGAATAAATGAGTGGGTTTTAATCATTTTTTACATGAACTATGCACAAAAGGCATAAAAATAGGTACTTATATCAATTGAAATTGATTGAGTTCTTTCGAGGAAATTTAAAAAAACATTTGTTGAAATTGATAAATTGATTCCACGGTTTCCCTACAGTAATCGATAGATTTTAATCTTTTCAGGCAGCAAACGTAAATAGGTCAGTTTATAAAAAAATAATAAGGAAGGTATGAATGAGTGGTTCTCTATTAAAACTTTGGATATAAAGAATCTGATAAACGTATATTGAAATTTCAAGAATTTGTTACAATTCAAACCCAAAGAATTCCCATAAAATCAAAATGGAATCTTATCATAACATAAAAGTCTAGTTGATGAATTCATACATTTCAAATTATTCTGTTTTCCATTTATTTAAAAAAATGTTCCGGTCATACGATAATAATTTCTTTGAAAATCACTTGTTGCATCCATATGCCGAAGGGTAGTAATAAATCCCCCACGCCCCCTAGTATACGCCCTTGGTCAGGGATAAGAGATGCGTTATTGATTTTCCAGCGGCCTACATTAATAAAATCTGGGGAAAATTCATCTCAACATTCATTAACAGAGACTGTGGTGACAAAACAAGGCTGTGATAATTATCATACGACAAATGTTTTACTGAAAATTCAGTTTTTTTTAGTAATAAAGTGGTATCGATCAGTATCATGTTTTCTGCCATGTCGCAAAATTGAAAACTGCAACGTAATTTTCAACGTTTGCCAATTCATTATTGCTGATCAAGTACGTTCTCATCGTACAAGAACAAGAATTTTATATATCTAGCAGATAAGCCAAAACCACCTGCCATCTATTCACAAGTTTTCATGCATCGAAATAATGAATCTGATGAATGAAATAATACCTTTCTTTGAGCTTCTGCTGCGAATCCGCTCTTAGTAGCCCTGTTCGTTGCCATTGTGTCGGAAAAAATTTGATAAAAAATCCACAAAGCGAAGGCACCTCAACTTAAACGAACTATAAACACAACTAACCGGCAATCGAGACTGACTCAACAACTTTACTGAACTGGACAACTGGAGGCAAGCGGCACGAGTGTTGGACGACCGGAGTTTCCCCCTTTGCTTCGCGGTGCGAAATAGTCGAGTTGTCAAGTGTCGAATTTCGAAACTTGACGTTCAAAGGGGGCCCTCAAATTCTATTCTGTCAATAACTTTCTTGAAATACTTTTTAAGACTCTCATCACTGAAATACTGTGGAAAATAGAATACAGTGAAAAAAATCCTGAGAGGACCCCAAACCCTTCTTATTAAAAAAAATTACCCGTCGCTCAAATTTTCTGAAACTGGTATCTGCCTTACTGATAATTCATGATGCTGTGGCATACATAATGATAACTAATGATTTTTCTTGAAATTTGACAACACCGCATAAAAGTGTGGATGGAAATGTATGGATAACTTCACTCTAATTTTAAATACGGGGTGTTGAAACTGAAAATTTCCCAGATTTTCGGATTTTTTATTTGTTAACTTATGAACTAGATTGAATTGCTGTTGCATAGACATGTTTACTACATGTTTTAGTAAAACAATGGTGAATACGTATGACTGAAAATATTCATATTCACGGGGTGAGTCACAAATGAATGTAATGTAGTTTTTTGTAAAATCTCACTCTTTTACTGTGACCTTAGAAGAGCAAATTTTTTAATATATTATTTTGAGGAGAAAATATCGCATAATACACATTTTATATACAGGGTGTTTCATAGAGAGATCCACAATACCAAATAATTTTTTTAAAGGATTCATTCAAAACCCTGTATCTACTTATAAATTGATTTGAGGAAAAATCAATACCACTGATATGTGGGTGTCATTGAAGCTTCAAGATATACAAGGTGGTTTATTTGTCGAAAGTATTTCTATTTTGTGATAAGTAAAAAACCATGAACACTTTGTATCTTGAAATTTTCTTGGTCAAAAGTAACCATTTTTTCAGTATATGATTATTTCAATAAAGTCTTGGGAGGTATGATTCCTGCATCCAATTCTGTGACCTGTTTTCTAGAGGGCGTTAAAGTGGAGAAATGCTGATTTAATAATTTTTTTACCTCAAATTGAAAAACTGCATTGACTTATATTACATATGTTAGTTCAATATAAGTTCTGGCCAGATATACATTGAAAGGTACCGCTAAAATATATATTGCTACATGGTGATTCACGAATAAGTCACAATACGTTCTTCAAACACACAAAAATTCAATTTGAAATTGGAATAATTCCTTCAGGTTCTAAGACGGCAAGACTGCACTTGTTATGCCTCTTCAAATAGATAGTAACAGCACCAATCCTTCTAATTTCAGACCAATCTTGTCCACAATTTCAAAGAATTAGAGAAATTAGTGAAGATTGTTAAAAATTTTATCAAATGGAAAATGTAATAAATGAATTGAAAAATTACATGAGTTTGAATGAATCTGAAGCTAATGCAGCACTATTCTGTGATTTTTCAAAAGTATTCAAAACCATGGAATACTGCGGCAGAAAATTCATCGCTATGGAATAAGAGGAAAATAGTGGTTCAGGTCATACCTCGGGAAAAGATTTCAAATGGTGAAAATGAATGAATGTATGCTCTTATCTTTCTGTTACATATTGCGGAGTACCTCAGGGATCTGCTCTGGGACCTATTCTGTTTCTACTTTATATTAACGATCTCACTACCAGGAATATTAATGGATATTTCACAATTTTTGCAGACGATACCTTATTATGTTATGGAAAAGATACTGAAATTTTGAAACACGTGGTCTCTTCTAATGTATCCAAGGTTCAACAATGGTGTCATTCAAACTTTATCTGGGTCAATGTAGATAAGACTTAGATTATTAACTTCAAATTCAGCTATGATAACTAGCTACTGAATGGTATCAATATAGTAAATTCGCGCTGAACTATAGGTTTCGTGTCTTGCACTTTCAATGAAAACACATCATTATGTAAGGAGTTATCCTCTGGATCATTTGCTGTAAGAGTTGTCGCAAATGATCTCGATATATCCATAACTAGATCGACTTTCTTTGCCATAGTAGAATCCCAATAACGATATGTCATTGGGTTTTTGGCTTCTGTAGTCTGGAACTCCTAAATCAGGTATTTATACTGCAAAAGAGATCTCTTAGATATTTGTGCAGAGCTTTACCTGTAACTATAGAGATAGCTTTAGACATCATTTTGTACAACAGGGAATTTAAACTATAGTGAGTATCGTTATTCTGGAAGTGGTATGCCTAATTCAGAGCGGCACTAATAATACTCACCTGCCAATACCTTAACTGAATTCAAGAAAACACTCTCATATGTATGAAGGAAAGAAAATATTCAATCACCATCCAAAGTTAACCAAGAAAGTATTAGATTATAATATTTTCAGAATATCGGTTATAAAAATGTGCTTGTTGCAAAATCATACTACAGTTTGCAGGAATATTATGCTGACATGTCTGAAATTCTCTAAGGTGATGCTGAAGGTTTTTTCTCTGGGTTTTTTAAGTGGCATCAATTGCTAAGATCATCAGCCACTATGTGTTCTGGGTAGGCTGTGTTACTCCATACGTCACCTTAAGAAGCAGCACTGTAAATTTGAACGCAACAGTGATTCGTGCAGGACTCACTCCATTCAAGCCACGAGATGTTAACAATTTAATCGGTGAAATTAGTATTTTTATTATCTCCTTTCAGAAAACTAACAATATGCAAGTTCATCATCGCACCTCATCGATTATTGTGGCACTTTACCAACTTTTCTGAAAATGAACTCATCGATATAAGTCTAGCAAGATGGCAATTTCTTGTTCATTTTCCTGGGTCGGATTGTCACGCAGCTATAGCCCTCAAACCTTCAAATCCTCGGGTGACAGGAAGAACTCACTAAGTGCTATTTGAACAATTGAGATAATTAAAGATTGTTTCCTGTTTTAAAACATAAATCCATTTGAAAAGCAATTCTTAGCCAAATCGAACATAATGATGAAACAAGTTTTACTTTACATCTGAGTATTAAAGTTTTTTCATATACATTTTTTAAAATTAGAAGTTATTAACGAAAAAGTACTTAGTGAGTTTTTCCTGTCACCCGACGAAATATTAATTACCCCACTACCAAATCAGATTTGTCAGGTCGGTAAAATATACGCCCAGCGTTATCAATAAACTGGATCAAACTTCGAAAAATAAAAAATTTGTTCATTGATATTCAGCGGTGATTGCAAAAATATGATACACACTATATTAACAGAAAGAACTATGAAAAAAATTAATACTTATGAAATGAAATGTACCCAACAAGATCCTCCAACATTCATACCAACATTTTTTTTCAGTGGCTTATACTAATTGAGTCCATACATTTGACTAACTTTAACTAACATATTATCATCACTTCATAGGTACGATATGAGGTAGCACAGAGTACCTACTATTAATTTCATTGCTTGCTTGTTATAAATAAAGTAACTTATGCTGATGCCGGTCCTGCATTAATGTTAGCAGATATCATCTGATGATAGGTTGTATCGAGTTTCTAGAAATAAGTATTACAATAACGGTTCTTCTGTTATCACAATAATTATGAATACCTATTTATATGGATTATCGATAAATTGATAAAAAAAATCATAAATGAAAATAATATTCTTCTCTGCATACATTTCCAAGAAATAGAAAATATGAGGTAAAAATCTGACAAAAAAGTACCCTTACGGTCATGGAATTCCATCTGACATCTATTTATGCAGAGTTCCTCAGAGACAAGTGATAATTATTAAAATATCACTCACTCACAAGCCCTCGTAGAGCGTACCAAAAGACATAGCCTGTACAGGTAATGGACGGCTAATATTATTATTTGCCATGGCACTTCAGGCGACTTACTGATTTCTGGTGGTGTATTCACTTTTCAGATATAGGGGAACCCGAAAAACCTAAACCTAAAGCACCATCCCGGGTGGTCAGTGAGTACTCCAAGCAAGTACCAGACGTCGGAATAGGGAACACGCATGCTTTTTTATTAGCTTTTTGCATCAATTTGGATCTCAATAATTACGGTTTGCGAATTGATCTAGCGAAGGCGAAGGCGAAGGCGAAGGCGAAGGCGAAGGCGAAGGCGAAGGCGAAGGCGAAGGCGAAGGCGAAGGCGAAGGCGAAAGCGCGAAGGCGAAGGCGCGAAGGCGAAGGCGAAGGCGAAGGCGAAGGCGAAGGCGAAGGCGAAGGCGAAGGCGAAGGCGAAGGCGAAGGCGAAGGCGAAGGCGAAGGCGAAGGCGAAGGCTAAAAATGCAATTTTTCATTCATTTCAAAATAAATAATACAAAATATCGTTTTTGGCATAAATTACCACATTGCATGCACCTTCAAAAATAGCACCATTTTACATAAATACCCGAAAATTATTTGCAAAATAATAATAATAAACATACCACATGACACGATTTACACAACCGCCGTTACTGAATAATCATAGAGTAGTTTCCATGAAGTCCACCACTAATATAATAAATATATTTTTATCGTCAGGGTTCATCACAATTACCTCGGTAGGTCTTTTTGCTCCGGACTATTTCTGTATTGGAGACTCGTTCACTCTACCTGCTATTAAAATTTGATGGTGGAGAAAGAACTCTTCGAAAAACCGGTTGAGCAAATAATTCGTTGGAAGGAATGGCCTCGAGAAGTATGCAGCTCTATTGTTAGGTTACGTTCCTCGGCGTTATGTTCGCTTGTCTCTCGAACTACAGTACCCTGTCGAGTAAATCGAGTGACCGATCGACTCAGCCCACACGAAATCCTATCACAACCAGTGGAGCACCGGTACCGGAACATTGTTGCAGTACTGCTTTTCAGGACGAAAAAATCTATCTCTCGGAGGAGTAGAAGAGCCATGACTAATTTTGCTTTTAATTAGCTATTTTTTTAATATCTTTGTTATTGTTGAGCAACCATCAAAGGTCTTCAGAAGACTTAGGCGAGCTAATAATGACGAGGGTCTTACTTTTTAACGTGTAATCTCAAGTACGGTCAAGGAATTCCTACTGAAAATTTGCGTTTCAGTTTGCCAGTCGCCCAGTCAAACTATAAGCGCACCAACGATGCTTGGCTTTCTGATAGATACCACCCGACTTATCCTCCACAGTACTCTTCTTCTTCTTTTTCTGATAAGAATGACCGGGTTTTGAAGCCCCTGCACGTAAGTATCTTAGACTAGACCCTTTGAAGCCTCTCAGACTAGACCCTTGGTGCACCCACATGTTTGGCTATGGAGGTTCCTACAGCTGTAGTTTCGGAGCTAACTTGTGGTTTTGGGCATGCCTTCGGTTCCTTTGGTTCCATTTTCTCGGGTTCCTGTCTCTGCATCGAGGGTTGCACCGTAGAGGCACCTTTAGGGTTCCTCAGGTCAGCACCCTTGACTTGACTTGACTTGGCTCCCCTCGATTGACTTCGGTAACTCTTGCTGGTGTAGTCTTTTAGTCGTCGTTTACGACATAAGACTGTACCTTGGATCAATTCTTTAGAGCCCCGAGTCGCCAGGGGCTCTTCCGCGATACTACGTCAAAATTCCGACTTGGTATATCAAAATTAGGTAATTCTGAGTAACTTAGTTAGATTTCCGACTCAGTACCTAAGAATTGTTCAACTCCAAGTTACTACACAAGCATTCCGTCTTAGGAGATAGATATGATTATAGAGGATGTTTCAAAATTCAGTCAAGATTTTACGGGCGTATTTTCCAGGTCAAAATTATATTTTTCTTCCAAAAAACATGTGTCTGCAGATGCTTCTTTATTGACCTTTATTTTTTTCTTCATAGCTCTTTCAGTGTTTGAGATATTAAGATCAAATTTGAAATGAAGGTTACGTCATAGGGCTTAAATCATCCAGCTGGCAAAGTGATTGTGAGAATCTACAGGGAGATATTTTTTCTCGCCCCATACACTTTTTTGTGGTACGCCGGTGGTGGATTTTGAAATACGAAATGAAATCTTTGTTTTGTTAATAAACTTTTTTGTCCCATGTAATCTAAACGGATCTGCGACCGTAATAGAAAAAAAATATTAAAATAATGTTTTGTAATTTGCTATGTTTAATGAGAATTTCAAACAGAAGGGGGAAAACTATTATCACAGTGGAAACAAAAAATGCTACTTTGGTTTTTGATCTGAATTAAGAAATAAACATTAAAACCTTAAAACTAAGGAACCTAAGGAACCTTGACCTTTTTACTAAATGTGTTCTTCGATACAATCCTCCGTTCTTCTATTCATAGACTGCAGTTCGCTTTTTAAAATTCCCGGAGTGCTTCTTACGGTTTGGATGGCATCCATAATTCGTTCAGTAAGAACTTCGATGGAAGGCACTGATTCTGCACCATAAACTAGGCCCTTTACATGTCCCCATAAAAAGAAGTCCATTGGGTTGCAATCTGGGGACCGTAGGGGCCAATTGTACCTGCTCTGCCTCTCCACCAATTGTTGATAGAATTGTTATTTCCGTCAACTGGATGCACCCTTACGAGCTCAACCCTCAGCAGTCTTCGAAAGACTTATTGTGCGAGCTAGGGAAGACTAAGCCCTTACCTTTTAACGTGTGATACCATGCACGAATTGGGAAACACTGTATCTAAATGATCGCGGTCGCGAAAAGGCGGAGGCCCCATCGCGCAAAAATCACTTGCAAAGGCTCTACTCCACTAATGTAGTTCTGTAGGATGTTTAAATATGTGTCACCATTCAAAATCCGCTGTAAAATAAAAGAACCAAATAAAGTATCTGCTACTGTTCCTGCCAATATTTTTACTCTAAACTGTTCCTGGTGTCGAGATTGTCTGGTCATTTGTGGTGTGCCCAAATAAGAACGTTATGATAATTCACTACTCCGTCGCGTGTAAATTGAGCTTCGTCTGTAAAAATAATACGTGATGAAAATTCAGGATCCCTAGAAGAGAACACTTGTGCAGTATCCAATTGCAAGCACCGTGGACAATCTCGAGGAAGTAAATCTTGAACGCGCTGGATATTTTTTATTAGCTTCATTTATTGTCTCATCGTTCTCTACGGTTACTGAAAACACAAAAAAATAACTATATTATAACTACATAAAATTTTGTTTAATAGGTCGCTACGTTTTGAAAAATTTATCACATTTTCTGTTACGCAACTCTCACCCAAGGTCTGGAAAATACTCTGAGGGGGGGTAATTGTTCTCCCTTTGGTGGTAATATAATGGACATTCCTGGAGAATATGCGATTCTTCTGTTTTCTGTATGATATGGCCATGAGTAAGTCATGTATGTCATGTATGCGGAGTCTTGCGAGAAGGACCTGATGTTTCTTGGTCATTGGGGTGTATTTCCAACCTAATTTCGGTTAACTTTGATTCGTTGGGTTCCATTGTTATTGACAACTATGGATTAGAACGCTCCTCACATAGGTAATATAAACCAACAAATATTGTCAAATGATTTAAAACAAACCTGAACGTCAAAATGAAAATAATAGTCAAAGTCGTGGCTAATGATCTTAGCAGTCGATACCACTTTAAATACCTGAAGAAAAAAAAATTGTCAAATCCATTTTTTCGTTGAATAATTTTATGAATAAGCTAAAATGTAGGTACTGGTTCAACTGAATTTCTTTAAAAGTATTGTGCTAAATGAAAAGATCAAAGACGATTGTAAAACGAATTGCAGTGGCTTTCAAACGACATTTACTTTGACCCTAATGCCTTTAAAATAGTTTGGGGTGAATCGTACATCTGCTTGAAATACCGGAAATAAGAATCCTTGTTCAACAATAAGGTGACAGGCACGCACATCGATAATGAATGGCTCTGTTATTTTATCATTTGGCCATCCTGTACGATAGGTTTGAAACACTCTTTTTTCTGACGACAACCAGTCATACACAAATGCATTCACCAATTTTCAAAACGTGATTAATCATAAATTCGAATAAAGTGAGATGATTAATCATCTCATCCAGTATTAAGTCTGTGGCAGTACAATTTAAATTGAACGCAAAGTTGCTATTCTATTCGATAAAAGCTGATAAAAGCTATTATCTGACAGAACTATTACAGCATGAATGGCTGTGCAATATTATTAATGTGTGTGAGTTATTTATCAAATCCGGAAACATAAGTTTGCCATCCTGCTTCCCCGCTAACTTCTGTAATAAGTGTAATCGAAAACCTGATATTTGAGTCATAATTATACTTATAATTGTAGAATCTTTTGACACGGAAGTTCTTCAGAGTGCATTCCGATGATTTCATTTAATTGTCGTGGTCATTCTGAAGAAGAATTCAACAAGCCAACATCTTTTTACCGGAATTAATTTACAGGGTAATTTTCAGAAAGTGTTCCACAAAAACAGTTTTGTACCGGTATCACAGACTCCTTGGATATGGCAGATATTTTCGAAATATTTTGATCCTGGGTATATAGAGATTTTCATTATTCCATAATATGAAATGGTGGTAAATATCATGATATTACTGTTCAAAATAAATTGGTCGCGAATAGTTTGATAGTTTGTACACGAATATCATGGTGAAATACAAAATCATACAGCATAACAGCATTAAAAATATCCCTTCTCCACTTCAAAATTATCTTTATACCAGGATTGTTTGAGGTTTTTGAAGTTGAGACAAGTTTAGGTTGAATAGATATTCCTCTATTCATAGAGAAACAATAGTCTGAGTTGTTATGCAACTCACATTTGAATTGTAATCCTTGGCGCTGTTAATAATTATCATCATTGCTTTTGTTTTCAATACACGGAGCTTGAGTTTATTTGTTTATTTTTCACTTGTCCATTACTGCTTTATGATACCTTGGCAACGGTTGCTACAGATCCATAACGCCCGGGGCGTTATGGAGGGCATTATGAATCATAACGCCCACTAAATGTTTTTTTCTGTAGTTCAATAAATTAATTACTCAGAAAAGTTTTATTTATAACTGTCATTAAAAATGGACTAATTATTTTTGAATTACAATTTTGAAATGTTCCTGAAAAATTAGTACCAAGTTTGAAGTTCTGCGAGTTGACCGATGATGAACTCCTCAATGTACATTCGGTTCCGTTCGGAACGTTAACATTTTCTTTTTCGGAAACGGAATGGGCTATCATTGTAGCAATTTTGTTCTTTAAGGAGATACTTTCTTCAATATAGCTCTCCGCCACCGAACTACTCTTCCATTTTCCATGTAATTTTAGTGTTTCAAAGGAAGCACCCCCTTGAACAAGAAGCGTTGACGACGTTCGGCGTAGACAATGTCCGGTGTAACCTTTCGGGTTTTCCAAATTAAGGTATTTCGCTATGATAGAAGGAACACTTCCTAGAGTATTTTTACCTACAGGTAGCTCAATGCAATTATTATTTCTGTAGGTTAAAAAAATTACGTTGTTTACATCCTTTTGGTCGTAGTGCAATGTATTTCTTAACTAAGTTCAAGGCTCCTATTTCGCTTTCTTCAATAATGGTGAAACTTCTTGAGGTGCAGGTCTTGGTTTCTGGAACATGGATCAGTAACACGGCTCCTCTGTCTTCAATGTCATCAATTGTCATCTTGACCATTTCATCACGCCTTAAGCCTCCAAATACGCCCATAACCAGAAAAACTTTATGTAGCAGAAAAGTATTCTTCTGAGCTTTTCCTATGAAAAGTAATAGTTGTCCACCCTCCAACACCTTTGATTTTTTAGGGAATGTATTCTTTTGAATTAACTTTCAGAAAGGCCATCAGTTGACTGAATGCTGCTATATTAATGTTTTCTTCAACAATCAATGTTTTTCAGCTTTGAGTATTTGGTCCATAGACTATTTGCACTCTATTTTTCAGACTGAAATAATGTAAAATAAATAAAAAATATTAATATTTTTCATGAGATAAACTCACCAGTTCCTGGAAGTATGCCATTAAGACAGTTTCATTTACGGTATTCATTCTGTTTTCATCTTTCCATTTCAAAAAATGGTCATACTCCTTCTCGTATAAGTATTTGGATTTCACAGGCAGTAAATTTCCTAACGCTTTTTCAGCTTTGAGCGTCACATTCTGTGGAATCTCCATAATTATTATGAACACAACTTTTTTAGTTTTCTTCACTAACAAGCTTGTCAATTTTTACAAAAATGCAGCGTCATTTTATTAAATAAACAACCCTTAGCAACCTCTTCAATGTTTCCATGGCAATTGCATAGAAGCTTAGTTGCCGACCAGAACGCAGTAAATATTATGAGAAGAAATTTATGGAGTAAACAACGTCGTTTAAGATAATTTTCTCGTGAAAAATAAAAAATTTATGAAGTAAACAATGTCGTTTAAGATAATTTCTTCATGAAAAATAAAATCTTGTATGCACCACGAGCGTTACTAGATCCTAACGCCCGATATATAATGCACTTGGTACATAAATAGCTATATCATAAAGTTGTCTACACTACTTGATCCTATTGTATTAATTTTTTCATTGTTTATATGTCTTCTTGCCAATTATTTATCATTCGGAAAAAAGGTAACAAATTCACAATGTACAAACAATGGCAAAACATTTTTATAAAGTATAAATAGAAGTGGACCCGGAACACTACCCTGAGGAACACCAACAGGACTTGTCTGAAATTATCTTGAATTGTACTCAGTATTTCAGCTCCAAAACAGGCTCCCAGGAAGATGCACTTTTCTCCGATATCCGGACATGAAATCTACTAGTAGTGCATAACGAAGTACAATTTAGGAGGTGAAGGAAGTCTTGTGTGAAACTGGATGTTCATATTGTCTCTGTGGAACTCTCATACAACCATTTTCAGTTTCAATAGAGACACTTTGTATCAGTACGAGACAGTTCGATCACATTTTCTCGAATAAACACAGCAAAGTAAATATTTGTATTGAGGTCAGATACATAAGAATGCATACGTTATAAATTATTCCAAGTATCCATATATGGACAATTTTCCTTCATGAAGACGTAATGTTTACATTTATGGTCCAATGTAACACCAATATTTCATGGCAGAGAAAAAATACACCGATTGATTCGTTGGGTCAATGGCTATCTGTTCTAGTTGTATTCGTAACATAATTAAATGCAGAATGATATATATGTATTATAATAGTCTGGCATAAATATGAGGTCATATAGTGTAGTGTTAAGTTATAGTTGTTATTTATGATTATTCTGATGGTGCCAAATGTGCGTATCTTTATTAATTCATCATATTTCACCGAAAACGGAAAACTGAGGAATATCTTTCACAAAAAGACATGGTGCAACTAAGAACATCAAACCACGAAAGTATAAATTAATGAGTGAAAGAGAGAAAGACGTAAGACACCTACAGATGTAGATGCAGGAGTCAAAAATTGTGACTAAAATTGACTTGGCTCCAAGGAGTAAATCTCGTTTGACAGGGGCATCAGCTGTTTACGAATATTAATATTTCAATCGATTAACAAAGTTGCCTTTGGAATTATCTTTGAATAAAATGGTTCAAGAAGTACAGATATTAATTCAAAAGCTCAAAAATTAGCATTGATAAAATGGTGCCTTCCATCGTAGTTCTTACTGAACGAATTATGGATGCCATCCAAACCGTAAGAAACACTCCTGGAATTCTAAATCGCATATTGCAGTTTATGAGAAGAAGAGTGCAAATATTGCCGAAAGTTGGTGCATGTTCCATAATCATATTTGGTACCCTTAGAATGGTTGCAAGTCAAACAGCATATAGGGTAGGTCAAAAAATATAAAAATTGTACAAGGGTTAGTTCAGAAAATTCAGTAAAATGTTATCACAGTTGTTTACAATTAAAAGTTATGCCTAAATACCAGAACATGACCACCTATAAGGAGTGTTGCTCATAACTTTCTACGAATTGAAGCATATTTGTGAAATTAATTTTTTGGGGGAAATTTTATTTATTTTGGAGAATCACAAACTTCATGTTTGTTGCAACGATATCAATCGCAAATTTGAAATTTCACAAACAAAATAATATTAATAATGTTTACTTTTGACCCTCATATGTTTTCTTCTATGAGTCTCCGCGATTATTTCCGTAGGATTTCATGGCGATTTATTT